>CM053514.1:32563404-33308429 GCA_028627145.1 Eidolon dupreanum
CTCTGGCTCCCAACATTTCAATACTTGAATCATGTTGGAAGGTGAACCTGTACAAGTCATTGTGTATAATAAAGTTGTTTTCCCTGAATATTTAATATATAAACACCATAGTTATGAGATTAATGGCCTTTTACCCTCTACTACTCACTTGTTCAATTGTAAAAAAAGCTTTTTTTTCTTTTTCTCACAGTATTCACCACTTTTTATTCCCTAATACAATAACATAAAAATAAAAATAAAAATAAAAATGTTAGCATTCAATTCTTAACTTGTAAGTACTTGGTGTCATGTTTTAACAGATCTGGTTTACCTATTGCCAGAAAAAAGAATTTGAAAAAATTAAAGAGTTTTCTAAAGGACATATTGGTGCAGTGATGTCATTATGAATTGCTTATTAAAAGACTTACTTTATATATAGTACTCAATTTCTGAATAGCATCTTCATTCACAACAGATCAATACAGGCATAAGGACTAAATAACATACAGCACATTCACCAATATATATTTTTATATTTCTTATGAATTATCAATAGCTAGTAGGATCAAAGACCTTACATTTACTGCAGCTAGCCTATCACTGGAAGTATATATCCCCTGATTTATTCTTTTTTTCTATTGTATCCTTGAATTCTTTGGTACTCATTCTCCATGTAATCTATTTGAAAAGGAAATGTTTAGCCATAAAATCTTTAATTTCTTTTTTTTTTTATCAGTATTGCATTTTACAAGAAACACAAAGAGTAATGCCAAACCCCATTGCCTGCTTGCCTGTTTGGTCCCTTTCATCTTCTCATTCATTCTTCATCTTCCATGACGACCCTTTCTCTACTTTTGAACTTTGCATTTTCTTTATTTCTTTTTCTCTTTGCCTAAATTACTTCCTTTGGAACCAAAGTTTAAGAAATTGGAAATACAGCTTGGATATAGAGGCGAGAAGGAAGGTGTTAGTTTGATATATAAGAAACTTCAGAAAAATAATAGAATAAACAGACAAAATTTCCATAAATCAGAATACATTTGCATCCTCTTGCAATGTGTTTTAAATGGGTATCAGCAAGTTATCTTGCAGATTTGTTTTAAAACATGATGGTTCACTTTGGTGATAATCTCAAAAAATGATAAAAAACGATATAAGTACATTCAACGTTATTTGAACAACTAACTCTTAATCATGTAAAATCTAAAGATTTTAGTGCTCTTATTTGCTTGAGGCTTATTTTATAATTATGTGAGTGCCAAGAATATATTTTTAATTTTCTTGGGCTAATGAGAAAGAAACAAATGTTGACTTGATATGCAAATAGTATATCCCTGCCAAGTAAATACCAAAGTAAGGTCAGTGTGGGCTATATGAAGTAAGATTTTGCTGTAGTTCACATAGAGAAAAATGGTTAGAGAATAAAATCATCCCAGAACACAGAGGAGGGTAGAACTGCTAGCCCCAAAGACTATATCTTCTAGTCAACTGAACCACGTTAACATTGCAAGGTGTTTACTTTGAGGATACACAACAATATGATTGTCACATTGCATTCATATTGCCTATTAGCTTGCTAAAATTTTATAGCAGTGGCAAATTCATGGAGTCCTTTATAAAGCAGAGGTAATATTATAATCAGGGAGTTATTTTTCAGTAAAAGAAGTGCTAGGATACCCCACAGAAAGAGTTACTTTCTGTTTCTATTAATTTCCTTTCTATATAAGCTGGTTTTGAACAAAGTTCTTTCCCTCAGACACAGGGGGAGTGGTAATGTTCTACAATCAAAGAAAGTTGTAATTCTTTTTACCCAAAGGGAAAATCTAAATATTTAGCACTGATACATATATATTTGAAATACAGCTCTTAAAAATATTTTAAAAATTAATGAGTTTTCTAACTTTCATTCAAAGTAAGTTTAGCACTGAAACATTTCTTTTCACTTTTCTTAATATTTTAATCATGTAATATTTCAAGAACACAGAAAAGTCTCAATACCAACATATGTAGATAGAATTCTAAATTCTCTAATAAACAGTAAATACTTAATATTATATGACATAAATTATCAAATAACTGAAGATAAGTATATTTTTGTACCTTTTTGCTCTATGTAAATGGGCCTTACAAACTATCTTTGTCTATAAAGATATTGTAATATGAACATATTTTGGAGGAAAAAGCTTTATTTTTACTCAAATTTAATTTTGTACTTATGAATGTTTAGAAATTTCAGCTAGAACAAATATGTTTGAAGAAATATATATTTATGTGAAGGGACATCTTTTAATCATTGCCTAAAATATTGAATGGCATAGCCCTTCAACTTCCATTTAACAAAATTATTTCTATCTGCATATTTTGCCATTAAACTCTAGTAATTTAAATCCATTCCTATGTAAGTGCTAGAAAATTTGGTGATAGTTTAAGAATACAGCTTTGAGATTTTACATTTACATACATTGTTTCAAATTGTCAGAAATCAAACTTCATAGTATGACTACTTTCCATTTTTATTTTATTTTTATTTTTTAGTCTGCCATTTTAATTCAATTGTGGATTGTTGGTCACTGAAAGCAATCTCAAGAATTGCTGAGTGGTTAATAAGGAAGCCTAATGGGATCTAAAATTAATTCACAGGTCTGTCACTGATTCATTGTGTGTGTGACTTTTGCTGCCTTTGAAATGACATTAGACTAGTCTCCTCAACATTATTATACATCAAGATTTCTCTTGTGATATAAAAATACTTATCTAATACATTCTATGTATACTCACCTAAGAAAATAGGTTGCTATTAAATACAAGACTGGCTTCTATTTCAAATTACCTCACTTGAAATTATCACAAAGCTTTATACAGAGTCTAAAAGTCTGGATTGTTCTAGTGTTGCAAATGTAGTTTTGCATACATGCCAGAGTTCAAGCTCCTTTTAAGTGCTTTTATTCTGGCAAACTTTTTTCTTTTGATTTATATTTTGTTGTCATTTAATAGCTGTCTTACCTCATATTTAAATCACTTAACCCAGAAAAGATGGATAGGTAGCATCCCACATTTACTTGCCCTTAGCTGGCCTAAATCTTGGAAGCAAAGTTTTCAAGGAGAAATGCCTTTCTTGGTATTATGTCATGCTATATAGCAATTGTAAATATCACCTTGATACTACATCAAATTTTTGCAACAGGAATATGGAATTTTTTTCAATATATGCTAAAATTTCACAGTATCTTTAATATATGTAAAAAAATTCTAGAATAGGGTGTAATAACTTATCAACAGAGAAATGGGAAAAGATTATGTAAGTGCTAAGCAAAATATTACCATTTTTACCATACAAACATCCAGAAAACTAGAGGTGAACTGATATACTCTAGTTTGTGGCGTATATCAGGGACAATCTGTTGTTTCCAGTTTCTTGATTAAAATAAACTTTTTACCTTGTACTTATCTAAGTCTAAAATTTTCAATCATCTCCTAAGACTTATTTTCAACTATACTCCTAAGAAAAATATTTTAATTTGGAAGATTTTAGTACAAAAAAATGTAAGTTGGAAAATTTGATATACTCATAATTACTTAAACCCAGGACTACACTGAACACAAAGCTCAGCAATATCTGATATCTTATTTTTTTAAAAGATTATATGTCCAGCAGTTATATTGTGACCACAATTTCCATAAAATTCTTGCCCAAATATACATTGGTAAAAGACTGTTGCTTACAGTTACTATGTAACTCCTGTAATTCCTATCCCTCATTTTATAACACAGTACATTTAAACTCAGGTTGGTTAAATAGTATTCTAAAATCCCATACCTACTTAGTGGTAAAAGCTGAACTTAATTCTCCTGACAACTAATTCAGAGTCCTTTCTATTATACCACATTGCCTTTGCTCTCACTGCCAAATGTGTAAAAGCACATGAAAAACACAATTTTCCATGTACCTCAAACTGTTTATAAGCTTTTTCTCCCAAAATTAAAATAAAATGAGTAAGTAACATTAGATAATTATTTTTAGAAGATAGTTGTCTTTTACCTTTTTTTCCGTCATGCGTTTATGATATAATTAAAAAATATCTCATGTAATTTCAGGGAAAATTTTTATGAATTTTCACAAAATATTTAACTATTGAACATGATTCAATTGCCTCTTCAAAATAGATACAATTTCAATATGGTTTCAATACTTTTCACTAATTTTTTTAATTTTTATAAAAGTAGCTGAATTTAAGATGATTTCTATTGGAGCAATCAACACATATCCAATATTATCAAAGAAAATAATTGAAAACATTAGGAAAGTAACCTGAACTAAAAAACCATGCAAAATTTCACCCACACACCTCTGCATATAATAGACAAGAATGACTACATGCTTTGATCTCTGATAACATGAAAGAGTAAAAGAAAAAAGACAACATCTGTTAGAAAAAAAGTTTAATGAACAGGGTGGATTCTAGTTGAGTGTTGACATAGAGCATGAGAGAAAAAAAAAAAGATAAAATGCAGAAACAAAGTTATTTATAGTCACAAACCTCAATAGGTACAAAGAGATAAAATCTGTTTAGAAAAAAGGTAATAAATGCAGTTTAATTTATATTTAAAATATAATTTCTGTAGTAAATCCTCTACAAATGTTTTCAATGGAAAATATTTGTATATAATATTGTATATCTATATACACAATCTTTGTATATAAAACTATACATGATATATAGTATGTGTGTGTGTTTATATTCATAGTGGATGGCAATATCTTAGAAAAATTATGAGGGTGCACTATAACAAATATAAGCAATTTAGAATGCCTGAATATATATTTGTAAATATAGACTCTACTCCATTTTCTATTTAAGGAAATAAATATCAGTTGTGGGAAAAGTGATTGTTTTGAAATGGATCAGTTCTGTATGTGGCTGGAATTGGCCTGGGCATTGTCCGTCACTCAAGTATTGCAGATATTCAAAGCAAATCTATTTTTATCACTACTTTATAAATTTTAGACACTTTTAGGTTTGTGAGCTACTGTGTCCCAAAGGGTAGTGAGTGGCATTTATTATGATGGTTTGGTTTTTAAAATTGATATCATATTATGCTGTTTTAAGTATAAATTCCACTCTTATTTAACAGTGTTTTCTAGAATTCTGAATATTACAGCAGCTGTTCCAAACTGCATGTCTGTTAGATAACACAGACGTGTGGCATTCTCTCATGAGCATGCCCTTCATTATATGCATAAGAATATTCTGGAATACAAGTGATTATAATAATGATATTAGAGCCTTAACCTTGAAAATTAATAACAGAAGAGACTTAATGTTGAATTGACCATAATTTCTTTTAAAATATGAATAAAAAAGAGAACTTTTGAAAACATACATACTTTAAGTTTAGAAAAGTGAGCCATGTTTGAGGTCATTGTAAGTGAATCATGGGCAAAAACTGGCAAGAAACCATAGTCTTAGATGTAGTAAGAAAGTATTTATGAAACAAAAAAAGAGATGCTTCCCTCTATGACCATGCCTGTATGTAAGAGATTAAGTAGACTCTTGCTAGACACTAGACCAGAGGTGTAAATGTCGCTCAGACATATGGTTACACTTGATGAAATAATATTCTTAACTAAGATCCCACTTCACTCCTCTTCCTCACCGCTATCATTTGGCCTGTTTAATCAGGTTTTCCACAGTGAGGCCAGAGCTGTCAAGCTTAGCATCTTGGCACTCCCTTGCCTCCTTTTAATCCTAGCAATTAGGGAAATCTACTTTTTGGTCTTGGACTCTCTTACCTCTGTATCCTTTTTGAACTGCTCTTCCCTTACCCTCTCCTGACACTCTGGAGTTCCTTTTCTTCTTTCAGTTCCTTTTCATTCTTAGTCTCTTTCTTCTAGGTCTTTGCACTTATTGTTTCTGTTTTCTGGACACATCTTCTCTCACGTAGTTGCTTTAATAAATCTATCTTATTCCTCTGATCTCAACTCAAGCATTACTTCCTTAGAGCAAGCTTCCCCGACTTCTCTTGTATTGTGGACAATACTATTATTTTATATACTCTCATAGCAACATGGGTGAGGAGGCAATTAATAGATACATATATTGTGGTAAGTTCTATAATAGGGATTAGATAATTGTCTAATTATATATTTGCAGTTAGGATTCATGTCACAGTCTTTGAACTGTTAAGGATCGCTTCTCCATCTCTCAAGGGTTAATATTCTTTGTTTTCCTTGTGCAAAAAACCATAGGTGCAAATTAGAATTAGAATATGAAATTAAAATCCCAGCCAGTTTGAATCCTTAGATAAATAACAACAACCAGTCTTTTTAAAAATGTGTACATACTCCATATTTCAGTATAAGCCATTTTATACATTTAACATGTACCACCACTTTCATGTCAGGAATAATCCATACTGATTAACATACAACTATGCTGAAATTTTAGCACTTCTGTTTTTTTTTTTTTTATGTTGATAAAATTGTTTTATTCCTCATATGCATATGGTCTAAGTAGAGAACAGATTTAAGTGGAATTTTCACAATAACATATATACAGATCTGCAATTGAAAGTTATTCTGCTGTTAGAGCCCTCATGTAGGAAGTCGGGAAAGAAATAGTTGTATGATATGTGTGACCAAACTTAAAAGATGAAAAGAAGAAAGGAAAGGGGAAGAAGGGAAGGAAGAAGGTACAAATGGAAGGAGAGAAAGTAAAAATAAGGAAGAATAGAGAGAATAAAAGAAGAAATGTGTTTTAAAATCTGTTTTTATAAAACAGGTTGAGCTAACAATGAATTGCTTGCATAATAATAGTAAAAATAATATATCATTAATTTTTATTTGGGGCCTGTTGTTCAATATAGAATAGAAATTCTTTGTAAACTTCAATACTTTGAATCAAGTATGACAATTAAAGATTCTTTGGCTGCTCTCACTCATAACATAACATTTATTTTAAAACTACATTTCACTCCTGAAGACTAATACACAGGAAGCAATAAATACAATGAGAGATGTTCAGCATCAGGCTTTTCCCTGACAGTGTAGGGAAGTGGGAGTTTTAAGGTAAGAGGGCAAAGGAGACAAGTAGAAGGCAAAAGCAGAAATATGTGCACATTAACTTTCAAATGATAACTGAAGGTAGTATTACAAGAAAACTATGCCCCATTGTTTGAATTTAGTATTAAAGCTCTCTGAGGATGAAGGTAAATTTTATTTTGGTAAACGAATTGACTTTTATCTTCCTCCATCAGGATTTCATTGGCAGGAGATGACACAACCTTCTTAACAATCAGGTATTTCAGAGGTTAAACAGTTTGAAAGGAAGCAAGTTTCCTTGACTCACTTTAATGCCCTTTTTTCCTCTTTGTGAACAGCATACATTTGGCATGTGTAAAACATTAATTCACTAATACTTTCAGAGAAGAGACTGTGGGTTGACTAAAATTCAGACTTTAGAATTTACCAGTATGTACAGAGTTATGTAAAAATACAAACTGCTTGTCTATTGGGGAAAATGACATTATAATATCATGGCATTTAATTTTGTTCATAACTTACTGATTTAGATTCTGGATAAAGCATCTTAGAATTCTACAGTGCTTGACAGGTTAGAGAAAGAGAATTATAATCAAAATCACTGCCTGGTTTGACAGATTGAAAATAACTGAAGTAAGCTCTTCACTTATGAGTTACTAATAAATCAATAAAATTCTGGATATTCATGGTGAGAAAAGTATGGATATTGCCTAGAACATGAGACAAAGTATATCAATTTTCTCTAAGCCTGGTTGAGTTTTAGTTGGATTAACCACAATGTAAGCTAAATTGAAATTTAATTATATAATTTTTCTTCAAAGAGGTATTGTCATCAAATGTGTTTAACCTGGTAAAACACTCTGCTGAATAGATTCTGAATTGTGACACTAAATACTTCTCATTCTGAATCACCCCCCCACACACACCTCTCCAACTTAGTGTTCTGTATGATAATGTGTATGCTTTCAGTTTCAAGTTTTTCTCTGCAGGTTAGATATGAAATATGTAGTATTTTGTATAAAAGCATATTTTCTTTGTCAGTCTACACAATTATCTACAGCACAACTTCTGACACCTTTTAGACACTTGATAATATTTATTAAGTAAATGAAGAGCCATTAGTATTCAGCATAGTTATTATGATTTGGAAGTATTGATTTTAAAGTGTTGTTTATGATAGGAAAAAATCACGTAGTTAAAAGAATGTATTTGGTCCCACTTTGACTATTTTCTTTTAAAAATAAGCTTAAATGTCATTTTGCATTTTTTCTTCAACTCTGTCATGTATTTCTTTTTCTTTGCATTTGAATGGAATCCTTCCTTCTTGCAAAGAAGACATTCTATTGCCATATGGTAGGCTATTTCTGCCCATATAGAGGCAAATCATCTCTAAACATTGTTACTTGCCCATTTTTTAAGGAGCAAACAATAAAGAATATATGTTTCAGAAATGGAAAGGAGTGTATCTCATGATTTAGCAGTCAAATCCTAGATATTTGTCAAATTTCTACATATTTATTAAAAAAAAACACCTTTTCCTATGAGATATTTAAACTGATTTACCTAATCCCTGAAAGTCCATGATTTTACTTACAAAGTTCTTACTAACTTTTTTTTCCAATCAAACATCATATCTGAGAACTATATGCACTTAGAGCTCCACTGCAATCTAAAAAATAAAAATAATATTTTATAATATTTAAATTATTTTATTCCTCAGAGAATATATGGAATCAAACTTAATTTTTTTTTAAATTTTCAAAGGTAATTTCTCATTTATATTCTGTAATAGGACAGTTCTAACTTAAAACTTTTCATGTTATAAAAATAATTAGATTTTCAAACATATTTTCCTAAGAATGAATTTTTTAAATGTCTTATTTACTTTATGTCTATATGTCTGTTAAATATTTCAAGTTTGAAAATAAATTTTGTATCACCAGTACATTATATAACCTTTCACCTTTAGAGCTGCATAATTATAAAAGAAACAATTTGTAAAATGTACCCTATAATAAATTTATCATAAGAATTTCTAATAACTACTTTGAAGAAATGACTATTTCTTGATATTTGAAATTACAGTATAACTTTATGTGATTTAGATATGTGTCATTTCAAATAATTGCAGGTTATAAACTGTTAAAAAGTTATCTTCAAACCTATCAGTAAGTTTAACATTCTCTATTTTTTACTATGAAATAATATTTGCAGTACAGCATTTGTCAAAATATTAAAAGTTGACAAGTTTTGTAGATTTGTACTTATGAAGTTAAAAATACTGTTTTTGAAGACTACCAGCAGTAAAGATTTGCTTTATTTAAAAACAGCAACGCTCAAACCAGTTATAGTAATGGCAACATGTGTAACATATTCTTCGGCAAGTGGAATACCAAACAGAGCACTGATAGCTGAACTGAGACTTGAGATTTCTGTTCCTATTTAAGGGGAAGTAGTTTCGACTACTCTGAAAACATACTGCAAAATAGAGCTTGAGATGACTGTTTACATATAATTTTTCACCGAGTGGCATTCTTTTTTCCTAATAGCTCTAAATTGACTCATCATTGGGTCTTAGGAGGATTTTTACTTCAATGACTTTTTTTACTTAGTATAAGCTCAAAAAGTCAAGCAAATAACTGCTTTTCTGAATAAAGAAAATCCCTTTCTCATTGTCTCAATGCTGAAAATGTTGTAGTTGTAAAGAACATTCAGAGCATTTACAGAAGCTTCTAACTACCACTTGTGCCATGTTATAATAGTGCTAAATAAAATTAAACTATATAAGATAGGAATCTTGCCCTTAAATAACTCAGAATTTAGTTAGTTACGTAAAACTGTCAGAGTCAACAAACATATTTTCAACAAATACTCCTTTTATACTCATAATGATAGCAACATTATGGATTTTCAGTTAAAAGATAAATTTGGAATGTTTTCTGCTCTCAGAACTGCATGGGCATTTGGGAAAGAAATAATATGTAACATAAAGCAATGACTAGTTATAATATAGTATGTACAAAGTGCCACAGCTGCTCTAATTTTGGATTATCCAATTTTACCTGAGTATTTGAGCTACTTCCAAAAATGATCAAGACATGAATAAGGTCATTTTAGAAAATGGGAAGAACATTTTCTTAGAAGAAAAAAGGAAGACACAGAGGAACAAGAGTAAAACAGAATGCAAAAACATAGATGAAGGTCAATGATAATGAAGGACTATAACATAGCACAATACGTTTTTAAGAATAGAGGTCATTAGAAATGAAGTGTTCAGGAAAGGTTTCAACAGGATAGTGATAACAACAATAATAATCAAACAACAATTATAAACTACTATTTTTTAATTACTTCTGAACGCTTTTCTCCATAACGTCTGCTTATTCCCTAGATCTCCACTTAGCTGTCCTTCTCTCTGGGAAAGCTTCTCTGGCTACCTCATTTCTGGTCCTCACTTAAGTTAAATCACCATCTTATTTTTCACATGATAGTGTCCTTTAGAAATATTTTACATTAAAATACATGAATGTTGTATAAGTATTTGTTTAATGTCTGTTTTCCCTACAAACCGTAAGTTCCAGAAGACTGATACTATTTGTTTTGTTCAGCTCTGCAATTCCAGCCCCTAGCATGAGGTAGGATCATGAAAAATACTGTAGAAATTAATGATTACATATTCAAACCTGTTTTTCAGGTCTATCATTTGTTACACAGGCCACTGGTTATCATTTTTGAGTATAGGAGGAAACAAGTTAAGACAATTTGTGGTAGAGCAAGATTAGAGATAATAGTTCCTTCTTAGAATGTTTTCTCAGTACACAAACTGCATCATGTTTGCTATGAATTTTAAAAATCATATGTTTGATGTAGCAACAACTTGAACAGTTAAGCCTATTATCTTCTGTTATAATACTTTGGTCATGCATATATAATTATTATAAATTCCAGTTCTGTTAATTATTAGTTGCACCACATGGAGCATAAGCAGTCTCCTTAACTGTCAAATGAAGAAAATAATATCATCCTCATAGCTTATTTGTAAAGAATATAATAAACACGATATAAAAACAACAATAATAAAAATAATAGCAAAAAAATTATATATTATTGTCACATAGGAGAAAACATCCCAGAGAAGTAAAAGGCAGAGTCACATGACAACAGAGCAGCTCAAACGCAGGTGCTCTAATTCCAGAGAATGTGAAAGTGTACGGTACATGACCTAGCGTTTTCCTATGCGCTGCTGCGATTTAATGCTAGTACAGAGAGAAGGCTGGCAAAGACAACAGAGGTCGTAGTGACTGTAGTAGCCACACCAAAGGCAGCAAGCTTTATACCTTTGATGCTCATGTTATGGTTCTATGAAGTTATCAAGGAAACACACAGGGCATTTATCATAGCAACGGGCAGGGAAACAAGACAAATAGCATTGCTCTGACCTCTTCTCTGATTTTGTGCAGCTGTTTATCTTTAGGAGTTGAAACAGTTACAATGTGCACAACAACAGAAGAAAAAAACCACGAAAATTATATGGAAGGCAAATTGTATAGTCTTGGTTGACCATAAATTTAAAGTTCAGGTGTACTTCCCTCTTCCCAAAAAACTGATGTGTCAGAGCTTATGACTGACAACTTGCTGTGTCTTCCTGATAACCTATTCATATACATCTTTTCCTTTTTGCCTTGTTTATTTTTAAAAGGGCAAAGAGGATACAAAATATTAGTGGAGAATGATGACTTCATTTATTTTAAAAGTGTAAGGAAGTTACAAGAAATTAGAGTAATGTGAGGAGATGCTTAAGATGAAATTAATTTTATAGTACAATTAGTTTAACAGATGTGTTCCATGTTTTCTAATTGTTTGTCCTCTGTTAAATAGTATTGAACTTTTATCTGCGAAAAAATACTATATTTTCAAAATTTCCAGTTGTGCTATAGTTTAGAACTTTAGTACATGATTCAATATATTTCTCAACTTAATTCTTCTCATATTTCTCCTTGCTTGATCTTGTGGCAGTTTTCAATTCTATTTGTGTTCACTCGCTGCCCTCATTCCAGTCCACAAGCTATTTTTTCCACCCAGAACAGAGTTTAAGAATTTAGTCACTTTCAAAGCTCTGTGTAATATGATATCCTCCTACATCTATGTTCTCATTTCCTATACACCCCCTCTCATCCTCCCTTTGTTCCTCCTGAATTTCAATATAGTCCATTGATGAAGTTAGCCAAAAAAATATCTCCTTCCAAATGTAGCATCCTCCCTCGCTACTACTGACATATTCTTAATTCTTTACATCTCACCAGAAACCCACATCGTTACACATCACATAAACATTTTCAAGTTTCAACTCTCTTTAACTTTCTTTTTCTTGATGGCATTATCTTTGACAATGAATAGACAGTGAATAGCAGCTTACAAGGTTTTCAGAATATTGGACAGTGTATATCTATAAAGACTATAATTCATTTGCTGTTGAGAACAGATTCCTACCTTATTTTGCTCCTATTCTGAAATTTTGACTTAAGATTAGGATATTTGAGGCAAATTAGTGTTGTGTCTTTTTATTAATCAACTAGATAGCTGCCTAATTTTTCATTTTTTCTTAAATAAAAAAATGGCATTGGCGAAACTTGAGTGTTTTCAAATAAAGAGGAGCTAGATTTCTAACATATGCTACACCTGGGAGCATACATTTCAATGATAAAAGACTAAGCTCAAATTTCCAAAAAATAAATTTTAAACCACAAAATAAAGCAACTCTCTAAAGCATTTTGCCTCTTTTGGGAGTACTTTTATAATATCCTATAGAGCAGCACCCTTTATACTGCTAACCATTTAATATACTAGATGAATCCTCTCCCCCAAATCCTTGCAATTTCATATTAGCTATGAATCATTTAAACAAGGTGGATTTTGGGAATTATTTTATCATTTATGAAAAATTGGAATAACTAAATCATGCCATAGCAATTTCACTTAATTTCATTTAATTTGTTAATTTAATAACAATTCTCAATTCACTTTCTTAGTTTAATTATCCAGCAAGCTGATTGGCCTCCTTTATGTTTTCAAATGGTTCTGAGTGAGAATTTTTAAAGCAGCTTGTAAAAAATTACACTTCATTAGCTAGATAAAACTTTTCTTCTGTGTCATTATCATTATCTTAATTTTATAATTACTTATAAAAAATATAAATATAATTTTGTTTTACAGCTATTTGATCATTTACTCAAAATACATATGATATTTCATACATGGAAACAATAGCCAGATAGTCATTTTCTGGTCTTTATGATCATTTTTTTAAAAGCATTATGAAAATAAACAAAACTTAAGAGACTTGAAAGAGATAAATTGAGAACTGCAGCAAAAGTATAAATTATTCTATAATATTAAATCAGACTCAAAAATCAAAAGTCATTAAAAGTATAACCAGCTGAAATTTTATTGAACTGGTTGTGCATCTAAGCCTACCACACACACACCACTTGTATGATTCCCGATGCTTGGCCAAGCAGAAATCTGAACTTGCAACAAGTCAACAAAAATAAATATAAGATAATTGTAATGACTCTTGAGATGTAGGTTACATCGCATATAGAATTAACTATGATAGAATTTAGGAATAAATATTGTAACAATCCACAAAGGGTAAGAGGTAGTATTATTTAGTAGAAAAGATTCTAAAACTAAGATATTAAATAATCACCTTTTTCTCTCTGAACTTCAGTGATTTTATCTATTTTAATGAGTTATGTATAACAGTAATATTAATAAGTCTAAACTACCTAGAAATTAGGGTTATCATTCACATTTGAGTCAGTCATCATTTTAGGTTTATTTACATTTATTATATTCAATTTTAAAGAAACATGCTCATTTGAAAAAATGCAGTTTCAAATTATTGTTTAGTTAATTATATTAGTATTTAGTCAATTATACTAGTAAATATTAGTACATATGTGAATTTATATGTAGTAAATATGTATTTTGAACCATCTCTTATAATGTCCCTATTATTTAATGCCCTTAATATGAAAATAAAGTAGAAAATATTATCACAAATTGCTTTATTTGCCAAAATAATTTTAAGCAATCAATTTTCAGTCAAATTTAGACCTGGTTTACATTTTGACAATCTATGTTTTTTAAATGTTGTTATATATTTCTATGAAGGAACTGTTCCACTGCTTGAATTATAATATCAAATTTTGAAGATGAAACTTTATTTTTTATTATAAGTATAATAATACAGTAATGAATAGCACTACCAACTGACATAATGTATTATTTAAGTGATAATGTAAAAATCAGATGAGATTTGAATATGTATATTTTAAGATATGAATGACTGCTGTGAGAGAATGACATAAGCAATATTTTAATTTTGCCACAAAATCGAAATGTAGTTTTTCTATCTACGTGAAGATTTTGGATGGCTTGAATTTCTTGTGATTTTGAATTAATAACTGATTTATAAGAATTCCTTGAACTCAAAAGCTAATAGCATTATAGACACTACCTGTAGTTTTTCTATATTTGAGATGCTCCTAGATTTTTCTTGGTCATTTCTTGAAGAGGACCTGAGTAATAAATTTTTATGAGTTTTACAGAATATAACCTTTTTATTTTAAATTAAGAAACACTATTTTATGCAACATCATAAACAAAGATGACTAAAAGAAAATATGTTTCTCAAATAGCCTTAGTTTAGTAATACAGGATTCTTCTATGATGACAATAACATTAGAAATAACCTAAATTTCTTGGGATTTGGTACTCCACAATATAACAATGCCATTTTCATTATCTTTCTCACTTCTGTTAAATCATCTTGAGCTTTTTTCACTTTCTGCTTCCAGCCACTTATTGTTGTTCTTTAGTTTTATAGCTAGAATATATCCCAAATAATTCACAATTTAAAAATGAATGAAATATATACAATATATCCTACTGTTTAAAGAATATACTTCTTGTTCTGTGTGTGCTGGCACACAACACTAACATGGATAATTAAGCTGATAATAAAACAAAAGTGAAGGGGGTATCATTAAATCAAAACTGTGGGGCAGATAGAAAAGGTACTCAAAAGACAGAATCTTTCTTTTTTTAAGTATTTTTCTTTTGTCCTTGGGGCAAGCCATTTTCAATAGTGTTCTCAATAGTGTTAGAAAGAAAAAAAAAAAGGAAGGGGGCAGAAATTAAAACAGGGACCTCTATTCAGTCTCATAATTAAATAAAAAATGTATTTTGTTTTCTTGCCCTTTAAAGTATAAGTTACAGTTTTTGTGCATGTATCTATAACCTAAATCACATGGTTAAGAAATATTTTAAAGACAATATTAAGTAGTTCACAGATTTATATGCAATACATACCGAGGTCAAATATACAGAATATATGCATATGAATGTATATGCATATTTATAAGCATATATGCCTATATATATATAACCACTAGTCTAACATAACATTTTTATATCTACATATTAACTTTCAGGTTTATCATTTACACACTTAGTTAATCAGGGGCTTTCCAACTGTAATTATGTGTATTATCTACTAGCATTAACCAAACATAGACTTGGGATAATATAAACTTTTTTTTTATTCATCTGTGGTTAAACAGTTAGAAAATACAACTTTGCTATTTTTCTTTTCCATTTATCATATGCCAGTCTATTGTTAATGTTGGGCTATTCTTTTAGATATGCTACAGATATGTGCATTCTTGATTCAACTTATTTAAACCATCTTTTTCCTCTTCATTTTGCATTTTGTAACAAAATATGTAGAGGTATATGTCATAACATACAGTAATTAATACTTTATTATTCTCAATTTTTATATTAATATATTCCCTATATTTCAAATTAAAAAAAAATGGTGACAGTATATTTTTAAGAATTGTAAATGACCGTGAATAAAATGAGCAAGCTGTTAATTGACCTATCAACTACTCTTAAAATAATTTATAATAAATATTTATTATGTTTTCTTTAATTGAAAAATGCTATTTAGAATAATATGAAATTTCATTTCATGTGAATGGTAATTCTAGGTGTACAGTAAAATTTTCAGCATCAAACATTCTAAGTAATAAACCAAATATAAATGCTTGAGTTATTACAGATTGTGTAATTATAATTGTTTATTTGAAAACAAAGAAGGCTTGCTTCATAGGCAGAAATTGACTTCTACCAGTGAGAAAAATTCATTTATAAATAATTCAAGTGTTCACTATAGTAAATTAGAGATAATGACTCAAAAGTCAGCTCAATATGTGATATAGAACATCTCTATGATCGTTAATTCAAAAGCAAAAGAAGCCATCCAATATTTAGATACACCTCTGAGGACTGTTCTGCCTATATTTTGCAGTAGTTAACTATACAGCCTTAAAGTTCAACTCTTAAGGATTATGGTAATTTTTATATATATATATATTTAGAACAGTTAATTTCTTTTCTAAATAAAGCAGTGCATATGTAAATCAATTTAATTGTATGAAAAAATGAGTGAAAAGCTATGTCATATGACACTATAACAATTAGAGTAGTTTTAAATCATTTTGAAGTTCCCATTAACTTCTATGTTTAATCTTGATTAATTGCTAACCCTTATAGTACTTTTCATCATGAGATATGAGCACATGACTGCAGCCCTTCTTAGGACTTTGTTATTTGAAATAAATCTGAAAAAATGGGGAGTATTAGATGATAAATGCAATGTAGTTGTTGATGATCAAGTAAGTCACAGTATTATATAAGGGTTACAATCTGAAATACCCACAATGGTCATGTAGATGACAGAAAAGATGAAGAAGGAAACTTAAAAGAATAAGGAGTAATAGAAACATTGAATTTTCTCATGAGAATTCCTAAATCCCAGGAAAAGGCATTCAAATTCAAGATTTTAGAACCTTGTGTCAAGTAAATAAAGCTTGTCTCTGGCCCAGATTCAGTCCATGCACTGCCAATTTGAATATTTACTTAGGTAATAAGATATAGAGACTCTGGTGTTTTTTGTTGTTGTTGTTTGTTTGTTTGTTTTTAACATATATCCTGCATGATCATTGTATCAAATATTAAAAATAGAGAAAAACAGTATAAATAAAAAAATACCCAAATAACATAAGCTAAAGACAATATTTTAATGCACTTCTGTCAAGCTTCCAAGTTTTTTATTCATCTTGTGTAGTTGCTGCATCATATTGCTTCCACAATGATTTAATGGAAGTATTAATTCTAGAAATAATTGGTTCTTCATATCCAAGGTTGGTTGAATATGCAGTTGGCTGAATCAATGGATGTGGAACCTATAAATTTGTGGGGCCTACTAAGTGACTTAGGATCCTAGGATGTGGGTATACACAAGGCTCCTGCAACCAGTCCTTCATGCACATTGACAATGACTGTATTATAATATATTTAATCTAAATATCTATTTTAAGATCCACAGCATATTCAGTTATGTAGATATGCCCTGTTTACTATTCCCTTCTTACTGACATTTAGATTTTTTTCCCAGAATTACAGATACCATGAATGAACCTCTTCTTATTTTAATTAATTGCTTTTTTCTTTTCATTTGTATATATTTCCAAGAGCAAACAAAATAATCAAGATAAGGTATATAGACATTTTTAATGATCTGTCTAAATCCCAAATTATTTTCTAAAATTTATATTCTCACCACGAATTGACAATTCTTTCAATACCTTTACCTAAATGATATTTATTTTTGAAATATTTTTTAATTTTCTTAAAATCATATTTATGTCATATGATTATGACAATACAAATGACAAGGTTTTGCTAAAACAAATCTTAGTATAAATAAAGTATTAATTATTTTGGCCTCATTACTTCCCAGATAACATCTATGAAAAAAAAGCTTAAAATGTAAAAAAGCCATATAAGTAGATTCCAATTATTCATTTAGTACATATGCTTTTTTTTAGTGATGTATTTATATTTAAGTTGATAAAATTTCCCAATGTTGTCTAATCACAGATATGACAAATACATTCATAAAAATAAGCAGTAAACAGTAATAGCTATACTTTCACAATTTAAGATTAAAAATTTGTGAAATTATAAAATGAAAAATAAAAAGTTACTATATTTTAAACATAGATTTAAAATATGCATGGAAAGTCATGTGAATTTTTCCACTTTTTGTTTTTTGTGAGCCATAGATTGCTCTTTGACTGAGCTTACTTTACCAGGTCTCATTGGGGCAAAACATTGTAAATTGTTCATGTTCTGGAATTTCTCATTCTAGCTAAGAGAGAATTTTTTTTCATTGTTATATACCTTGGGAGTTAACAGGCATTCATAGCTGAATAATTATACCATGACAGGTATGTGATATCTGCATAAACTCAAATTAAGCTCTTATTAAAAATATAATCTGCACAAAGTATGAACACACATGCTTTCTGTTTTCCTTGGTTTATAACAGTAATTTTAATAATGACAAAAAGCAGATGAATTATGTCACTGATGTTTGTTTGGGAAACCCAGATAAATTCAGATCCCTTAAATTTAGAGGGCAAATCCAGTTTAATCCAGCTAAAAGGACTGTATGTACGTACATATTGTTACTAGGAGGACAGTAAATAAGTGATTCTAACTTTTTACAAACTTGAAAACGAAGTGACTTCGTATGTATAACACTTTATGTATGACTTGCATTCATAAAGCAACATAGTTGTGCAAGTCAAACACACAGAAAATAGATTTTTATAATCCCTCAATTCATTATTGTTTCCGGAAACAGGTTACCTGGCTCGCCTATATACTAGCTGTGTGACCTTAAGCAAGTTCTTTTTTCTTGCTCCTTGTTACTTCATATACTAAATTAGGATAATCACACTATTTCAGGGGGTATTGTGAAGATAAAAAAGTAAACATGGACAAATACTTAGGAGAATGTGCTTGCTTGATAGTTGCCTAATAGATATTAGCTATTATCATAGAAAATGGGTTCTCTACATGCTGTCATAGCAAAGATGCACCATGATAGTGTATTTATGATAATTAAAATAATTAACTAAATTTATGTATTTCTCAACTATGCTTCCCTATGTTAATATATAATATATATTATTTAATCCTTGAAGAGATTCTGTTTCCATTTCATATATAAGAATATTGATACTTCAGAGATTTTTAGAAACGTGTTTTAAAACATACAATCAATAATTGGCACAATGAGTCATAGAATCTAGATTTCATAATTTGTAAACAATAATTTTTTACCACATCTACCTTAAAGGTCAAATAACAGGGAAATTCTGGGTCATGAAAAAGTCACATAATCTTTGAAGACCAATTTCAGAGGTAAACTCTCTACTATGCTAAAGCAATGCTTGAACAGACAGTGTAGAAATTGAAATCAAGCCAAGGCCCCAACTATCCCTGCTTAGGTCCAAACAAGATGAACTTTATGAGAATGTTGTCTACCCTGACTATAATATCTTTATTTCTATTTTGGATCTTAAGAATTCCTCAGAAACAAAAATTGTATTCAATAAAAAAAAGTCTGCATAGATGTAATTAGAGATTGATCATATGATATTAAACTGGACTCAATTTTTATATAACTGGAATATTTTTATTATCAATTGATAAAATACATTTGTCAGAATAATTATCATACAGTGTTCTTTGTAGCTATATTTGCTGAGGAAAATTTTCTTTCCAAAATGTATATTTAAAAATAAAATAGTGGCAGTTATTAAGTATAATAATTATAATTATTTATTCAAACTATTTTAGCTTCAAACAAAAACATTTTGGATTTAAAACCAAGTATTATAATTATTGCATATCGAAAAATAGTCAAAACTATAAGTTAATATGAAAAGAAGTTATTGTTAATATACTCAGGTCTGAAAACCCTTACAGGTATATCCTTTCCTTGAACTTATTTTTCACCAAGTTTATTTTTTCAATCAACGGTCATTTACTTGTAGTATTTTTTTGTTTGCTTTATTGTAGGGAAAGATAAAATTTTAATATGATATGGCTAAAATCATAGTTAAATCTAAGGCAAGGTTAATACATTATAATCAAGGCAGAAAATTATACTTACTTTTTAAATTTCTCAGCCTCCAGTGACAGAGACCAGAGTTACATTTCTTTTGTATCTTCCCATAATGTATATTGTTAAATAACTATTTCTGACAGACTAAATTTTTGAAGTTTATTATTCATAATTGCTTCTACATTCTTTTAAAGGGCCAAGGACTCTTAATAGCTCTCAATTTTGAAAGAACTATGGAAAATAAGGAGATTTCATGCAGGCTAGGAAACTCAAGTTTGAATGATGAGAATAGTAAAGGGATTGGGGATGAAGTTCAAGAACTGAATTTACAAAAATAAATGAATTCTAAATAATGGTACGTAGAGAATGTAAAGCAAAATGGGTTTTAAATATCTGGGTAATCCCCATATTTATGTTCAAGGAGGAGGACAAAAAACAACAAAAGCAAATGTCCAAGTTCAGAGTGATAAGATGACAGAATCACACCATGTTAGAAATAAAAAGTTCTCTAGAAAATAACTAATTTGGAACCTATGACTACATAAAGTCAATAAACCCTAAAGATTGCTTAGAAAATATGTGTACACTTAGCCTCACTTTTTTTGAAGAAAAAAATTCATAGATTTGTTGGATTATCAAATGAAATTCTGATGCAACAGAAGTTAAGAAATGTGAGCTACAAAGTTAAATAATTTGACCAAGACACAGCATAAAACATACAAAATTCCTTTAAAGTGTGTGATAAGACCTAATTCTCTCCCTCACCGAATTTTGGCAATAGTTCTTTTCCTGCCACCAGGCTCATATGTCTCTACGTCATCCTACACATTACTGTCAGATTCATCATAATACTGTACCTCTTTGATGCTATTGTTCTTTAACTAAAATGATCACTGTGTCACTAACACCTTTTGAACACAGACTAAATTGCTTATTCTGGCACAGAAAACTTTCCAAATTTGTTTGCAGCCCTGTCTCTTAATATATGTATATATTCTTCACTGTAAAAATTCAACTTTAAGTTATATCTTAAATATGAATTATATTTATTTTTGAGGGGCTTTTGTTCATGCTGTTCCCTCTAAATAGAATTATCTACCTCCTTGCTGTTCTCTTTTCTCTATGAGCTCCTGTGTCTCTTTGTACCCACAACCAATGCACACGTGTGTACTTGCAGATATACACATCTCCTATCAAAGTATATATTTAAAGGACGAAATCAAATAAAGCCTTTCTTCATATACTGAAATAGAAAATTACCTCTCCCCATTTTTGAATTTTTGTGATTTTTGGTTTCTAATATTTTAAGGTAAATTTCACATAATATTTACAGTAAAACACTTTTTTATATGGTTAAAAACATGGATTTAGAAAGAGACAGTTCTGTTATCAAATTCTTACGCCATCACTTATTAGCTTTATGACTTTGAGTATTATCTTGAAAATCTCTTAGTTTCTCATCTGTAACATTGGTATAATAATAGGGTTGTTTGAATATTAAGTGAAATAAGAAGCATAAAGTCTTAGGACATTGTTAGTACTTCATATATGTTCAATGTTAAGTGAAACAGCTATCAATACTTCATAAAATTATAATACGTGTATGTAATATATTATTGTTATATAATTTTGTTGTAAGTTCTCGTATGCTCCTTGAGTTAAACAATTAGACATTTCAACTTCATATTCCAAACATAATTAGTCACAGCTCAATATGTATATACCGAATCGGTTAACATTTATATTAGTGTTTCAAAAAACATGTAAATTAGAAAGTTCTAAGACATATAAACATGAAAATACCAATAAGCAATTCATATTTTTATAAGTAGAAAATTACATTAGCAAGCCCAAATAGCATCTCCAGTTTGCTGTTTCACTTGCTTACATCCCAGAGATGTTTGAAGTAAAAAATAGGTAAAACAGTTATACTGGAATGATGGAATATGCAGGAGAGATATTACATTGATCAGAAAGATTTTTGAAGTTCTGAAGAAGAATATTCTGATAACTTTACCTCTCAATGAAAATAACTCTATCAAGAGGGATAACTTATTAATAAGATTAATATTAATAAAAAGTGAAAATTATGACTCATTGAAAGTTAAAGAGGAACAGTAATGTAAAAAGAAAGGGACTGTCAGGTTATTCTCTTTGTCGTTAGGTTTTATTTTTTTGTCTTTTATAGTAAGAGTAAATGCATCTTTGAAGTGTATAACAAGTATCAATAATATATTAATAGTAACATGTAACTCGAAAAAGTTAAAGTGTTATTTTTCCTAAAACTCACTTTAAAACTTGGTTTAATATTTGAATTTTACAGAATAGCCTCTGCTGCACAGTTGCGTTCATACCTGTGTGATATCCTCAAATTATTAGCTCCTAGAAGTTATGACTCTATCCCTGCTAGTCCTTGGATAGCTTTTCTATAGAGTATTTTGCCCTCAGTCACACAACCACTCCTTTATTCACTCATTCTTTTATTGATTCTTTCATTGTGCTTTTTCTCATGCAGTTATATTTTAGTATTTGACAGAAATGCGGTGAATAAGTTTTGTCCCTCACACAAAATAACTTAATAGGACAAAAATAACACATAAATGATTGAATACCAGAGTCTAAGATAACAAATAACAGAAAGAGGGTATGAATAAATTGTTATGCAAGTTCTAGGGATAAACCATTTTTTTTCTTCTGGGAAAAATCAATGAACAGCTAGTAGACTGGATATCATGACCTAAACTTTAAATAATGAGTAAAATTTGTACCTGCTGAGATTAAGGAAAAGTGATTCAAATGGGAAAAGAATGGTTAATAAATATCAAAAACTAAACTAGTGTTTTTAGTATAATTCCTCATATATTTCATGGACTTATTTACTATGATTGTAGTCTGATGACAGATTTTCTCACCCATGAGGCCTTTTGATTTCCTGTTCTACTCTTCACTGCAAAGGGAATAGGATTTAAGATCTAAAGCATGTTGTTCAACAGAACTTCTGTGGCAGTGGAAATATTTGCATAGATGTAATTTTTTATAAACAAGGCTCTATGACTATTGAACATTTGAAATGTAGCTAGTATAACTGAAGAATGGAAATTTTAATTTTAATTAATTAAACAGCCACACGTGGCTTATGGTTATAGTATTGCACAGCATAGTTCTAGAGTCACCTTTTAGGAAAAATAAATTCTAGATGAATCTACAAAAGGATCTTCTTTAGGCAAAGTACAGTATGTCACAATATTTTCTGGGAGACCCTATTACATCGCTCCTTTGCTGAAGGCAATAGCTTTACTCAGTGTAGTCATTGCTTGTGTACTATTGTTAATTAGGATATGCACAAAGGAAACTAATAAATTATATCTGCAAGAATCTCTGAAGACTTCTCTTAAGAAATGACTTTTGAATTTTCTCTTAAAGGAAAGAAGTTCACCCTGCGGTTGACAGCTGAGGGTAGGTGGATGGGAGGAGGAAGAGAGTTCTGGCAGAAATGAGTAAAAGCATGGAATGATCAGGGAGTACTTGATAATTCAGTATAACTGGCAAACATGGTGTCTTTTCTGAAAAGTAGGAAGAGCAAAAGAGAAATTTGAAAAAGTAGAATACTAAATACTTTTAAATATTTCCTAAGTATTAATTTTGACATAATTTTACATAATTTCTCATCCAAAATGGTTATTCTATCATATAAACGTAGAATTTTTTCTTTTCTTTTAACAAACATCATTTATGTTTTAATCATTAAATAAAACAACTAAAATTGCAAATTTGTCACCTAAATTTATTACTTGGACAAGATTGAGATTTAGGAAATTTATGGCCATGATGTCACCCATAGTTTATAATTTATAAGACTTTGGATTAGACATTAGTGCAGTTATTATTTCCTCTAATGTCTTACCTCACCCCAGTCTAATAACATTCAGGAAATCCAAAAGACAAAGGGGAAAGAGTGGTCTTGAAAGCTAAAAATAGTTGCTGAAAACTGATGCAATCATGTAATAAAATATGGCACAATAACTTATATGATATGTTCATAGTATCTGCTAAAGCAATTAGAATCCATGTAGCTAGATTTTTGTTCATATATTACTAAAAAATGAAAACCATTTTAGCCCAAAAATTACATTTAAACTGTGCCGTTTAATTATGTACCTTGTTCTTAGGATTTTTTGGTCTTATTATTTGCACTTTTTAACACAGAAAATTATTGAGTAACAATCAGGTTTCAAAAGACCTTCCAAGTACAGCCAGACAGTTTTCTATGTAACATGTTACATATGACAACATTGAATGTTAATATGTTATTATAGTAACAGCATTCTTTTACAATGGATTAATATTTTCACATATCTAATAAGTTTCACTCACAAGATAACACAAGGAATAATACTGGTGTCTTTTCATATCAACCACATTAAATTTATCAGCTATGTTAAAAGTATAGTCTTATAATTAAATAATTTTTAAACTTATTATATTTAATAATGTTTCTCAACAAAGCTTTTGAACTAGACTTTGGTCTAGCTATGAGAAAGAACAATTTCCAATGCATTTCAGAGTCTAAGGCATTTATATATGTTTTAAACATATATCCTAATTTCCATTGATGAAAAGAAAGACAGGAATTTCCACTGTAGCAAAAGCTATATTGATCACTATAGGAAAGAATGATTTTATTGTGCCAACTATAAACAAAACAATGAAAAAAGAAAATTAATGGATTTTTTTCAAGGGCATACTAAGTATTATTTTATATACTTCATTACAGTAAATCTTCACATTAACACTATGAGATTTTTTTATCCTCCCTTTACAGATGAGGAATCTGAGTTCAGAAAGGTTTAAGGATTGCCTGAGGCCCAGAACTAATAAAAGACAGAGCCAGGGATAACACCCAATTCTGTCTGATTTCAACACCCTTGGACCCCATTACTATGTGTCATGGGCATGAATATCACACTACAAACATTTGTATATAAGAAATGTCTTTTACTTCCCTATTCAGAAATCAAATTATATTTATTACAGGCCCCCATCTCACTAGGCTGGAAAGGAAATTCAGTAGAATCATAAAAGAATATGAAAAAATTACATGGTAGATACCCAGAAAGTTGGGTAAGAGTAATATTTAAAGGAAAAATGGAGGTAAAGAATAGGAGGCCAGCTTTGAACACATTACCTGACACCATGACGAAAGATAGATTTTTATCTCTTGAACCGTGACTGACATGCTTAACCTCTCTTCCTGTGAAGTCTAATCCTTTACTTTGTAAATCAAATACTAAACACGAGGTTGAAAGTACTTCTCATCTACCTTGGCATTGTCTTATTAACTTGGACACATGACCCCAGACATCAGGTGTCCCCTACTTTGAGGGATAGCTCATCAATCTTTGTTAGTATTGTAAAACGACTTGTCAAGACAAGAAACTTACAATAATATTTATAACAACATTTTCAACCTCACTACTACTTTTCCCTGCTGCTTCCTCTAACCTGTGATAATCATATACACAAACTTTAATATTTTTTTATGATTTGTGGCAGTAGAGTATACATCTTTTACTAAACATATATCTTTTGGATTAGTCCCTAATTTTTATCAAAATATGTCTAAATATTTCTTAAGAGTTTCTTCTATGCTTTTTCTTAGCATATGCCAATAAGTTTCATGTTATAATTTTAATACTCAAAAGCCTTTGATAAATTTGTATTTTTAATCTAGTTTGTAGTTTGGTGACTATGTAACTATCTTTAAGTAATATTTTTCTCAAATTATGTTAGAGGAGTTTAGAATAATGGTACTGTGTTAAATTTCCATATTCTTTTGTTATAGTGGTAATATGACCTGTATTAATAGAATAAAATAAGTCATTTGGTTTTTTTTATTTTGCTATTTTAAAAAGGCTTTATTTTAATTTTAACAAATTTTACAATAGACAAGTCAATTATTAGCATTGACTTTTTGGGACCGGAAGCTCAAAGATATTAAGTGGTGACCAGAGAACCACAGCTAATCATTGGCCCAGCTGAGCCTGGCTCCTAAATCACCATCCTTCCCACAAGTCTAAGAATCTCCATAAATTATCACAGTGTAAATTTTACAGCTTAGCTGAAGAACCATCATTGCTAGGTGATAACTAATTACCAAATTCAGAATCAATGTGAGAAATGAATAGAATCAGTAATTCGTACAGTAATAAAAATGGAGAACACTTTTGGGTTTTTTTTCTACTCTTCTTCCTTAACTCAGATGAGTTTTAAGAATCATAATTTGAAACTCTGCCATTAGCTCCATCAGAAATATTAAACTTTAAATAAAGTGTTCCTTATTGACTGTAAAATGAACACCATTTACTATCCTAAGAAGATAGAAATACTTTTATGTGAATAGTAGAGAAGTTGCCAAAAAAGCTATTTTATTTCAGTCTATGGACAAGTTAATGTGCTCCTGGAAAAAGCATACATATTCTGACCTAATCAATTCCCTAGATCATCTGGTTCTAAAAAGAATGCTCAGAAATACTCCTCCCCACCTCTCACCCCCACCCCCGCCCAACATCAATTTACTTTATGGTCACATAGAAGTTTAAATTGCTAGACACATCCTGAGGGCAGGGTATCAGGCATGAGCTAGTTGCCTCCTTATTAACGTTTTTGTTGCAGTGCTTTCTGGCATACTTTCTACCTCGAAACTTGTGTATATTTCTATGTATAGTTAAATGTTCACTCCAATTTCTGGGTACCTCAGCCTCAACTGAGCAGGCTCCCTTATGATAAAAATGCATGTGTGCTTGTTGTTCTAAAGATACTACCCTCTAGAAACATCTTCCCTAACATATAATTTTTTATTTCTCACTTAGATAAAATGATAAGGAGAGTTTGAGGTACCTTCCATGTTCCAATGTGAGTAATTTAAAATGCTCAAGAAGCATGTAAGGAGCAAAGTTATAGAAATGACAAGTGCAGAGAAATTGATTGCTATGGCTATATAGCATTTCCTTCTAGAAAGTACATATAGAGAAGTAAGATAATGTATTTTGCTCTAGACAGCTAATATAGTGTATTGATTTTGTTTTCTCTTTATGATGAAATAAAAAGAGTCATTTTATTTAAATTTTAAATTCCTCCTTTCAAGAGCCATTAGGAAAGCTCTTGGCATATCTGTATGATAAAGTGATCACTCTACTCTTATCATGACATCTCTTGTCTTTAGAGTTCATTTACTCACTATTGCTTGCAACATGCTACATGCTGCTAAAAATCACAAAGCTAAGTAAATATTTGGCTAGTGATAGCTAGGTTTTCATCCACTTAAGTTATTTTGCTATTTCTAAAATTTACACAAATAATAATACATTTGATAGTAAACATACTCAACTTCTCTCTGATTAACTGGAGTATTAAAATACTTCTTGTTATAAATAAATTCAGTCCTTCTTTTTCTTATCTACAGGACAACATTTTTAAGCTGGAAGATTCACATTTTGAAAATGGCCGTGGGAAGAGTCCATATGACCCTAAACTGCTAACAGCATCTCTTTTAATAGGTGCGTAGTCAACAATCAATTAAACAGTGAATTTTCTATAGATAATAACTTGATTGTATGTTTTTTTATATGCCAAGATTTTCCATTATTGATTATAAACTATTTTAGGAGGATATCAGTCAAGATATTTTCAAATATTTTAAAAATGAAGAAAAATTAAATGCTGTTTTGAGAATTACACTGACTCTTTTTTTTTTTTTTTCAGAATGGTTTAATAGTATCTTTGACATTGCCAGCTCAATCCTCACAAGAACTATAAAATTTTTATTTTGAAAGAAAATGGTTTTAGTTTTCATTTCATGAAAGAAGCATTTTTGTGAGGAATTTTGACAGATCAGAAGGAAAGAGTGAGATTTAGTCTTATTAACTATAGTTCCAAAATTTGTCACACTCTTAACATTTGGAAAACTTAATCAGTATGATCAGTTTAAATGGTGGTACAATTGGCAGAGACCCCATTGTTTTACCTTGAGTTGATGAAGGCCTTCTGCATTCATCTTTTTTTAACTTTAGGTCTTCTCTTTTTTTCAATCAGACAAAGCATCTTATGTACATCTACTGTTTTCCCTAACCATCTATCTCTCTAGTTTTCTTCGTTTCTCTTTACTTCAGCATTGCAGATGGGTAGTGGATGCTTAGTTTTATTTTGAAACAATAGAAATGAGAAGATAGAGGCAAGTAAAAGAAGGAGAAAATTTAATTCATATTAAAAAATAATTTTTTGTATTTTTTTAACCACTTCTGGACTGGAGTTAAATAAACACAAATAAAAGTTATGCATCATTAAACAATTTTTCTTTTTCTTTTTAAGTTTTGAGTATACCAATAATCTAAAACACAAAAGATATTGGGTTATTACCTTATTCCTGAATATATTTTTCTATATAAACATGTAGAAATTATGTAACTTTTTGTTTCCTTTTCTATAGAAAGTAATTATTTGATAACAACAAAAATAATGCTGAAACTTTTCAAGTGTAAAATTTCTAATTGAATTTTGAATAATAAATCTAGATTTTTAAAAAAATAAATTTAGGTTATTAATTGATGTGTCAGAAGTTCATAAAGTTTTGCTCTTCTTTTCCTTTTTTAAAAAAATCATTTTTTTTACCCAGCTAAATGAAGCATCAATTATATTGACTGTTGCATTAACTATGTAGATATATTTTTTCCAGTATTGTCTAGGTTTACTTTATTACTGTTTCACTGATTTCTTTCTTATTAAGAATAAAACCACTATAGTGTGAATTATCTTCTCTATTGCTTTTCAAACATAGACAATTTCAGTCCATTTGATCCATTTATGGAGCATTTTAACAAAAGTTTAAGACCTGAAGGAATGTAGCAAATTGAGCACACTTATAATTTTCCTGTTCACAGATGGCCTAGTGATTACATGTGGATGACTTCCTTAAGTGCATACAGAAATTTGAAAGTTGTCTTAAACAAAGGGGAGGAATCCAATCTTGTTCAAACTTGCAGCCTATACTTATTTAAATTGCATACTGAAAAAGGATAGATATTCTTCAAAAAGCAGTATGTAAAACTGTGCCGAAAGCAGCTTTAATTTGTGGTATGTTTCTCAGTAGGGATTTGCCTGATTATTTATTTTAATATTCCATTGAGAAAGGATGATGACAAGTTAGTATTACATAGTTCATTTGGTATGCAACCACACAAAGTCCACAAAGAACATGTAACTCCACAGTTTGAGTTTTATATTAGAAATTCTTTGAAAAAAGCTGTATAGATTTGTGAAAAGGAAATGAGAATGAGGAAAGTGTGAGTCAAGGAGAGGCTGTATGGCTAAAAAAGAACAGTAGGCATTTTAGAGAAGCAGTTTTTAAATGGAAGTCCAGACCTTATCTATCTAATATTATAAAATAATTGAGTAACTTTCACAGGTATTTAGTGCTTATTGACGAGGAAGAGCATTCAAGCCAATATAAATTAATTTCTGAATCAGCTGAATAGCAAGATACAGAAAAATGAACAGGCCAAATCCCTCAGAATATCTGCAACACTGTTTTAATTCAAGAGCCATGACATCACTTGTTAAGGTTATTTGTTTCTTTTATAACTATACTATAAATTCTTCTTCTCACAGTACATTTAACTCCCCTTGTTGGATTTTTCTTGGCATTTTCCTCTTGTGCTTCTTTAAAAAGAATGCTTACTAATTTTGTGAAGTTTCTTTATTTTTCAACATAAATATTTTCTATAGCACTTCCCAACTTTTACATACAAGGGTAACAACTGTCTCTGAAGTACATAGGTTGTATATTATATATTAGAGAATTATTATTGGGAAAATCTATGCACCCAAAAGATTTGAATATAGTCTCCTCATTTCAGCACATAAGAGAAATTTTCAAGGTGGTTCTGGGCTGCTTTCTTCCCCAATACTAAGAAATAAAATTTCACGTTTGATATAAGCCATCTATAAACTGGCTACATGGATCCTGACAGCAGATACTTCTTATACCCTCTATTAAGCAGTTTCAACCAGTAGTAATCTTTAAAACCCGATGACAGCTTTAAAAACTTAGTTTACAAATTTTATCAAGGTTTAGTATAACCTCTTTCCAAAATGCTATGGGTTTTTAAGCTGATGACCATAGAAAATAAGGATTCTCTCCTGAGCAATGCATAGCAACTGAATTAAGTCCCCAAATATGTTTTAAGTTTTTCAAATCATGTTAGTAAAGTTAATTTTTCAAATCCTTTTTAATAAAAATAATTTGTCAATATGAAATTGCTTCAGTATTTATTTTTTTAATATTTCTTATTTCACCAACCTGTAATCATTTTTATGACTTTATTTAAAAGGTCTTTATTAAAAATAGTAGTTGCTCTCCTGCTCAGAATAAATGCCAGGTACGAACAAAAGAAAAGAATAAAACTGTATTTTCCATACTTACATACCATCTCATTTTCATGATATTAGCAGAATAGTCAACTTGAAAGCAGTTTTATTTCCCCATTGAAATATCAGGGCATTTCAGTGCCAATAATTAAGAAATATTCTATCACTAAGAGATATTATTGAGATCTATTTCAGAGGTCTGGGTCTTTTGGCTAAGGTTTATTTTCCCAAGCTAGAATTCTGCCTTGCCTGGGGAAAGAACATTATTTGACCCTAGGATATACTCGCATTTTATATTAGAGCAAATGAGGCCCTCCCTAAATTAATTAACTAAATTTTAGAAAATATTTGAACCTCTCTGAGCCTTAATATCTTTGGCCTTGCTAATTCTACTAGTATGTTCTGAGAATAAGATAAGACAGTGTTATAGCATACTACATTTGAGTTCTTACATATTTTTTGAATGTATGTGGAAGCAGAAATAAACAAACAAACAAACAACTGATAACAGTGGTTGCCTTTGTTGCCTTGTATTATGTGCACATATTAATTTTATTAGTTTTATAAAGGACAGCATATTAGTTTTTTAAAGGACAGCATAAATAATTAAGCCAACATGTCATATTTATTGTTATAGAGAGAAAGGTGCTCAATAAATGTAAAAATGTAAAATTATGTCTGTACCCTTTCACTTTCAGGAAATGGATTTCATCAGTGTGTGTGTCTGTGTGTCTGTGTCTGTGTGTCTGTGTCTGTGTGTCTGAGAGAGAGAGAGACAGAGAGAGAGAGAGAGAGAGAGAGAGAGAGAGAGAGAGAGGTGAGGAGGAGAGAAGGGGATTTTTTCTCCCTCTGTTTCTAATTACTGTGCTACTTTGTGAGTGGAATTTACTTAAGGTGTTAACAACATAATAGCTTGGTCTTTAGGTTTGTTTGATTTTTGCTCACATCCATGTCACACTTTACACCTGTGTTAGTAATGCTGCAATTTCATCAGGAAATGTTTTTTTACCTTCTGTTTCTCCTCACCACACCCTACTTAGGAATTGTAATCTAATACATTAACTGATCGATGCCACATTTTTACTGCATTTCAAGTTGTGAACAGAAAGTCCAGAGTACATATGAACTTTTGTTTTTAACACATGCTTCTCAATAACTCTGCATGGTGGAAATGCAGTTCACTACACTTTTTATCTCAGTAAAGAATGCTTTTCTTAGAGGCAGTTTAAAAAGTTTACAGTTAAGAAAGAATGACAGTGTACTCAAATAGTAAGTTTCATATTGGAAAATTTCTAAAAGGTTAGTTACATTTGTCAGCACTAATATATCTTAGTCCAATGTATTGTTTTTGAGATATCAAACTGCCTATATGTTTTCTTTTGTAGAGAAACTTAAAAACCTTATTGGACAGAGTATCCACAACCACTTTTTGATAATAAAACAACTCCTTAAGTATATTATTCTATCATCAGTTTAATAAAATTGAACAAGTGTCATATTTTCTTTCACTAGTAGTTCAGTATATATGAAAAACTCAAAAGTATATGTCTTAACTGTAACGCCATTTCAGTCATTATAAGATAACATTTCAAGAAGACACATTTATGATCAGAAAACTGGCCAATTATCATTATGTCCAAGAATCAACATACGATTTGGTAATTTCATAATTTACTTAGAAACTACAAAAGAAGCTTAGCAAAGGTTTTTTTATTGAAGATATTTGTTCTCCAAAAAATAAGCCAACCAAGGTATAGTAAATTTCTTATACTCAGATATAATTAGATCAGTTCAGATAGCCACAGAATGTACTAAGGCTTTAAGACATGGTGAAAATGTACAAGTATATTAATTGAAATATATTCTAAGTTTATATTATATTCCTGCTTAATGAGAATGCAAGAGTAGTTTATTCTACTACCTATAATTTTTAGTCAGAACTACAATATGTCATTCATTTTCTGGAGCAATCATTCCTGATAAGAATTCTATAGAAATCTCAGCAGAAAATCTGATCAAAGGCCTGTTGTAAAGGAATAATTACTGATATTGAGCACTGACAGTATGAGAATGTACCACTGAATTATCTGGTGCCCTCTAGCTCACAGAAATCACTTTGATTCTCGCCAAAAATAATATTGAAATGAGAGATAATTTCCTATAACTGCAGGCAGCTGATGTCTAAACTGCAACCTCTCTTTGTTTTACAAGTCAATTGTTTAATTTAATTATGTTTTTAGTAATAAATTGAATTAATAGCCCTTTTATTAAATAGCTCTTCTACTTTCTCTGAGTGACCTATTGTCAAAAAAAAAAAAAAAAAGATACAAACTAGTCTTGCTTCCTTTGTCTTCATTTGTATTGATTTTTGCCTTCCTCAAATGTGAGTGGATAATAAAAAATAAGTGTAAGTTATAAATTTGTTACCTAAATGAATAAGAGAAAGAAATATCTATCTATATTCGAGTAATAGTTTCTTATGTTGATGTTGCTTTTGTTATTTCAACCTCTCCTGAATAGAGTTTACATGTAGTAACAACCATAATTACAGCTTTTACTCACACTGAGGCAAGCTAAATGGAAAAAAAAAAAAGAGAGAATGATTAATTCCTGATAGTCTTTGCTCCACATTTCTAATTGCATCTTCTTTTGGGCATGATCTGTCTGACTGCATTCTGATATGATATTGTTCAGTTTTCACCTTTCGATGGTTCTATTTTCACCTTTCCTGGTTTTTATCACCTAACATGTGGTTGAGAAGCCAATAAGATTCAACTAATAATTTAATATTTTTGATTTTCAAGATAAAGAGGACACAAAGCATTTCATGACAGATATTACAATATAAAAAATGCTTGAGATTGACATGAATGTTTTAGGCTGCATTCACAATGTTTTTAACTAATGACCTCTTACACAGATGAGGACAAATAAATTACCAATGTTTTAAAAATTATCATATCTATATATCAATTATTTGTAAAAAGATAAAATACTAACCTTAATAAAAACAGTACATCAGGGAATACACAAACAACTTATGGAGGAATAAATAAGTTTCAGTGATTGACTATAGCTTAAAATTAAAGCAACGATAGACAAATATTTCAAAGTACTTCAAAATGTATAGTTAGCTTATTAATAGCATTTTGGTGCTTTTAGAAAAGGGTTATTTCCTTACCTCGTGGTCACATAAAATATTATTGCAACATATTATGGTGAGAACAAGTCAGATTTGAACTTGATGTTTAATTAAGTGAAGAGAACATAAGATGCTTTCAAATCCCAAAGAATATACTATGATAATTTGGGTTCTATTTATTTAACTGGTGATTTGTACCTAACATATTGTCTAACCATCATTTTTTATTTGTCTTGATTCACAACAATTCAAAATAAATGATTATTGTTTAAAACTCATTCTCTAGGATAAGATGTCTTTCTATTTCTATTTAAAGTCATAATTGGGAGCTGTTCAATGCTTCTCTCTGTGTAGCTATTTTCTGCTATGTGATTTCTCAAACCCCAGTTTGCTGCATTCAAACACCACAGGTTCTACCAAAGGAATTGATTTGAGTTGGACCACTGAGAATGTTTATTTTATATCGTGAAGTCCTTATCTACACATGAGAATTGAGGGTGTGAACAAAGAATATCACAGAAGCAATTAGATTAATAAAACTTACACCAAGACATTTATAACTGAATAGTCACAGAAAGTTTTCCATTTAACTAGTAAACATGAAAGTTCATTGGAAATGGAAAAAGTGTTATATAAATGTTTAGATTATAATTTATCTGTGTCCAATTTATTTTCTGAATATTTTTCAAATCAATGAATTCAAAACATTAACATATTTAAATGATCAACCAGATAATATTGTTTTACTAACATTATAATAGATTATTTGGAGAAAATTTTATAATTTTTTTGTCAATTTATTTTTGTGATAATTTGCTATAAGTAGGCAGGCAACAAAGTATTTTCTGGATGAAATAGTATGAGGCACTTTCTGTTTAAAGAAAAGAAAATATAATTTTTACAAACTTCAGTTTATTGAAAGGTGGTATGGTTTAGTAAAAGAGGCTTGGAAGTAAACAGGCCTGAGTTTGAACTTTTACTTTGACTTGTCTAGTAATTAGCTGAGCAACCCTGAGTTTCTTGAACTGTAAAATAGGGATATTTTCATCATGCGGATGTTGGCAGAAATAAATGAGATAATTTGAAAATGTCAGGACAACATTGATGATTATGATCTATATTTCTCAAAATTTTCTCCTCTCCGAACACACTTCTGTTATACCTGAGGCTATGTGGTAGGCTTGCTTTTGAACTGTTTGATAGCCTATACAAAGTTAGAACACTTCTTTCACTTGATATATTAAAATATAAAAAACAAGGAAAAAATTGGCAAGGAAAATATTAATCCTTTCTAAATTATAGCAAGATATAAGATCCCACTAAAAAGAAATAGGTTAAAAATTTAATTTCTCTAAAATAAGAACTATAAGCAAGATTTTACAGTGATTCCTTATCCTAATAAATAAGGTTATTAGAATCATAGTACCTTTACAGATATAAAAGCAAACCATATGATTTAGTTTGCATTTGAACTTTAAAAGTTTGTCTCTAGTTATAATAGAAAAGAATAAAATTTCATGTTTTAATTTTACTAAATTATATTTTACTTAATTTTTCAAAGTTAGTACTAGGTAAGTAGTCATATATTTAATCAGTGAATATTCATTTTTAAAAAAATAATCTTTGAAAAGACATAGGGAGTAAAAAATAAGTAGCTTTGCAGAGAGCATTTCTGTTTTCTTTTTAGCATGGTCTTAACATGAAACTTGTATTTTGTTTGTTTTGTTTTTCTTGCCTTAATTGAGTTAAAGTATGTGTATGTGGTTTTATTTTGTCACAACACAGATGGAGAATTATACTCTGGAACAGCAGCTGATTTTATGGGGCGAGACTTTGCTATCTTCCGAACTCTTGGGCATCACCACCCAATTAGGACAGAGCAGCATGATTCCAGGTGGCTCAATGGTAGGTGGTACATGTAAGAAAACAGTCACATAACACATGTAACTGCAGTAAGTAACTAGAGAACTTTCCTTGTGCAGTACAAACAATATGACGAGATTTAGTACGCAGTTACGCTCCTGGTGGTGACTTCATGACTGTGGGTGTGAGAAAGTTGAGCAAAAGAGAAAAGAAAGATTAAGAATTCTGGAAAATATTTGCTTTGTGCCAAAATAGAAGCTTCTCAGTAGTTAACTCAGGAAAGAAATAGATTTGGTCTGGAGCTATACGGAAGGGAGGTAATGGAAGAAGATAAGATGACTTACCAATCTTGTCACAGGAACACCACAGCAACTCTCATGATGTAGTATGTGTTTTAACTCCACACCACTCATATTGCCCTGAGAGCATCATATAAGTTATTTTGCTAATGACATCACATTTAAAGTATTTTCAGAACTTCAAAGGACTTTTGTGTCATTTAATTTGATTCTCCTTTAATTTTTCTAAAATTCTATCTCCCGTTTTATAAGTGTGGAAATTAAGGCTCATATCTAAAATTACAACTAACCTGGTAATAGAAGATTTGGAACAAGAACTCAGTTTCACTAACTTCAGTCACTGGCTTTACTACTTGATCAGTAGATGCTTTTATCTTTTTCTCTTTCTCTATTTAGCATACAAATAATTTTAGCATAGAAGAAAATATACAAAATGTGTATATCTAAAATAAATAAATATAATTTTCATTCATATTTTGAATTAAATAATCCTTATATAGTCTTCTGTCTAGAAATGATTATTGTTTTGATTATTACTGACACATTCATCAAAGGTATTTATAATGGTTTCCACAATATTACCATGGTTAATTCTTATTATTAAAAAATTATCCACATTTACATCTGACTTTGATTTTATGATATATACCTGCCTAGTCCCTAATCTCTCAATCTATGAACTTTTGTCTGGTTTCACAGGCCTCATTAATAAAGAAGAAACTCATGGTTTACAGTCCATTTATATTTTCAGTAAGATGCTTGATTATTTTATTGTTCGAACTTCTACCACACTTGTTTTTTCTGCTCTTTCTTCTGGGGAACCCCAAAATTCATTTCATCACTTTTGTACTTCATTGTTAGAGAAAAATCACAATTTTGTCTCTAAAGCTCACTGAAACTTCAGGAGACTATGAGTTGTCTGTGACAATCTTTGTTCTGATATATTCCATACTTTAAAGTGACTTTTTAAAACATAAAACATACCTCAATTTATCTCAATCAGCATCTCTTTTATCTCAATCTTCTCTCCTGCAACATCATTTTTGATCATCTATTATTTTTCATGTATTAGTGAAAATGGTGTGCCTCTTCCCTTCCACATTTCATCCCTCTGCCTTTATTCCTAATTGTATGGATGATCTTTCATAAATTTTCCCAATTTACACTTACCTTGCTCTTCTTCAACAGTTTTTTATCTCTTCTTCAACACTAGTTATCTTCCACTTCTCTGAAAACTTGCTCATTTATCCTATTCAAACATTTCATTTAATCATGGTAAGTCATGAAGACCTTGTATGTCTAAGTTAATAGCCTGGTTAGGAACTTGTTTTCTCAACATTATCACCATCTTTATCTACTTTCAACATGACTTTGATGCCATGAAATTGCTTCTCCAAAGGTCACTAATGATTTTCCATAGCTTTTTATCAATCTCTGTATAGAGAATCTCTCTTCCAGTATTTGTCACTGTTCACTAGCCTTTTCCTTTTAAGAGTTACTTCTCTTAGCTCCCTTTATGTCTTGCTCTCTCAAATTTCTAAGTTTGACATTGCTCATCCATCGTTTTTCTCTTTAATGTAGATTGTGCCTAAGATCATTCATGATTGAGTACAAACACTGTGGTAATTAAAGGAGATTGGACATACAGTCAAATACCCATCCTTGGGGTTAGAGGAGATGCAGTGGTAGCTGGGTAACCATCTAAGAAATCAGAAGCCTCACCAAGGAAGTTAAAATATGCTGAGACCATGATAAGTCTATCTTTCTAAAACTATAAAAGAACCAAACTCCAAAATCCCAGAAGGCAATTTTGGAATATATAATATTTCTATCTGGTCTATCCTCAAAATGAAATGTTTATGTAGGAAGGAAAATGTTTGTTTTTATTCAACAAGAAGGATACTTTGGTCTACTAAGAACACTAAAAGGCATACAAGCTTTCACTGTCCATGAGAAAGAAAATCTCATTAGAAGATGGAATAACATAAAAAAGAGTATAGTATCCATTTCTTTTTTATGGCCTTGGAGGAAAAAAGTCATCAAGTTAAAGCTGCTTTTGTATTACACACTCACTTGTTGACAGCTTAGTCTGAAGAATTTACACTGTGGGAAAACAGTTATTGTCCACAGTTCTGTACTTCATCTCTTCAAACGTGTAGCTCATTTGAGAATTCAGTTATCAGTCTCTCAGCACTAAATGTGAGAACTGATTTTACCAAATTAGCACAAAGGTTACGTTTGACAGGGTGCAGAAACCAGAACTGCTACAAAATGGAGACTGTGGAAACCTTTGAGATAGAACCAAGGGACTGTGTGAATCACAAGCCTCACAAAATTAAATACCATTCCATAATAAAATTAGAAATACAATGTTTCTAATTACACATCCATGCATAAAATAAGTGAGTTTTGAGGCGTGAACATAGACTACACAGTCATTTTTTGTAGCCAGAAGTAATAAATGACCTTGCGACGTACTTTATGAAAGGTTTTCAGGGCTATTAAAATTAATTTTGGCACAGGACTTACTTTACTTTTCTCAAAATAATTCAAATCATTTATTTTAGAATAGGTTGGCTCATTTTAATGACTTTCAATTTTTGTTCTTTCTAAACAAAATATTAAAAAAAAAACAGTTGTTTAGGACTGGATCTTCAAATATGATTTTTTATTATTGGAATGTCTCTATTTTCAGACTTACTTTCTAAGATTATGTTTGTAATAGTATCAATAAAGGTTTAAATTCAGTTTCATTTTAACAGGAAATATTAAGAATGTATAACACTTTTAGATTAAGAAACAAAAAACTATTTTTAAAAAGTTTTTTAAAAATTATCATTGACACTACCCATAGTTTAAAGTTGAGAGATGTTATAACAATTTTTGATTTCAGAAAATGTACTCATATGTGTTTGCCACAATGTACCCAAATGCACTACATTTTTCCATCTGCTCCATGAATTCTCTCAATATCATATTGTTTTAAACTTCAATTCCAGTTTCAGCTTACTAACAATATGAAAGTTAGGTAAAAATGTTCTTTATGTACTTATAGCAAAGAAACATAAATTTATGGTGTTGTTATAGTAATGATTTCTTAACATGTATTATGTAAATACTACTACCTAGTTCTTGTATGTATTAGCCATTCATTAGAGCAGATGGATGGCTAACTCACATTTACTTTTCTATTTGATGGACACTATTTTCAGTATTGTTCATGTCTTGGCCTAATACTGGGATGCTATATGATGTGGAGGGAAGACCATAGTCTTTAGACTGAGACAAAGTTTCACCTTACTTTGGAGCTTATTTTTAATGGGATTATACTACTACCACCTCTCATAGTTGTGAAAAAAAATGACCACATAATGTATACAAAATACTAAGTAAGTGACTGGCATGTGGTAAGCACTTAATAAATGTGAACTTTTCTGTATCCTTTATTCCTCTTTCTTTGGGTGGAGCATGTTCAGGGAGCTTTGTCAGGTTCATTCTGTGAGTAATTATACTTGAGTCAGGGCGAAAGGGCAGTAACAGTAGAGTTTAATATGTGAAACCACATGGATCCTTGAGAGAGCAAAGGCCCAGTGAACACAAACAGACCTAATTACAGTGCCCAGAGTGTGAGGCCTTCCCACTCATTTCAGGAAGACCTGTTTTCTTTTAGTGGATTTCCTAAAAGGATCGTGCCTGCGGATAGACCAACCCACTTGCTTTTTTCTGTAATTGAAATGGTATGCAAGTCATCATTCCACTTCCTCTCACTTGTAACACTTATACCAGGAAACCTGCCCTTATTGGAATGAGCATAGCTTCCTCTGTGGTCATGCACCAGGATATTTCATGTTCTCTAAAGATTCAAATTTCTCCACAAGATATATTTTTATGTAAATATAACCAATAAATGTGACTGCAAATAAACTATGAGAGCACAAATTAATATTACTTGGTACCAGATACCTAATCTCAAATCACTTGTACAATTCTTTCGATGTACTGTTAATTTTATTATCTTTAAAGGCATAAACTGTTTTAGAGTGTTCAATTAGGATTTATTCTAAGTGAAACAAATGATCTAGGTTTGCATACTGTCAGACTTCCCAATGATGCCATTCTGAAATATTTCTCTGGCTTAAGTAAGTTAATAATATATTTTGTTGACCTTGGGGGGAAAAGCCCTCTGAAAGCCTTATTTTATGGCATATGAGCAAATGAGTATTATAGGAATAGGGTTAACATTCAGTTAAAACAACATCAACTGCAAATGTACTCTTGGTTTTCATAGCTTATAAAAGACAGCATGAGGATGCAATCTTTTTTACCTTTTGAATTACATCTGTGAATTACACTTTATAACAATTCTGAGGTATCACAGTATAAAGTCACAAATAAAAATGCTAATATTTTTGGTTATTTTTGCAAAATTGTGCTGAAACATGGTATATAATAGTTTAAACATAATTGTAATTATACCTAAACACAACCTCATAATAATCTGTTTTTTTCTTATGAATCTATTAGCCAGAAAAATTTTCATCCAGATAAAGAACGTACACCCCCAAGTATACTGTTTAAAAATATCTGCCGTGAAATTATTTTACTCTTTAAATGATGATAAATTTAAGAAATTCACTAAATGTGCCTTTTTTATTTTTAAAAGAGCAAAAAGTTACTAAAATATACTTTTACTTGATCTCTTTTTTAGAGGACCTACTTTCTGTGTCACATTTTGTCTAAGGCACATAATTTCTTTTAACTGGTTTTGTTTGAAATTACACAGCACTAATGAGGAGAAATGAATAAAACTTTGGAATGGAAGTTAACTCAGTGACAATGTCTGGAAGGTGATTTTATTTTTTTCAGGCCTCTGAGAAAATGTACATGAATAAAATGGCTATGTTAACCTTTTTTTTTTTAATGATGGGCTAAAAAATGTTCAGCTCTCAAGTATGGCATATTAGTCACAAATTCTGACCACTTGTTTTAAAATTTATAGTTGAACAGTGAGAGTAGAAAAATAACATTTAAAGATATTACTACTCTTACTTAAGGGAATCCCACTTTTTAGATTGAAATTGATGAAAATGTACAAAAATGAGACAGTATCTTGGAAAATTTTTTAAATTAATGCCAGCTCTCTTTTTTCCTCTTAGTTCTTAACATTCTTCTCTCTAGTCTCACCATCAGTTTAATGAATACAGAGCCTGTCTATACCAATTTCCTCTTCTAGATTCACTACATGCAGAGCTCAGTGGGCCTCAATAGGGATTTACTGCTGACTGGGTAATCTGGGTTCATGTGTGCAGTGACATCAAGCAAGAGATTTATCCAGAGAAGTGGATGCCATGACAATGCGTGTAACCATGGTGTGACTGGCCTCTCTGACATGGCTCTGAAAAGATTTCCCTCTGTGAAAACAGAAGCCTGTTTGCAAATTAATTAGTTTCTGGCGGCAGCTTGATTGTTGACCTAGAGTTTGTAGAGTGGAAAAACAATCAGATTAGTGTGCTCAGGGTAAAAGACCAGTGTGCAGTTGCGTGTGGCTTGCTCAACTATTGAAACTCTGAATGGACTGAAACAAATTCTTTTCTGAGAAGCCTCGGCAGAGGTTAAGTGTGATGAGCCTTGAGCTCCCCAACGGCAGGGGCTGGGGAATTAAAGGATTTTAGCCAGATAAAGCTGAATGATGGCAAGCAATGCCATTGAATTTTAATGGCATGGATATTTTGACCAAAAAAAAAAACACACAAAACAAACAAAAAATCCCAAATCCACTTACTATGTTCTGATCACCTGAGTGGAAGAAATGATTTTACAATATTATTAAATGTAGGATTGACACAAATACTTTCATAGTGGTAGATTGCAGAAGCTTTTGGACTGGAAGATTTTATTATAAAGTCTCAAAAACTAATATGATAATATCTAAATGAAAAAAGATTATGAGATATGCCTTTCAATATTGATAAAATGTTTGTTTATGTGTTTACCTACTTTATGAGCTGTAGTCTTCAGATGCCCAATAAAATTAATTCTGAGAATATATATCCTACTATTTATTTTTATAAATATCAAATTAGATAACCATGCCAAGAAATGATGTCTGCAAGCTTCTGACAAAAAAAAAAAGAAATTTTATATATATATATATATATACATATATATATATATATATATATATATATCTGCATGCAGTTTTTGATTATTAAAATTTGTTTTAGTCAATAAGTTATTATTTAAGCTTAATTTCATAAGATTACCTAACACAATAAGCTTTATGTACTTTTGTAGATACCACTGACAGAAGTCTTCCTAAATATAGCTCTGATGGCTATCACAGTACTTTCGCATTAAAAAATTACATATGTCTCTCAATTTTCAAGTGAATTGAATCCAGATTTTACTGCCTGTCAAGTTCTTTTTGAATAAATCTTAAGTGACCTCTCCAGTATTAAACACTAACATACTCAAATCTTGGTTGTTGGTTGGTTGTCTTCAAATTTACTATTTTTTTAATTTAACCATTCCATTCTCCCAGTGGATTTTAAGCTTTCTTACCTTTGAATCCCAAGAGCATATAGATGTATGCTTATATTTATCACAGGGTCTACCATTTTGTCTTATACTTTAGGTATATTAAACACAAAACTTTTCGGTGAATTCTAGAGTCAGTGTGCCTTGAATTTGTATCCCAGTTCTTCCACTTACTACCTGTGTAGCTTTTACTTTACCTATTTTCATCATCCATTTATGATTTGTAGAGTTAATACTAATATATTTTTTTCTGAGGATTCATGAGACACTTTATGTAGGGTAGTAAGAATATTGTCTGATAATATGGTAAATGCTCGTGATAACTGCTCTATACATGGTACATAACACCCATTAGGCAAATTAATACAGCTAATCATTTATGTTTGCTTTTTAAATCTGCTCACAGGCTATTTTGTTTTCTTTTATTTAATTGGTCATTGTCATTATTTTTGTCAGAAACACTTAGTACATCAAGAATATATAAAATATTTAGCTTTAATATTAAAATAGTAATAAAAATTTTAATAAAATTTAGCTTAACAAAACTGGCAGTTGAAAAAATTAAATGATGAACCAAGGCTAAATTTAAATAAATGTATTTTTCTAAGTGCTAACTTAGCTCTAACAACTGCAATATTCATCATTTAAATAAATCATTAGGTTAATTTATATTTTTTTCCAGTATGTTTTTTAAGAAGACATTGACTATGTTGATGACACTATGAAAATCATTTATCCTGCTGTACCATAGCCTAGCTTTTAATTTTTTTTCATGTGAAGGTGTCATATATAAACTTTGGGATGGTTATTAAGAACATGGGGTGGTCTTAATTAATTTTTAGATTAGAATTGATGAAAAAGTATAAAACTAAGATAATATCTTGGAAAAAAATTTAAAGTAATGCCAGCTCTCTTTGTCCTTAGTCCTCAGCATTGTCTTCTCTAGTCCCCACAGCTGCCTGACACTAGCTGAGCAACTGTAGACAGTTGATATAAGCTCTCTGTGCTCAATATCCCTTTTTTAATAGAGATAATAATTCTTCTCTCATTCTGTTGTAATGAGAATTACTCATGAGTAAATTCACATAAAAAACATTTGGAAAAGTGACTAGTATTACCAAAAACAAAAACAAAAACAAAGCCAAAAAAACAAACAATTCAATCGATGTTAGCTTGTTTCATAATATTATGTAAGAATTTTAAAGAAGGGAACAATAAAAATACTGACATATGTCAAATCACTACAAATGTAGTAGAATGCACAATCTCATTTAACTGAACAGCCACATATTTCTAAGAAATCAATGAAAGTGGCTTAAAGAAAACAAGGTAAGATGAAGTAATAGTTACCTCTGCCCTTTCCTTAAACTGAGTCTATATATACATGATTTCTTGCCTAACAATATCTGTACATTTTGAAGAAAATAAATCTACTACTCCTTTGCTTCCATAAAAAGAAAAATGATTTTTTTCTAAGCTTAATGACATACTTATTGCTGCTACTCGCACATGACAAAAATGCATTAAAATGCTCTAAACTTCATATATCAACTAATTACAAAATGTTATCTAGGAAAAGGGTCTTTAAAATGTTTTCCTAATAAAATTAGTAAGGAAGATTTAAATGTGTTTAGAAGCCCTTAAAAGAAACATTTTCAAGTTAAAAATGTTTGCGCCACTGTATGATTTAAGCAAGTAGACAAGAGAAAAATCAAAGCCCCTTCACTTCTCACTCCTGTTTCCCACAACCTGCTCTTAGAAATCTGTGGATTTCCTATGGCACTTTTAGATCATCACATAAATTATACACTTTAAACAGTATAGTGCCATTAAAATAGTATCACTGTTTATACATGAGGTACTATTATTATTTTTAAATCAATTGATTCAAAAATAAAGCTATACATTTAAAAGCTAATTAGGATTTATTATTTGTAATTTTATAAATTTACATGAATGTACATTTTTATTCATTAGAAATATAGTTTTATATTATTTTACAGATAATTTGATAAATGATAACTATTTTTGAATTTAATATAGGCTGACAGTATAAGGGACCCATGAAAAATGTATCTTTTCAATATATGTATAAATTTGTTTACATTCACATAAATTCAAATAATCTCCTCATCCCATTTAATTACAAATTTTAAAAGATTCCAGGGTTTCAGTATCATAGAGAGACATCTCATTTATACATTTATAAAATCCTAATGTGAACATATGTATATGGGAAATTGGTGACAGCAGATTTAGCTTTTCATTTGAGACCCACACCACCTTTTCTACTTCACATACACTAAGATTTAAGTTACAGGCAGCCCAGAGTTGTGTTTTGGGCTTACATATTGTGTTTGTGACCCATTTATAATATAATAAACTCTAATCTCACTGATCCTAAAAGTTAAATAAATTAATTTGGAAGATAGGAAACAAAATACATGGAATACCACAAAATCTTCATTTTGGGATGAGTTTAAGGGAAATGTAGTCATAGTAACAATTCAAATTATGGAATTGGGGCTTGTATGTCTAGGATAAACCAACAAGATACAGGACATCTTTGATCAATCACCTTTATGTTCTTTCAGTAATCTATTAAATATTTCGATTAAAGAGAAATTATTGAAGTAGTGGGATAGTGCTCTTTGCTGATTGATCTCCCTGGTATGTTATTTCTGTTGATTTTCTTTCAATAAAAAAAGGAGAAAAATCACATTCTTCACAGATATCAAAGTAAATATAGCTAACTTAGATGAACCAATCAGTGCCCAAATTACAAAAATTATAAAAGACAGGGATAATTGTGTTATAACAAATCTTAAAATGTGAACTAATTTTTCACATTTTTTTCAACCTAGAACTACTTTTGTTTCCTTTTTTATTTCTAATTCCTGTGTGAGAACAACTTATAGAAGGCAACTGAAAAGAATGGCTGTTTCTAGAAGTATGGCAGCAAGAAGCAGAAGTATAATGACAGACTGTTAGCTAGTCGAGCAGTGTGGAAGTCATTTGTAAGATATATAGCAGTTGCAACATCAAAAAAAAAAAAAAATGGTAGCCATGTCATGAAACTTTGCAAAATCTTAAATAAATTCATTATTGTTTTGATAATTACATCATCTTGATTTTATATAAATGTACTGCAACTCCATTTATCAATACTGCCTGTAAGCCATTCATTAATTCCCAAACTGTTTGTCCCTGAAAAGATCATAGTTTATTTGTAAAAGATGTTACTATTATGTTAGCAAAAGATATTTTGATAATAATAGCAAAAATGGAAAAATCCGTTAATATACTTTAATGCAACTGAGGAAGCTGAATAAGTCATAGCTATTATGATTTATTACTTGGTGCTATTACATGGTTTCCAAGATGAGAAAATAATAGATCATCATAAAGAGGAAAAAAAAAAACCTGACCACTGTTAAGACAGAGTCTGCAAAGAAAAATAAAAGGTAGAAATAAAGGGAAAAAAGAGTAATTTATAATGGTTAATAATAGCTTCCTGATTAGACTTTGTCATCATCATTCAACCACAATAAACTACCATCTAGCACTATAATGAAATTTATAAAATGAGAAACTGAAATAAAAATCCCCAAATTACACAATAAAGTCTTCTATTTAAAGGTCTAACTGTGAAGTTTGTAATGCAAGTTACATGTGGTACATATTTAAGCATTTTTCAGTTTTAGAGCCTTGCAAATATTATTGAAACATATTAATTCCTGAGAATACTCAGACTTCTATTTTATATCTGACTATACAGTTGTCAGTAAAAACAATTGATACTTTGTAATATAATATAGGTAAAACATCTCCATTATTAATTGGAAATTAAGAAAAGATCAATTTTATGCAAAGATTTAACTGTCCAGGTTAGTTACTATAATTAATTTATTTTTTAAATGAATATTTTTAGTGTCTTTGAGTCTAGTTGCTTCTCATCTCATTCAGCAATGTTATTATTTCTCTGAATATAACTTACCAATCACCAATTACTATACACACACACACACAGAAATTTATATATATACATATATATATAATAGAGCCTTTCCAATATTCAAAAACCTCCAACTCCAAATTTTATGTATATAGAATTTACAAATTTCTCACTATTCAGCTCACATAGATGTGAGCCTTAAAAAACAACTCAAAATTATGCGCAAATTTGTGTTAAAATAACAATAATTGTTTAAGTACATTAAGATTAGGAAAACACAAAAAATTGTAGCTAATGTTATTATTGTCTCTTAAGGGATAATAATATCTTACAGAATAAACAGTGTTTACAATAACAATTTTTTTCTGCAAATTCTAATTACTTTGAAAATTATGCTATAAGTTAACTTCCTTTCTTTCTTGAATTTCCTTCCGCATATAATTAGACATTTTCAAGAATCAAAACTATTATTGTCTCTCAAGAACAAAAGCCATAGAAACTGCTAATTATATCGCATTTGAGCATGTTTTTCTTCTTCGAAGAGATTCTGAATTTCCGGCATTTTTGAGAACATTTTCTCACCAGAGGGTGATAGAAATGCTGAAGCCCCACTGTGTTGCCATCAGTATAATTAGTTTCTATCTGTAATAACATTCATGTTATTAGAAAGTTGCCAAGGTCTGTGTCAAATAAAATTGACCTAAATCTTCCCTGGTCCCTAAATCATTATTTTATTTTAAGAATCAGGTCACATTCTTACAGATATTTTCTTTTCCCTAGCACTCAAGGGCCTAATCAGTGGGAACTCAGAGGAATAGCCTCCGTCAATGTAGTCCTTGAATTAGGGCTTGAGTTATTACTATGCCCTGGAAGTGAGCAAATATCAAAAAGGAACTTTTTATATTTCAGTTGTAAAATAGACTTATTTCACAGAGTAGAAAAAAATTAATTAACTATTCAGAAACTTTTTGGTAAATTTTATGATTGTATGAATATAGACTTTCATTAATGAATAAAACTGCTATTAGAATTCACAAATAACCAGGTTTCCCATCTGTAGATTCCAAGCTAGTCTTCACCAAAAAAAAAAAAAAAAAAAAAAAAAAAAAGGGACAAATTGAGTATATACCTAAATTTCAAGATAATTTAGTAGAAAAAAATTGGTATTATATATTTGCTTTTGTTTTTGTTTTGCTTAGGGGTTTTGTTTGTTTGGAGCCAAAATTTCAATCCATCAATTTAACTTTGAATCATGTATAAACTATGTGGGTGAAAAATTTGTATGAAAACTTTATGAAATTCCTCAGAGGACAGAGAAAAATAAAAAGGTTTTCAAGTCAATCAAGTCATGTGGGGCTATATATAGTATTCTCAATAACAATATCAGGCAAAAAGAAAAGCCAGAAACAAATATATTTATTTATGAGTATCCAAATATTCTAAATAAATGTATTAAATAAATTCTAATATTGCAAGGATGATTCAGTAATAGGAAATCTCCTAATTCATTACTTTGATGTTTTAAAAAATAAAATATATGCTTTATCTTGTTTAATATTGAAAAATAAAATAAATAATTTTTTTCTGATTAAAATACATTAGCTAGGATTAGAAGAAAATGTTTTTAACATAATAAAGGAGAAAGAGTTGAATCTTAATTAAAGTTTTTAATGCATAGAGATATTAATATAAGTAATATGCTATTATAATTATTTTTAATAATAGACTTTATATTTTAGAACTGTGTTAGTATCACAGCAAAACTGAGTGGAAGGTACAGAGATTTCCCATATAACCCTACTCTCACACATGCATAGCCTCCTTATTATAGACATTCCCCACCAGAGTGGGACATTTGTTACAGCGGATGAGCCCACACTGACACATCATTATCAACCAAAGTTCATAATTTACATTACGGTTCGCTCTTGGTATTGTACATTCTATGAGTTTGGACAAATGTATAATGACATGTATCCATCATTATAGTATCATACAGAGTAGTTTCACTGGCCTAAAAATTCTCTGTGCTAAATCCATGCATTCCTCCCTACTCCCTAACTCCTGGCAACCACGTATCTTTTTACTGTCTCCATAGTCTGCCATTTCCAGAATGTCATATAGTTGGAGTCGTATAGTATGTAACATTTTAAGATTGGCTTCTTTCACTGACTAATACACATTTCAGTTTCTTTAATGCCTTTTCATGGCTTGATAGCTCATTTCTTTTTAGCTCTGAATATGCCATTTTCTGGACACACCACAGTTTATTTACCCATTCATCTACTGAAGCACATCTTGGTAGCTTCCTGTGTGCAGATTTTTGTGTGGATATAACTTTTCACCTCTTTGGGGTAAATACCCAGGAGCACAATTGTTGGGCCATATGTAAGAGTATGTTTAGTTTGTAAGAAACCACCAAACTGTCTTTCAAGGTCTCTGTACAATTTGAAATTCCCAACAGTAATGAATGAGAGTTCCTGTTGTTCCAAATCCTTGCCAAAATTTAGTGTTGTCAGTGTTCTGGATTTTGGCCATTCTAATAAGCATGTAGTGGTATCTCGTTGTTTTAATTTGCATTTTCCTAATGACATATAATTATATTCCAAAAATTGTTATTTATTTCTATAAAATGCATCCTAAACTTATATAGTTCTTAGTTTAAACGTTATCGGTGAGTGAGATTCTACTGTGCATTGGAGAAAAAATTGAAAGGAGGTACTGGTATGTTTTCTTCCTTCTCAGAGAGATTTAAATCATGCCTGTACTATATGTCTTTGATGTGGGGAATTTTTTAGCTCATTGCTTAAGCAATGAAACTTTAAAAGAATAAATCACACATACTTAATTGCACTTATTTCATCTCATTTAATAAAGCAGAGTAAGCACGCTGCCTAAAAGTATTTGATGAATTTTCTGGCAATGGGAAGAAAAATGTGCTCTAATTTAGAATGAGGAGAGTTAGGTAATACCATGTTTCTTGAACCTCTACCAATATTCTCATTAAGAGAAAGTTTTAGTGTGAGTCATTGATTAAGATCATATAAATTACTTGTTATAAGCAATGACTTTTCTAATAGAAAGTTTTATTCTCTTGAGGTGTAGGAAATAAAAGTTTGCTGCCTTGGTTTTCTTCATTCAAGTACAAAAGTTACTTTTAATTTGTATTGTATGCAAAATAGTGTAATTATTTTATGAACATGAACTCTATTGATAGCATGATTTTGTTTTTAGAGAGTAGAGTTTATATTATGTATATTCTATTTAATTTTTCTTCATGTTGACAAATTTTAATGAGAATAGTAAAAGGATAATTGTCTCTTTTCCAAAACTTTGCAATTTTTAGAAATTATTTGGAAAAAATTCTTTATAAAGTTCTTGAAGTCTTTAAGTGTAATCAAAATTAATATCAAATTATTATTTACAAGAATATGTATATTATATGTATGTGTGCACATGTGTGTGTGTGCATGTATGCAGGTTATGCCTTCTTCCTGTAGATTATTTCCTTCATGAAATTCCATCTGATCTCCTCAAATAACAAATCATCCAATCTAATCATACAGTAATTTTTACTTAACATAATTCAAAAATATAACTATATAAATGATGAAAACATAGTTATGATGATAGATGAGTGCATTAGTAGAATGAATTCATTGAAAATCTAATATAAGGAATAATCTATAAATATGACAGCTTCCTGCAGTTAGAGAATAAATGTCAAAAATTATAGACATGCTTAAAAACATTATAGTCAGGGTAACTGGATTAAATCTAAAGACATCAAAATATTTCTAATTTATATTTAATATGACAAAACACAGACTGCTAAATCATTATACATAGTGCTCTTGCAAATCATATGCAACAACCAAACTCTGCAATGGAAAAAGTCATTCTAATATATAGCAAATAAGGTGCTTAATTATGTGATTCCCATATTGAAAGTTTGAAGATTTGCTTCTTTTATAACTCATAAATAAAAAAAAAAAACACATGTTTACAAGATAAGATAGTGGAAACGTAGACCATATTTTGATAGATTATTATCAAATAATAATAACAAAATAGTCATATGTTCTTGTGATATGTCCACTTAGTTTAAATTAGATTAATATTTCAATCACTTTCCTTAAAACCTACTATGTTCCTGTAATTTGTGAAATTATCAGAAAAAAGAAATTATTGTAAGATATACATGATAGAAATAAATCAGTCAGCAAAATAGAAAGACAAAATGAAAACACAAAATGTATTTTCTTTTCTAATTTACTTTCCAAACATAATTCTACAACATGTAGGCAATTACATTTTGAAAATGTTACTATTTGAATAGAAGATGTTAAAGACCATCATGTTTAAGTAAAAAGAACGAATATGCTATCTGTATATAGAAAACTAATCATGCATTGAATATTATACTATACGAAATCTGCATCTCTATGAAAATCTAAGTGATGCTTAGCACTCAAGCTCAGTTATATGCTTGAATTTCTTAATATCACTGCAATTTGTGCTTTTTATTGAGTTTTGACAAATGATATGCCTCTGTGACCCAAATACTTATCATGGTATGAAACACTCCGAAAAGTTTTCTCTTAACCTTTTCCAGTCAGTCTCCACACCCTTGCTCCCAGAGGAACTCACTGTTTTATATTTTCTACAATAGATTCTCTTGCCTAATTTAGAAACTCATATAAATGGAATTATATAATGTGTACTCCTTTGTTGTATTATTTTTGAAATTTCATTCATGTCATTGCATGTTTCAGTAATTTGTTTCTTTTTTATTTCTAAGTAGTATTTAATTATATGGATAATGCTACACATAGTTATCTTGCTTTTTATTGATAGATACTTGGCTTAACAAACCTGATATAAACATTTTTTGTTAAAGTCTTGTTAAGAACATATGCTTGTGGACATATTTCTCTTGATTAAATAGCTAGAAATGGAATGGTTGGATCATAGGGTAGGTATATGCTTGATTTTATAAAAAAGCTGCAAGATCATTTTAAACTCTCACCAAAATGGTATGAAGATGCTGAATAATGAATCGGCATAAACAAATTAAATATTAATGAAGTCAATTTGGGCATTCTGTGAGAAAAAAAAGGTAGAGAAATGAGACTGATAACAAGAAACTCAAAAAGCTATTGAAAGGGTAAAAAAAATCTTTAAGATTCAAAAGCCATGAAGGATAAAGATAAATATGAAAGATATTTAGGAGAGAGATAGAAATAAAACTTGATTGATAAAATGTCAGTGGAAAAGGAGAAGTCAAGACTAAATACCAGGCTTCTGAGTTGAGTGACTAACACATAAAATGGATTTGAGAAAGAAGAGGTTCCAGGATGAGCAGGTGTGGAGACAATGTAGAGAAGTGAGTTATCCTGAAGACCTAAATATGCAGTACTTTGTGAACATGGTCAAAAGTCAGCCAAAAAGAAAATGCTGATTGGGCATAGAATAGCCTGGGAAACAGGGAATCAAATGGATTAAGATAATGAAAAAAATTTACCGAAAAGGGAAAGAGATAGCAACCATCGAGTAATATATTTTTAAGTATTCACTTTCTCTAATTTTTTATATTCTTTTATTTAACAGCCAAAATAATTTTTCATTATTCATAATGACTATATACACATACATTTATATTTAATGTAATTTAAAACAGTCAAATATTTGGTAATGGAAGGAAATTTAACTTTGGGTGATAAACAAACAATACAATATATATATGATATTTTTCAATTGTAAACTTGAGACATTTAATTTTATTAACCAATGTTACCCCAATAATTTTAATTAAAAACAATTTAAAATTAAAAAAATAGTAATTTTAGATATTGCAAAGGTGCTCAGTACAGTTATGATATAAATTAATTTGTTGACAGAGAATTCAAGGAAACTCTTATAAATATCACAGCACATTTAGTTTTGCTTAACTACGAATATAGCTATTCTAGCTTAGCACTGAGAGTGAAGCCTCTTCTTGAATCTTTTAAACCTGTGTCTTTGTCTAAGTCAGTATAGAGAACAATATTGCTGCTGCTCTTTTTAGTTTATGACTCATTTTGATCTTCTTTCATTATGGTCTTTCAATACAAAAAAGGAGCCCTTGATTTGCTCTTTGTTTCTGCCTTTTATTTTCAACTCTTATTTTTAAAAAAGAATATTTGTTTTTGTTGGCTTAAGTGATACTCCTCTTAAATTATTTCTGGTGAAGAGTACAAGGCTAAACAATAAAGCAGAGGTAATCAACCATACATTAACAATAAAGACAGTTCATATTTCATGATAGTATGTTGTTTTAAGTCTATGTGTATTAACTCCATTATCATTTGATCCTTATAATATCACCATATTCTTGTCTTATGATGAAAACATTAGACACAGATATGTTAAATAATTTGCTTACAGTCACACAGGTAATAATTAGTAGAACTAAGCTGAATACTATGACAGCCCCTTAGCCTCTGAGCAGTTACACTACCATTATCTATGTGAAAGCAGTTTACAAATCATAAGACAAAGTATCAATAGAATATTGTTCACCTGAATACCAGATAGCAGTGTCTTAAAGTGACGTATACTATCCTAAGTAGAGACCATTCTAAGATGAATGACAAAACTCTGTCTCAAGAGAACTTGTGAAGAAATACTATATCACTATAAAGAATAATCTAGGGCAGGTGGGAAGGTATATCTGCTTTAATTGAAACACAAACAAAATATTATGGAAACCCAGAAAACAAGTTTCTACCTCAAGAATTTAAAGGAAACATTTTTGGAAAATATTTGAAAAAGGTCTTGGTAAATTGGCATGATTCTTCCTAGAGGATTTCCATAAGTAAAGACATTTAAGAATGAAAGTTCTAGGGTTTGAAAGTGATAAGATGGAGTATTCATGAGGAAATGCAAGGAGGTGAGCCTAGAATTAAATACGGGGGCTGGGAGTGAAGACCTTGAATATTTTTTAAAGGAGTTTTACTTTATAAATGTCAAATCACCATATTGTACACCTGAAATTAATGCGTTATTGTATACCAACTAAAAAGATATTAAATAAATGAGTCTGAATTTAATTATTTAGCCTTTGGAAAAATATCAATAAAATTGAGTGTATATTTAAAAATTCCCAGTGGCAAAATTGTGAAGTCTTGATCAGGAGGAATGATTTAAGGCAGGTGGCTCTTTTAAGACAAACTGATACTTTAGGAGAGAGATGAGAGAACTTTAATTAAGACAAAATAAATAAATGAAAAATTACACCAACAATTTATTAGTGGAAGAATTGGTAGGAAGTGCCAATTAAGTAGATATGGGAAATAAAACTGAAAAGATGGAAGTGGAAAAATATTTTTTCTTCGACTGCAAGATTAAATAAGGAACACCATAAGGTTGTTAATTTGGTTCAATATATAGAGTTGGAAGCATCATGCTTCACAGCAATGTTTGTGATCACTTTATATGTTTCTTCTTCTAAGTTCAATATCCCAAAGGCTTTTTACTTTCTCTTCAGTGATTTGCTTTCAGTTGAGAGAAACTGCGGAAAGTTTGATTTGATTATGGCTATTTAGTTCAAATAGCCTTATTCTGTAGTGGTTTGAAAACAGCAAGCTTTTCCATTATTTTTTTATAAATGTTAAAAACTGATTTCCTTGTTAAAATAATAAACAAAAGACCAAATTATGAATATAAGCATATGCAACTTAGAGACACAGTACAAAATATCTAGGTGCAAATATTTGCTGCCGCATAATGCAGTAGGAAGAACTTAACTCTCATTTGTGTGTTAGTTTGCTCTTGGGGCATTTGCTGAGTCTTCCTATCAGTGTTTCTTCCTGGGATGAGTGTGGAGTAAAATGATGTATAAAAAGCACATGAACGGGAGCACAAGAAATAGCACCTATTATTTTCACTTACCATTCATGCTTCTCTTCCATCTTAATCAGCCCTTCTCTCCTTCCTGATGTGACTCACCTCAAACCTTTCTTCGGGTTAAACGATCCCTTGGGCTGTTCATAGTTTCCCAGCCAGCTAAGCATCAAAAGTTTTTCCAGGCCTATTCCTTGCCAGCCAGAGGTTTTTCTATTCCACAGCCAAAAATGATATATCTACTCTGCTTAGGCTGTTAGCTAAGAATGTGAGATGACCTTATGCTACATTCCCTACATATCCAATGTCCTGGAAGTTCCCATTCACGGTCTTTTGATTTTAGACACTTTTTTTCCCCTTATGTTGCAGCAAAGCTGAAAGATGAAGAAACCAGTCACAGTGGCTGTCATCCTGGTGTGCTGGCTGTTGTCTGGTGCTAATTTTTCCCCATCGCCAATTTCCCTACCAGTTAGCTTGGATGTATTTCGGAGCCTGAAACTGTGATATTGGAAATATTCTTTAATATTTTAAAATAGAATTTTATAATTCACTTAATTTAAATTTGTTCTTCTCAGTTGTCTTTAACAGGTTTATAGCTTCCTTGTGAGCTGGCTTCTGATTCAACTTGCTTTCATTAGCAATTTAAGTTTATTTCACCATTAACTTTTAAACATATATTTATATAGAATATTTATCTAAGTTTTATAAACTGTTATAATAATAGCTAGAAATTTTGAAGTCCTATGATATGCTAACATAAGTAGGTAGGTGAGAAGGAAAGAAAGAGAGAGAGAGAGAGAGAGAGAGAGAGAAAGAGAGAGAGAGAGAGAAGAAAGAAAGAAAGAAAGAAAGAAAGAAAGAAAGAAAGAAAGAAAGAAAGAAAGAAAGAAAGAAAGAAAGAGAAGGGAAGGGAAGGGAAGGGAAGGGACGGGAAGGGAAGGGAAGGGAAGGGAAGGGAAGGGAAGGGAAGGGAAGGGAAGGAAGAAGGCAGGGAGGGAGAGAGGGAGGAAGGAAGAAGGAAAGAAGGAAAATGTATGTTTGTAGATATAGATGTAGATGTATGTATATTCTCTAATGCAATTCTCCAATTACCTCTCAGATAAGTACTTTCCGACAGATAAGGAAACTGAGACTAGTTGACATAATTAATTTTTTGAAGTTACAAATCTAGTGGAAAAAGATTTAATTTCTATCCAGTTTTCTGACTGCTTTCACAAAATAATTTTTATATATGTACAGTGAAGGAATAATTTTTTGGTAATTGAAGATATATTTAATAAGAATTTTCTTTCATAAATAGTCAAAACATCAGTAGGATCGCCTTTAGTGTGAAGAAAATAAGAGTATGTATTTATGTTTTATGAACTATATAAATGTTCAAGCTTTTCTTTTGCTCTCATAAATGGTGTCACACTTGATCCAGAGATAGGTAATTTGGGTTTTTACCGTGGATTTATGTTCCTCCTAACATGCTTCCAAGTGTATTGACTGTTTCACAGTGTGAAATTAACTAGTCTTTGTAGCAGTTGCACAAGAGAGTTTATAATCATTAATTCCATTCTCTATTTTAATGAACTATATATTATTTATATCTTAGAAAACCAATATATGTCCTAAGTTTTAATGACAGAGACCTCAAAAGCCTTAACTAATCATCCTGTAAATTTAATTCAGTTTCAGAAGAAAAAATTCTGCAATTTTAGTTTTACGTTTTTATTATTTGGGGGTTTGTTTGTTGAAGAAATAGCTCCAGCCAAATGCTGGTCAAAATGTTGCTGCTGTACTAAAGAATCAGATTGATCCTAAGGCTGAGAGCAGCAAAATGTGTTCATTATTTAAATAAGCTCAGGTTGCCAAATGAATCATAAAGGCAGCCTCCTGTCCTATGCCAAGGTGTCATTTTCATTAAGTGTGAGATTGTACCTGAAGGACAGTTTAAGTTGCAGCTGCTAAAAATATTTCAACAGAGTGGTACTGTTACAAGTGGCAGGTGGTGCCCAAACGTGAATTTTGCAAGAAATGCCATCTGTGGGATGAGGCGTGGAAGAATGTCAAGGGGGTGGTAAAGGAGATAAAGGGGAAAAGAAAAGAGAAGTGTATTTACTCAGTGTTTATTGCTATTATCATGACTAAAGATTCCATGCTTCACATGATAGCAAGATTAATAACAGTATGATTATTTGTTCAGTTTCTACCATGTGTTCAGGGCATTGCAAAAGTATGACAGTACCTGTAAAGACAAAGTTTCTTCCCCAAAGGCATACCATTTAAGCTATCCAGATGAGAGAATCCTTTCCAACTCTATTTACCTTTCACAGTGTTTACATTGCAGTTTTGTGCTGGTGAGATTAATGCGCTTTGATCTTGCTTAAATGGATTTTGCCACTTTCTTTTGATGTTAAGCTTTGACTATACATCCACGTTGACTTCCTGCTTCACAACACAAGAAACATTTTCAAATTAAGCAAGCTCAAAAATTTTGTTAAATTATTGTCACTTGGAATTTTTTTAATTTTACAGAGTAGAGAATATTGCAATGTGGCAAGGTACCTAGGGGCATTGTAACTGTTTACATTATGAAAAGATTTATATGTATATCTATTAGTTTCAATAACTTGGCCACACTGAAATCAGGAATTTGAATCTGGAGACTGGAAACAAGCATTTTCTACTTTAATAGTCTTCAGACATAACTTTAAAAGATAAAGGAACAAGTGGGCTTGGGTTTTTTCATTTCAGCTCACCATTCAATGGGAGTAATGGAAGAAAAATAGCTTCCTTTGTGAATACCCTGAAATTTCTTAGGTTCCTAAGGAGAACAAATCAAGTAAGTCAATCTGAAGGAATTTTGGTAAAACATTTTCATAGGGAGTTTTGGAATGACAAGGCAAGTTATCGAATTGCTTGTAGTTTTTCAGGACAATGCTAATCTCTGACCTCCAACATATGCATTGTTTCTTACTTAATAAAATGGAGAAACATGCTTTCTGTTACTTTATTCTTGTTGATGGAATCTAATTTTGAAAAATAGCAAGCAGATAATTAATTTTACTGATTAATTATCTAAAACAAAAGGATATGATCAAGAAAAGAAAAGCTTCTTCAAGGTTAAAAGAACATTTATAAAATTTCAGAAGAATGCTTGACAACCTGATATTGTGTAATAACTTAGAACTAATTGCAATTTAAAGAAGCATGTCTAAGCATTTCTTTAACCAGAAACCTAAACATTGTTGAGCCTATGGTGAGCTCTATTCATCCCAGAAGCTTTGATAAACTATGCCAAAAAGCAAAAAAAAATAAGATTCTTTCATAAGAAAAAATACTATACAAATTACCAGTTATAAAAATAGTTATGGGGATGTAAAGTACAGAAGAGGGAATATAGTCAATAGTATTGTAATCACTATGTATGGTGTCAGATGGGTACTAGACTTATTGAGGGATCACTTTGTGAATTATATAAATATCTAATCACTATATTGTGCACCTGAAACATAATATTATATGTCAACTGTAATTGAAAAATAAATTTAGGGAAAAAAAGTCACAGAATAAAAAAAAAAAACTACACATTTCAGTTTAGGAGATCTTAATTTGTTCACTTCTTAGGAGCAATACTTTCTTTCAGAAAGTGTGCTTCGCCTGGAAGAAATAGGAAAAAATAAGATCTGCTTACAAGGAGAAAGGAGAAAGAAGACAAGTGATTAAAATAGTTTTATGTATTCTAATTGAGGAATATGCACCAGGTGCCAAGGAATGGTTTGTGTTTTAAAAGGTGATAGACAGTACAAGATGGTTAGGAGAAGGTGAAGCCAGAGGCAGGAAAAACAGATTGCATGTGACTGCCAGGAGAGAAGAGATAAGGGCCTACATTTGGGTAGTTACAGTTGGACAGATTCAAATGTGCTTAGGGGAATACTTGGTTATATGTAGAAGCTGAAGGCAAGAGAGGGAGGAATATATGACAAATGCCTGTCATAACAAAAATGAAAATAGGGATAACAGAAAAACAATTAAATGTTATGACAGGTAGAAGCAAACTTTTTTTGTTGTTATATAAACTACCTGCTTATGAAGATAGTAGAGATGGTGTTTTCTAGAATGGTAAGCAGGTTTATTAAGGACTTAATGAGGACACAGTGGTCAGTTTTGCTGGAAAGATAAGTCAAGATTCGTTTGTGACACTGATTGGATGACACTGATTGCTCCTAGTTTATTTTCTATATCAGACACTGTGAATAACGTAACTGACAAGGTTTCCCATCTTCCTTTTGTGCTGGAAAGCTTGGAGCTGATATCCTGGCCCTTCTTGAGTATGTATATTGATAAATGCAGTAACTGCTTTTAGTCTGCTTTCTGGCTCAGGGTAACAACAGCCTTATTTTTCTTTCTGCTGGCACATCTTAATTTATGCTACTTTGTCATATCTTATAACATCTAAAATCTGTTTTAGAAAATATAAATAAATGAATTTATACTTATTTCTTTAACATTGTATAGATGACTTAGAAGAAATAGGTAATATGTGTAGAAGACCAGTTAGATGATTCCAAAAACATAACTGTAAATTAAAAATAACATGAACAGTGCTGGCAACATTAAGACTATTAAACAAGGAAAGGGAGTGAAATGATAACAGGAATAAGTTTGATAATAAATTTAGAGTACAAAGCAGAAGCCCTTCAGGAGATGGAGGCAATTTAAGGTTAAATAACATATTATATCTAGGCATTGATGTTGAGATTAACCAAAATGGAAAGGTAGGAGCAGAAGCAGTTATAAAAGAAAAGCTAGTAAGTTCTTTGCCTAGTATGATGAATAAAAGTTTCAGTGAGATGTCTAGGTAGAAAATTCTAGTTAGAATTTTTGAATTTTAAGCTCATTCTTCCTTCTCTACTCTCATATCTATCCTTCCTCAAGTGTCCCCTATCTCAGTAAATGATTCCTATCTAACTTGTTGCTTAAATCAGATGTTTGTTTAATTTTTCCATGATTTTTCTCACTACTCTTTAAATTCATCATATTATCAGTGAACATGATCTATCAATTCTACTTTCACATAATCTCTATATATGTTTCCTTCTTTATACAGGTCAAGATCACCATCATTTCTCACCAGCCTACAGACTTGTCTTTCTGCCTTCATTTGTGTCTCACTATAACTTTTTTCTCTACAGTAACAATAATGATGCTCTTAAAATAAATATATGATAATGGCATTACTAGGTTTTAAACATGTCAGTGGTTTCCCTCATAGCCATTAGTACAGTAAATTCTTGAACAGCACTTTCTTTTTATTCTGGCCTCTGCTTAACTTTCTCTCATCATCTCTGACTGCTTCTTTCTTCACTGACCGCTCTCAGTGAACGCAACATTCTCTGTTTCTGTGACTGTACATGTCTTCCTCCTACCTGGAACATTCCTGGTTATTCTTCGAGTCTTGAAATATATGCCATATCTTCTGAGAAAAACTTTCTTAATTCCTCCAAGGCAAGACTAATTGCCCCTTCTATTACCCACTGAATTATTTCCAAACTCTTATTTTTGTTTGTGTGTGTGTGTGTGTGTGTGTGTGCACGCGTGTGCAGTTTAATAAGTGCTCTGTTTAATTGTTGGTATTCTCTCACAGACAATAACAGTTTTCACTATGATATCTCCTAATCTTCTACATTCCAGAGCACAGAGTAGTGCTCAGGAAATGTTTGATAAGTTAAAATAAAAATGGTTAGTGACTGCATGAAGAATAGAGATTGCTATTAGAACAATATTCTGTAGATTATTGGACCAAGAGCAAATAGAGAGAGGCCTTAGACTTGAGAAAAAATAGACCATTTCTCCACAGAAAGGAAGAAAAGAAAAATTGGGGAGTACAGTGTGAAGGAAGGAAAGGGAGGGAGTTCTTACTAAATGGCCTTGGTCTTATCAACATAGCAAATAGCAAGTCCATCTTTGGAAAGTAAAGTGAGAGACGGTAGTACATTAGTTGGTTTGAAGACATCAGAATGATTTTAAAAAGTTGTTGATAATAAATTTATAGTAAGTAAAATAATTTCCTAGAGATACTAGAGTTCTTATTTAAATAAATAGCTTGAATTTATAACACATTCACCTACTATGATTATATGATTTTTTTTTCATCCTTGTTTAGTTATAGGAGCAAAGGGAAGAAAGTTCTTGGGTTTTGTAAGGAAAGAAACCAAGAGGTTTCTAGGATGATAGGGAATGCAATTAGAATGATTGATTCGCATGTTCTGATTGGATAAAGAGGGAAATTCACCAGTGAAGAGAGGAATACACTGAGAGAATAAGAGATGAGGTAAGATAACACAATATCACAAGGAAAGGGAAAGCAAAATTTGGGGGGTAGTAAAGAAGTAGAAAATGAGTAGTGAGGAGAGGTGTTGACCACAGAGAAGGATTTCTAAATTTGAAATATCCACAGAAAAATAGATCTAAAAATTTTTTTAGAAGAGATCAACTAGAAACCTATTTTATTTTGAAATAAGAATGGATATTTTTCCGGTATAAGATATAACCTAAATTTTTTTGAAGACAAGTTATGCTAAGTGGGCATTGCTTTTCTTTGATATTCTTTTTTTCTATTTTAATGAATTTGACTTTTGTTTTCTATGTATAATTTTATTTTTTGACTGTGTCTAAAGCTATATCAAACTGTTAATTCACATAAAATATCCTCCATTTCTGTAGCATCAGATATTGAAGGAGAGTTTAAGATTGAAAGCCCTTTCAGCAATGAATGTACTTGATAATTGCTTGAACTATTTCCCACTAGAGTCTACATTTGTAAGGTGATAATTATACTCACATATTTTAGACAGGGAAACATGATGCTTGTTAGTGCCTTCTCTCATACCCAAACACCAAGTTAAGAGAATATTTATACATGTAAAATAGTGTTTGCTTTGCTGTCATTTTTGTCCTTCTAACGTCACTTTTACTACATTATAGCCTTCTGAGAACAAGGGGTACATATTATTCATTTTGTTTTCTACATGGTGTCTCACATGTATTTATGATCAAATAAAAAATAATTGGATTTTAATTATTTGAAATTCTTTGAGTTATTGAGGTGTTTATATGAACAGCTACAGTAATTCAGGAGTTAATATTAAACTAGCTTGTCCTCCATTGCTCCATTACTAAAACAGAAGAATATATTATTTTTTATTTTAATTCTGTAGCTGTATTATAATGAGATCCCCCAAACTTAGTATGTGATTGCGTTTTTTTTTTTCAGTATCATAATAATGATAAAATATAATACATTTGTTAAAATTTACCAAGTTTTTTAAGTGTAAAATATTTGTTTTTATATAAACTATTTATAATAGACAAGGTGAATAAAACTCAATTTGAAATAAACATGATTTGAAAATTATGCATCTGTGATCTGAGAAGTAAGAGTCTTGTCAAAAGGTCACAAAAGTTTTGAGTGACTGAACTGAGTTCTTTTACACACATGCCGCATTTCTAGAAGCCTAACTTCATCAATGGCATAATGATTCTTTGGCTTGTAACATAATAATTCCTACGATGTTACCTTAATTATTTTTCTAATTATTCTTCATGAGACAAACATATATATGTGTGTGTGTATATACATATATATGTATGTATATATATGCATATATAAATATGTTTATATATAGGAACAAGTGGAAGTTTATGAATACAAACAAACTTCACAATTATTAAGGTTAAAGTATTATTTGATGTATCTTTAAAAAATTTTGATGCTAAGTGATTCCAAATTTTGTTATTCTTCTACTCTTATTCCACTGGAACACTAAACTTTAAATGTGAATAGGTAGCATTTCATATGTTTTGTATTACTACTTACAGAGTATATAATTTGCCTAAGAAAGATAGTGGAGTGTAGCCCTGCAAAATATATTAAGTGCATAGTCCCAGAGCAAATGTTAAAAGAAGGTTACAATCATGGAAAAATATAATGATGATTATTCACAGGTGTAAAGATTAGGCCTCAATAACATGGATAAATCTAGTTTCAGGATTCTGAACTCTTTCCTGGTCTCTGAAATATGGTGCTGACCTGTGTGTGTATATTTCATCGTTAACTTGATAACATAATATGCCCTAGGACTAAAGGTAGATTACTGTAAAAATGTAAATACCTACAAGGTCCTAAGTGCTTTCAGTGAGATAAACTCACCTTCTCAGTATATTACTTGTTAAAGTCATGAAGCTAGTATACGTTTTTATAGTTTGTATAAACCACAAACTTATCAATCCAAGTATTTACAAAAGTAATTTTTGAAGTAGGGCCCTAAACACTGCTGATATGCCTTATGCACAATCTAGGCAGTCTCATTTTTTCCTGTTTCCTTTCCTCCTTACAAAGATATTCATTGAATCCTCACTATGTTTTAAACTCTAGGATCATAGCGTCAAACAAAACATGCCGAGCTCTTGTTCTCGTGGAACTAATATACCATCGAGGTGGGGAAGGAGACAATAATAAGCAAATGAAGATTAAATGCATAGAGAAGGATAGAGAGAGAGATATAAAAATGCACCATAGCAGGTGATCAGTAAGGTTAGGAAGAAAAATAATGTATGAAAATAAATAAGGGTTGGCCTGAAGTAAGGATTTTAGTGCTTTAAATAGAGTAGTCAACAAAGATCTAGTCAATAATGTGATATTTGAACAAAAACATGGATAAAAGTAGGAATTCAGACTTTAAATATATGAGGGAAAAAAATTTCACAGGGAAGAAGGACCTGGGGCAGGACTGAGAGTTCTTGACTTGTTTGAAAATGAGATGGGGGCTGGTACGACTGTCTAGGAATAAGTTAGGGAAAGAAGGATATGTAGAAGAAAAGGCATGCAGGGAAGCAAGGATCAGATCATAAATGTCTCTGGTCACTGGAAGAATTAATATTTTATTGTGAGTGATTTGGAAGTATATAGGGGGGTATAGAGAGGGAAGAGACATATCAGAGGTTTACTCTGGCTGTTGTGTAGAGAAATAGACCAAGGTTGGTAAGATAAAATTTAGGAGACTATTAGGAGTCTATTGTTGGCAATGGCAGTTTGGGAGAGGCTGGTCATAATGAATGTGGTAAGAAGTGCTGATAAATAGGGATGTGTTGGTAGACAGAAGGTGAGATGTGAGAGCCAGGGAGAACTCAAGTGTGGCTCCAGAGTTTTTGGCATGAGTACCTAGTAAATGACTTTGTCATTTACCGAGATGGGGAACAGCATGAGAGGATTTGGGTTGTTTTTTTTTTATTGTTGTTTTATGTGGATCTCATCTCTCCCTTATCACCCAGTTTTTGCTGGAAATTGCGATAGACTAATTGGTAGTTTGATTTAAACTATGTTTATGCTTGAAAGGAAGAATAACAATGGTGATAGCAAAAAGTAATATTCAACAGCACTTACAATTTGCAACATATCTTAATATCCAGAAACGCTGCACTATTTGGTCACTCTGAGGATTTCTGCACTTATTCCTAACTTTCTGAAAAAATTAATGAATATTTTTATGAAATATAAGGTGATTCATAACATACTTTAAAATGCATAAAGAATGGTTCAACAGTAGTTAAAAACTGAATTAGGAAAAGTTAGTTCTTGAAATATATTGAATAAGAATTAAGGGAAAGTGAAAATGGAACGTAACAAACGTTATTATTTATTCAACTATGAATTAATATACATCCTATAATTTGTCTTTCAGATCCAAGGTTTATTAGTGCCCACCTCATCCCAGAGAGTGACAACCCTGAAGATGATAAAGTATATTTTTTCTTCCGTGAAAATGCAATAGATGGAGAACACACTGGAAAAGCCACTCATGCTAGAATAGGTCAGATATGCAAGGTAAGGTAAAGAAAAAAAATTGAGTGATTTGTTCCAATCACTATTTTATTTCTTTTTATTTCCATCTATTTTCAAATTTACTGAAGATCTGTGAAAAGACTGGACTGATCCCTATAAATAATATTTAAATGGCAAAAAATGATTGAAAATATATTATAGTTGCTTATGAGTAACTAACTCTTCATAGTCAAACATGCAGGTAGATAGAGGTTAGAGATATTACTTTACAATCACATTATATGACTTTAGTATGAAAATCTAGAGAAATTTTTTTTTTTGCATTTCCTGAGAAACTATACTTTTTTTTTGTATTCTCAAACCTAGTACACTTTTCTACAATGTGTAAATTTTGAATGAATATTTGTCGTTAGGATAGCTAATATTAATATCAGTAGAAAACTAATGCTTTTTATAAATTGATTATTATAGCATCCTATATACATGTACACAACACACACATAATATTGAAGCTCTGAACTTTATCTGAGTAATTCATTCACTTTGTGGCACAAAATCGATTATAATATTGCATTATAATTTTATAGAATAAAAATTGCTCAATAAATATGGATTAGTTTCCATATGTGAAGATATAATAACAGTAATATTTTTTCATCTACAATATATATGCAGTATAAATAAGGCCAACTGTTGTTCTATATTAAAGCATCTGTCATTTCAAGAAAATCATAAAGTCAGATCCAATAATTATCCTAAAATACATTTCTTCCTTTTTAAGAAAATATTATGAAATTTAAAAAAATCTCTATTTTTGAGGTGGGAAGAAATTAGCCTCTTTGCTACCCCAATCATGATCTAATTATTTATCTCTAGTACATTGACTTACTGGAAAATTAAAAGTTTTAACAATCTGGAAACATACAAATAACATGAAGTATATGAGAATCTTTCCTTCACAAAACATAGATCATATTTAAAAGCACTACTTAAAAAGGTTAAAAAATTATTTATAGTATATAAAATAACATAAACAAAATATAAATTAGTATTATATTTTAAGGGTCTCTTCCAAAATGTTTCACTGGAATAAATTTCCTTTATTAAGGTTTATGCAAATATTTTTTCAACATGCTATTTGTAAAATTGGCATTACTTAAACTGTTTAAACTTATAAAATATCTGATATTAGCATAATTTTGTTTGTGATGTATTTTCAGCTTGGATTATGGGACATGCATTTATCCTTCCATTCAGTACATACCTACTAAGTGTCTACTATGTGCCAGTGTGTTCACTACTGGGGACTAGCCTATTTAAGTGAGGTCTCAAGAAATGCATATGTAGGAGAGACAGATTTAAAACAAATTAAAACAAACATAAGTAGTGATTGTTCACTGCATAATGGTAACAGAATGAAAAAAGTAAAGTAACATTTTACTACTAAGGGAAATTCAGTGTAAGTTTTTCCTTGAATAACGTTTCAGTGAATAGATTTGATCAACAATATAATAAAAATTTATACATATCTGTATCTAGTCATTTAAAATTCCTCATCCCTCATTTTGAAATATGAGGAATTATATTTTGTATCTATCTCAAAATAAGAGAAATATTTGAAAATATCATTTGGATGCACAGTTCCTAAAACTGGGGTTCTCTCCTTTCAGAATGACTTTGGGGGACACAGAAGTCTGGTAAATAAATGGACAACATTCCTCAAAGCTCGTCTGATTTGCTCAGTGCCAGGTCCAAATGGCATTGACACTCATTTTGACGAATTGCGTAAGTAGCTGATGATGTTTTACAGAAAATATTTGTTCAGTCTTTGCCATAATCATAAAAAATGCAACTTTCTCAATTTTGTTTTCAAACAGAGGATGTATTCCTAATGAATTCTAAAGATCCTAAAAATCCAATTGTATATGGAGTGTTTACAACTTCCAGGTAAAAAACTTCTTACTATCATATTATCATAGAAACTCCATGTCCTTCAGATGCTTTCCAAGTATCTGTAATTAGTGAAAATATATTTTTGAAAGAACAATGTTGACTTAACCTTTGAGATGTCATGCATTCTGGATAAGTGAAATAAGTTAGACCTAAAAAGGTTTTTTGTTTTTTTTTTAATAAATTTTAGCAAAGAATAGCATCACTATAAGAAGAATGGTAGAAAATGTATAGCATATTCTATGTATAACTTTGACTTAAAAACTTTGAGTGAAATGTAGAATATTATAAAAAGGGAAATTTGAGTTTTGATAAGTTTATAGTGATATAAACTAAGAGCGACAAAACTTTTTATCTTCCCTCTCATATCTCCTCTCCTCTTCTTCTCCATCCCCTCTTCTTCCCTCACTCTCTCCCTCCCCTTCCTTCTCTCCTCATTTTCCCTCTCCTCATCCTCCTTCTTTCTCTTTTGCTCCTTTCCTTTCCCCAATCCCCACAACCCCCAAGGCTCTGCTGTAAATCAAGCAGCAATCATCTCCTGACTGTTATACATTCTGTATAAATGTTACATTACTTTGAACTGTTAAAGGAAACATATATTTACATGCACAGAAATAAGGATATACATGTATGGATAAAATGTTTCAAAGAAAAATAATTTAAAATCAAAAGTTAGGTAAAGTGCTACAAGGGACTGTGATAGCATAGAGATAAAGATAAACATCACTATAAACTTCTTATAGTGATGCTATTCTTTGATAAACACTGATTTATTCTTTAAATACTAAAACCATTATAAATTGATTTTTACTTAATAATTTTAAAAAATGACAAGTAAAAATTAAGGAACCCAAATTACTAAAACTATTTTCAGTTTCCCATACCTAAATATTTTTCCCCTTTGTTATAAAAACAGAATGACAGCTAAAGAATGTGAACAGTTCAAATTAAACACATTTTAACACATTTCTTCTACTTCCTCAATATCTATAAATGATCACACTTGAACATCAAATCACCCAGAGAGCATGTTAAAATACAGATTGTTTGGCCCTGCTCCCAGAGTTTTTGATTCAGTAGGAATAGGACAAGCCTTAAGAATTCGAATTTCTCACAAATTCCCAGATGATACCCATGCTTTGGTCTAGGGAACACTTTGAAAATTATTGACATAATGGGTGAAATAATTTCATTCTCTACTTCAGTGAGATGAATGTCTATATACGAGTTAGCTATTCTCTTTTTTTTTAATTTTAATTTTTTGTTTTTTAATTATAGTTGACCTTCAATACTATTTTATATTAGTTTCAGGCATACAGCATAGAGGTTAGACATTTATATAATTTACAAAGTGATCCCCTGATTATTCTAGTATCCATCTGGCACTATATATGAGTTAGTTTTAACAACTATAAATCATAATCAAGTCTTTTAATGATGACCAGTTTCATTAGTAGATAAGTAAAGTATATAACAATGGCAAAGGGATCTATAAACATTACAAACTGTGACATATCAAATATATATTAATTTGCTATTCTGTTACAAATATATTGTTATGAAATCCTATAACTATTTACTGAGATTGACTCTGTGTCAGGTACCATGCAATATGTAACTGAAGTTACTGAAAAGAAGCCAGGCTTAGTTTCTTCCCTTATGAAGCTTGCATTCTGCTAGGCATTATATACATGCTGAAGTTCCCAATAAAAAAAAACTCTTATGAACACATGTTTTTCATTTGGTCTGATTTACATGTAATTTTCTATGGAGAAAGATTGGTTAAAAGATAAGCATTCTCTATTTTAAATGTGTGCAACTGTTTTATATACTTGTATAAATGCATTCTTCAAGCTGTATTTACATAAGCAAAAAATAAAATGGAAAATTGTGGCAGCTCATGGCAAACTTCCAGTTTGCTTCAATTATCTGATTCTTGTCTAGAAAAATGATGAGGATAATTGCTGTAATGCCCCACTTTGACTAGGTTGTAATAACTACTAACTTAAAATGATTTTCTATATTTGGAAGACATGATTTTAAATACCTTCACACAAATTACTTGATCTAATATTTATGATGTTTTGGGAGTTAATAATAATGTAATGTAACAAACCATTGACATTGAGTATTTTCTGTACCAGTTTCAGGTTATAAAATGAGTTCTTAAACATTCTTGCCTATTTAAAATTCCCCTGGTTTCATTAATGAGACTTGAATATCACCAAAGTTTATATTTTTATTTTTATTGATATCAAAATAAAACATTACTTTTTAGAAAATCATAAATACATATGTTTTTTTCTATCAAAGTTAAGTATGATATGAATATATATATATTCTATAAATAAATAAAGTTTTCATCCATGCCTTCTATTTTCAAGAATTACAATTTATTCTCTTGTGTACTATTAAAATATGTGACTAAAAAAGTCTCAGACACTCATTGCAACTGCTAAGAATTTGTGTTCCAGATTTGATCATTGATATCTGAAATTTAAGAACTCAGTATCAACAGTTCTCTTGCCATGGTGTAAAGATGAAAATCTGTTTTTGTTTTATCTCTCTTTTTTAGTAACATTTTCAAAGGGTCAGCTGTGTGTATGTACAGCATGAGCGATGTGAGAAGAGTGTTCCTTGGTCCATATGCTCACAGGGATGGTCCCAACTATCAGTGGGTGCCTTATCAAGGAAGAGTCCCCTACCCACGACCTGGAACTGTAAGTGGCCTAGGTGTTTAAAATATAAAATGAATAAATTACTGCTGAATGTTTTAAAAGCAGCTATAAACAGATATTAAACACACATAATGTAAAATGAAATTCTAAGACTATAAATGAAAGTAAGGCAAACATCTTCTGGGATACCATGGAATTGCATATTTATAAATATACATATGTTCTTTACAAACATCAAGTTGAAGTTCAGTTCTTGCCAGTTATTAATACCCATAATTTTTAAGAAATAGAAACTTTGTTTATTTTCTTTTCTGAATGAGATATAGTGAAAATGAACTTCATGAAAAGTTGAAACTCTTGGGGCACACCTAGACTTGTTTTTTCCTGATCATAAAGAAAGCTCAAAGAGTACATATTAAATAGAAGAAAAACAATTTTTTTTAGTTGATATTATCTTCCCATGGGAATAGAACACATCCCTGAAGTAGGGAAAGAAGACATGTGAAAAAAAATTGCATAATGTGAACAGGACCTAGATATTTTATCAGACTCTGTCTACTATCGCCAACCTTTCCCTTTGCCCTCCAGCAACTCTGGGCACACTCAGGCTTATAAAAAAATTAGACAGAATTAAAAATAAAACCAGCTCTGGATCTGCAATTTAAAGTAGGGATTAAAAAATGAAAGACTAGTGTGGTAGAAAATGAGTGAAATTATCAGTATTATATCAGAGGTAATACAATTTTTGGATAGAATCATCCAGTTAAGTACATTTTTAAATACTAAGAATATTTAAAGAAATAATTTCATATGATGAAAAAACTTGTATTTGAAGTCTGACCATTACTTTACTTTCACTTCAGTTTTTTATTCTGCAAAGCAAGTTATATTTTGTATGATTTTATTAGACATAGATGTTTTTTTAATTTTTAATTTTATTATTAGTTTCAGGTATAAAGTACATTGGTTAGACATTTATATAGTTTATAAAATGATTCCCCTGATTACTTTTTCTCTCCTCTGGCTCTACACCTAGCCATTACCTTACTGCTGACTGTATTCCCTGTGCCCTGCTCCCCATTTCTATAACCATCTATCAACTACTAATGTGTACTTCTTTAACCCTCACTCTTTTCTCCCAGACCCCAAACTCCTCCCCTCTGGCCATCACCAGATTGTCCTCTATATTTGTGTGTCTGTCTTTGATTTTTCTTTTTTTTTTTTGTACCTTAGATCCTGCATATAAATGAATTTATATGGCATTTATCTTTTGCCGACTTATTTCACTCAGCATAATAACCTTTAAGTCCATTCATGTCGTTGCAAATGGTAGGATTTCATTTTTTTAATGGCTGAATAATATTCCACTGTATATATGAACCAAAACTTCTTTAGCTCATTGTCTGTTGATGGGCATTTAGGTTGCCTCCATATCTTGACTATTGTAAATTGTGCTGCCATGAACATAGGGGTGCATAGATCTTTGTGATTATTGTTTTGGTTTTCTTTGGGTAAATACTCAGAAATGCAATCGCTAGGTCAAAAGGTATATCCATTTTTAATTTTTTGAGAAAGCTCCAGATTATTTTCCATAGTGGCTGTACCAACTGGCAATCCCACCAAGAGTATATGAGGGTGTCCGTTTCTTCGCATCCTCGCCAACACTTGTTCTTTGATTTATTGATTATAGCCATTCAGATAGGTGTGAGATGATATCTCATAATGGTTTTAATTTGCATTTCTGATAATTAATGACCTTGAGCATCTTTTCATATGGCTATTGGCCATCTGTATTTCCTCTTTGAGAAATATCTGTTCAGGTCTTCTGCCCTTTTTTAAATTGAATTGTTTGTTTTTGTTGTTAAATTATATGAGTTCTATGTATATTTTGGTTACTAACCTCTTATAAGATGTATCATAAACAAATATCTTCTTCTATTCATCAGTTGTCTTTTTATTTTGTTGATGGTTTTCTTTGCTGTGCAAAAACTTTTAGTATGATATAGTCCCATTTTTTTATTTTGTCTTTTGTTTCCCTTGCCCAAGAAGATATGTCTGAAAATAAATTACTAGTAGTGATATCTGTGAGATTACTGTCTATGTTTTCTGCTAGAAGTTTTATGGTTTCAGGCCTTACATTTAAGTCTTTTAATACATTTTTAATCTATTCTTGTGTATAGTATAACAAGGTGGTCCAGTTTTTTTTTTTTTTTTTGCATATATCTGTCTAATTTCCAAGCACCACTTATTGAAGAGACTTAGATATAGATGCTTTTAATAATTTTTTCCTGTTTCGCTAAACTTATTTATGAACAAATTCAAAATCTTGCATTTTATAAATATTACTTCTGGTTTTGTAGATTAAAAACAAAACAAAACAAAACAAAATAAAAAACCTAATAGGTTTTCAGAAGAATAAATGAACAAGATTGAATATCTATTGATCATATGAAGTCCAATGGGTTTTATAAAAAGCACAACATACCTCATTTCTTAAGGGTAAACTGTTTTTATTTTGTTGGTAGACAGTTTTATATCTATGTGGTTGTTCATATCTCTATGGCTAATTAATGCCACTGTATTCTGAATATAAACTGACTCTCTAGCTTTACTTTAACAAACTTGGTGGAATTCCTTCAAGGAGCTAGATATTGTGTTACTATTTGGAGTTACAAAGTTTTTTATCTGAAAATGTGTAAAATATTTTTAGAATTAATAATAGTGATTAGAAATTATGGTGTGTCAGACCCTGTTCTAAGATATCTATCTTTATATCTATATAATTTTATATTTATTGCATATATACATATTCATATACATATGCAAAGGCCCAGTTAGAGCTACCATTTCACAGATAAGGTCTCTGAGCAAAAGAGGGGAGCCGGAATTCAGTCCAGACAGTTAGTTCTAGAGCCTGTGTTCTCACCCAATATTCACAGAGTGTTGTGATAACATGGGAAATTAAGTCAGTAATATGCACCAAGTGCTAGAGGCAGAAGGCAGAAATATTGCCTAATCTATGAATTAGAGAAAGGCTGCCAGGAGATAACATCTAACTAATTCTATGATTAAAATTTACTTGAATGAGTTCATTATTCCAAAAGGTGGCAGTTGAGAATATGTCATTTTATCAGCTCTACTGGAAAAGTGATCTTCAAACAATGTGTCAGTAGAATGGCATTTTCTTTATTTTTCAAGAAAAACCTATAGCTGAGTAGTACTAGATGCAAAAATAAAAGACTGATAAGGCAAGAGAATGACACAAATTATAGGACAAAATAAAAAATAAATAAATCCCTTACTTTAACTTTCAGTCACACATTTCAATTTTCTGTGAGCCATACTTAAATGGCAGTAGAAAAGAAAAAAAAAATTAATGTCATAAAAATGTTTCTTCTAGAATTTATATAGCTTTTGGTATTTCTATAACATTAAGTAATTTTATAGTTTACTTAAAACATAATTCTTTAAATCCTTTAACTATTGTATTAGTGTGTGTGTATATATATAATACCTATACATACATGTGTATCCATAAATAGTCTTCTCATTTCAAAGAGATTTATTTATTTATTTTATTTCTCATGAATTATTAATGATGTATATCAAGGTAATTGCAGACAACTGATTTCTCCTCTAAGCCTCTTGTAAGAACCTCTCTACATTCTTTTTAGCTCCAAAGCTGTTACATTAAGTGGCAGAAACTACTTAATTGTAAGACAAAAAGCAAGAGACTGGAGATATTGTACTCAGAATGCTGTAGCGCATAATTACATGGAATGAAAAGAGACAGTGAAATCTGAATTTCTTCATTTTTTTTATTGCCTTATGTGAAGCATTTATAGCTAGAGATAATATCTTGCCAGTGTACTACAGTGCATCTTTTTGGCTCTCTATGGCCACCATCTGTTCTACTTGGTCCATTCTGATTGGTCAGTTTCTGTGCCATGCACATTGTTAAACACTTGGAACAGTACCTCTCTAAAGAGTACTTTTGGTAATTCTTGTGGTTCTTTTTCAGGGTTATGTCAGAAATAAGCAATAAAGAATAGTTTATACTGGCTATTTGTATTTTAGCATTTGCCATACAATAAAAATCAAATGTATCCAAGAAAATTATTCTGAGTTTCTCTAATCTAATAATTAACTATATGTAGTTTAAATATATTCCATTAATTGTTTCAAACACTTAATCTACATATAAATAGAGTATATGGTGTTGCCACTAATAAAGGCATCAAATCCTCCCATACACTGAATTCATTAGATGCATTTGAAATTTTTGATAAGAAATTGTGATATAACTAAATGCCATTAAGATGTAAGATATATTTAAGAAATATATGGTGCATATTATATCTACTAATTTGATTAACTATTTTTTTTTTAGTTTATTGGTTAATTAACTTTAAAAGAATCACAAGTTTAGATTCCTAGACCACTTTGGTCATATATCATTATAAAATTTATAATCCTATTTATTATATTTTAATCAAAAGACGTTCTTCTCTTTATCTTAATAGTGTCCCAGCAAAACATTTGGTGGATTTGACTCTACGAAAGACCTTCCAGATGATGTTATAATGTTTGCAAGAAGTCATCCAGCCATGTACAATCCGGTGTTTCCTATTAATAACCGCCCGATAATGATCAAAACAGATGTGAATTATCAGTTTACACAAATTGTAGTAGATAGAGTGGATGCAGAAGATGGCCAGTATGATGTCATGTTTATTGGAACAGGTAAATGTTTTAAGTTCAGCTCTAGATTTTCTTCCAGCCCACTGAGTTTAACCAATTAAATATCCTAAGAATTGAACGAAGTTTTCACGATCACTCTCAAGATACAGTAACCTCTAATAACTGACTTAAAACCTAAACATCCTACCATTAAATGGGTTATCTTTTAAGCAAATTGACATTAGTAAATTAAATTTCCTTTTCAATCAAAAGTTGATAAATATAATCAGATAAAGGTAATGATTAGGTGAACAATCGATGTCTGTAATTGACTCATAACTCTTTTCTGGACAGTGGCTTTTTGGAACAAATGCTCAGGCCTTACCAATTCCTGACATTCAATAATGGTTTCTGAATAAATTTATGCAAAATTATCTGAACTCTAAAATTACCATAGGGTGCAAACCTTCCAGCAGATAAAATTTGGCAACAAAATTTGTTCAGTGCTTTTGGCATACAATGAGAAAAAACAAAGCGTAACATTTCATCAGAACAGTAACAAAATGGACCTAAGGAATCATCAGGTATACTTTAGATTCATTTCTATAGAAATTTAACAACATATTTTTACTAATTCCATGATTAGAAACAAACTTTTTGCAGGTATATTTTCAGAAAGCATTCCCTTGCTATTTTGAGATATTATTTTATTTTTCCCCTACTCTCTTTAAAAATACTACTTTGAAAGTACCAGTTACAAATTCGAAACGTGTCACTTAGGGTCAGATTCCAAGGTAATAAATTTCTAGTTTCCATTAGCATTGTTAACTGACATAAATCAATGGGAAACAGAGTGAGTGCTCCACTGAAACCTTGTATAATAACATTTATTTTCCCTTGGAGAGAAACAGAAAAAATTGCATTAACTACAGGGGAAAGGCAACTGTGCAGTAAGTGATATAAAGACTTAAAGTTTTATAATGAAATTGTGAAATAACTTATGTTATCAAGTGTAACAGTGTCAGGTTCTGAGTGATACATTACAGTCTACTTTTATGAGTGAGAAAGTTTCTCAATCAAATAGAAGAATCCCATTCAGACTCAGTTTGATAAAGTCAATGAATTTATCAAATATTAATTTCTGGTTATGAATATTTTCAGAAATGATATAATGATAGGATTTCTCTTCAATAAATATTTGTTTATTGTTTAATGTCTATCATTTATAATAGAGCTCTCTATGGAGTATTAAGTTTGTTCACTAATGTCACACTTGCCTCTTTCTTCACCTCTGGCCTTAACACATTGAGAAGTCTCTTACTCATTGTCATTGCAACAAAAGCTTGCTTCCAGCTATTTGACCAAAGAAACCCAATCATGAGTTTTAATTCCTCTTGGACACAAGTTGTCCTTAATGAAACCAATTTCATGGGCATGTTGAATGTCTGATGGTGTGGATGGCTATCAGTCAGCACAGACCAGGGTCATCTGTCAGCAGAGTAAATTGATTACAGTAATTTTATCTTTTAACTAAGTAGCACATCATAGTGTATTGATCCAAGTTGAGTAATATGATTCAATTTGTGTGAAATTGTTTGAAAAACTACTCAGTAAAACTTGATCTGGAACACAGATAAACTTATATTTGGATACTGGAGACCTGTCAGAGGCAATGAGCAGATTAACCTAATTTACCTTTAATCCTTGTTGTTATGAGTAGTCTAAGGTCCTGTAAACATAGAAGGATCCTCCTAAAAGAGGGCTTTTTTTTTTTTTTTTTAACTTTACAAGGGATACACCTAGCAATCTTTTTTAATCTCCCATAGCACATCATATTGATTCCCTGGAAATGGTTACCAATGATATGAATATGCTGAATTATTTTCCTAGTGTAACTTATTCTTTACGGGCAAGATTTTCTTCTCAAATAATGAGTCCACTAAATTTGATTAAAATGAGCAATTGAAGCTAAAAATAATTGATCAGCTGACCATAATTAGAATGTTGAAGTCAATTTTATTTTTAAATTTAATAAGGCCCTGTTCTTTATTCTATCAAAGAGTAGAAACATGCCTGTAAAAATTGGAAAATCAATGTCTTTCTAACCAAACTTAGAGTAAAAATGACAGCTCTTGTCATTAAAACAACTTCTCTGTTTTAACAATAGAAATTAGAATAAATAATGCTTGAAATCTCTATAAAATGTATTCAGTTTAACAGTTTTTTGTGATTTATGCTCCTGAATTTTAAATGCCTAGTACTCTAAACTTGACTAATCAATATGCTAACCAAAACTGATTAACCAATTATTAGGAAAAAAAAAAAAACTGTAATAAGTAATCTAAGGTGTTTATTTTGAGAAATCAGGTCATTGTCCTTCATCACTTAATAGTCACTGAGCTATCTTTAGGGCCTTCTAAGTACTAAAGATTTTCTGCCTCTGAAGCTCTAACTACTATACTTTTTTTCCATCAATTCACAACATTCCTTGCATTTGACATCTCCATTATATTTTCATAGTAGTTCCTGATTTCTAATAAAAGTGGAAAAACTTGCCATATCAAAACTGATATTATTTTTAGTTTTTTTTTCTGAGAAATCTGACAATTGAGATTAAAAATAATAAAAATAATTCATCCAAGTTAGTGATTATTACATATATTTAATTATGCAAGTTCAGGATAAAATCATCTTCAAAGCCTTCTATATTTCTAAAAATTCAATTTTTTTTATTTCACAGCTATGTTTATATTTAATCTAGTTACATGAAATGCATTTGAATACATATTTTAATAATGCTGCAAAAATACAAATTAAAAGAAAGGCTGAGGTTAAAATGTTCTTTCTGGTCAAATACTGATTCCATTCATTAACTCTAAACTCGATTCAGATCTAGTTAAATTGTGCTCTTCTCCTCCACTTTCTTTCAAAGATGTTGGAACCGTCCTTAAAGTAGTTTCAATTCCTAAGGAGACTTGGCATGATTTAGAAGAAGTTCTGCTGGAAGAAATGACAGTTTTTCGGGTGAGTGCTGCTTAATTTCAAGTGTCAACAAGTTCACTTGTGTGTCTTTCCCCCAGGACAGCTGCACACTGAGCTCAGTATGGACAAGTAGTCTAGCATACCCTTCTAATTAGCTTGTCAGTTAGAAAGCCAGACACTAGTCAAAATAAAACTTGAAATTTTCAATGCTAGTTAATCTAAAAATGTAAAGAAATATATTCTCGGCTCATATTTTATTTTCTCAGTGATAAAATATAGGATGTACATTTTATATTATTTATATAAGTTACCTCAATGAACAAACTCTATGCACCCCCCAACACCAAAAATCTCTTTCATACTTTTTGGTATAACTTGGATGATAAGTAACTTCCATGAATATGTTAAGGGAAATACATTCAGAATGATGGGAATGAAGATGTTTCAACTATTTTGTAGCTTATTCATGAATTGCTTTATCATATTTTCTTAAAGAAATAATTTATTTTGGCAAAATAAGTTTGAAGCTTTCGTATCACTGGTGGCAAATTTGATATGGATTCCTAGTCTACGCATTTAAGAAATGTGTAGATATTTGTCCCTTTGGCCTAAATTATGATGGTCCAGGTTTATATCAGATTTGGGGGAGAGACAGCAGATATAGATTGATGTGAGAGAGGAGAATTAAGTAATATAACATATACCACATACCTGTCATTCCTTTTGGAAAGCTAACTCATAGAAAGAGTTTGAATTGAAGCACACCTTGATAGGAATTATTTATGAGATATGACAGGGAAATGGATGCCTATAAAAGGTGTTATTTCGAGTTTTGATACAAGAATAGAGCAAACATATGAGATGACAAAATAAACTGGAATTAAAAGAATTGTGTGGACAAAATGAGGAAATGTTGGATCTAGTTTCACAACTTAAAAAATTATCTCATTTAGTCTCCAGGTGTCTTAGATACTTTACCTATTAAATGAAGCAACTGGATTAATTTTTTTCAGTTGTTTAAGTATTTTAATTGTAAGCAAACTCTCCCCAAGGCTTTTCTTAGCTCCATATTTCTTAACCAGTCTATTAACCCAATAGGGTTCTTGCTCACTATTAAGTATTATTTTGAAGAGAAAATGAAGTGTAATATGGCACCATCCTAATATATTCAATTAAAATTTTGATGAGCATTGAAACAGCTAACTGTTAAATCATGACATAGGTATCTTGTAATAACAACCAATGTTCTAGTGTAAAGAGTTTAAGCTCTACACTTATATCTACGTGACATTTCTGTTAGCAGCACTTACACAGTCCCTTTCAGTTTTTCCATTAATGAAAAAGCGAGAGTAATGCCTACTTCACAAGGAGGCTAGAAGAATTAAAGGTACAATATGTACAGCATCCAAGACAGTGCTAGATACTGGGCTCAGCATTTTATTGTTAATATGTATTTTTTAGTTTAGCGACACTTAAAACAAGCCATATTTTGAGTAGTGTTTCTACTAATTCTTGGTTTAAGTCTTCAAAATAAAAAAAATCGCCATAACTATATTACATTTTTTTAATCAAGTACTTTAGCCTTATTTTATTTACACCTGGTATAGAATGATGTCTAATCCTTGCAGTTCACTAAGTTCCATTACAGTATTTACACATTTCTACTTTAGCCTATAAATTTCAAAAATACAATTATCCGAATGGACCATGTTAGCAATATAGAGTCCATCTAGACTTAGCAAACAAATTATGGGCACTGAAGGGTGGATAAATAAATTGCTGTCTCACGTCCATTGTCCTGTCTCCCAAAGCCTAAAATATGTTTTCAACCAACATTGATTAAATGAACGAAGAAATCAGTATTGATGAAAAATGAAATATGAGAAATTAAAGAGATTAAGGTCTTTCTCAGGGAACCCATGCTTCATGTGAGGGATGAGAGTGTGAAGATGATAAACTGAGAACAGCAACAAGTTATAATGTTGATTATATCTAATATTATTCTATTGTAGAAAATTTTTTTTACTAACTCTGAATATTTTGAAATTTATATTGCCACCACTGTTGCAAATGAAGTTATAGGAGATACTAAAATATTATGTTAACTTAAGAATTTCTTAATTATTTTCAGAATCTCTTTATGTATGAATTTATTGTGGTTCATTTGTATATTTCCTTGCATTTGTTATATATTTTCTTAAAATTTATCATTGATTCAACTGCAAGCAAATATATTCTACCTACCATGGTTCTGGCAAATGCTAAGTTCTGATGATTCAGAGGTGAATAAAACATGGTCCCTGACCATATGCAGCTTATAGACTCTTACATGTTCTCCCTCATAATTCCAAGGACTTATTATCTAATTTATTATCTATGAGTACAATTAAGTTTTATCTTGTAGAATTGTATCAAGTCATGTCATGCCATTTTAAAAATAAGTTTTTTCTTATTATTTAACTATTTTCTGAGACTTTATTAATCAGAACGTGCATAAATTTTAGTAAAAATATATTTCAAATTATTTTCATTTCCCATATCTCTGGGATTTTTAAGCTTACATTCTACATCTTAGCTATATTCTTTAGTACATTAATAAAAATTTAGTTTAAGAAGATACAAATTTATACTGATCTTAAATGACTTTTAAAAAGTCTTGACAGATTGGAAGCCAACAATCTTGCAAGCACAAATATTTAATATCCATTAGATTGTGTTAGTATATTGCAGTTTTGAGAGAACTATACAACTGAATTTCACCTATGATAACTATTGAATGACGTATATGTAATTTTATAAGATATTATGAACAAGGTTCTTTATCAATCTCTAACAATTAAGTATAAATAAGTAATATTGTACTGGCATGGAAATAATTGTTTATGAGTTTATGATTTTGTAAAAAGATTGTTTGCAACTTAGAACACCTCTCTTTTCATAGATAAATGTTCTAGTTTGCTCCCATATTCTCTGCTATGCATTATTGCCATTACTATTTTTTTTTCGCTCAAGTAGACAAAACATATTTGGGTAGAGTTTAGAGAAATATTTACTTTCAGCATTCTATTCTATCAGGCAAAGTTCATACATATATTGTGGTCTAGCAATTGGAATATTTCACTGTCAAACTTTGTTTAATTTTGTAGTGGGAAGAAAAAACTCAACACATTAAAGCAATTGCTAGATACAGTGAAACAAGCAGAGAAATGTTATAGTTTCTCTATTTCTATTTGAGCCATACAAGTCATTCCATTTCATTAAAAAAAAAAAAAAATGTTAACCTGAGCATTACAGTAGTTTGACAAGGTAAATAGACAAAGAACAAATTTACAGTCATGATGGTATTTGATACTCTTGGATTATAAAAAGTAAGACATTTACTGTCAACCAACCAGTTAATTTTACCATAATATCATCTCCAGGAGACCATGTTCATTATGTGTCCTTGCTAGACTGAATAACCAAGTCTAATATAAAATCCTGAATTAAATCCAGTAATATGTCCATTGCTATCTTGAGATTGGTTTTAGGAAAATACTCTGGCTAATCACAGAACATTCCAGTGGTTTCAGTTACATCCAAGATACTTTTTATTCTGGGTGAAATCAAATCCCAATCAGGGGCTAGAAAGAAAAATATTTCTCTGTAATAAAATTTCCACTTTAGAGTAAAATTTTAATAGGTAATAAGAAGTGAAATAAAATTGGCATTGATATAGGACTCTAGAAATGACTTTGAATTGCCATTATATATTCAAAATGGTATTATAGTACTAAGACACAAGCCTGACTCCAAGTATTCTCATAATCATAAATCTGTATTTGAATCATATTTACTACGCGATATTGAACAAATTGGTTACAGTCAATTGATTCTCGACTTCTTCATTTCATAAATTTTTAGAGGTTTGTTTGAATGAAAATTACTATTCAATGGTAGTTATCATTAACTAGTTATACTAATGTAAGTCTCTTAAAATAATGCTTAAAAAATCCACATCTATACCTTGTTAATAATATGCAAAAGATATTAAAGCCAGACATATGTTGATTTTTATTTTACTCAATGTGAGATTTTCTTTCCAGTTCAGTCAAAGAGGTTTTATTTTTCAGACAGTGGGGTATTACATCAAATTGTAGTGCATTCAGTACAATGGATTTTATTTATAGTCTAATTGACTGCAAAGGATTGCATGTCAGTTACATCAATAACACATGCATTTTAAATCCAATTTATGCAATATTCCATGAACAGCTGAACAAATAAGTGAGTTTAATTTTCATTAGAATGTAAAACATAATTGATGCTTTCCAAAACTTAGACTATTATACTCATTCTAAAATAGTGTCCACTTGCTTAGCATCCAAGGAGCTATGTCATATTCTCCTAGGAGCAGAAGGTTGAAAAGTTCTGCTAGTGCCAAAGTTTAATAAGGACTAGATTAAAATATCTGAAAAGTATGTAGTAAATAATCTTAAAAATACACTAGTTTTTAATTCCATTTTTACTCGAACACCAATTAAATTTGCAATTGAAACAATTTCCATGAAAAAAATGCTTATTAAGTTACAAATGAAAATCATATTCACCCCCAGCTATTTCTCAGAGAAAATATATAGATTTTTTAAAAGAATGTCATTTTAATATATAATCTATTATAATTCAACCATAGGCAGCATATAGTACATGTTATTTCAAACTGTTACTAATTCCTTGGTCTAAAAAATAAATAATGTTCTTTTAATTAAGGGATTCTAGGATCGTAATTTAAGAATGTCAAAATCATAATGTGGCGCCATGGAGTTTGGTGTGGATTAGGGTTTGTTTCATTATACAATTTAGGTATGAAATAATTCCTTTCTATCTACCTTGTAGATATTTAATTCAATGAATATAAAATGTATGATATTGATCAGTTTCACTTTTTACATTGTTTCACTTGTTTTTAAAAGAACTTAGACATAGCTAACTTTTAGTTCTATTATATTAGATATTAATTCTCTGAGAAGCATTTTCCTTGCACCTTGACTATAAAATACATTTCATGAAAGTCTGCATGAAGTTAGTGCTTACATAATCATGTAGTCATTTCTCATGCAAAACTGTTGGAATGAAAGAAGTTGCTGTGGAAAATTTTCCTAACTCTTATAAACTCTTTTTTTGGGTTCATTGATTCAAATATGGTATAAACCTAAATACAATAATTTGCTTTTTCTTTTAAGCTGAAAGTCAGTGGTGAATTGTCCCTGTGATTTTTGTGATTTGATATTACTAAATTCTAAAGATCATATCTCTGCATAGAGAAAATTGGTAAATATTCCTCTCACCATAGTGGTCTTTATGATTGATAATTCCTATAGATGATTTTTATTTTTTAATATCATTAACTTAAACTATAAAAATGGGAAACTATCAGAAATCTCTAAATTATCCCAATATATTAATTTACATCTTAAATTATTTGTCTCATTTGTGTCTCAAGCAGGTTGTGTTAAATTTGTAAAGAAAATGCTGTGCTCAGCTTAGATATCAGTGTTAGAAGATGAAATTTGTGATTCTGTAGCACATGGGTGGGTAATTAAAATCACAAGAGCAAATGAGCTCACCATAAAAAGAATGTAGCATCCAATGGAGAGTAGGAAGGATTCAGCAAGGGAAAGCAGATATGTGAGGAATGGTTAAAGGTTGAGAAGACTTTGAAAAAAGCTAAGAATAAATAATTAATAAAAAGTTCCAAGGCAGAAGGAAATTTAATACAGGAAGCAGTCAGGAAGAAATGAGTGGTTGATAGCGCCATATTAAACAAAGTCCAGTTATAAAAATATAGACGGAAAATGTCCCATTCAGCAATACAGTTCTTTGGTGATTTCTGCTTCTGAGATTTGTAGTTAACCTCTCTAGAGTAAGGGCTAAACTCAGTGGCACTGAATGGGATATGAATGAGTTATGATAGTGTGTATAGAACATTTAGATTATTTTCAAAGAAATCCAGTTAAGCTTAAAGAATTAAGGACTTTTTTTTTTAAATGGCAGCTGCCTTTATCTCATATACATATTCAGTGGAAGGAACAGAGTTTACTGGGAAAAGTAGAAGAGATAGGAGAGAAAGGGGAACATTGACAGAGAATTCATTTATTAATTCACTTATTCATTCATTCACTCATTCAACTATTTATGGAGAACTTATAAATGCCAGGAACAATCCCAGATGCAAGAGATATGACAGTGAATAAAACAAAAATCCCAGTCCTGAATTCATGTGTGGCAGGTCGGGATTGGGAAGGGAGACAAACAATTAAGAAGATATATGAGATGCTTCTGCTGACTCTCCTCACATCCTATCAGCCTCACCTTGATTTCCACTGTGTTTTTCACTTTCTGCCCTAGGACTTCTCTGACAACAGACAAGAAAGCAAACAAGAGTGGGAACTGGGAGTGTGGGCATCTACTGAGTGATGGAATGAATAAATACTTTTCTTGGTACAAACCTCAGTAGACAGTTTTGACAGTCACTGTCCACTGTCCTCAGATTTTCTCTCAGTGGTGACTTCCATGAAACATCCTTTTATGGACTTTTTTTTTCTTCCTCTCAGTTCTTAGTTACTCATCCCTGCTCCCTACCTGCAGAGAAGAGCTTATCTCAAACTTTGCTTTGGCACATAGGGGTGTTGGGGGGACTCATAAGATACAAAATAAATGTTATATATATTATATATATAATATGTCATATATATAATACCTATGATAAATGCACATAAATTTCATATATACATACATATTCTTAGATAATAATAAGTACTAAAGAGAAAAACTAAAGGATATGGAAGTGTGTGTGTGTGTGTGTTGTGTGTGTGTGTGTGTGTGAGAGAGAGACAGAAAGAGAAAGAGAGAGAATAAGAGAAGAAACATTTGAATTAACATTATGTGTCAAACATCTTTTGTAAAGTGCTTTACATTAACTCATTTAATTTTCTCAACCATCCTATGAGGAAGGTACCGCCATATTCATTTTTTCAGAGGAGAAAATTGAATTACAAAGAGTTTATGTGCCTCACCTAACAACATACTACTGGCCAGGTTTGAGTTATTATTTTTGAATTCATGCAGTTTGGCTCCAGAGTCCAACTCTTTATACTTTCTTTAGGCCTCAGCTACACTCACCTACACTTCCCTCCTTATAAATAAGATTTACGAATAAACTTAATCATAGAATTACTTCTGCTTTTTGATTATTCTTCCTACTTAACCCTCCTTCTCATTAGCTACCTCTGAAACCCCAAAGCAATATGTTTTTTAGTGTTGTGTTTGTCATTGATGAAATATATAATGGAACACAGTTCAGTGAAAGTGAATCTAAGAGGATATAAGCGAATGTGTTCAAATGAATGGCATTGGTGGTCTCAGTTAATCAAAAGACAGTATTTACTTAGGCAACTACATGCGTTCATGATAAGCTTCAGTAGAACACCTAACAAAGTGTTTTCACTCCAAGTGAGCTAGCTCCCACAGTCCTTGACAACAGGAAACACCAAGTACTATAAGCTCGTCATTGGTGTTATTAGGAGCTGGCCTGGCACTCTCAGACAGGCCATGGTATTCTCAAGGAGAACATATAAATTTTCACAGAACATCAGTAGTAGACAGGGTAATAGAAAATTGATGAATCAATAGAAAAGTAAGACCTTTCTGTAATTATGTTTGAATACAAGCAAGAACATAAACACTGTTAAAACCATAAAAAGGCCAAATCTCCCTATCCTGCCTACATGAGTGATTATTCCTTTTTACCAACCACTGTTTTATCCTCACTCTGTTCTTCCCTCCTTATAAATAAGATTTACTAATAAACTTAATCATAGAATTACTTCTGCTTTTTGATAGCATTCAGTGTGGAACAAAGTCCCATTTCCTTGAATCCTCTCTCATGTCAACTAACATGAGCCCAAACATGTAAGTGCTTTCCAACACTTACTTGAAGTCCCATGGTCTCCCTTACAGAAACGAGCAGTAAACCCAATTTGATCAACTACCGGTGTGTTCCTAATGGTCTTTGGCTAGAAGACATTAAAACACTCTTATCATCTGTCCTACGCACTTAACACTTATCTATGTAATTTCTTTGACATGTCTTATCTGCCAGTTATATTGCTTCTTGCAGCCACTGAAGTTATCTCTCTGAAAACTTAATGCTAGTGTTTAATGTCAATTAATTAATGACTTTTATAATTGACCAAATGGTTTACATTATTTTCTTCTTTAGGAACCAACTACTATTTCAGCAATGGAGCTTTCCACTAAGCAGGTACTAAAATTAACATGCTATATTTAGTTAATTCTGTGTTTCAAATCTATAAATATATTTATGATCCATCAAGTTTTGCATATGTATTATAAATTATTTAATAAAATGAGAGAAAGAAATATTCTTATAAGTTAGTACAGTAAAAACTAAAGATAATTATCATTGTCTTCATGTTTTTGACAAATATTATATATGTTCTATTAATATTTTTAGATCATTATTTGTTGTAAATTTTAATTTATAGTATTTCTTTTCAGTCATTGTAATATATTTCCAAATATAAATAAATGTATAATTTAATTTAATTAGCATATATAAACAAAATATATTTTATAAACTAGTAAAATCATGTACTGGGCTACATATGTTTGGAGGATCTTGACTTAAAAGATAATTTTACTATTTCAGTAGTTTTGTTGTTCTAGAGAAAACATTCATTTTGGCTAAATATGAAAAGAAACAGCAAAAATAAAAACAGTCACTGCCAAATGATGTTATTAAATTCCATGAAATCAAAGGTTATGGGCAGCATGTTAATAGTCTTTCTATTCACATTAAGTGAATGCTTTGGCATGACACTTAAGAAACACAGATAACTAAATGCCAATGACATATACAAAACAAATATAATTTTAACTTCTAACAAATTATCTTTTTCCAATAATGTTACTTAGTTTTTCTATCCAGTATATAAATGATAACTTGGATATTGAGTCAAATTAATAGGTTAATTAATTATTAATTAACAGTAGGGAAAAAAAAACACAGAGTGGAGAGCACCTCTCCCCACTTACTGCAGTGAAAACTTACATACAAAAATTGTTAGATATGAGAATCATTTGGCTAATATTATTCCTAAACTATTAATCTCTACCCATGTATAACCCCTGTGTAAGACACTAAAATACTATGCCAGTAAAACTCAGTGTATATATATATATATATATATATATATATATATATATATATATATTCTGTTCACACGCACATGTCAAAATAGATTGATAATCTCCAAAATATTTACAGAAACTCAGAGTACAGATATAATTGACCTGATACTGTTATCTTACACTTCATAAGTATGTGTTCACCTGTTCTTATAATCTAAAAATTGTCAAATGTTGGCAAGGAAATCTGGGGCTTTCCAGGATGAAAGTGAGCCTGGGATATTCTTTTCTGTAATGATTTTTTAAGTTATTTATTCTCTGCTAGGTTTCATGGCCAATCTTAATTACATTATATTTAGAATTGTAAAACATTCCTTTCTGTTTAAAAAAAGATTTTAAATACATTAAGAATTGCCTATTAAATGTAATACATTTCACCAAAAAAAAAAAAAAAAAAGTTTATCAGTTTAAAATACAATGATAGAGGAAAGTGTCCCTAGCCTTTATTTTCGATTACTGGAAGTTTGATTTCATTAGATTGTGACTCAATTTCATTTGTGCTCATGGAAATTTTAAAAGTGAGGCATTGTTTCAAGAGGGACAAGCAGTGCTGCAACTAATTTTCTGGATAAATGGACTCATCTCCTGCTTTATGACCTGCAACTTGTTAAGGAGGATAGTGAGAAAGCCTGTGGTGGTGTTAAATTGAGCAGAAAAAACACATCAGGTTGCTTGCTAGTGACTGGATTATGCTCTGTGGTACTTGCAAGCCTCCCCTCTATCTCGTTTAGGTAGCATAATTAGTTTTGCAAATTATTAATAGTACTGTAGATTAATTGTAAAATATAAGCTAGTCATTGAGTTGTATTTAATTTTTGACATTTTTATCACACTTCAAATTTTCATTACAATAATTTCAGTTGCCATATTTTGGATTTTATATTCTTCCCACATATTATTTCTGTTTTCCTCTTAGAGGGATATGACAGATTTGGATATTATTTAAATAATAACAACTCCTTTATTACACAAATGTCATATTCTTAAAAATCTATAAGTATGAATTTTGCTCATGCTTCTTAACAGCCAACTAGATTAGGTATGACCAACTCAATTAATATTTATTTAAATAGTTATGATCACAATATGTAGTTCAGCATGTCTATATTCAACAATGCCAACTATGTTTCTGTATATTGGTATTACATTTTAACTTATTTAATTGCTGTTTAAATATTGTGCCTTTCATTTTTTTATAATTTACATTGAGATTGCTTGCTTTCAATACAATCTAAGTTTATTTATTTTTTAATAAGATGCTTTTTGGAAGAAAGAAGTAAAGGATAGGAGGGAAAAAAAGAAGTTCCTTTCGGTAGTTAAAGGCTTTGTTAATATTTTTCAAATCTTGGTCAACTGTTATCATGTACCAGTTCTGTAGATGTTTTAAGAGGGATACAAATCAATCTAAGAATCCCAATGAAAAGCTTAAAACTACTTCCTCTTTTCCTCCCAGGGACTTTATCTTTCTTAATTTGCCACGGTTTGTGTTATCTTTCAATATAACAATAAAAGATAAATATACTAAATTTGAGCAGCTGTAAAATATAATTTATACAAGAATATTATATTCTATATGTATTATATATCATAAAGAATTTTCATTTATTGGCATAAAATTAGCAATATTTATCAGGATAATTGCTTCCACAGTGGTTTAGTTTTTATTGTATTACTTTATTCCCCTTTCTCACATTAAGATTAAAATTAATTGCTTAGCTTTAAGCACAGAATTATTTTCTATATAAGTGTTTCTTATAACCCCAATAATGTATTTGATTCTAATAGACATTTCGGTCTTTATTTAATTTACCTGTCTGTTCACATATGTAAACCATCTTTGGAAGTCTTTTAGAATTACAATTATTTATATCCATCGCTGTCAGGCAATTTGTAGTATTTAAAAGAACACACCATGGTCTAGAGAGCAGTTTTTCTGTAATTTTTTTAAAATTTATATAGTTGAGAAATGCATGCTGTTACATGTTTCACTGTTTACACAACTTTTATTTAAGGCTTAGTATAATTATTCAAACTTTAGTGAAAGAAAAGAGAGCTATGACACCAAAGAGAGAAAACACAAAATCATTTCATTTGTATTTCATTTTGTGTTTACATAAATTTGCAACTGGTATGCTATATTGGCTCAACTTTATTCAAGACATTTTTATACTATACTGAAATCCTGGATTAGTCGCTGCTAGAAAGTCCCTCCCTGCCCCCCAAATTCTGCTTCATTTGCTAACTCCAAACTAATTGAATAATCACATTGTAGAATCTGGATACACATTTTAAAGATTTTATTAAACATGCTTATTTTATAGATAAGGAAATGAAGTGTTAGAAAAATTATGTGACTGTCCCAAGGTCACACAGCAAGTTAATGTAGGTTAAGATCTAGAATCCAGGGATCCCGATGCCCAGTACAGCTTTTTCACAACACGTGAGCTTTTGGTTCAAGTCTACTACACCAGTCAGAGTGTACTTGATTCCCCTCTTTAATGATCTTTCAGATAAGAAGTAATTTTGTAGCTTCGTTAAAAGTAATATTCTTAGAGAGTTTAAGGACAAATATTTTACAAATACAAACACTAAAACTTTGCCCTTTTCCTTCTTATAGGAGGGCAAACTACATCTCAGGCAATGTAATAAGACATCTAAGAGTCAGAAACAAATGATCCCTGCCTAAGGAATACATGGCATTGTAGATAATCTGATTAATTGAAATTATAAATGGTAGAAGTAAAAACAAATGAGTTATCAAAGAACAAAAAATTAGAGTTTCAGCATTACATTGCTCAATGCCTTACTGTCTTTAAAAAAATACTTTTATTTAAGTAATTGACATATAACTGTTACTGTCATCCTTTGTCTTCCCTTGATTTTATGCTTATAAAATATACCTGTTTCGATAAGATTAAGTTTTGATCTTACTCTATCTTAAATGGTCACTGCCAGGCCTTTGACACAACTACCAATAATGGGATTTTTTTAAACCCACAAATGTAAATGTATATCTTTGATAAGATATGTATAAATACACTTTTTTTTTAAGAAAAAAAAAAATTGAAAACCAAGATAGCTTTTGTCATAACAGTAAACTCTTTCCACAGCAACAACTATACATCGGCTCCCTGACGGGAGTTGCTCAGCTCCCTTTACACCGATGCGATATTTACGGGAAAGCCTGCGCAGAGTGCTGCCTTGCCCGAGACCCTTACTGTGCCTGGGATGGCTCCTCATGCTCTCGCTATTTTCCTACAGCAAAGAGGTAGGGAAAATATTAGAAATAAATGCAAATATTTGCTATATATCTCACCTGATTCTATTTTTGGAACAGCTATCTTCATATAAGTATATAACCTTTTTCTGATGAATAAAAAGAGGTTTAGAGAGCTTTTTTTTCTTTCTTTCGAATAGTCAAAAGAATTAGAAAAACGTATCATAGAATAATTGAGTACTAAAAGTAATGGGACAAATGGTTTTAATAAATTACTGAGGGAAATCTAAAACATCACAATAATATTCTTGAATGTTTACACTTGGAAATTATGAAGTTTTGCAACTTTGCTTTACACAGGGGGAAAACTGAGGGCCAAAGCCACAGAGAAAGGCACAAAGAACCTAAACTGGGCCTTGTGCTTTTTTACCAAAATGCTCTTTTATCCAAAAATAGATATGTATAAATACATATCTTCTTTTTCTATCCAGCAATATTTTATCCTGGTTTTAAATTTTAATATGGCAACTTATATCCTTGGATGAACAGAAAATTTTCAGAAAATAATTTAACTTTAGAGTCTTAGAGAGTACACAAGTACCCAATTATAAAAGTTAAGAATTATTTTTAGTTTTGAAGATATCATATTTTCATACAATGTTGATTAACTAGCATCAAAATATATCTTTATTTTTCCCAAAATATATCTTTATTTGACCTAAGAAATATAAAAGCTACTATATTATCATGATATCATCTTGTATTTGCAATATTTGAACTTGTAATATAAAACTATATAATGAAATATCTATTTATCAATCTGTAGATATGTATTATATAAATATTTTAAGTATATTCTTGCTAATACTGATAAGTATTTTTTCAGTCATGCTTAAATAAAAGTTGCTAAGATATACCTAGAAGTTATCTAAAACAACATGATTTTATAAAATTAAATTGCTGTCTGGAAGATTGAATGCATTAGGAACAGACATTTGAACATTTGATATAGTTTTATACTCAGGAGGTACAGTTATACTTGAAGGAATTCTTAGCATATCCTAAAAGTTATATACAAACTTTATTTACTTTTGCTTTAAAAAATAAAAACATTTTATTTATTTGACAAAATAGTTATTTCAACATATTCTCTATGGCTCACTTATGGGCTTCCTTTCTCTATTGTATTTACCAGTGTTGAGGAAACATGCAACAATAGATGAAAGTAATATCCTGTTAATATAAACCTAAAGATAAACAGTGTACACATTAGCTTACTGAAACATAAAATAGAAAGCAACATCATCAAGCCACTACATTTTAGGACCAATAAAAATTTTTTTTTATTATAGTTAATATTTTATAAGAAGCTGTTAATGTTGATTTTTGCTATTGTTGCTAGTGAAGTGTGTTCTTTATCTCAAATGTTTGGGAAAAATATTATGAGGAATAAATAACCCTAATGGCTACTAAAATCTGTTGATTACACACTTTAGATAATATTGACTGCAGTGGAAAATAATTTATAATTTAAATCTATCATATAATCAGTCCATGTGGATTAAAACATAGTTGTCATCTTAATAATATTAAATGCAAATATAATATTAGCTTATTTCATGTAACAAATACAGTTTTCGTAAGGCTTTAAATTCAGGATTGAGATAACACGTTTGTATAACTTTGATATAACTATCAATTTTGTTGGGAATTTAAAATAAAAAGTATGGAATTAATGTGTTATTGATTAAAGAAACCATAGATGATTTAATAAATTTAATAAATAGCAATATGTATTTTTACAGCAATCAAATTAAATTATTTGGTTAAAATTTTATGGTTCTTAAAATCTTTTAGCACCATGGAGCTTAATGTTACTCAAAAATGTAGAATTCATGTTTGAAATAAAAATGAGTTTTATTTCCTTTCCATCTGAAAGTGTATAAAATTGTCTAACTTAGTAATAATCCATTCTAATTTTGAGATAATTTTAATAAAAAAAGAAATTTAGAAATCATAACTTCATGTATCATGTTAAAAAGCTATATATTATTATATATTTGAAATGTGTTTATTGCTTACCTACAATCCAAGATTGTTAACATGTTTTTGTTGTGCCTTGCAGATTTTACTTAACCCAACTTTATTTGTCTCTGGAAAAGATGTTTAGAGGCCTCACATTTATGTATTCTTTGTGATGGCATTTTTCAAAAGCTTGAATTGCAGTAAAAATGCCTTCTCAGATGCTTTGTGGTTCGTGTTTCACAAGTTCTCTTGTTGGCTCAATTTTGAAATGTGCAACATCTGTTGATAGTCTCACCAATTCTACAAATAGAAATCTATAAATACTTTGGAGTTCTAAATTTATGAATACAGTAACAAACTCCATGTTTGCAATTTTCAATGGCCTTTATGAAAGATCTTTCCAGGGATGATAACTAACGTCATGGCAAGACAATATCCATTAAAATAGATACAGAAAACAGTTGGGCAAGTGTCCGCAATCTTTTCCAGTCTGTTACACATAGCCAATCTCCATTTTTATCCTCTTTCTCAAATACACATCTAGTTTGCACCACAATGACTAGAGCCAACTTCCTCCCCAGTCAACCATTATCAAAGTGCAGAGAGGACACCTAGAATGGACTGCAGCTAACATGACTTGAGCAGTAGAATGTAGGAGAAATTCATTTAGATTTTTACAGTAAATCTGGCTTTTCTTTTAGTGGTAAATTCATTGTCTTCTCCGTCACTTTCCTCTGACAAAAGGGGGCCTTGATCTCAATATTTGTTGCTTTTCTTTTTTTATTCACTTCAAAGGTAAATCAGTTTGCAATCATAGCTATACGATCATTGATAAATCTTTTGTTTGAAAAAGGTTGATATAGCAATAAAAATGGAAAATTGAAAATTAATTTAAAAATAGAATTCATATTCTTAATACTTTCAGATTTAACAAAAGTCTATTTCAGAAAGCATGTATACGTGTTAAGAGAAAGAGAACATACATGTGAATTTTAATTTTCAGGTTACTCCTTCATTTGCAATCAGAATAAATATCTAATTCTGTTTATTGAAGAAATGGGTTGCTAGTCTATATTTTGTGCTTTGTCCTCAAAATTTAAGCTGCTAAAAATTTAGGAGTTTCTAGATGTTAGAATCTTATTGATTGACATCCAGTAGCAAAAAACAACAACAACAACAACAACAACAACAACAAAAAACACAAACCATGAATTTTCTGTTATCAATACTTAGAAAGACTTTTAACACATTGCCAGTACAATTGTACACTATTTCCCATTTTGACTATCTTGGAGACTGCTCTTACAGGTATAATGAGCTGCTTTTAAAAAATCTTTTATTCAGGTGTAGATTCATCTCTTTCGATAAGCTCTTAGAGTTTTGATTTTTGATGCTTCTTACTTTTTATGACAAATTCTCAAGAGGGAATAGAGATGCAATAATACTTTTTAAATGTAATTGTTTTAGACGAACAAGACGACAAGATATAAGAAATGGAGACCCACTAACTCACTGTTCGGACTTACAACATCATGGTAAGTTACAACATTTTTCATCTTTCAACCTGCTAATGCTAGGATAAAATCCTAAGAAATAATGCATATCCACACACATTTATACAGGGCACACACCTCTCCCAGAATACTTATAGAAATGTAAATAAAGAGAAAGAAAATCTGGGAGAAAGAAAATTCTAAAGAACACAAAGCACTGAAGTATGTCTTATTATTGCAGGTATGATCAATTCAAGATTTTAGACTCTTATGAAACTTAAAGCTTGATTTTTTTACATTAACAAAAAGTTTAAGTACATGTTTTCATATACACTAGTAACATGAGAGTAGTAGGCAACAAAAATATTTATTTAAATATATTGAAGAAGAAAGTGTATTAAAATAAGCCATGGAAAGTATTCATTAATATACTGATGATATAAACCCTATGTATTGTTTTTGGGTATCTTAGTCAAGTAGAAGATAATTCTAATGTTTTCACACTGATTTATTAATAGAATATTCTCTTGAACTGGGGATTTTAGACCAAATTTATTTTATGCCTCCTAAAAGATGTCAAGGCCAATTGAATGCCAGGTTGCTTATTTAATGCTGAAATACCAACCAATCTTTCTTTAAAATGCAGTAAAATTGTAATATATCTCACTTCTCCACTGTGACCCTTTACAAAAATAACAATGAAGCTATGCTTCCCTCTGCTGGTAAAACTTTTCAATGGCATCACTGCTAATGAATATGGTTAAAAATGGCTAAAACGTAAAATGTACACATTTTACATATAATTGAACATAATTGTCATATTAACTTTTTTGTTGCCTTTTACATTAATCCTAAAAGAAGGTCTGATATTTTTTATCAATTACCTTGGATTTCATTAACTCATTCTGTGTGTGGAATATTCATGTTTCATGAATGTTATAGAAGAAAACACACTACACAAATTGCACCCTAGCATGTGTTCCAAAACCTAGATACCTTTCTGAAAGTCAGATCCCCTGTTGTGTATCCTATATCTGCTGGTGTGCAATTCATAAATTCTCACAGGGTTGTTTGGAAGATACCCATACCAGGAAAGAGGTAGCCATAAATTAAGCCTATATTTTGGATCCATTTTGCTTGCAAAAATTTTTTTGCCAAGGATTTTCCTGTCTGTTATTGCTCTCATTATTAAAAAAAAAAGATAGCACTAAACTGGAGCAAGTGTTATAAATTTTTTCTTTATACAGGTATAGTACATTATTGACACACTGTTTTTAAATTTTTCAAATGACATAACTCAATTAGACAATAAAACTCATTAGTCTTCTATTAATCTATTCCATGTAAAAATTTTGAATTATGATCAGCACCATATAAGCAATACAGTATTATGAAATATTGATTCATTGTATTGAAGAATCTATTTGCTTAGCTACTGAGAAGCTAATGATTATAACTGGAAGTAAAAGAAGCAAGGCAATGTAAGCAGAGCTCAGTTTCAATCAGAATTTAATCTCTTTATTAAAATGAACATTGTTATGTTGCTCATTCTTATATCTCTAGAGCTACAACAGATGCAATATTGTCAATATCATGATAATAAATAACATGTAGATATTTAATAAATATTTGTTCAATAAATGATCTAAATATTTCAAGCTATAGCATAGATACTTATTGTTTTTGTTTTTAGTAGAGATTTGAACTAAATAACATCTATTATTTACTGTGAAAATGATTTAAGTCATACATTGTTATTATTAACACCATCATATTCAGAAACAAAATCTCTTAAGAAATCTCAAACAATGAATTAACTAATAAACAATTATTATATACCAGTATATGAAATATACTGTGCTATGTTTTAAAGATTACTGGAAAATTTCATGTATAAATATATATTTATATTTTAGTGATAACCAATTATTTATATAATACAATATAATATTTATAATTTTAATACAATGTTTTACTGATACATCTATTCATTTAACAATCCAATCTCTTCAAAGACCCAGATAGTATTTTTTCAAAATTATATATATGTGGGAATCATGAATGTGCATATACAAGGAAAAGCTGATCAAAGGCATATTCTTTTTAAATGAGAGTGTAGATAAATTAATGCTGTTGACTGTTGAATGAAAGGGCATTAGAGAGTTCTTCAAATTTTAAAGTTGTTTTGATGAAATTGGAGTTGTAAAGACTAAAAATTGGGAATATTGAAGAACTGCTTAGCTATACAAAGTAAAATGAACATGAATCAATTTTTCTCATGATCCTTCAATCAGAATGCATTTAGTAGGGAGAAGGGGAATTGCTGTGGTTCATTATTACTGGGCTGTGTGTGTGTGTGTGTGTGTGTGTGTGTGTGTGTGTGTACGCATGCACACATGTAAACAACTCTAAGTAAATGCTTGTGATATATGGGAGGAAATGGTAAAATCATCCAAGAAGCTCTGTAGCAATAAAACATTCGTTTTTGGAAAGGCTTCTTTATTTCTGTCTGCTTGTACTGATAATTGACCAAAAATAAATAAATAAGTACACACACACACACACACACACACACACACACACACACCCCAAAGATTATAGTAAATTTCAAATGTTTGGAAACTAAGTCAGGCATTCCCATATGGCCAGGCTGAAGCTTCCTATTAGGAATCCATGATTATCTTGGAATAGGTGTTATCAATATTTAAAAGTGAAATGGTCAAAAACTCAGAGGCCAGCCCTGTTATGTCATATATGTTGTCTTGTTAATGTCACATCTCACATTGAGTAAAACATATGTGCTCTTATGGAAACATATAAAGATATGAGATGTTTTCACAGAAAGCTGCTAAGCAACTTGAAGCTAAATCAGTTCCAGCTGTAATGGTAAACATATTTTGTAACACTCTATATTTTACATATCCTGAGGTTTTAATAGAGAGACTATATAAAATAACTCTGAATTAAGTGGAAGAAATTTTACTCTCGATGAAACCTTTAACAATCACTCAGCGCTCTGCTCCCTCTCGTTAAAGAGAGCACTAATAGTGAGCTGGTCTAGGTGAAATATAGAAGAATCCAGCTCCCCTTTCCTTGATCCAGCATGCTCTCTTCCATCACTGGTGGCCATTCAGCTAGGGAAGTTTTAATACAAAACCCTAGGTATATGTGCCAGCAGATCTTCTTGTCTCCCTACTCACACCTCATACAGAACGCTAAAAAGAAATCTCGGGTTGTTTTCAATATGTTCCCTTCCTTAAAATAACTGTTGTACACAAAACTGGAGCTGGTCTGACTTTGCATTCAAGAGCGTGAGTGGCTGAGTCAATTTACCTTTAAACTACCTCCCATGCCTCCTTTTTTACTACGAAAGAAAGAGCCATGCTATGATCTACATGTCCAGAGAAGAAAAAGCTTCAATATGAGTAACATTTTTTGAAAAATTAAAATCATTTTATATTTTTGAATCTTTGAAATATTTAATATTCTAACTTCTAGTTTAATATCATCTTTGAATTTTACTTTGTAATAATTCTCTGGGTTGTTCTACATACATTCATTTTCTTTCTAGCATCTCATAGTAAAATGTCCATAGAATTCAATCTTCATAATTGTTTCCACACTTAACTCAATTTATATCTTCATTGTCATCAAAATTATTCCAAAATTTCATAAAATATCTTTGGCAGTGTCATCCTAATGATCTGAAGAGCTGTAAATTTAGTACTTTGTAGCAATGTGTAATCTGGTCTGTGTTTTGGCTTCTTTTATATATGTATAAAATCCAACTGTGAATCTGAGCATTTAGCCCAAGAGAATCCTCAAGATTTGATAGATGAGCATGACGTCAGCCCTAAAAAAATCCCTAATTTTAGTAAATTACCAAATTGTATCAAGTCTAAGATGTAACTGGATGTAAGATGCACCATTATTTTATGTACTGCTAAGAAAGAAAAATTGCTCAAGATAGGTGATCTTATAAGATGGCTCTAGCATCAAGCACAATATGTTTCAGTATTAGCACAAAGGGGAAATTCCCATGCAGAAAAAGGTAAGGAAATTTGCTTGTTTCAGCCATAATCGTGGGTAGTGGAAAAAGGGTAAAAACACTTCTTGAAACAGGGTGGCACTCATGAAGGTTTACTCTCTGAATTCATACCAACAACCTCAGACAAAATTTTAATTTAAAGAGGTGTCAGTTTAGAAGGGCAGGCAGAAAAGTTTCTTTTCTGAAAGAAAGTAACTTCAACTCAGATCAGGAGCAACTGTAAGAAACATTCTGATATCAGAAATCTTAAAATATAAAGAAATATGCATCTAGAATGAACTTACTACATTATTATCTTCTTTAACTTTTGTAAACCTTTTTTGAAACTATTTCAGTGGACATAATCATCACAATAACTATCTTCTGACAGTACCTTAGGCAAACAATCCAATTATTTATAGTATATGTGTATAAAGCATGCACATATAGTTTTAATAAGAAGTTTCAAATATTCATGTCATCATTGTTCTTAATTAAAATTTTTAAATATGTCATTAAAGATCACCCAAGTGTTTTTACACCTATAATTTAAACATTGTAAACCAACTTTTTAAAGCATGCTGTATTTTTAAGTTCCAAGCTTATAAGGAAAGCATATTAAAATGCAAGATGGTATTTTTATTATTGTTTATGGAAATTTTATGTGTCCCAAAATGGGTGTTTTCCATCATCTCCTATCATATCTCTTGAGAAAAAATAAACATCAAAGTTTATGTTTTCTGTTTTTAAATGTAAAAGTTTCTATGATAATTTTACTCGTGCATATGGATTATGTGTGCTTTCTTGCTAAAGCATTTGCTATAAAATCATGAAAATAAGACATAACAGATGTTCAATATAGAATAAATTAATATTACAGTAGATATCTTCATATTAGTGTTGTTTTTTAAGTAACAGTGTCAGCCTGCTCCACATTAAGAAGCATTGTAGCTTTTGGCATCACGAGATATTAAACACGGTATTAAATATAACCATTCAAATGGTCTCACAGTTAGTTTCCTAATATCTCAATTTCATTTTGATATTTTGAATTAATAAATCTCTAAAAAATAAGATACTACTCTCTCTGAAACAATATTTACTTATGAACAATAAAATTAAAATACCCTGGTCATTTCTGTCTATTTATCCATCTACCTATCTATATACCAACAAGAACATTTTAAATACAAACCCACAGGAACCTATGGATTCAAGGAAGATTGCAAACTACTTTAATTATAAAATTCTAAATGCTTTACACTGGTTAATAAGTATTTCTATCACTGTTGATGGATCTTAATTCACAGCATATAGCAAAGTAGTTTAAAATGTAAATTTATTTTAGCAAATTGATAAATAATAGGTTTAAGCTTTCTTTAAGATTTTATTAATTCTTTTCTGTACTTGATAAATTGTTATATTAAGCACATGGACTTTAAAATATACATATGCATGAATTTCTAGGTGCATTCATGCAAACTAGCATTCAACAAACATTTATAGAGAAACTAGTTGGCATAAGAATCATACAAAACATTGGAGAAGCATTATACTAAACATTATCTTGACAAATAAACAGGATTCTTGTTATATAGCTTAGTATATATTATAGAATTTGTTTTAAGTACATTACAGTATATCATATTAAATCAATTGTTAGACATCTTAATAGGCAGACCCAAAGATATACATGAATGTTAAAAATTAATTGAGACTTTTTGTGTTCAAATTTTTTATTTTAAAATATTTTACATGTTTCCAAGAGTCATTGATTCATCTGTGAAATGCCTTTTCAGCTAATGCTACTGAAAGAGATCTGATGCATTCATTTGAAGCCAAGTTAGAGTCTTTTCTATCAATAAAGTACCTGTTGTATTTCTGGAGAAAATCATCTAGAATCCAGTAAGGAAAATCTGAGTGATGATGTTTATACTCAAGACGTGTATATCTGCAGTTTCCTATGTCACCAGGAATTGATGGGCAACACTTGCTTTCCTCCTTTGCTTGACCTTTACTAGTGAATATTGTTGTAAAAAATATTTATACTGTCAAATATTAAAATTAAATGTAATAAAAGCAATTGGAATTAGATTTCTCTTTATGTAGTTCACCAATTAAATATACTTACTAAATATTTAAAATAATTTACCACCATCTGCCCCTCCTCCAAAGTTAAATTTTACTTTTATGTTCATTTTTGTGAAATTCAACCTTTTAATAACCTAAAGGAGAGGACATCCAAAGCAATAACAGAGATCAAATAGTTGAATAAAAATGTGGTTCACTACCTCACCCATCTCTGTCTTTTGTATATGACATCAAATTTTCTAAGATTCTAACATTATTAACATTTCAATCTTGGGAGACATTTATGGGGTTAAAATGGAGATTGAAATAAATGGAAAACTGAAACATGATGCCTTCTGTTTCTGCTATATTGGAAGAGAATCAAATACTAAATAAGGCCTTTAGAAACATGATATTTCTGGCTAAATGATGGATATCATGACTTTTTGTTGTTACAAAAGGAAGCAATTTATTTAACTTCTTTCTTTCCTCCCATTTCTTCTGGTTTATTAGGCTCATTTCATTTCCATAAATTATCCCGCTAAAAAGAGGAAATGATTAATTGAAGATTGCTTCCTCAAAAACATTATTTCTAGTCATTAACTGCTGCTACATATTGTAACATTGTGTTATTCAAACACACTATGGTGCTTTTAAAATAATTTTAATGTTTGTTGCTTCTCAATTATTTTGCTCTAACTATTCAATTCAACCCATGAGAATTCATTATGCTGATTTAACAACTATATCCTCTTGTCTACTAATAATTTTCATGACAAAAGTTTGTATTCAAAACAATTGCTTTCTTCTAAGAGAGAAATGTATTTTTTAATGAATTAAATTGAGATTGCTTTCTTTCTGGAAATCTACAATATTACTTCTTAATACAGACATCCTTTGGAGGTGGTTTAAGTGTCCCCAGAGATGTGAGAATGTATTTATATGATTTATCAACTCTCTTTCTCTTCTTATTATCCCATATTTGGAATTTTCGTGTTTGGAATATACTTGATTAGTCATCGTCTTCTCCTACCATATCTCAAAATCAACTGTTGTAACATTCTAAAACTTGAAAAATTTAGAAGATTTGAAATGTTTCCATTTAACAATGGTTTAATGATGTGTTCTGTCAAAATCAGGGTATAAACCCTATACTCTTTTTAATTGATCAAATTTTAAATCATTTTTTAATAAAATTATAATATCTGTTTTGAGGATGTCAAAGTTACATGAGATTCAGCTTTTGAATGCAGAGTAAATAGTTACCTGCATCTGCCATTTACCAAACATCAGCTAAGGGTATACGACTGCCTCGTGCCAGGATTATAGAATGCAAAGTATAGGGGAAGATAACCAGATTAGTAAATAATTATAACAAATAAGGCTACATGTTCTCTAAAGATACATGCAAAAGAGAGATTTTTAGGAGGTATAGAATGCTTTTTTTTGATGATGGTAGGAGAACAGGGTTAATGTTGGGAAGGTATTCAATCTGCTTTAGTTTGAATTCTCAATAAAACATTTTAAGTTTTGAATTACCAGTTGAAATTATCATTAAGAAAAGCAATAACAATATCACCGCACATATTTATGACTATTTCTGTGTAGATATATTTTTAAGAACAATAAAAAAGATATTAAAAAGGATTTTAAAATGTTGTTATTAGAAATTATTAAGTGACTAATATATTAATATATTTCAAACAATATGCAATTGTTCAATTAAAAACAAAGATAAAATAAAGATATCAATAATGTTATATAGGCAAAGCAATTTTGCTGACAGAGAACAAAACCAGGCTTGCAGGAAGAACAGATTTACCAAGAAGTCATAGGTCTAAGATATTAAATTTTGTAACAGGTTTTTTTTTTTTCGCCAATATAGAGGGGAAAATATGATCAACTGATGAGTCACAAAGTTCATTTAAAAAATCAATTTTTCAAGAAAATCTCAACAATGTATAAAAACTAACACCAAACAGGGGAAAAAAAAGAAAACATTTTCAAAACTGAACATAGAGAAACAGTAGACTGAAACGAATATCATACTCAATAATATTGGAATAGAAACACAGTAAGCAAACCCGTGGTATATTGCTTTTGTTCCCTCAACATAAATCAGAAGGACCTCGCACAACACAATTCGATAAAATCAATTATATAATGAGATTAACACAACGTGTTATATATAAAATGCTCTCAGATCAACTTGTTTAATCCAGAGGGAGATTATAGATTATACTTACCCTGAACATGCAAGATTTTATATCCTTCAGGAAAACTTTAATGAACAATGCTTTCTCAGTTGAACTTTTGATGTATATTGAGTAATTATGCGTTCAATAGTATATACTTTGAAAAATATTTACAGCATAACTATATTATGCTGCCATTTCTTTGCACAGCTCTTTGCTTTAATAAACAGTCAATACAATAGTAAGTTTGCATCCTAAGAAAATATTGAAAATCTAGTAAGTTTAGAAGAGTAAAATCAAAATATTTTCCCTGTTTGTATTTTTTTTTTTTTTTTTTTTTTTTTGAGATAGAGAGTAAGACAGAGAGACAGAGACAAAGAGAGATTGAGAAGCAAGGAGAAGAAAGGAGGGAGGGCATAAAGGAGAGGAATACATTGATATTGGACCTCTAATGTTTCTACTCAGAATCTACTCAAGCAGGGAGGAAGAGGGTTAAGAAAGGGAATAAATATTTATTACATGGCTTTTAATTATTTTTTCTAAAAGACTTACCAGGGATCTGTTTATATGGTTAGATATGGGAAAATGTTTATAGGTTGTTACATCTAAGTGCCCCAATATATAAATGTTTGGTTGAAGCCACTTTAAATAAAAATTCTGGTCCTAAATCAAAAGTTACTGATGATAGAAACATTCTGCTGCAAAGAATTAAAACAACCGTATTCAGTGTAAATTTAGTTTTTGCAATTATTGCTGATGGCAGGACCCAACAAAACATAAAATAGGAGAATCTCAAACCAAAGAAAGACACTGGTACCTCTGCATACTGACTATTCTTTAAGTTAATGAGACAGGACTTTGGCTGACTGCTTACTAAATGGAAGATTTTTCTTGTGCTTTTTATTTGCACAAAGGAGACATAGAAAGGGCCAAGTTAGAGGAGAATAAATCCTTAAGGTATTGACAAGAATCATTATCAAGGCAAATTAACAGCACCATGCCAATGTAGCACATATACCAGTTGTGGCTCTTACCTTATTCAAATGGAAAAGTACCTGAATACCATAATGTTCTTGAAGAAGTCTGTGACCTTTTATTATATTAAACTAGAAACAACTTGGTGTAAGTCCTTGATTAAATCAAACACTATATTAAATTCTATTATAGATAAGTAGCAGATAAAATGAAATATTTTAAAATTAAAGAACATATTTATTAAGAGAATTTCAGTATGTATGTGCGTGTGTGTGCGCACATTAGGAAACATTTGCTGTCATGAAGGAAAATCTTGAAAATAAACTAAAAGCCAAGCAGGTTTCCCAGGACTGTAAGGAAGGCTAACAGGAAGCTCTCTGAGGATCATATAGTATGATGACATTAACAGGGAAGAAGACAATTTAGTGATATTTTAAAAAATGTAACCAATTGATGTTATATTAATAATTAACTCTCTTGTTTCTTATTAGACAAGTTACATTATTATTCTTAGATATGTGGAAACTAGCATACTGAAGTATTTAAACAGGGTTCTGTGTTTGACAGCAATAACTTACACCTTGTATTTCTATAGATATAATGTAGATTAGGTGAGAAACAAGTCAGTTATTGTCATAAATTTCTAGTAGAAATGAGAGGCATGGCTGGTAAACCAGAAAATATTAGTGGATGACTATGTCGTTTATTTCTAAATCCAATGAATTTTTTCTATGTATCTTATAACCCATTACTATTTAGAGAGTGAATGAAAAATGTCTTCCTAAAAGTAAAATGATTTCTTTTATTTTATATTTTGTTTGATTTAGGACATTTAACATGAGATCCACCCTCTTAAAATATTTTAAGTGTACAATAGTTTTATTGTTTGTAATAAGCACAATTTTGTACAGCAGGTATCAAACTCTTATCCATCTTACATAACGGAAACTATATACACATTAATTAGGAATTCCACATTTTCCTTTTCCCACAGCCCTAGGCAACCACCATTCTACTCTTAGCTTCCAGGAATCTGACTCTTTTTAGATGTCTTGCATAAGTGGGATCATACAGTATTTGTTATTCTGTGACTGGCCTATTTTACTTAGCATGTCCTCAAAGTCCATCCATGCTGTTGCCTATTGCAGATTTCCTTCTTTTTTAAAGGCTGAATAATTTTCCTACTAAAAGGATTTATAAATCAAGAGTTTAAACCGCACAACAATTAGCAGGAAAAAAATGTTTTCAGTGTAAACTGTATTGACCTCTGTAAGAAGGCATTCTCATTATTCAAGGTAGCTTCTGAATCACAGGAGACTTTTCAGCCCCTGTCGAGAATAGTGGTTCACTTTATTTCTATTCAGGAAAGCAGATCTTTTGTAGACTAGCAGATCAGCATGTGCCATATCTATTTAACCAAAGATATACTAATTTTAGAGGATAAAGAAAAATACTACCATGTTCAATGTAGATCTTGAAAAAGATATGTGTGTGTGTGTGTGTGTGTGTGTGTGTGTGTGTGTGTGTGTGTGTGTGTCTAGCTCCAATATGAAAAAAGTGACTTTGAATTAGTTAAATGCTGTTTCTTATATTTTGGTCACTTCCTATTTTTTTCCCTATTTCTAGGAGATTGATCTTTTAAATCAATAGAGGAAAAGGCACTGAACCACAGAGATAGCAAATGGAGGCAGAAGGTGGATTGTAAGAAGGGCGAGACTAAGAGATGATGGACATAGGCCATATACAGAATTTGAATTGAAGTAGGGTTTTGGAAAGTTTTAAACCTAGTGAGAGCAAATCATATTGTCTATGACAGACAAAAGTACTCAGCTGATTATAATGAGAGTAAAACTGTCAAAGTGATGCCAAAAGAGGGGGAAAACTTGTTTAAATTAAAAAATCTAGCTAAGTTTGAAGTAGAGAGCAAAAATTTTCATCTGTCTTCACTGTCACTCTATGCATGTGAAAATATATTTATTATTTTCTAAATTAATTTAATGAGTTCCAGATTGTACAGGATGTCATAATGGAAACAGGATTATACAAGATAATAAGGAGTTGCTTTTTTTTTTTTTGATAAATGAGTTTTACCTAGACTCCCTATGTCGTACTTTTGATCTTAACTGTGTTTCATTTACCACGTTGAAGGAGGTTGCATAAAGGCTAAAATAATAGAAACTTAATCAGGAAACAGATTTCCTTATTGCTTCATTTTATTATATATTCTTGCCATATTCTTTAGCCCAATTGTTGAAAATCTTAAAAGATGTCTCATTTTAAAATAAGGACAAACTGAAACCACATTGCATTATAACTGCACCTTTCTTCTGTGCCATCTCAAACATTTGACACCAATTGATCTTCTGAACGAACTTGGAGATTATTTAAGAGTTATCGTCAAGGAGTATAAACTTCCCAAACTTTACTTTTTGTAAAATACTAGATAAACATTGGTTTGTGAATGTAATTTTATAAATGAAAATCAAATACAAAGAGGTAAAATCTTGTTTCTTTTCCAAAAGCCCAGTCAAATAATTTTCATGCTAGAGAATAGTATAATATGAACTAGCCCAATTAGTCAGAACATAGAGTTTTACAAATAATTTCATGGAAAGTATTATCATGGCAGATAAAGATATGTAGTTATACTGCATACATGACTGATTTTGTTAATGTAATGCTATTTTCTGATATATGAATATCTGCATATGCTTTGTATAACCCACACCAAAATAGTCTATTTTGATAAGCACTTGGTTTTGAAACTTTACATCCTCAAAATTTCTGCCATCAATTAATTTGGAAAAGACTTCCAACATGGCAACAAATTTATCTCCAAAATTTCCAAATAAATGCTTTGGAAAGTTGAGTTTACTTTTCTAATATTTTCTTGTTTCATTTCCTCATCACCCAACAGATAATCACCATGGCCACAGCCTCGAAGAAAGAATTATCTATGGAGTAGAAAATAGTAGCACGTTCCTGGAATGCAGTTCAAAATCACAGCGAGCTCTGGTCTATTGGCAATTCCAGAGGCGAAATGAAGAGAGAAAAGAAGAGGTATAGGAATGAATTTGACTGGATTATTTCTAACATATCCTAAGTGAGCCCAGCATGGTTGACTTGAGAAGGAGGAAAGTACTATGAATCTTTATCCTTTTCCTAACCCAATAATCACTCATTCATTAAACAAGTGTTTATTGAAGCCTGATTATATGACAGGCTTATTTTAGGAGCTGGAGAAACAAAGGTAAGCTGGAAGACTTTTGTCCCAGAAGCCCTTTGGGGATATATTTTAGTCTTCTTTTTTCTTTCCGTGTTATGTACAAGGCAATTATGTTATCTATATTTGTGTTCAAAAATCAATCCTCCTACTAATTTTAACTTTTGTTCAATTAATTCCACTAAAAACACATGTATTTCTTTTTTCATTTACTTTCAAATGGGGAGGGAGAAGTTTGGGGAAGGGAGTAGTAGATTTAGGATGAAGGATCTAAGGTCCCAGTATGAATTCTGATATGAACTGTGCATGTAGCATCAGATAGATCTTCCCCCTAAACAGATACATTTATTCCTCTGTAAATTAAAAAAAAAAAAAATTGTACAGAGAAATTCTCAGTGAGTACTCTAAGCTTCAATGCTTTTTAAAAGCATAAAATAAGAGTAACCAGACTATGTGGGTGATTTGTAAATATATTACATGCAGACGATTTTACAAACATAATCTGAATATAAAGATAAAAATCCTCCCATTATCTTTTTTGACATGCGAAGCAGTTTTTAAATAATAATCATATCACACAAATGTCATGGTTGATTTTATACTTTACTATTTTAAACTTTCAGGATCTCTGTTGTAAATTATATTCAAAATAAAAGTGAGGTACAAAAGCATATCTTTATTTTTTATGTCACATATAAGACATAAGAAATTAAATAAATAATTAAGCATGTAACCCCTGACTTTTGTATTTTTTGCCAAATCTTATAAGTTAATTCTGATGCTACACTGCCTTCTAATATCATGGTTTTGTATTTCCAATGCCAATATTTAATGTTAACTTCCTCAGATATTTATATGCTTTGTTTCAAACATATAAAGTATATCTGTACTTTTCTCCCACTATCTTGAATATTTTAAATTATTATAATGAGAAATTTAATTAAAACAGTAGACAACCAATATTTTGCAATGCATCTTAAAAACAATTGACAGAAATTTATAACTTTTTTCTCTGATGGGAAAATGTTCTCATATCTCTAAGCTAGAAATTTTATTAACCGTTAAAATGTGCCTCAACACAGAGTTTCAGAACTTACGTTTTTTAAAATATGTATATATTTTATTGCCTTTTGCTTTTCTGCTAGATTAGAGTGGATGATCATATCATCAGGACAGAACAAGGCCTTCTACTGCGTAGCCTTCAGCGGAAGGATTCAGGCAATTACCTGTGTCATGCCGTAGAGCACGGCTTCATGCAAACTCTTCTTAAAGTGACCCTGGAAGTCATCGACACAGAACATTTGGAAGAACTTCTTCATAAAGATGATGATGGAGATGGCTCTAAGACCAAAGAAATGTCTAACAGCATGACCCCCAGCCAGAAGGTCTGGTACAGAGACTTCATGCAGCTCATCAACCACCCTAACCTGAACACAATGGATGAGTTCTGTGAACAGGTTTGGAAAAGGGACCGAAAACAACGTCGACAAAGGCCAGGACATACCCAAGGGAACAGTAACAAATGGAAGCACTTACAGGAAAATAAGAAAGGTAGAAATAGGAGGACCCACGAATTTGAGAGGGCACCCAGGAGTGTCTGAGCTGCATTACCTCTACAAACTTCAAACAAGTTGAAACTTGCCTAAGACAATAACTGGAAAAAAATGCAATATACATGAACTTTTTTCATGGCATTTTGTGGATGTTTACAATGGTGGGAAATTCAACTGAGTTCCACCAATTATAAATTAAGTCCATGAGTAACTTTCCTAACAGGCTTTCTTCCTAACACCAACACATAATAGCGGTCAGGTGAACGCAGATGTTCACTTTTAGCAAACTTAATGTTTCCTATGGGATTTCATTGTACAGGTTTCGCTTTCTTCTTTGCCTGAGAAATAAAAATGTCATTTTCCATATTGTCATCTAAGAAGAAAAATTGCATCAGCAAAGCCATTTTATTGAACTAAAACTTTAAAATAAACTGCATGGATTTACTAAGCTGATGAATATTCCAAAACTTAGTTGGATTTAAGGATATTTTTTGTCTACCAGCACTCATGTTTATATGTACTGGAGGAGTAAAATGATACTGAATGAAATGGTCTGTGGAAATGTAAAAAACATAAACCATCCATCATCCAGAAGAAAAAATGGAATACACTGATCTACTACTGATGTCTTCTTTCAGCTTTGATCTAAAGATGTATTTTATTAAAACTATAATTTAAATGTACCATGACAAATATGCAGTAAAATTTAGCTCTTTTCTAAGCTAGAGTAGGCTTTTGTCTTACAATTACTGTGCTATATAGTTTTTTTTTTTTTAATTCCAATTGTGTGCTGCTTTTTTTCAACATTTTGTTTTTAGTTCTGCAAGACGGATAGCTGATACTGTTTTAGAAACACATATGCATCATTAACAGTTAATTCCTAAAACTCAGATGTAAATTATGCTTTATTTCTCTGAAGACTTCAAACAAATAACACCTCTTCTTCTTTAAATATTATCTAAATTAATTTTAATCTGTATAATGTTCTTTTAAAAAACAGAGCATTTAACCAGCAAAAAAAAAGGAAGAAACAGATCCATTTGTTAAATTCACTTTGTTTTACCTAATGGATCAATGAGGAGAAAAGGAACTGCATATTTTATAATATTAATAAGCATTATCTTAATATAATGTTAATAGAAAATGTCTCGTAATTCTGTCCCGAATCCCGGCATGATATTTGAGACATAAAAATTCTTTCTCATGATTCCACCGGAATTACATCTGTGCTAATTTTTATGAAAAAAGATCAGTAATATTCATAACATCTTGAAAGCAAATTTCTCAGCTGTTTACATCTGTATCAGCTGCCCCTTATTTCACATTAAGACAATTATATGTCTAAAGAACACGAATTCTTTTCATATTAATGAGAGTGAATTTTATACAAACTATTTTCCAGGACACAACCCATACTTAGAACATGTAAAACTCTTGGTCTCCTGCAACAACTTATAAAATAAGGTAAAAGATCATTAACTAAGGTCTTGCCTGCTTCATTGTCTTAAAATGATTCCTTGAGGATCACTGACTTCAAGATGTAAAAAACTGTCAGCATTACAAGTTTCTTTTGTATTACACTCACCTTGCCAGGAATCCTTCCCCAGGTCCTTGATCACACACAAAAATGCAAAAGAAACATCCTATTGCTGATGAAAGCAGCATTGAAATTCTAACTCTGTCTTGGAATTCTAATTAATGCAGCATTACTTTCTCACTTCAGACTAGTTAATTTTAAAAATTACCTATTAACTGAAATATTTCACAGATGGAAGCTCATGTTCGTTTTAATGATTACTTTGAAAAACCGTTTGTTGACATTTGTTTCAAATGAAAGCCTAAAAATATTCTACATTCAACTTTAGGCTCCATTGATTAATACAGTATTACTTTTAGAAGTACATCCTCAAATGCTTGCTGAATTTTAAATTATTTGGACACACTCATGTTGATGAAAGAAAGTTTGAAATTCAATCAAAGAACAAAGAGTACTCCAAAATTAGGCCATTGTTTTATTTTTATAGAGCATCTTAACTGTACTAAAATTTGATGTTGCATTTCATTGTAAATTTGCAACTAAAACAAATTTATTTGCAATGACAGAAGTATTTTATTTCTTATTAGTCTTAAAAATTAAAAGATTTGAAAGGATGAATAGTGTATCATAACTTCAAGATGTCTTCCAATATCTGAATGTGTTCACTTTAGCATTATGAAATACCCATAGAGAGAAAGTCTAGACTTCAATTAAAAGAAACAAACACTAACAAACCTAAGGCATGTCTTTATAAATGATCAGATCTAAGTTTTCAAAGAAAATTATAGGTACAATTTCCAAGTAAATAACACTTATTATATCATAATCTTATGCCAATATGTATTGAGAGGGGATAGGTTACATGGAAAATAATGTCTCATTTTATTTAATTTTAAGAGACTTTGGCATATGCATGTGTTATCAGAGTTGAAACTATGTTAAGAGACTCACGTGACCTTAAGCAAATTATGACAGCAATCTTAACGTAGGAAAAAGTTACATCACGGCAGAGAAATTATGGCCCAGTTAAAATCAAATGTAAAATGTAGATGCATGTAAATGCACACTTAATGCTACTTTTTATGTATTATTTAGTGATTTTCAATGGTATGTGTTTAATATTTTTGCTACTTACAAATTAGGCAAAAGAGATGTAAATAATTTTGAAAAAGAAGAAAACAGTGTAAAATGCAACTTTTTATAGGTACTCCATTTCAGCGTGTTCCACATCAATCTAAAATGCCAGATTTTCCCACACAAGTAACAAGGTGTTTATGTGCTATTTAAGGACAGAAGGTGTGTGCCCATTCAATAAGCATGTTTTTGCCAGGTAGTAAATATGTTCCATATCTGTATTTATCATTGCATTTCAGATGGGAACTAGAAAACTGGAGAGAAAAATGTAATGAAACTGCTGCTGTAAATTATTTCTTTTAGCATGTATTCAGTTGCTAAATACACATTTCTTCAAAATATTTGAATTCAGATGTCTTTACTGTTCCCTCTAGCATATAGTGTCAAGGAATATAAGTTTAGAAAATGTTGAGAACCAGTCAGATTGCTACATAATCAGCTAGCAGATTTCTTCACTGTCATCTGTAAACTGGGTTCTATAATTATGGTAATGATGTGAATTCTTATGCCCTTTAAATTAAACATTATTTTTATGTCATATCTAAAAAGGAAATATGAGGATGAAATTCTATAATGTATCATCATCATAATCAATTTGATTTCATTCAGGATCTACAAAAATTACCAATCATTGTCATTGAAATCATCTATCCTGAAGGTCATAAGCGAGCACTAATATGTAGTGAATAGTATAACATTTTAAAATGTTTTTTTCATTTTTTAAATTAGCTTTAACTTTAATAGAAATCTATCAAGTTCCATGGCTTCAAAAACACATTTAAATCATCTATTGAGTTGTAAGCTTTTAAATATAAATTGGCCTAATGCCAAAGATATCCATGCTTTTTAATTTTAATTTTGTAATAATTATATAAAGGTAATGTTAATATTTACAAAATACATGTTCAAGAAGAAAATATTATTTTTCAAAAAGTCTCCAAAATTCTATTAGTTTATTTGATTTGTAACAATTTTCTTACACTAGTTAATTAAAGAAACATACTTTATTAAGTTAACATATTAAGAGGATCTATAAATGGAAAAGAGAATGAAGCCATAGAAATGGTGCTTCCTATAGTACAGCCAATTTCATAGTCAATCTGACCAAAGAATAGAACTTGGTTTTCATTTCAAACATGCAAGTATACACAGGTAGGGGCAGAGGTAGCAAACTGAACCAAACCAAACAAAAAAATTTTGAATATAAAGAAATTGGGCTTCTAGACATTTTGCCCCTTAGAACCAGATTTCTACCTGTTTGATTAAATTCCACTAATAGATCTTGTCTATCTATTATATGCTAGGCACTAGGTGATGAGGATACTAAGATGAGTGGGACATAATCCCTGTCCTTAAGGAGCTCACAATGAAATAAAGGAAACAACAATATAACTTATAATCATCTTAGCTGGTAAGCTTTTCCTGACCTTTCTATCCTTAGTTTAAGCTAGGTACCTTCTCTGCACTGAATTTGTGTCTGACATATATATATATTTTTTTATTGACATACATCACAAAGTGTAAATTTTTGTTCATTTGTTTGTTTATTTACATCACTGTCTTCCTTTCTAGACTGTGAGCTCCTTGAGGGCAGGGTTATATCTAATTTGTTTCCACCTCCAGTGTCTGCCATGATGCCTGGCTCAGGGAAAGAGCTCGGGAACTAATTTGGGGAAAGAACCAGGTTACAATTTTGTAAGCTCCAAATGCAAGCTCACAATAAAAGTGCTATGAGATCAAAGAAGAGAGAGAAATTACTTTGGTGAGAGAGATCACGGAAAACTTCAGAAAAGAAGTGACTTGCAAGCTATAAATTGAAATACAAAACAGATTTGCCCAGATGAAGTAAAAGAAGAGAGATCTGGGTAGAAGAAATGAGATTGGAGGAGAGGTGGGAAAATTGCTTTTATTCTGGCAACAAGTATTGCAAATGGATAGAGAGCATGGAGTTCATAAAAGTAAAATACTCCATTACTATGAGTCAAAATGTTTCATTTGTTTGGTTTTTCCTGAATGTTAGTTTATTGCCCTCTATTTGTACCCCACATTCTCATCACTGGTACATGATGTCATTCACTTTATATCCTTCCACCATTTACCCACTCTGCTCTCCCTCCCTACCTTCCCTCTTAATGTTGGTCTCTTTTATCTTGACTCAGTTGAAGACATAGCACTGGACAGTGTTCCTACAAACATCTTTAAACTAATCTTTATGCCATAATCTCCTCTCTAGGTCAATTGAACATGCTTTAGCTAGAATTCAGAATTCCACAGACGAATAACTGGAAGACGACAGCTTCATCGGGTTGACATGTTTGTGTTCTAATGCACTCCAACAAATAATTTCTCATATTTCACCTTCCTTCAGGGTTATCTCACTCATTTAGTATTAGACTGCTCAGCATTAGATTCCCATATTGCCTTACTAATTAACAAGGTAACTCACAAACAAGACTTCACCAAAGACAGCATTAAAATATGAAGCCTATATTTGTTCAATGGGTAACATAGATGGAGTATTTCATGACTAAATAATGATGGAGGTGAAGTTAGTACATACAGTTGAAGAGCACAGACTCCTATTTTTACACACACACCAAAAAAAAAAAAATTTAAAAATGAGGAGTCCTAACTACATCTTGAATTTGTCAGCTTAATATCACCATTATATTAAACTGTAAAGTTTTTTTCCTCATATAGAAAAAGAATGTATTTTATTTCTCTTAATCTAAACATTATACTTGTAGACATATTACTTATGAAGTATCTAAGAAAAATTTTTTATAAATGTGTCTAAGTCATCACAATCTGAGTAATTTTGAAGTCTCAATTTCCAGCCTTTCTTTGTAAATCTCACTTTAAAGCATTAGACCACAAGTAAATACATTTTGAAAAATTCATGCCATTTGTGTAGCCTAGTTTTGATTTTTCAATGTTCTGATTTTTCTTTTCTTTTTTTTTAAATAACTAATTCCAAGAAGATTAAACTTTTTTAGATAATGTTCTGTGCCTAAAATCAAACAACTTTTCCACAAATTTTTAGAAGGTTTGTACCTTTGAATTTCAAAAAAAAAAAAGAATGACAGTTTAATTAATCCAAAAATATTTTTATATAATGTTTTAAGTTGTTGATATATGTCAGCAACTTAATATAGGTCTTAATACACCATTTAATAAATTCTACTTGAATTTAAATATTGGCTAAAAATAGCATACCTATGTTTCAAATTTGCATTTTTGGTATCTACCAGTTTCAGAAACATTACTTATTTTCTTCTTTGCATTACTTCTGACCTTTATAGTAAGTTTGTTGAAATTAATTATATTTTATTTGATTTGGGAAGCTGGTTAAATTATTACCTTATGGAAAAGTATACTATCAAAGAGCATATTGAATTCTTACAATTCTGAAACATATTAACTCAGAAAAGTTTGAGTAAATACACACTCCAAGATTATTATATTTTGACCAAAACAATAGTCTAGTCATTGACTTAAAAAACATGCTGCTATTAAGTTTTCTTCTTTTGTAAGTCCTCTAGAAGTTCAAAAACAACAAATACCTTAGATCTCAAAATCCCCAATCTTTCAAAAAGTAACATATCCTGTTACCCTCAATAGACACTGAAATATAATCTGCAATTGTTCCTCTGTCATTAGATAGTATTTATTAAAATTATGTAATGTCAGGTAGCTATATTTATTATTGGTAAGTAATATTCTTGAACTTGTTTAAAGGAAATGTTCATACACTTTCATAAAGTTATCTGATTGATATCGGTACACATTAAACCTAAGAATAGAAACTTTATTATATATTGTATTGTATTATATTATAATTTAATATTATATTATAATTTAATATTATATTATAATTTAATATTATATTAAATAAAATCAATATAAGCAGAAGTATAGAAGCATTAATGAAGCCTTACTAAAGCTACTGCTTGATGATAGTAATATTACATTTTTTACATCACTTTATAATATTTAAGGTATTTTTACAATCTCATTTTATCTTCCTTATATGAAGTAGGGAAATTTTATTATTCTAACTTTGTAGAAGAGAAAAGAAATAAGTGGCTTGTCTAGGTCTAACATTTATCAACTTTTAAGTATCACATTAAAATCTTGTTATTTGAGCCAATTAGAACAGAATCTTTTTATCACCACATTGCATCATATAGTGAAAGTAAATAATCTATTAAGCTTTTAATAAATAACCACTGCAATAAGCATTATTTTAGTTTAAATAATCTAAAAACAATGTACAGTTTAGAAAACAATTTATTGATTTGAGCACTCGATAACATTAATTAATATGGACTTTGAATAAACCAATGCAATGATCAAGTGATCAGTTATAAAACATATGATGTCTATAATTCACTGCCTCTAACAACAACAAAAAAAGAAATATTATTGGTTTTTCCATGCATCTTTCTTAAACAGTTGAAATGAGGCCAAAAAAGGAGAATACCTTAAAACAGGGGTCTCCAACTATCAGGCCATGGACAGAAACCAGTCTGTGGCCTGTTGTTAGGAACCAGGCTGTGCAGCAGGAGGTGAGCGGTGGGCAAACAAGGGAAGCTTCATCCTCATTTGCAGCCTCTCTCCAGCACTAGCATCACCACCTTAGTTCCAACTCATATCATCAGGCATTAGATTCTCAGAGGAGCACTGGTTCCTGGTGCCAAAAGGTTGGAGATTGCTGCTTTAAAGGATTTGGAATTATATATATATTTGTAAAGTCTGCTTTTATATGCAAAAGTAATTTGTTCTAAAATACCGCAATTTTTAAAATAATTTGAAATGAATCTTTTTATGAAGCAAACTTCAAAATTATAAGTATTTTGATAAATATGCAGCTAGATCAACTTTATAAATACTTTTCATTGAACCACTACTTCCTAGTATATATTAATTGCCAATACTTTGTCAATACAGGTCAGAAGAAATCATATAGATTCTTATCCTTCAAGAGAAGTAATTGTAATCATCCCATGTATATATATTCAACTCAAATATATATAATTTTTAAAATAAATTATGTATTTTCTTGGTGCAGATATCTAGGTGATTTAATTTTAAAAGATCAAATTAAAGGAGCATAACATAAAATTTCAAAAATTCTAAATTATAACAATTAAAAATTTTTCTTCAGTCATATCATTCATTTGAGCATTTTTCTACATCTGTTTTCCCATAAAAAATTCTCAAAAAAATTCTGAGACACCCAATTAAAATAAAGAACTTACATATTGACTTTTATTCTTTCATGAAACCCTATTAAATTAAGATACCAACATATATATTTTGATTTCTAACAAGGTAAACTTTCTTTTTATTATTAGTTTCAAGTATACAGTTCATTGGTTAGACATTTATATCATTTTTGAAACAATCCCCCTGATTAGTTTTTCTCTCCTCTGGCTCTACACCTAGTCATTACTTGACTGCTGACTGCATCCCCAGTGCTGTGCTCCCCATCCCCATGACCATCTATCTACTACTAGTTTGTATTTCTTTAACCCTTCACCGCTTTCTCCCAGCTCCCCACAACCTCCCTCCCCTCAGGCCATCACCAGATTGTTCTCTTTATTTGTGAGTCCTAACTAGGTTAACTTTAATTTCTAATTTTTAGGGGTACTATCTGCCATCATCACTTCAAAGGATGTATTCTAAAGGTGAGTTAGCCTGTTATAATCACTTATATTTTTTTCCATATTGTTTTAAAAGTTAGCATTTTTAAGCTTGGAAGAAGACACATTTCTATACATTATCTCATAAACCATCTTCCAGAAAAAATAAATCTTTCATATAAGCTCAAATAAACTATATTTTATTAAGTGTTCTCTTATATATAAAAAATATCTTGATACATAATATAAATAATTGCAAGTGCTGATGAAAAACTTTTAAACATATAATTAAGTTGAAAACGCATATAGTATAGAAGAAATTATATTTCTTATAAGATATATTCACAGAAAGAAAATGTAAAACATATGAAAAAGAACACTAATATAATTCACACCTAGAAAGATAATTTATGCTATATTACTCTCTTTAAATACTAGAGATGAAAAAAGACATAATACCACAAAACCCTGCCAAGCTAAGGATAAACATAAGAAATAAACCATATGTGTTGTGAGAGGCAAATCCACAAAGAAACTGTTAGGCAAAAATAAGACCAAACTATGACATGATCCAGATGTTCACTAATATGAAGGTCTCAGCAAAATCTGACAGACTTCAAGGTCTGGTAGGAAAGGATAAAAGTTCCAAAAGTGTGAACACTGATCGGCTTCAATGATTTGGTAATTCTTTTAAAATAATTGCTTTTTGTTTGAAGTATTGTCATCTTTCAGCTTTAACTATCTTGGATATTGATAAAAAGCAGCATAAAGAGATGAAATAATAATGTAGGCTTTGAAGTAGAATTGTTTTGTTATAGGAACTTTAAAAAATCAATTTGGCTTATCCCCAGTAATGGCTACTGTATAGCTGGTAGGTAGGAAAAGAATAAGGATTGTACAAAAGTATTTTATACTGTCCATAACTGAATATATGTATTCAGTTACCTTTAGCACTAAAGGTAATTTTCAGAAAAGATTGAACTAGACTTTCTTTTACGCCTTAAGTCTAGGCATGCTCTCTTGATATCTTTCTAAGCTCTGTGTTTCTCTGTTTCTGGTCAGTCCTGCTATGTTTAAATGTCTTACCCTGAATATAACACAGTTCACCTTATACATTCAACTTTCATTTATTGGTCATACAATGATATAACATTTAACAGAATATTAAGGAATAGGAAGGAAGTACTCAAAAATTAAAAAAAAAATTTAACAGCATAAGGATTAGAAAAATTTCAAATGCTATGAGAATATGAGAAAAGAAAGAATAGGGGCTGGAGATGGCAAGGGAAAAAAGTACATTGATCTTCAAAGGAAATAAAAGCATAAAGGAACACAGCTATCATACCATCTCTTTTATTAACAGTGCAGATGCTTGAGTTCCAGTCTACTTCCTCTTTTTATTCTTCTGGAGATTCCACACATGTGCTATTGATCTAGTCTACTTTGGTCAACCATCCACTAAGTCCAGGCTACTGGAAACATGTGGTCAAAGTGAGCTTACAAGAAATACAGATACCTAAGACCCACCCCCCCAGACTTTCTGATTTAGCAATGTCATTTTTAACTAAATCCCAAGATGATTTGTGCATACATTGATGTTCAAGCAGCAGTGTTCTAGTGCCTCAATCCTATTGATTTGGATCTCACTGTCTTTAAGAGGCACAGATTTAGATCATTCTTACTGCATTTCACAGCTGATTTTTCAAGACCTCACTAGTCCAACTGCTCCACTCAAGCTTTCTTCTGTCTGAGGAAGGCTAATTTGCCTCCAGAGTCTTTGGCACTAGGGGCAGAGGTCAGATACTAAGATGTCTAGGCCCTGGTATATTACCTAACAATGACACAGACTGAATTAGAAGTGGAAAAAATTTCACTTTGAAGATATTTCTACTATTCATCTTTTTATAAGTGATGCTTCTTGTGTCTGTTTGGGTTGTTGTTATTGTTTTGGATAAAAAAAGAATATAAAAAACCTCAACTATATAGATTTTTCTAGTTTTTAAATAATATTCTTATGAGAAGAAGTACAATGCAATGAGAGTATATTTTACAGATAATTTCCTTTAGGTTTCCTAGGATAATGAAGGTATAAATTTTCCTGAAATATTCCAGTATTAGGCATCCTGAAATTTGGCAGCAGTATGAGAATGGCTGCTTTAATTCTCAGCCATTTATTTCTAGTAATTTTATAGTATTTTAATTCTATGAAGAAAATATACTAATTTAAATACTTCCCATAAATAGAACTACTTAAATTACCAACAGAAAGCCTTTTATAATTAAATATGCAATTTAGCAAAAACAGTAATCAAAGCCTATTTCCTTAAAATATGTGGGTGCCATTAAATCTCAATAATGTGTAGAGCCAACTCTTAAAAGCACAACCAATGTTAAAAGTCCACAGATGTGTACATGCCATATATTTCTAAGATTTATTTTTCACTTCATTCTGGGTGGTCTTACTACTGTTTTTTACACTATAACCAACTGATCCCAAGTTCAGGGTTATTGAAAAGCATCATAAATAAAATCCATGTGTGCATTGTTTAAGTACCAGATTATTTTTACAAAGGTTTCAGCAACTTTGCCAGTTCACTGCCAGCAAAAATTACCAATGTCTACCATTAGTTGTACAGTCACAAATATTTTTGTAATGTTAAATGCATACTGATAATCTTTCCTTGAAAGTTCAAGTAATTCAAGTATGACTGTGAAAGAAGGAAATTATTTATGTTATATTCACTGCTGTATATCAAAGCAGCAGATACTATCTGTTTAAAGCAGTCCATGAACTTCCTATTAGAATATTCATTGTCACAGATATATACAGTGTTATCAAACAGAATATCTGTTCTTAAGAAAAGAAAAAAGATTCTGTGCTATTTTTTTCTATGAAAGTAATGTATTGATTAGTGGCAGCATGTGGGCCTATTAAATAATGCTTCCAAAAAATAAAAAATTTAAAACTGAAGTACAAGATGTTTTATGTCAATGAGATTTCAGAAAGCAGGGACACTGACTTAAAGCTCAAGGAGCCATCCAACCACAGTTTAAAAAGTTCAGTTTTCTCTTAAGTGATCTATAAATCATTTTAAAATACTGCTTATTTGCTAATGTGTAACACAGACTCCTAAATTTTTGTTGGGGAAAAAATAAATCTGGAGCAATAGGAATGGGAGTTGGGGAGCAATCTGAGGGAAAAGATACTGAGAGATAAGAATGTTTCTGAAGCAGATATGATATGATATTTTGTATAAGCACAAAATAAGGTCACTTCCAAAGAGGTGCTAGTTTATTGTCTCTGAGTCATGAAACATATCATTTGACTTCATATCATTGAGTATTAGCTTCTTGATATGACTTAATAACATTTTTATATTTTTTAACATAAAAGGGTAACCCTTGTATAAAATCTCATACAACATCAATAGCTGTGTCTTTAGCCAAAACCCAATGCTAAAAATTTTAAAATTTATATCTCCATTGATAGCAAATTATCCACTCCAATTTCAGCTCCGCACTGGCAAATGCATTGTCCCAAGACACATTTGTAACAATTTCCTTGAGAACCAACAAATCTTAAGGAGCTGTTTCTTGGGCAGGTACAGGGAAGACTCAATATTCCTTTGCATGTCAATTTCTGTGATAATCACAATTGAGTAGTGGCCAGTAGTTTATGACTTATAAATGTTGTATAAAATGATCACCACTTTAATTAGTCAGAAGGTTTGGACAATTGTTCAGTGTGGCAGAAGAACATTTTCCAGGAGGTATTTCATCATTTTCACTTTGAATCTAAAGAGGGAACTGTATAAGACAATGGCAAATGATGGGACAGGAGGATTCTGACCATTTTTAGAGAGAAATGATGTCTTCCTAAGCCAAAGCAAAAGAGTTATATTTAGTTAGGAAGTCAAGAGAGATACCAGAAAGTAAAAGTAGGGAGAGGAGTGGAAAAGAGCGTAGAAGGGTAAATAACTTCATCTTCCTTCCTTTAGGAAATCTGAACTTTCAAAGGAGAGTTACAGTGAAGGTAGAAGGAAAGTAATTTAAAAGTTTGAGTTAATCTGATAAGGACATTAAGAGTTTATTCAGAGAGTTGCTTATTTAGCTGGAAATGCATATTCTCACATCTTAGGTTGTTTTATCTAGGTTCTAAGGAGCTGTGTGTATGTGCTTATGCTTGTATGTATGTTTTAACTAATTCAAGCATGTCAAAATTAATAGCTTTCTATCAAATTTTGAAGCAAGTAACTTATAGAACCCTTATTTTCAAAGCTAAAATTGTTTGATGGGAATCTGCACCATATGTGTCTTAAGCACCTGTTTACCTTTCTCATCTTTGCATTCCATACAGCATTAGCCTTGACTAGGAATGAACATTTTAGTGAGGACAAACCCAACGACCCCACCTTTATCACCAAATTCACAGGCAACTCCTTTGTATAAAGAAAATGTGATAATGGCATTTCATAGTTATAAGTTCCTCTTACATAGCCTTGGCCTTCACCTTCTGTCTAGCATCCCTGCTGCAAACCCATTTTCAGTTTCTCTGCTCTTAAACATCCAATCCAACTCCAAACCTCTACCTCTATGCATCTGCTCTCATCCCAAACTGACGCTGACACTATTACCTGAGCTACTTAGAGCCCACCTCAGTTGGTACTCATATATCCAGAAGCAGACACCTGTTCTAAGAAACAACAGTCCCTGGTGTCATTCGTTGTTGCCATCCCAATTCTTCTCCTACCCCAGTCTTGCTACTCCTAACATATTCTCGTTCCTGGTGTGTTTCACATAATTGAACAGTAGAAGCATTCAGTCTATCCAGATTATTTATGTCTTTAATAATTATTTGTAAGGGTTTTAATTTAAACCCCAATGGACTTCAGGCAAGATGAAGATCTGCGTCAAAGACCTTCTTCTGCCTCAGGTGGAGTACTCAAATGCATTTTTCTCATTTACTTCTTAGAGTGCATTTTTAATGGAGAAGTTGAAAATAGACCTCCAAGTCTTTCTTCAGAATCTCCCCCGGATTCTAGAAGAAAAAAGGTAAACCAAGTAAGTTCCTCAAGACATGCTACAAATCTCTAGGACTGTTATAAAAAAGATTTAATAATGCGACTCAAACAACCTCCTAGGTTGTGCATAATAACATGAATAAATTAATTGCTGTGAGAAAATTTCAAAAAATCTAAATGGAAATATCAAAAATTAAAAGAGAAGTGTTTGGGGGGCAGGATCTTCCACAAATCTTATCAGTCGGATTATTGCCACTTCTGCCAGACTGCAAACTACACTTTACATCACTCTTTAATTAGAGATCTCTTCATTTTTTCTTATGACTGTGGGTAGGCAGGCTTTTGTAATGTGGTTAAAATCTGAGTCCATTTAAAAAATAAATCATCCTATCCTCTGTAATATATTCATATCATCACTATACACAGGCAATGTTGTTTTGAGCTCTATTAATCAGGAACAAATGTATATGATGGATAATCATTTGTTACTTGCTTAGAATATGTAAAAATTCATAATGAAATATATATATTGGAAGAATTGACACTGGGATTAAGAAAACCAGAAGAGATTGATGTATCTTTTTTATTAACTCAAAAAATATTCATTAAGTCCTTATTATGTGCTGACACAAGAGAAATAAACCTGACTGCCAGGAAGTTACAACTGATAAGTTAAAAGTTGATACTAAAATAAATAAGAGAAAATAACAAATATCTTAAGAGAACAAAAGGTATATGTGCTATGGCAATTGATAGATCACATGGTTTTAAACAAATCTCAAAAGTAATTCTGGAACAGCTCCCTTCTCTCAGGAAGATTCAACATTCCCAGTCCCATTTTACAGTAAAATGAACAAGTAGTAGAAGGCTTTGATGCTCAAGTTCATTTCTCCTTATAGAGTACTTTCCATACTAAATGTCACTATATCTATAACATATGATTAGTATAAATATTTATGGTAATTAAAATATTTATACAAATTCAGTCATATAAAATATTTTTGTATAAATATTTTTAATATTTCAGGAATAAATATTTCAGCCTATAACTTTCTGCTTTTCAATTTGTCTACTGGTAGCTTTTATGGCTTCATACTTATTAATCCCTTCTTAATAATTGTTTTGTTTTTATATAGAAAGAACCTAGGAGTTTAGATTATTCATTTCCTTCTCTTAACTCTGATGCTATGTATAATCTATATTATCTAAGTGTGTTCACTTTAAAAGATATGTTTCAGGAAGAGTTCAATCTTGAGAATAGATATGTACTGGGTAAAAGTCAACTTTCCAAGTAAAGACCTCTCAGTATGTGAGTATCTAGGATTTTGCAAAGGCTATTTTCACACCATAAAATTTTTCAGTCTGGAATTCTTGGCAACTTTTGTTTTTGACATTTTATTTTTCAGTTCAAAGACATCTCAATGTATCATTATCGTGAAGAATGTAACATTACATGAGTCCAAATGAATATAAAAACGTTACAAAAGCTCCATGTGCCATCTCTCTGGAGACCCACTTCTATGTCATTTCCTTACAAGAAGTAAAAACTTTTTATAGATCACATTATAGTAATTCCCAACTGTAATGGCACTGTAAAATTCTTTCATTGTTCAATTTTTGCATTCTACCTCTAGCATTTTGGAAAATTTTGAAGGAATTTTAAATTAACCTCATCTTGTTGAAAAAAACATAAGTGATGGAATTGGATAATCAGCATAAAAAAACTGATTATAAAGTAATCGCTAGCTCTTCTTTTTAGATCAGGTTTGCATTCCTGGACAAAAAAAAAATCACTTCTAAAGATATTATCTCCTTCTATATATCTTATTCATATGTCATTGCTTTTAGACAAAGTATTTCATAGATTCATTCATCCATTTATTTAATGTTTGATGACCACTACACTATGTCAGGCGTGGTTTTAAGGTGCTGAATATTTTGTGATAAAAAAAAAAAAACCCATGAAATTTCTACAGTAAAGTTCAGTGTGTGAAACAGATAATAAAAGATTAAACAAGTAGTTCTAAATAATAATATATTTATTAAACAAAAAGAGTAATTTCTAACTTAAAAAAAACTTTCCCATAGGAGACAACGGAATTATGTTTTAGATATGGTGAATTTTTCTCTAAAGTATTTAAAGCTTGTTTCATGTAAAGTATTGAGCGTCTTATTTGTTGCTAACTTATTCAAATTTAGCCAGCTGTATACATCTGCAGTTAGCTACATAATAAAAATATCTACTATTGTATCTAGCAGTTCACAATTTTCTTTAGCACCAAGCAAAGTGCTTTTTACATAGTATGTGTTTAATAACTGCCCAACGAAAGATGTGCCATAGCTTTGCTATTTACTAGCAAGCTACTTACTACCTTTGCTAAATGAGAATAACAATAGTATATACAAGGTTTTCCGTGAAGATTACAAAATATAAAGTATTTACTATATAAGTCACAGTGCTTTGCATGTAGTAAATGGTGGAAAGTGCCATTTTACTTCAACACAAAGTTATGCACAATACATTGTGTCATGGAAATTAAAGTAAGGAGTTACTGATGTTATGGCAGGTGGTTAGACACAGCTAAGTGGGGTTGGTTAGATCTGAATGCATCATGAAGGATGAAATTAACATGTCTTATTTCTTTTTTACCTTCAGAGATGGTACTTGGCAACTTAAAAGTGAAAACAAAAGATATAAAAGAGTAAGATTTCAGTTAATGATTTGAATCAGTCCGACAAGTAATTGATAGCTTTGTAAAATGAGAAATACATCAGTATTGGTGTGAAAGCTATAATGGTTAATGAGGCAGTTCTACAGCTGTGGCTTTTCCATGTGGCTTTAATATACAAACTGAAGTGACAAAAGTGCTCATAATGGCAGATGTACCAAGAAAGAGAATAAAATTCATAGTAAGTACTAAAACTGATATGTTATTTGAACGTTCCACTATTTTCACTATGTCTCTTCCTTTTTATCATCATTAATAATTAAATTTTGATTATAATATACATCTTAGTTTATTAATTCAACAACTATTGAATACCTCTCATACACCAGAAAATGTGTGTTTACTTTGAACTAGAATGCCACACATAAATTTTTTAATACGATACAAATCTTGCATATATTATTATAATATAAATTCACAGCTAACTGACCCTAACAAGCTTTTCATTTAATTTTATGACTGTTGTCCAACCACAGAAAAGTTTTCATTTGGAAATTTTGTTCCTTGAATAGAGAATAAAATAGAAACCACTTAATGGATAACTGGTCCCACTCTGTTTGAATCTCAACATCTGTCCTTCTTCAAATTAAAAACCTACAGGGAAAAATAACTAACACATTGTAAATCTATGATAGTGTCAGTTGGTAGAATTTACCCAATGCTATTTGAGTTTGTAACTACATGAATAGAGTCAAAGTGTTTGACATGTGTAGATCTCATACATGAACTTAGTTTATTTACTAAATTTACCTATTTTTATTAAAAGGTAAGTAGGTACCATAAATCACAAAATTATAATTTTTCACTGCTGGAGAACCAAAATAAACAATGAATAAGTATAATCATAAATGCTGAATAATTAAACCTGCACCCAAAAAGTATTTCTTTAGACTCCAATGCCATACTTGTTAGAAACCACACTGTAAGAAAATATGCTTTTATTTCTAAAGTTTCCCATGAGCTGTAGAGAATAAAACCAGGTTGGATAGGAGAAAAAAAAATAATATAAAGTCCAATGAATAAATGGAATAGATTAACATGGAGAAATGTGGACAATTCATTTATTCAGGAACATTTTCTTAACAACAGGTCTTTTCTGCCTCTCTTCATTCTGAAATCTCAGCAGAATTGAATATTATATTTTCTTATTTGGATTGATTCCCCAAATTCTTTGTTAATTGAGAAAACTGACATTATATGAATTCTTCAAATGATTGTGGTTTTAAATGAGAGATACATTTATAAAAGAACTTTAATTCCTTTACTTTTGAAATGAGAACACTATTAATCTTAATTACATTTATTATAGCACCTAATATATTAAACTAAGGAGTAACTTTAAAAGGAGTAAAATCTAACTTAAAAAAAGACTTTCCAATTGGAAGACAACAAAATTGTGTTTTAAATACGGTGAATTTTTCTCTGAAGTATTTAAAGTTTGTTTTATTTAAAAAACATTGCGCTTTTTGTTCATTGCTAACTTATTCAAAGTTAGCCAGCTATATACATCTGCAGTGAGCTACATAACAAAAATATTTACTATTGAAATACTTGGGCAAAAGCTAAACCTGGAATTAAACTATCTGGGTTAATATTTCATTTTATATCTCAACCATCTCTCAATATTATCAGCATCTTTTAATTAGTTAAATAATTTACATTAATTTGATCATATTGCATGTTAAATGCAAAAATAAGGTAGGAAAATAGGAATATTGAAATATTTATGCAAAAATAAGCATAAAATTATCTTAGTATTATAGATTATCAAACAGAAATTTTAGAAAGGTACGTAAAATGTCATAAAAACACATCAGTCTGCAATGATGTTATGTAGGATAATTTCAATTTTTCTGAAAGTTATCAGTTCTGAATACCCAAAATTATCTAATAGATAGAAAAGGAAACTGTTAACTTAATACTTTCATATAATTAAATTGTAACAATATTCTAAAATATAGTTTTCTTCTCAAAAACAATAAAAGCATGAGAAATCTATGCCATGCATGAGAAGACAGTAACAGGATTCCTCAACAAGATCTGGCTAAAGAAAACCCATTTCAGCTTTATTTAATTGGGGTTCTTTACTCAATCTATTTTGGGCCAAATGTACATGAAGAATAGTAGCAACAGGATGATTTCTAAAATCAAATAAAATGACCCCAGGCAGAAAATTATGTAATAAAGTTGTTGAGGAAATGCACCTGTTATATAAATTATTCTCCAGTAAAACAACAACAACAGGTAGGTCAGCCTGACACTGAGCTAAGATAAAGTGACATATTTTAAATAAAGTTTTCACACGGCTCACAAGACAAAGAGGAGGAGTCAATGTCAGATTTTATAAGAATGAAAAACCAACGAAAAGGCTGTGTGTGCCCAGATAACATAACGATAAGAAGCCAAGGAATTCAAATTGTGAAGCCTTAACCAAAACACCATTAACCCCCGGTTGGAGAGTTCCTAAACTCAAGTGAAGAACACAGAGGAAACTGACAATGAACGTGAGCCAAAAAAGCAATGACAAAATTTGAATCTAGATCTTTCAAGATTCAACTCAAAGACATAGGTTTATTATTGATTTTTTAATCTTCAGAAAAAATTCCTGAATATGCTTATACTCTAGCACTCATTTTATTATATATCTATAAAGAGATATACTCTATATTTTTATCTAACTGACGTCGTAATCGAATAGTAAGCTTTTGAAAGAAAGAAAAAATCATGTCCTATTTATCTTTATATCTGTAACTTCTAGCTTAGTTTTAGACACACACTAGCAAGTACTCAATAGATGTTTAATGGATTAATTTGTAGTTCAAATACTACTAGAAATATGTTACATTTTCTTAACAAATATATTAAAATTAGTAGTACCATCTTTGGGTATGAATGAAAAATGTGTGTGTTTATGTATATATAGTATAGTATCGAGATAATATAACTTGATATTATACCATAGCATTGAACAAAAAGGCACACTGAACATACACTATAGTATTCTTCCCTCACATTTCACCTTGGAACTGCAAGAAAGTATATATTTAAATTGCATAAATGTAGAGCCATACTCAGAAATGGGAAGGAAATTTTCAGAAGATCAAAACTGAGTTATTCCTAGATACTAAAAGGAGACAAACTTTGATCAAATAGGGGAATGTCAGCTCAATAAACTTTTGGAAGGGTAAATTTTTAAAAATTAATAGGAGAAAAGCTATAGGAATTCCATAGTGGATGCCTATAGGAGGGAAATGGAGCAATTGTAATAGGATTATTTGGGGTACCACTAAGAAAGCAGTCTATCTGCCAGCCAAGCACATTCTCTGCTCCTCTGTCATTCATCCTACACAACACACTCCTCTCCACTAAGACAATATATAGGTTTAGTGTTTATCTTAAGGTAGACATCCAGCATTGGAGACAAAAGACAATGTTCTAGGCAGCTGGAAATGCTAGAGAAAAATGTGGTGGGGAGACCACAATTAAAGAGCAGAAACACTTCTATTTAAAATTAATCCTACCTTTCTACCAGAATCACTGAAAACTTTGAGTAATGAAAGGGCCAGCTGTAATTTGAGTTCTCTACCTTCAGATAGATTTCATAATCTAAAAGAGCTGAATACTGAAAGGGAAGCTGAGCTGCAAATAGGAACACTTTGATAGATCACAAGACACCTTAGGGGAACCAGCCTCATGAGAGAGACACAACAGTTAGGAGTACTTAAACCAAAGAAAATAGATCAGATATAGCAGTGATTTTCAACCATTGCTACATTGGAATCTCTTTAAAGTGTTGAGACCTCAATATCTGAGGGTCTAATATCATGATTTATTTTGTCCAGGGTCCTTTCAGGAAATCAGAATTTTTAAAAGCTCCTCATGTGATATTAATGTGAAGCCAAGGATAAAATCTGTGAATGGGTACTGATAACAGGAATTTAAAACACATATACACCCTCATTGAGTTAACAGAGAGATTGTATCTGTGTTGCCTATTATGATATTCAAAGATCCCTTTAGGATTTATAGTACTGTCTTTATCCTCTGCTAATTTTCCTTTTTTACCACTGTTATTGGAGGAGAAAAAGGTTTGAATAAAAAGAAGCTGTGTTGAGTTAGGGTATCTCCAAGGAATACTCTAACCAAATAAAAGCCATATAAAGTATAATTACCTGCTTGTATTCAACAAGGTCCAATATCTGATCTTACATGTTCAGAAACTTGATATGCCAGATTAGTTTAGTCCTTTACCTCAGATTAGATAGTCATATGCCCCAAATGTTTAAGGGCCTGACCTATGATGATTAGAAGCATCACTTCCTTATTCATTAAAAATGAAAAGGATTTCCTGATTTCCTATTATGTGTCAGTGTAGCATATAAACATTGACACAATGTTTCTTGTCTCAGGGAGCTGACATTTTAGTCGTGCGCAGAATAAAGAAGATGATAAAGAAATCAATATATAAATCATGAAAAATATCAAACAGTGAATATAGTGGATCTAACAGTATCCCTCAAAAATCCATGTCTCTCTAGAACCTCAGAATGTGACTTTATTTGAAATAGGGTTTTTGTAGAGGTCATATGGGATGAGGGGTGGCTAAATCAAGCAACTAGTATCCTTATAGGAAGAGAAGATACAGAAAGTCACACAGAGAAGAAAGCCTGGTAAAGATGAAGGAGGCTGAGATTGGAATTATGCTTCCACAAGGCAAGGAATACCAGGAGCCACCAGAAGCTGGAAGAAGAAAGAAGAGATTCTCCCCATAGAGACTTCAAAGGGGCATAGTCCCTCCAGCACCTTGGTTTCAGACTTATGGTCTCCATAATCGAACACCAAGTTTGTGGCAATTTTTCATGGTAGCCCTAGGAAACTAACACAGCAGTGGTCTACTTTAGATAAAGAATTTAAAAAAAGAATGGTATGATAGAAAGTCAGTGAATGATATTGATTCTGGGATTTGAATGTACATAAAGAGCTAACCACACACGCACACACACATGCACACATGCACACATGCACTCACACGTACACACGCACATGCATGCATACACATAGCAGTAAGAATGCTCAAGATAGAAGAAATGGCTATAGCAAAGATCCTAAGGCTATAGGAAAGCATGCTACATTCCAGGAACCAAAATCAGGCCGCTGCAGCTAGAGCTCAATGGGCTGAGGGAAGAAGGGTAGGAGAACAGATTAGAGAGGAATTCAAAATGCATATAACATAAGAATTAACATAAATTTTAATTTAAGTGCAATTTGAAAATGTTTTTAAAATCTTAAAATAAACAGGAGATAGACTCAGTATGATTGAAGATTTTAAAAAATCCCTCTAGTTGCTTTGGAGAGAATGTTATTTGGTTAGCCCTTTGACAACTAGCATATGGATAACTTAGGTAGAAGGATAACTTAGGTAGGCACGGCATGTCATCTTCATATCTAACTCTTAGTCCAGTTACTAGTTGCATTTTTAGTATCAGTGTTAGCATTATCAGTAGGAAAGCTGATGAATATTAAAAGAGGAAAATATCAACACTAAATAATTGTCATGAGTAGCAGGCCTTTTCTCCATTTGCTTTTCATCCACTTCCATTAGCAGCTACTGATTTTTCTAAACTGAAAGTGAAGGGTTAAGATCCATAGCTTATCAGTTGATATTATTCTAATTTTATTGAGCTAAGAATAATTTAGAGAAGTTCTGTTCACTTATTATATGTACTTATTTCTCACAGATTGACATAGCTAAATAGCAGTAGTATTTCTAATTAGTTGCACCTGAGAATTTGAGATTTCCTAAGAAATAAAAAAAAAAAAGAAGAAAGCTAGCTTGAAATGATGTTACTAGATATTCAGTCCAAGGGGCAAGTTATCTTGTATTACATAAATAAAAAATAATAACTTACCTGTATATATTGGTGTATATACTTTAACATTGTATATATATGTAAACTTACCTGATAGTGATCCCAATGTTTATAATCTGAAAATTTCCAATTTAAAGCTTCAGTAATTACAAATCACTGAAAGGGAAATGAATAGTAGGTAAATACTTTGTTCTACTAATAGGAAGCAGTGATAGGGATATAGAAAGATAATATATTGTGCCCCAGTGAATTTGCCAGCACATAAAGTTGAGAATAACAGCTAGCAAAGGCATGATTTTTTGGTCACCTACTTAAGGAAAAAAAAAAAAATCTGGAGGACTTATGCTCATCTGGGGAACTTGCTCTCATCAGCTAATTTCAAGAACAGGAAAAAGGAAATTGCGTCCCAGGCAGCTTGACATGAGACAATGGGGCAGTCTCCTTATTGCTTAAACATACAGCATCGTGCAGAGCCTTCTGCACTTTCCCCCACACAAAACGCAAAATAAGCCTCAAAGACCAGTGAAGATATTGCAAAAGGAGGATTTATTGAGCTTCATTACATCTTGAAAGGATTAGTTGCACCTGCACATAAAGAATCTCAATCGGTTCAGATAAACATACTGAAGGCGCCTTCTTTATTATACTTCTTTCAAGGGGAGATACGTGACTGATACTTAGAAGTATCAAATCCTTCAGGTTCGCTGCTAAGGAGCAATACTGCCATCTTCTGGTAAATGAGACTGGGAACATATAGAAGGCTTTCCCTGAGCTTGTTAAAAAATAAAGTTATTAAACAAAGAATTTCAGTTCTTTGAAGCTGAATTACGTTGAAAATATTATTTCCGCCTCAGGACTGTATTTCACTCTCAATTACATAAAATGAAATAAAGATACACTCTAACAAGTAAAGCGGGAAGAAGGCAGGTAGAGGGAAGGACAAAGGGATTTCTTTTGACAGAAAACATTAACAGAGAAGTTCTAATTCTACAGTTAAGAGTGTTTTCTCTCCCCTAACTAGTGATTCATACTTTCTTGTAAATGCCCTCAGGTAAATTAGCTATTTAAAAATCTAAAATTTTTTATACTTAAAACATAATGTTCTCTACTCAAGGACATTAATATCTACATTCAGAATTAGAGCAAGCATATATCAAAATATAATAAAGCATAATAGCTTTATTAATGGTAAACTATTTCAGTAACTTTTTTGTTTCACTTTAAATATCATTCACTTATGCAAAGTAATTTTATACTTTTCTCTCGATTTTTGACCTGAATATTAATAATATGCTTTAAATGACCATATATTAATTTTAAAAACATTACATTGAAAATATTCAACTTGGTTTACAAAATCTCCTTTATTCCTAACTACACTTACCAATTCCAGAGTCCCCATTTAACCAGCTTTTCACATTTCTCCATAAAATGAAACTGTGATAAACATAGCCAAGCACTTCCCAGATCTCCCTTCAAAGAAGGACTTGTCCCACACTTCAGCTTCCCACTTTTTTAAGGACTCCTCAGCTGCATGCACTGTCTCTTGCAGCTGCTCTGGTTCCCCAGGGCCCACATCCAATGGCTGATGGCAAGAGGCCTATAAAGGCAGCCATTTGGGCCTAACTTTGAACTACCCTAATGAACCATCTTAGCTCCAGAGCAACTTGTAGAGTTGATTTCTGTCAATCTTCGTGGCTTAAATTCAGTCCTTGCCCTATCCTGCTTCCCTACCCTCCCTTCCACAGGTGTTAATTGCAAAGGCATCTCCTAATGAACATCTTGCAGGCTAACTCCATTTCAGAGGCTGCTTCCAGGAAAATCTGAACCGCAGCTCAAGCTGGAGAGCCTCATTTTGACCACTTACTTTGTTTTGTCTTCTATTAAAAAAATACTTTATTTCTTAACTTAATCAAAATTATTTATCTCTTATTAAATTGTATTAAATACATAATGTATCCTTAGATAACTAAAATACTATAAGATGCATGGTTTGGGACCATTATGTTTATTTTATATCATTGAAATATCTTTATATTTATGCATTGATATATTGATATATTGGAAAGCCTGAACAGTTTATTGGATCGTTTTAAATTCAACTGGTTTAACTATAGAATATGGTTGCTCAAAATACATATTTTATGGTAATATGTGCCTTTGAGTATATATGCTCTTAACAATCTTAATCATCTTGAGATGATTGATTGATCTAAAATATTTTATCTTTGCAGGTCCACAAAGTGCACTCAGTACCTCAGTATAAAAAAAGATAAGGACTAGGATTTTAAAATAGAAGGAAAATGCCCTCTAGTGGTATAGATTAATAAAATAAGTTTTATTTTAAAACAAACTCAATACCTCGTTTAACAAAGAGTTAAGTGTCTGATCTGTGTTAGGTGCTGTGGTAGGCCTAGGATACAATTATGAAAAAATAGAAAAAGTAAGAAAAACTCTTCTAATGTGCATTCTAGTGAGAGAGGCAAACTCTAAAAAGAAAACAATTAAAATAATTGCATATTTAGTGTATAAGAAGAAGAGAACAAACAGGATTCTGAGATAGAAAACAGCAAGGGGAAACTTGCTTTATCATCAAATACTACTTCCTCATTTGTAGAAAGTTTCAATCTTCTAATTTATATTTAGTGAACAAAGGATGGTTGTCATTGTTACTGTTGCTTTGTTTTAAACATTTGAGGTATGTGAGTACCAAAAGTAGAATCTCAAATTTGAAAAAGGACTCACTCTACTAAATCAATTACCTATAGATATTCTGGAATATTAATTCATACACACAATGGCTAAAATTTTATATCACAATTTTGCAGATTTTACAAAATAACATGAGGAATAATAGAAGAAATTCACATATATGTAATAATTTAGAAGTTTCTCACTATGAGAACATAATCTGATTATTTAAAAAAAAACAATAACTAATAGAAATTCCCATAATCCTAGCAATTGAATGAGAATCGAGCAAAAGGAAAACAAACTTCAAGATTCTACAAGATCTCGCTACTTTCATCATGGATTTTCCTGGCCACTTCGAATTTTCTTACAGGGTTAGACTCTTCACAAATAATAACTAATGGTGGATCACATACTTTAATGTAAAACACAAAACAATAAAAGTTCTAGAAGATAACATAGGAGAAAATCTAAAAGACTCTTGAGTTCTTAGTTAAAACACCAAAGATAGGATCTATAAAAGAAATAATTAATAGACATTGCTTTATTAAAATTAAAAGCTTTTGCTCTGTAAAAAATATATTAAGAGAATAAAACACAAACCACGGACCAGAAGAAAATTTTTGCAAAAGACATATCTGATAAAGGACTGTTTTCCAAAATACATAAAGAATTCTTAAAACTCAACAATAAGAAAACAACCAATTAGAAAGTGGGTCAAAAATCTTAACAGATACCTCACTAAAGAAGGTACACAAATGAATATAAGCATGTGAAAAAATGTTCCACATCACATATTATCAAAGAAATGCAAATTAAAACTATAATGAGAGATCACTACACAACTTTTAGAATGACCAAAATCCAGACACTGATAACATCAAGTACTAGCAAGGCAGTGGAGCAACAGGGACACTCATTCATTGCTGGTGGAATGTAAAATAGTACAGCCAGTTTGGGAGAAAGTTTGGTGTTTTTTTCAAAGAAACTAAACATACTCTTATCATATGCTTTAGCCATTGTGCTACTTGGTATTTACCTACAGGAGCTGAAAATTTGTGTCTACACAAAGCCTGCACATAGATGTTTACAGTAGCTTTATTTATAATTGGTAAAATTTAGAAGTAACAAAGGTTTCTTTCAGTAGGTGAATGGACAAATAAAAAATGCACATTTAGACAATATAATATTATTAATCACTAAATAGAAATGAGCTATCAAGCCCTGAAAGACACAGAGAAAACATAAATGCATATTCATAAGTGAAAGTAGCCAATCTAAAATTAATCCATACTGTGTGATGTTAATTACATGACATTCTGGAAAAGGTAAAATCGAAGACACTAAAAAGATTGGTGGCTGCCAACTTTTGGGAAGAGAGGAGAAGGATGAATGGATGGAGCACAGAGGGTTTTGAGAGAAATGAAACTACTCTATGATACTACAGTGATGGGTACATGTCATTATACATTTGTCCAAAGCCATAGAATATATCACAATAAGAGTGAACCTTAATGTAAATTATGGACTTTGGAGGATAATGATGTGTCAGTGTAGGTTCATCAACTGTAACAAATGCACCACTCTGGTGTGGAGTATAAAAATGCGGGAGGCTGTGCATGTTTGGAGGCAGGGGATATATGGGAAATCTCTCTACCTCTCTCTCAAATTTTCTGTGAACCTAAAACTAAAAAAATGAAGTCTTTAAAAAACTAATGAAAAATAAAACACAATGATCTGGAATGCTTTTAGGCTGCATTTAGGTTGCTATCACCTTGAAACTTCCTCATTAAACTTAAGTTAGCAAGACTTGTTTCTATGTCTTCTCACATATGTACTCTCAATTCCCAGTCCAGCGCATGGCCCGGGATCAAGACTAATTAATAAATAAGTGAATGACTAATGAATTAAAGAAAATAAGTGAAGAAAGAGTTTATCATTACATCACAAGAGTGATTGAATTTCTTTATTTTTTGGAACATGTTTATCTAGCATTTGCTGTGTTTGTGCATGCTTCCTAATAAAGCTTGCTCTTTTTCCGTCTGCTCTGAATGAGAGCACTGATTTTTTTTTTTCATGATTCACAAAGGATGGTAGGCCACTCCTAATTTTCTAGTTTATAAAGCATTTAAGTGAGCACGGAATTCTGGGATTAGGTCAGATAAATAAATAATTCACAGTACACACCATTATAGGTGAAGTTAAAAGAAATTGTGAAGTACAGGTCCTGACACGCTAGTAATATAAGTGCAAAAACATTGGAATAAAATACATATGATCACTTCATTTTTAAATTTATTTCCCCCCTCAGGATTTAATTAACCATATTTAGGAACTAAATATGCTAACAGGACGCTGACTAACAGATCTGAGGGCAGAGAGCAGTTTGTCAGTAATTATGGAGAAAATTATTCTAAGTATACACCCACTAAAATACCATGTCCAGCCACTCTGTGTTTTTTCTTTTGTTTTTGTTGTTGTTGTTGTTGTTGTTGTTGTTGTTTTGCAGAGGAAAAAGAAATGGTCCTAAGCTTCTTCAAAGAAATTATGAATAACTTATTATAAACAGATGGTAGATTACAGCTTAAACCAACTGCTAATAGAAATCTAACTCTTGCTACATTGAGTTTAAATAAGGAGCAATGGTTTTAAAAAGTTTCAAACCCTGAGAACATTAGCATCTCCAAACTATATATCAGAAACCTAGAGTAAACTGCTAAAGGTCAAGGAAATAAAATCTTGATACATTTCTTCACATACTACTTGTTAAGTAATTGGGATTTCTTAAATTTAAATTTACTTTGAAGTAAATTAAAATATAAGCTTGAATTTATTATTGTCCTTTCCTCTCATGTCAAAAATTGGAAAGGGCAACTTAGCATTGAGAATGGTGCCCTCTAACATAATAATCTGAGTACTTAGTTACAAACGAACACTTCCTATGATCCTCTTCTTTATATGAGCATATTCTCAAAGTGTTTTCTGTCAACTCCTTGGAAATCTTGAACCCCATTCACGGGATCCACAAGATCAAAAGTATACTACTGATACTGTTAATGTGTTACTTCCCTTTTTACTCTAGTTGGTTCCTAAGAATATACTGAAGTTTTTCAGAGACATATAGGAGAATCCAGCCATTTTCTACTATCAGACAGTATAGAAATTTCATAAAAGGTAAAACAGTGCCAATGGAACTGAATATGCCAAAAATGAATAAGTTGGAAAGTGGATTCATAACTAGATTATCCATGAAAGGGCACAGTCTTATCACTACACCGCCACCTTGGTAATGTCCTTGTGAAACTCAGTACAGAGAACCTGCTGAGCCACATGGTACTGGGACTTTCAACCCACTGAAATTAAGAAATATTATACAGAAGTTATTTTAAGCCACAATATAGAGATAATTTGTTGCAGTGACAATAATAAATTGATATAAAAGATAATAAATAGTCCCATATTTTCACTTATAAAAACTTGCATTTAACAAATATTTACAAAAGAATAATAGTGAGATGTTTAATAATAACCGTTTTCTAGTACTCTAGGTAAAGAAAGCAAATGCTCTTTGATATGGCATGTGCAATTACAGGCATTTTGTAAATACATTTATTGCATAGGAAATGTAAAGATGATGCTCTTTGCCTGTAGAATAGATTAGGTTTTAATTTTATTTATATTGAAAGGTGCTATGAGGAATGTGTCTAGTGTCTTAATAAATGTTCTACTCAGTATCTCAGTAACATTGTTGAACAGACTATATAAAACTGACTTTAAAAAAAAACTAACATTTATTCCAGAATGCTTGCTTTAGGTTTCTCATATTCTCACATTATAGAAGTGACATTGTAACATTAGGAAAAGAAGAAAAGGATCTTGCTTATATTAATAAATTAGGAGATATTCCTTTATAAAAAAAAAAAAAAAAAAAAAAAAAAAGCAAGCTCCATAAGAGAAGGGCTAAATATCGAACTTGGAGACAAAAAGTAAAACAAAACAAACAAACAAGCAAATGAAAAACACAAGTAGGCTTTAAAAGATCATTTTGTATTTGAATATAGGGAAAAATTATATGGAGTCTATTTTATTCCAAAGCTAAATAAAAAGTAGAAATATTATGTATGTTAAACTCCTGTTTATTCACAGTAGAATCTCCTAAGTTGTAATACAGGCATTGTACACCTTCTGCAGTATGGACCCAATGGGGTCCTGAAATTTATACAGTTTGGGGAATCCTCTTGAGAAAAAGGCCACACAATTATAAATATAAAATTAAACAAGAAAGCAAATATGTATTTAGAATGGGAAATTGCAATAAATAATTTTTAAAGCTGCAAATAATACCAACATTCTAAAATCCATAAACAAATATTTTAGTGACTGCTTGACACACTTTTTTTTATTAGAAGTTATTTGAGCAAAAATCAATTTGAATCAGGCAGCGCCAAACTGGAAGTGGTTGGCACTTCCCCAACAGAGTCCGGGAAAGACTTATATAGAGAAATTGTGGAATCGAAGAAAATAAATTATTTAAATAGCTATAGCTTAAATCCTAGTTGGCTATTTGTGACTGCTTCTCCTTAGTGTTTTGATTTCATAACCATGAGGCATTTGTAGGCTTAGATTTTGGTTTGCTTACATAGGCCACTGTTGCATTATTGGCACGTTGGTCTAATGTTTTCTTTGTTTGATTAATTGTAACAATTTCCCTATTTGTTCATCCTCTCATATATGAGATATTGACCCAAAATTTAGTGTTAGCACCACTCTCAGTCACCATCATAGTTAACTTGCTCTTGTCTCATTGTGCAACTCATAGCTTACGATGTTAGATCTGTGGAAAGATTATTTTTGTCGTTCATCTTATTTCTCTTTCTCTAAGCCTACTAAAGATATCTGATGTGCTGCTGATGCTGTGAACATGCATTTAAGATCTTTGAGGGAACATAATGCATCAGGGAGACTACACTGATGACTATTAGGAGGATAATACCAAGAGACTGAAGTATACTCCTTAGCCAGGATTCCCATGAACCAAATCAGTTGATATCGAATAAATCAGAGAATGAAGCTGAAAGCATTAAGTGGTTTTAGTCAAGTGTTTATTTATTAATTTCTTCTATTTGCTATAATACCAGAGGTGTGAATCAGTGGGCAGCAAGAGTTGTTTGCTATGGCACAGACTCTTCCTTGTTCAGCCAATATGTAATCTAAAGTAATTCTATCATTAATTCTGTGAATAAGCAATCTAAAACTGCCTTAGCAAGAAAGTCTAGGGACATTTTGTTAGGGATCTGACACACTTCTAATGTCTTTTTCTTACTCTTTTGGTTGCATACGTTGTGGTGGCTTAACAATAATTTTGTAATAGAATTTATTACAGAGATAATAGAAAAAGTATCTCTGTTAGAAAATTTTAGCCTCACAATTTGTTCTCAGTTAATATCATGTAAGATTTTTTAGGATCGTTGTCAAACTGGGAAGACATCTATCAAGTTTCTTCCCAGATAAGACATAATATTGCAGAGTATATCAAGATTTCTTAAATATTCTATTTCCTCATTACAATAGTGTATTATAAGTTTTATATTATTTTTATCATGAGTATTTTCAAATGTGTTCATATGATTCATTTATTTTTAATAATTTAATCATCATATAATCAAAGACCCTATTCAATATTTACACTCAAAATTTACCTCTTACTCTTAAATTACTGCTTCTAGTATTGATCAAAAAATTTTTTGTTACAATTCACCTCTGGTTATGAGAATGATTTCTACTGATGTGATTGTACATCCCTATCATTTGTTTCAGATTTCATTTTTATGAATCTTCTCTCAATTTTTTATTGAATAAACTTTAAGGTGACAAAAGAAGTTACCCCTCGATTGTACCCAAGAATCTGTTTTTTTTTATTGCTTTACAAAGCATTCCAAACCACCTTTCAAAACAAATTAAAATAGCACACTTAAGCTTTATAAACTTTTAAATACATTTTCATATTTTGCTTATATCCTGGTTTCACTTTCAAATTTTCAAAAATACATTAACAACTTTATAATAAGGAGCAGATTTTCTCTTTAGAGAAAAAACTAAGTTGTCAAATGTGCTTAAGATAAACCAAAGACAAAACTTTTAATTATGGCAAAATATCAAAGCCATATTTCTGGTTCCTTGGCAGTAGCTTTTCTTTAATGACACCAAGGTTAGGAGTTTATGGCCCATTTTCTGTGTATTTAGTGATGTCTTTATGGTATGCTTATAGCTCTTAAAAGTAAAATTGTCATATAACAGACTATAAATATTATTCAAAGGTAAATTAAAATCATACTGATTTTCTGTTAATCAAATAGTTTTAAAAAGTCACTCAGAGGGTTTTCCATTGTAATGGTGGGACAAAGTAATGGCCAATGATTGGTATTTATCACAAGATGTAAAACCTACATGAGTTATGAGTTATAATTAGTCTCTGTTTTATTTATTTGGATAATTATTCTATACTGCTTTGTCATAATTTCATGTAATTTAGAATGTTTTAAGTTAGTTATCTATTTTCCCTTTGATATTTTCCAAGTGCTCATGAAAATATAGATCATATTCAGCAATTAAATCAGTATTTCATATTACTTCCATTTTTTTTTGTAGAACATCACATTTCATCTTGACCACTGAAGGCAAGCATATTTTGACTAAAAATGTGACTGAAACTCTCTTTTCAGTGTTTCAAAATAATCTATTTGTTTACAATACTTTACACAAAACAAGATAAGCAAATTTTGGTCTAGGTAAGACTACGACCTCATAAAAGGTTGATAATTTAAAAATGTTATTTCAAATTTTTTATGAAAATTCACATTTTAGTAAATTCTATCTTCTACTTGATTCTCTAAAATTATTAATGTGATCATAATAATAAAATAAGATCTCTTTTATTAAATAATTTTGAGTAAAATTATTACTCAGCTATCTGTAATAAGGTTGATGATGTTTGTCAGTCAATCGATTCTTCAATATGAAGCTGCAACTAGCCTTTGTGACTATGATTGTACTCATTGAGAGGGTTTTAATAATTACTAACTTTGTTTCTGTTTTTTTTTTTTTTTTTAGTTCTTATTTTCTACATGCCCTGACTCTCATTGTTTTTAATCTCTTGTTATAATTTTTCTTATCTATATTTTTGTATGGCCTAGAGTTTTCCAAAAATATATATTTAGAAACATGTTCACAACATAATAAGAAATACTCATAACAATTACAATTCTCATTCCTGGAACCAGTCGCATAGTTGTAGGCATTTATAATTAACTTCTCTTACAACTAATTCTGTATTTTTCTTTTGCCCTCTGCAGACAGTTAAGCTGGTGTGATTCTTGCCTGGTGGTGTAACCCAAGCCTCCATTCCCAAAGGGTCTGGGCCCTTAGTAGCCCTCCATAATTGTATAGTTGTAGTTGTCTATTGACTTTAATGATAGAGCATAGTAGTAGTAAGAAACACCTAAGGGATCAACTATATTTCAGATATACTCCTCTTTATTTCCATTGTGGAGTGGCAGTTTGATTTCCCCTTGGTAATCAGTATCAGTAACCTCAGTAAATACACTAACTCCCTTTTCTGCTTGTAGATTTAGAGGCATGAAGAGCACAAAGTGGCTGGAAGGAAGTCTTAACTTTCAGTTCAATAAAATCATTGTTGTGTCTCAAGGTAGACGCATTCCTTCCTTTAGCACTAAGCCCTCTAGACCAGTAAAGCATAAGATTTCAAGAAAAGAGAAAAAATTTGCTAGTCGATCACCATGTTTACACTCTCATTTCCACCCTTTGATTCCTGGGCCCGAGAATCTGGTTATGGGAAAAATAGCACCATATTAGTCCCTGATTTAGAGCATATATAGCCTCATAGAGAACATTAACCCAGCCCTGAAAGATAATTCCAGGTTTCTGGCATTGTAAATGAGTCCTCAAAAAGCTATGCCACCATTCGATCAAGTCAATTGCTTTAGGATGATAGGAAACATGGTAAAACCAAAAGATTTCACAAGCATGGGTCCAACAATGCACTTCATTTCTGTTAAGTGAATTCTATGATCGCAGCAATGTTGTATGAAGTACTGTGACAGTATGTAAGGCATTTTATAAGCCCATGGATGGTAGTTTTAAAAGAAGCATTACATACAAGAATGACAAATCCGTATCCACAGAAGTATATGTTCCAGTAAGAATAAAATGCTGCCCTGTCCACGATGATTAGCAGTCTTACACAATCAATCTATCACCAGGTAGAAGACGGATGACCCCAGGAGTCATGCTATGTTGTGGGCTCAGTATTGATCTCTGTTGCTGACAGACTAAAAAACATGCAACTGAAAAGCATTTCCCGAAATTACATTCCACAGTACACAAAATATCTTAACAATATTTTCAAATGTGCTGTTTGAAAGTGACTGCCTATTTATTATATTAGTATTAATATATGACATAGGCACTTCATAGTAGTTAACATTTTTGAAAAATTTATGTTTTTAAAGTATAACATAAAACTTTAGAAAGCATAATTCTATGTTTAATAATGAATTGAATAATAATTTTGTGTTCTTTTACATAAAAATCAGTAATTTTTCTTATATGCCAAAAATGCATTTTATATATATATATTTATTTATTCTGACTTTTAGCCAAATTTTATTTAAAGTAACATAACTATTTAACATTGGATGATAGGTATATTTAGTGTTCATCATAATATCTTTCAATTAACAAAAATATCAAGTAAACTAGAATACACTACTTACTGCAGTTGACCAGAACTTTAACAGGAATTTTAAGAATCAAATTGTAAAACTTTTCATGTTATCACAATTGAGAACTTGTGGAATTATGATCATTTTGAACCACTGAAAAATTAATAGTTTCAAAGTATAGATGGTGACTCTAATGAAAATATTGTACAGATATTGTAAGAGTTAATATGAAGGAATCACACACATGAATAAGAAAGGATATTAAGAGAGAAATTTACTGGGGCTTAATTACAACAAAGAGACTTTGAAGCATCATATGGAGGAATCTTTTGATATATTAAACCTTGAAATCTCACCAAAGAAGATGATAGAGCCTCCTTTTTGGAGATCTAAATGAAAAAGTAGACTGGATTTTATCTTTCAGACTTAAAACCCATAAAGTGTCAAGAACCCAAACAGACGACCTTTCCGTTCTATAATTCCATTATTTAAAAGGTTTGTGAAATTCCAGCCCTTCAATTGCTTTCTGGTGCTTGTCTCCTGTTAAGTCCCATAGGTATATTTTCCTCCCAGGCACCAGCCTACTTAAAGCAAAGCAGTAATGAGAGTTGCCAACTCATCAAAAGCAAGATCTAGTCCAGCATTAACCTAATTATATGCTGCAACCACTTTCTTATGCATCTGGGAGTAACTCCTTGGCTTCCAGCCAGCATCTCTAAGATTTTATTTTCAAGTGACATAGCCAGTTACTTTTAAATGTTTGCCTCCTGAATTTTGGAGATGGAATGTCATCATCACAAAAGAGCAAATTCACAATTGGGTCGAAAGCCTCTGCTCACATTAGCCAGCATAGTTTTGCCAATGGCCAGAGAGCCTCGATCTCTGGTTTCCCTGGACTCATATTTTCTCTTGTTTATTATGACTCACCCTGAGATGATGAAGTCATTATATGCCTTGCTTTTTCTTCAGAGAGCATTGGTAAGCATTTTCTTAAGGAAAAATTTATACAAATCTTTGAAATTCTGGCAAGGAAATTAGGCAGACATCTGGAAAAAAAGCAGCATCACCTATTCTCATCCAAAATGTATTTTTGTTCCATTTCTATACTCTTTTTGAAAAGACAATATATCAGTTCCTCTTAGCTATGAGCCTTTCTGGAGCAAAAGTGTCTGAAAAGTCTGTGGTTTTTCTTTTGTATCTTAGAAAAAGGAGTCTATGTTTCTCTTCTAACTCTACTTTTCAGAGGGCTACAATGTGGTATAGAGCTCACATGTATTAAATCAATGGCATTTACTGTTGGCAGAAAAATATAAACTGCACCCAATAAGTAGAAACATAAATACAGTCTCACAAGGAAGTTAGTCAATAAATGCATTTCTTCTCCATCTGTTGCTGCTGAGTTTGGCTAGTTTCCACTTATGGTGGTTTGCAGTCTCTGTCTTCTGATACATTCTCCTTGGTAAAGGCTTTATGAGATAGTTTCCTGAGCTGTTATAAGACTCTTTTCCACACTCACTGAGTGACTGCCTTGATTGATCTTAACAGCACCTTCGAAAATTCTGGTGGAAATCTTTTTTTAGTTGAGGTTTTTAGATCATGGCTATATAACTAAATAAGGAGTTCCATATTTCAAAGTAGTATGTTTGGAAGGGTGCCCAGAGTAAAGAAAGCATTAATAGGCATAAAAAACTAGCATATGGATGCTATAAGAAGTATGATGGAAAATTTCCAAATAAAGTAGTAGAACCTTCCAATCAAAGAGTGTGAGGGGCAGTAAGGAAAATATGTTCTCTCTTATGTTTCTGCCAAAATGTAGGACAATACAACCTACAGAGTAAATTCAGTCAATGCTGGAGACTGAAAAAAAAAAAAATAGTTGCAGCCAGCTTAGTTTAAAATAATATATGATTTATGTCTGAATTTGATTGCAATTATATTTTATGTTATTTGATCTATTTTATCTATGTCATTTTCATACATCTTATTAAGACCACATTAAATTAAGAGTTAGATTGTACCAGATTGTTCTCACAGAAAGAATGAAACACTAAGAATACTTCATTTGAAAGGCTAATCTAAAAAAGATCTATAGTATGTCTTGAACTCAGTTGGTGATTGTCTTTAAGTTCCTATTATGTACCTAGATATATGCAGACATGTAAGTGGAGAAAATGGCTTAATTGCTTCTTTTAAGGAGTTTAGAAGTTAGTAAAAAATTGTAGTGGGCTATATTTTCTTTGTTCATTTAAGAGTAGTTATTTCAAAGTTTTTGATTAGAAAGATTTTATTATTCCCAAATTCTAAGAAACACTTTTTATTTGGAATCTTGAATATAAATGTTAAATTGATTATTTTTATTTGACACACATAGCTTTTAGGTAAGGGTTCCCATGTGTTTTATAAGATTTAAAGATTCTTTTGATCGTAAGATATAACACGCTAACACTCAGATAGATGAAAGGCAGAACTTTTTGTTACATATAACTCCAAACTAGAGAAGGCTGCCAGGCAGGACCACACAGGGATTGCCACCAGAGACACAGTAACAGCAAGCTGGAGCTGTAAGAGGCAGCTTCTGTGTGGAAAACAAAATGGAGTTAGCAAGGTTTTTCAGTTCCCTGCAGACTGGTTAAATTGAATAATTTTGTGGGTTCCAAGATGTATGAGTTGTCTCTAGTCTGTTACTAGGCCCTGAGGTAATTAGGACTGATGCGTAGTAGCCTACAGTGAGTGCCCAATAAAGGAAGTGGTTGGGTGTGTACTTGATTAGCTGCTCAAGAAGAGGAAATGATTGACCTCTACTCATGACCCCAAAACAAAGTCAATGCAGCATGATTTAAAAAATATATACTATATGATACAGATATAAACTGTGGAAATATTCTTTATAATTTATTCATACTTTCAATAAATATTTAATGAACACATATTATGTGTTGACTCCAAAATGGGTGTTAAGAAAATAAAGATGAATAAGAGGATTTCAGTTTAGTGAAAGATAAAACAAATGATGACAATTTAGTTATGTTAACAAGAGTCATATAACATAAGGTGCTATTGGAACACAAATGTAGGTTTTTATATCAGACAACTCAGGGAAAGCTTTCAGGCAGAGAATACATCATAAACAAAGATAAAGAAGCAAGATATAATTGAATAAGCAGCAATCTTAGAAAAAAAAGCCTAGTATAAATACACTGTATAAATCAGTCAAAAAACAGCCCAGAAAGATAGAGATACTTAGTTTATATCACAGGTAGTATAGGAAACATCGAAGAATATCTTTCATACCCATTATTTGCCTGTCTTTGCCCTTATATGGTCAACATTAACATTGTTTAATCACAAATTGCACATATTTGACTGTCTGAACTTGATATGTAAGCATCATAATAATTTGACCAGAAAGACCTATTTTAATAAAGAATAGATTTAGAATTCCATTCTTTTAAAATGAATGCACAATCTCTTCTAGTTAACAAAAAATAAATGCATAATCTCTATTTCAGAACCAATTCCCAAACTTTAAGTATTCTGGGCCTTAAAATTTAGATTGCCATCTCAAACTAACTTTGTCATTATTCTCCTGTTCAAATTTCCCCTTATTGTCTAAATTATTTATTTTTACAATTGGCTTATTTAAATCATGATTGAAACAAGGTACAATTACTAAATCTGGTTGTACATCTCTCAATCTGTAAATTGATTTTGCTCTTGAACTGATCTCTCCCACTCCACCTCATCACCATTTTCATGGCATTCACTTGTGGACATTTGTTCATAGAATGTCCTATATACTCTGGAGTTAACTACCTCATACTTTTGTCATTATGTTTTCTATATCCCCCATATTTTCCTTATACAAGTAGTATACACATAGATAGCTTTTAATTTGTAAACCTGTCTGATAACCTCTATCTTTTCTTGTCATGCTGGGCCCATTATAATAACTGACACATTTGGAGTCATTTCTACCATTTTTATTTTACATTCTTATTGTATCACTTTTTCTGTTTCTATTTTCTTATATTTTACTTTTTTGGCATATTGATTATTTTTTTCCTTTAATATTTTCTTTTGCATAGAAATATTTTGAAATTTTATCACATATATATTTAACTTAATAATTTTCTAAAGTTACTCAGTACCTCAATGTCCTAATAAGTAATACAAGGTACTTAGAATGATTTAATTCTAATCTCTCTTCTTCTGATTTGTATACTATGTTTATGTAAATTTTACTTGTGCTTTTTGTTAAATCCGCAAGTTAGACCATACTACTATTATCTCATAGAGACAATACATATTTTAATTTACTTATACATTTACTTGTTTCTCTGTTCATTATTACCATTTGCATCTTTGGTCATTTTTCCTCTTCCTTAAGTATATCTGATAGAAATGTCTTTACTGAAGATCTATTGATGTAAACTCCAATTTGAACATTTATTCATTTTGGGTTTTGTTTTCTATTCATTTTGGCTCACTATTTTTATTGTTTTGTTGTTGTTGTTGATTGTTTTAGTTTGTTTTGTTTGTCCATAGAAATTGCTTTAGTTTTCTTATGAGTCTAGTAATGAATTAAAAGTATGTTTATTTTTATTAATTTAAAATTTTGTTTTATTCCTACGCGGCTCTTCAAATATCTGGACAACATGTTTCAAGGGAACGGGTATTGCAGAGGGTTTTGATTTGGATGACTGCTACAATAAATGTAGGAATATATACAGACCTGAAGTAATACCTAAGGAAGGTAAAACTGCATAGGCAACTGAGAGCAAGTCAAGGACTAACTGTTTCAAAAGCATGAGGATTTGGAAGAAAAGTTTTCTGAATGTTTTTATAATATAATAAAGAGTTTGATTCAAGGTTATTGATGTTGGCACATTAATACATTCTGTCACTACCACTTGCTTAACAATTAATCTAGTACATTACAATATTTTAAAAACAAATGAAGTTCTATTTTTTGTTAACATAAGTTTAAAAAACTAGTAGATCTCTTAATATTAACACCTTTAATTTTTAAAGATTGTACTTGAGAAATAGATACAGTAGTTATGAGTTACTAAAAAGGCAAGAGAATTCTAGTCTTTCTAAAATACAGAGTATAAATGTGTTTGTGTATATGTTTAAAAAGCCCTCTCCATCTGGTTTAAAGTCCTTCTTCCCATTCTGTTACATCTGGTCATCGACTTTGACCCAGAGATGAGACTTAAAAGACACCTTAACCATATGGTATTTTTTCTAGCCTTTATCCCAAGATGAGATTTCAGAGAAACCTATGCTATAACAACAACATGTGACTCTGAGGCTGCCAGTTGGAGGTTCGGCTCATTACTCAAAATGTTTCTCATAATTCATCTCTGTACACTCCTTTACATTAATAGTGCAAATGAATGTTTTCTCCTCTGTAATTCAAATGACTTAAAGGAAGCTGTATTACCTTTTTCACTCTTTCAATATCTAATAAAACTTAAGCATCGTGTTTTGGAAAGATACAATGAATGAATAAATCAATGAATTAATAATGTGACTCTCTTTCTGGAACTAGCTCTTCTACTAACTTTATTAGCTATGTTTCTTGTCCTCTGAGATTCAAGTTAAATGTCAACTCCTATCCAGTAGCACAGACTCTGGTCCTTACCACAGAAAAGTTAGTGTCTGTGCTGTCAGGTGTGGCAGTACAAACACGAATATATGTTGTCCTTTTCTTTGTAAGTATGTTGAAGGCCATGTAAATGTAGTTGCATTGCATTCTATTTAACTCTATTTTTACAGAGTATAATAGATTTATACAACTATCATTTTAAAAAGTGCTCTAAAGGGCACACTCCTGCCAAAATTATAAAATTTACAACAAACCAAGAACATCAAGACAATTAATTAATTTCTAAAATTACTTGCTTTCAACAAAAACATTATTTCTACTGTGAAAATAGAAACAACAACAATAAAAACACAGTTGGATTTTTAGGGGATTGGGTCAAAAACATTTAATTCAGTGACCTCAGAAGAAAATTCTGTAAACATGCTACAACTTGTCTGAATGTGTCTCATTTACCAAAGAAAATATCTATTTGATTTCAAATATTAATAATCAATATAATTTTATTTTACCTGTTTAGATCAATATATAATTGTTTCAGTTAAGTAATATTAGGCTTTTATAGAGGTGAAAGGAAAGTTTAATCTTATCATCTCCACATGAATTACTCTCATCATATATGAGGTTTCCTATACATCTATTTCATAAACCTCCTCCCAAGGATAACTAGCTAAAAAATTTAAATGCCACAATGGCTTTAAACCAGATGCTGTGCTCAAAGAGCTCTTCCTGGAAAGAGTTTAGTGAACACTCGTGAAGACTGTCATTCTTGAAAATGAGATTAGAAGCGCCAGAGAATGTTTTTTTCCCTGCAATTGAGCTGTCATGTATCCTCAAACTTAACACTAATCTAAAAAAGACTTTCCTCTTGATTTGTGCTTGTGATATAAACATTTACATAAGACCAAGATTTGAAGCAAGTCAAGGGTTGCCATGATGTGAATTATATAAATGTATAAGATTGTTCTGCATTTATAATTTATGTGCATGCTTGATTCATATTTTACTCATCTGTACTATGCTTATGAAATAGACAGCTGATATTTAACAATTTTCATTTAAATGTACTACTATACATTTAATTATTTTTAATTCTTATGGAGGATAATTAAGAAAAATATAAGTTAAATAAAAATAAAAGTTGTAAAAAAGTAAAAGCTGGATAATTTAACCTTCATCACTAATGATCTAGATTATTTTAAACTGTCTATTAAGATTAAACTGGAACGTGATAAGGTAATATTTATATGGTAAGTGCAGTGATGTAGCCCCCAAAATTACATTTTTTATAATAAACAGAGCAAAAGCTTTTAATTGAATTTCAATTCAGCAGATATAATTTTTCCAATGGACAAATATTCTGTAAAGGTAAAGTTGACAGAACATTATTAATGAGGCTCATATTAAAATTATATATATTTTTCTTTGTAGAAAAGACACAAAAATATAATTGAATATGTTTATTTAATAAATTCTAAGGAACTAATAAACTTTAATGATAATTAGTAGTAGTAGTAGTTATAATAATAGTTATAGTAATAATTAGTAATAGTGGTAATAGTTGTTATTTATTAACACTTACTTTATGCCTAATGTATGTCATAAACTATATGTATTAAGCAATTTACATGAATTACACATATGGTCCAAGATCGTAAGGCTTGAATGAGGTGGAGCTAGAATGAGAAACTAAATGGTCTAACTCCAGAGCCTGAACTGTCCATTACTATATAATACTGTCTCCATTTGTAATGTCACATCACCATTTGGGGGTTGAAAGCACAGAGAAGAGATAAACTAAGTCTTCAGAAATATTACATTTAAAAAGACTTTTATAATTACTTCTTAATTGTTTCCAGGTCAACATTATGTAGGTTACAAGTATTTGAAACTGAAGAAAAAGATGAGTAAGGATGAAGAAAGAATCTAAAGAGACAATAGAAACAAAAACAAGATGTGGTTCCATAGTGTAGCAGTTAGCACATCTACCTTACACGCAGAAGGTCCTGGGTTCATGCCCCATTGGAGCCACGGTTCATGATCTATGGCCATGTCACCCTGAACAAGCTTGATGTCTGATCTTGAAAGCTAAGCAAGGTTAGGCCTGGTTAGTACTTGATGGGAGACCACCTAGGAAGATCAGCACTGTAGGCATATATGATAATAATAATAAAAAAACAGAACAGTAATTTCAAAGTTATTTAAATGCTGTACTAAATTAGCTTATCTTGAAAAGTTTCTAAATAGAGAGCAATTAAGTAAAAACAATAAAAGAAATAAAACAAGTTCACATTTTATTATGTAGTAAACACAGGCAACTGCTCTCTTTAAATTGATCCAGTATTATACTAGTAATGTTAGTGCATTGACCTGCCTCATTCATAGCCTGTTACAGAGCATCTATCCCACCTAGAGTTTCTAGATTTGGCTGTCCTATTAACACATGGATCCACAGCCTTAAACATTGTTGTTTACATTAGGATAGACACACAATCCACAAGAAATTTTCATAAGCTAAACTAAGCCAGTCAGATTATTTCTCTTAAGAACCTCAAGAACACAGAATATAGTCAATAATAATGGTTGCCAGCCAAAAGACATACCTTGTGGTTAAGGCTACTAACACTGAGTTATGTGAGAGCAATAAATAAACAGAGGAAGCCATTCTACTGACAGAAATAGGAAAATACAGCAAATAAGCAGAAAGAGGAAGAAATGGGAGACATGTAAGCTCTGAGAGATGAAGATTAAGTTACATTTCTGATAGCTTTTCATGTGAGACCATCTCTACTTATATTCATTCCTCAAAGTCTCTGAGTCTGGGTTTCTTACACAATAACCCCCTACCTAGTTTTTTGTTGCTACTTATAAATCCTTAAAATTAAAATTGCCATTGACTAGACCAGATATATAAGATTAATGTATCAATATCCTTTTTCATATTAGAAGATGATTGAACTTAGTTTAGATTTAAGTAACAAAGAGAGACAAATGAAAAAGTCTTCCTCTGTGTAAAAAGGTTTTGTTAGGAATGGACAAACTAGCTGAGAATTGGCTCCCTGGCAATATTCCCTGTACCAGGTTAACAAATTATCTCCTTCCTGGGCAATAGCTGAAACCTAGGAGGACTCTCAGCTAGAACAACTAAAAAGTAGAAGATGAAGTAACTGAGAGATATTCAGTGTTCTAATAGTTAAAAACATATGCATCAAAGTTATTTAGTTTATTTAAAATATGTCCCGATGGTTTGTTTCCCACTGTTGAATAGGTTATATATTGGTGACTTTAATTCATTGTGGTCTACATTACAAAATAATGATATTTTTGTCATTTATTTCCACAAAGAGAAGACATTATACTACATTTTATTCACTCATTCAATGAACATTGAGTGCTTAACCTCTGCTTGGTGCCAGAGGTTCAAGGAAAATATGTTATACTCCATTATAAAAGTAGCTAAAATTTAATGAGGAGAATAGTGATTCTGAAGTATAAAGAATATATTAAACATTTAAGTGATTTTTAAAATCTTGTTAAGAACTCACTAACATTTGCTAAGGATTAAATTATAGTTGAAATTAGATTAAAAGTTTTAAGTGAAATGTAAAATGTTATCTGGTAAACTGAAATAATGAAACTATCTTTATTAAAACTTTTTTTGTAAAATATACTACCCAATGAACATTAAATTAAAAACAAATCTGCCAAATGATTTAATTAATTATTTACTGAAATACTTAGATTCAATCGTGTTATAAATATTCTACTGTGAATGGATTAAAGACATAAATGTAAGACCCCAAATGATGAAGCTCTTAGAAGAAAACATAGAAGAAAAGCTTCTTGACATGGGTCTTGATAATGATTTTGGAAATAAGACCTAAAGCACAAACAACAAATAAAAATAACCAAGTGAGACTACATCAGTGTATAAAGCTTCTGCATAGCAAAATAAACCATCAACAAATTGAAAAGACAACTTGTGAAATGGAAAAAATAATTGTAAAAATTTTACTTCTGAGAATATATCCAAGAAAACAAAAACACTAACTTGAAAAGATATTTTCAAGTACCTCCATGTTCATAGGACATTATTTACAATAACCAAGATGTGAAAACAACCTAAGTGCCCATGTATGGATGAATGGACAAAGAAAATGTGGTAATATATATGTTTATGGAACATTATTCATCTATAAAGATGAGGAAATCCTACCACTTGTGACAACATGGATGACCCTTGAAGCATTATGTTAAGTGAAATATGTAAGATGGAGAAAGACAAATACAGTATGACCTTATTTAGATGTAGAATCTAAAAAACAGACAAAAAAAACAAAGTCAAAGAAAAATAGATTAGATTTGTGTTTGTAGTTACCAGGGATAGGGGTGGGTGGCTGAGAGGAAGAGGAGTATTAAAGGAAGGTCATCAAAAGATACAAACTTCCAGTTATAAAATAAATAAGTACCAGGGATGTGATGTACAACATGATCACTAGAGTAAACACTGCAGTATGATACATAAGAAACTTGTTAAGAAAGTAGATCCTAAGAGTTCTCATCACAAGGATATTTTTTTTAATTATAGTTGACATACAATATTATGTTATTATCAGGTGTACAACATAGTGATTAGACATTTACATAACTTACTAAGTGATCACCCTGATAAATCTAGTACCCATCTAACATCATACATAGTTATTATATTATTGACTATATTCCTTATGTTACACATTATATCCCCATGACTATGTAACTACCAATTTGTAACTTCTTAATCCCTTCCCCTTTTCATCTACACTCTCAAACCCTCCCATTTAGCACCATCAAAATGTCTCTGTATCTGTAAGTTTGTTTCTGTTTTGTTTGTTTATTTTGCTCTTTAGATTCTACCGTGTAAGTGAAATCATATGGCATCTGTGTTTCTCTGTCTGACTTACTCCACTCAGCATAATACCCTCCAGTCTATCCATGTTGTTGCAGATGGCAAAGATTTTATATAATATCCCATTGTATATATGTACCACCTCTTCTCTATCCATTCATCCACTGATGGACACCCAAGTTGCCTCCATATTTTGGCTATTGTGAATAATGTTACAATGAACATATGAATGCACATGGTCCTTCAAATTAGTATTTTGGGTTTCTTTAGATAAGTACCCAAAAGTAGGATTACTGATTCCTTCTTTTTCTCTTCTTATATCCTGTTTTAAAGTCTATTTTGTCTAGTATAAGTGTTGCTACACTAGATATTTAAATTTTATTTTCATGAAATATCTTTTCTATCTCTATGCTTTCAGTCTGTGTTGCCTTTTGATCTTAAGTGAATCTCTTGCAGGCAGGATATGAAGGGATTTTGTTTTCTTATCTATTCAGCCACCCTATCTTTTGATTAGCACATTTAATTCTTTTTCATTTAAAGTAATTATTGATAGATATCTAGTGATTGTCATTTTATTATTCATAGTAAATTTTCTGTTGAGAAATCAGCTGACAGTCTTATTGGAGCTCCCTAGTAGATAACTAACTGCTTTTTTCTTGCTGATTTTAAGATTCTCCCTTTCTCTCTAAGATATGGAGTCTTAATTATAGTGTATCTTGGCGTGAGCCTCTTTGAGTTCATCTTGTTTGGGACTCTGCTCTTCCTGGGCTTGTATGTTTATTCCGAATGATGATTGTTCGGTAGTTTAGTTGTAATTCTGATGTGGTTGTGAGAAGAGGCAAGCACAGCATCTACCTACTATGCCATCATGACTAGAAGTTGAAAAATTGTTTTCTTTAATTTTATTGTATCAATATGGTGAATGTTAACTAAACCTATTATGGTAATTATTTCACAGTATATGAACATCAAACTATCATGTAGTACACTGTAAATTTATACAGTAATTTTGCCAATTATTTCTCAATAAAACTGAAAAATTCTACTGTTAGACAAAAATAATATTTAACACATTATTCTCTATGACTTACATTAAATTGTAAAATATATAATTTAGGATTCTTTACTCAAAACTGATAAATCATATGCTAAATCATATTTTGAAAATAGACACCAAGTATTATTTTAGCACGAAAGTAATTAATTAGATATTTGCCAGTCCTCACCACATCAACACTTAACTTAGTATGTAACATATAGTAAATGATTAATAAAAATTGTTAAATAAAGTAATAACTCAAGAGTAAGCATTTTAACATCTATTTTCTGTTTTTTATTCTTTACTTTCTTACTTTGCTTTAGGAAAGTGATAGTTAATATAATATCACCAACTACAAGGAAACTAGATAATGTAATATAAATGTATCATTTTTTACAGTAGCATATAGAACTATTTCATGGATGACCCTGGTAAAAATTCTAGACTCAATAAATAAAAAATAAATATGTTTTCTCTCTTTTAGTTCAGCTCAAATTAGAAAGATATGAATACTTTCAAAGAAAAATACAGCAAACTTACAGCAAATATTCTTTATATTGAACAAATTGTTAAAATTTTTTCAACAGTTTAATCCTTGATTTTTAAACATAGGTGAGCTAATCTGAGAAGTTAATTAAAACCAAATGCAAAAAAATTTATTCAGCTATCAGATATATGTAGGTTGCTTACATGTTTCGGCAGAGGAGAAGGAGGAAAGTATATAGACAACTGATACTTTTTAGCACAAATGATTTCAGATAATTACATTTAGATATAAAAATAATCTAACAAAATAAACAATTTCCTCAAATTTCTAAAACCCATTGGTATTGCATAAAATTTTCTTTTTCTAAACAAAAATGTACTGTCTGAAATTATAAATATAATTCATGGTCATTGTAAATGGAACATAAGCATCTCCATATCACCCTTCCATATTTTTACATCAGTAACTTGAACTTTTATATGAAATGAAATCCCTCCCATATTCCTGAATCGTTATATTTACTATTATTTCACTTCTCAATGCTCACTCTATACTAATGTTCTTAACCTCATTTAGGCCTGAGGATAAAATATAAAAATTGTAATCTAGAAAACAATTTAAAATAAATTGAAATCATAATTTAAAATTTTCTTATGAATAAAACTTCAGGTTCAGATGTCTTTGTTGATAAATTTATCCACATATTAAAGAAATAAATGATATTTTATACAAATTATTCTAGAGAATAGAAAAGGAGAAAATTCCAGTTTATTTTTTAAACTAACATAATCAATATGTGATATGACCATTATAACAATGGAACTATATAACATTCTCATGTGCATGGATATAAAAATTAGAAAATATTCATAATTATATTTTGTATGTATACATATATTTATACAGATATGTGTATACACACATATATCACCATATCCAAATGGGGGTTATTTAGAAAATTTGAAATTAATTATTATTCTGAAAACAATTAATGTAATTTATCACATTAACAATAAGGTAGAAGAACCGCGTGACTATCTCCAGAGGCAGAGAAAGCATTTGAAAAAATCAACAACCATTTATGATAAATATTCTCAAAAATCTAGGAATTGAAGGGATCTTCCTTAATCTCATAAAAATATATTATACTAGAAGGTCAAATGCTTTCTTTATAAAATTAGAAACAAAAGAGAAGGATATCCACTGTCACCATTTCTTTTCAACTTTTTGTACCAAAGATGCAAGCCAATGCACTATAAGAGAGGTAAATTAAACATATAAATAGAGGAAAGAAAGAAGTAAAATTACTTTTGCCACAGATGACATAAATATGTCTAGAAAATTCAAAGGAATCTACAAAAACATTAGTATCAATAGTGATCAATAAGTAATTGATGGTAGTATTAATAAATGTAACCCTAACCTGCTATGTTTATAGTGTTTCAGCAACTGACAACATTTGTTATAATCATAGGAAAAGGGCTATTCTGATAGAATGACGTATGCTAAACTTACAGAATGCCAAAAGAAATTTACAGCTTTTCTGTACTTAATAAGTGAATTTATTGACACTCTTGCTATTAAATCTTGCTTTATTTCCCAGGAAATGAGTGACTACACATTTGCTTTCAGAGTGTAAGTCAGATTATGTATGTGTTTTAAGGTGCAAAGGAGGAGATAGTGGAACAGACAGTGTCTGACTTGTTCCAGCATTATTTGTTTTAAGGTTATGATCAAAGTTAGAGAGAAAAAAGCTTAGGAGAATATTTCATAATGCTGTAGTTGGTCATTATTTATCAACAGTTCAAATATAGCTGAACATTCAATATATCATTATAAATGAGCAACAGATTCAGTTCAAATTTAGGTTTAAATAGCAAGACTTATATGTCAGAAACAAATAATTGCATTTCTAATATATCCTTCTCTTCTTTGTTATAACAGAACATTGTCTGCAGTTTATAGCTTTCTGTAAAGCTTTGTGTAACTATGTGACTAAACACTAGCCAATGTGTTAGATGCACAGATGGACGATTGAATCAGAGGGAACTTGATGGAGCTCTCATTCTGGCCCAGTGTGTAGATACTTTTTTAGTATCAAATATTTGAGTCTTTACAATGTATTAAGAACTGTCCTTTTTGTTTTATGTGTATTACCTAGTTTAATGCTCATGAAGATTCTTTGAGATGGCACTGCAATTACCTCCATTTGAACAAAAGAGTGAAACTGAGTTTTGAAGTATATAAAAAGTAACGAAGCATAGATTTGAATCCTGGTTGGAGTTGTTAATGTAATGATGTTTAATAAATTTAAAATATTTTATTTGTTACATATACTAATGACACTGTCACCAAATATTTCTATTTGTGACTTCTCAACCTACTTATAAGAAGTTTTCAGTGTCATGTCTGCATCCCTTTATGTTTAGCCACTTTTATGATTTTCCTTTTAAAAAGACCCAATGTTCTTTTTGTTTAATTTATTTTTAATGTTTCTAGCACTGTGTTTGATATGTTTCTGGATGATCACTTGAACAAATAACTGTGGCACCTCATCAGTGGACGGTTTTGAGATGATAGGGTAGAGGCAAGTCTGTGATGTGAAGAGGGTAGGAAGGAAGGACAGCTAGAACCTTCTATTCCTTACCTGAAAAAGAACACTTAATATTTTTTCATGACTTTTAATCTCATTGAGTAAATATAATGAATAAAATTTATTTGATTCTGAGATCGTGGCTTTCTGGATTCATGAGTCTGTTGTCTCACTAGTCATGACAGCACCTACTCTGTACACCAGATGGCACGGGTCAGTTCTAGCTACAGAAGCATAAATCACCAAAACTGCTATTTATGAGAAAGAAAATGGCACACATTCTTAATTTATCACAATTGTATCACATTGTTTACATGAGAAGTGGTCACATTTTTAAATATCTCTTCTGCCATAAACACATATTTATTTACTAGAATGTATATATGTGCATGTGTATGTCAAATTGAAATATATTCATGCATATATTTTGGTTATAAAGCTCTATAATAGTTTAGCATTAAAGTTAATTATTGGATTAATGCTTTACATGCTCATAAAAATTGGCACTGTTGAAAAAATAATATTGAGAAAGTTATAAACATTTCCCTGAGAAATAGCTACATGATGCAGATATATTGTACAAAGAGGCAAGTGGCCACTATGGAAATGTTGACATGTTTGATAACAGCTACAACATGACTCTCTTATACCTCTACTCTTGAAATTCACCAGAATGCTTAGGTGCTTCAAATATCTTCTTGGTTATTTGTTAAGAGCATGACAAAATTCATATAAATCTTAGCTCTACCATTTAGTCAATGTGTGTCACATGTAGTAAATTATTTATTCCTGTTTTTTTATCTTTAAGATGTGGATGATAATAATTGTACTACTTTGATAGAATTGTTCTAAGAAATCAGTAGCATAGCATATACCAGATTTAGCATATAAAAACATACCATAAATATGAGCTGTTTCTAGTAATAGTAGTAATAGTAATAGTAGTAGCCGTTGTAGTGTGAATTCTGAAGATAATATAAAGGAAGCAGCATACATTTTTGACAAGCAATTTTAAGAAAGGGAAAGTATATATTTTACATGACAGGACTTCATGTGAGATGTATTTGGTTTTAATTGTGCTTTAGAAATGGATAATCCATGATATCATTATTCAAAACTAAGTAGAAATTCCAAAAACAATAAACTCCCAGCTAACCATTAAATTCAGTTGTCTAGGTCACTAGTTTGTGGTCTTTATTTCCTGCCTTTAAATAATCTTATTGGGGTTAGCGATGTCAAGGAAAAGGCTCTCAAATCACCGCACAATCTATCAGGCAATCACAGTTATACCACAAAACATTGCCTTGAATAACAGTAGTGAACACTGTACATGTTACAGTGATTCATTACTAAAACATTATTAATGCAGGGAAACTTTGAAACTGAGACTAAGGTGTAATGTAGTACTACCATGGTTATATTTACGAATGAGATTTCTCTAAGACAACATGAAGAATTTGGTATAATATGCCCAGTTCATGTGGACTTATAATAAAATATTTACTGCCTTCTCTGTAACAAAAGAACCACTTTTCATCTATGGAATGTTTTTCATATGTAGCAGCATTTCCTTAAAAAAAAAAAAAATGAAAGAATTTGACTTGTCTATAAGTAATGAATTGCTTGTTTATATCTTTCTAGTTGATAAGGCACTGAAATGACCCTACCAACAATTGCATGATGAAACCAAGAATGTGATGTTAAAATCAATAATAAAAAACACATTTTTTAAGATAGCAATTCCCATGTGGGGATTATATAAGGTAAATGTATTGAAGGCCCTCATCTGTATGTATCACAAAGTAGAAAAAATGGGGGTTTCAATTAATCTATATTACTGCCAGTAGCCCCAATATCTGCCAAAAAATCATGGCTAAAGCAAACCTATTTTTTGCATATACTTAAATATTCCACATAATAAATGGATAAAGGAGAAATTTTTATAGGCAATGACAATAGCTAGAGAAATGACTACTAGGCAGAGTGTATCTGAAAAATAATAAAACTTTGTTTACCTACAAAATAAGTCTAGAACTCATTCAATATTCACAATCTAAACTTCATTCAAACACACAACGTATATAGTCTTCCTTTAATTATACACAATGAAAAATATATTTGATCTTTACTCTTCATAAAAAAATCATGAAATTTTTATATGTAACTGACTCTAATAAGAAATATACATACATGTTTCCCCCAATTGAGAATGATTTATTAAAACTTCTGAGTCTTGTTCATGACAAATATTATAGACAGTGCTAAAAGAAGATTATGTAATAATATCTAACTTCAGTTTTAGTTAAGAAATAAAAATCTAAGCCATTAAGCACCAAATCTCACAGGCTAAATGGTCACTAACATGGTGGATGTGGATTTAGAGAACTAGTGTTTAATATTGGAATTGCTCTACAACCTCAAAGGTTATAGTTGGAGGTAAATTAAATAATGCATACTGTGTACCACTGGTTTGCACACCTAAAAGATTTTTGATAAAAAGTATATACTTAATAAATATTTATTTAAAAAAGGAAGGAAGGAAGGAAGGAAGGAAGGAAGGAAGGAAGGAAGGAAGGAAGGAAGGAAGGAAGGAAAAGAGAAATATATTCTATGTATGGAGTATTTTATATGGATATAAGGCATTTTGGCTACCATCTTAATTACGGTCAGACAAATCCTATAGTTCTATTATATGTGTATAGTGTGCTGTTATTTATTCTGGTAGAAATTCCTCTAATACAGCAGTCCCCAACTTTTTTGGCACCAGGGTCTGGTGTTCCAATGAGAATCTAATGCCTGATGATCTGAAGTGAAGCTGAGGCAGTGATGTTAGCGCTGGGGAGCAGCTGCAAATACAGATGAAGCTTTTCTCGCTTGCTAGCTGCTCGCCTTCTGCCATGAGGCCCAGTTCCTAGTAGACCACCTTCCAGTACCCATCCGAGACTTTGGGGTTGGGGACTCCCGCTCTAACATAACTTCAAACTTTCCTTTAATGGCCTTTCTCTTTCTCTTCAAGTTTATTAGTAATAAACGATACTAATAAGACCTACCTTTATGAACTATAGAATTTGTTTTGTATGAAATATATAGAAGCAATTGGAATTCAGTATTTCTAGAAACTTGTTATTTTAGGTAGCACCATAAATGCATTAACTCCATTAATTGTATATTTGCATCCCTCATGAAGAAGGTGAACTTTGTGTCTATTTATTGTTATATAACAAATTTCCCAGATTTAGCAGATTAAAACAGCATTTATTTATCATTTTACAGTTTCTGTGGGTCGCTAACCTGGGCTTGGTTTTGCTGGGTCCTCTTTCATTGTTTCCCTCAAGACTGAAATTACGAGGTCAGCTCAGAGTTTCCAGTCTTATCTGAAGGCTTATTTTCCATGCTCATCTGTGCATACTGGAAACATTTAATTCCTCCCAGCCTGTTGGAATGAGGGCCTCAGTTCCTCCTTGGCTATCGACTGAATGCTGTTCTCAGTTCTTTAGTTCTCTATTAAAATGTGCAAGTCATGAAAGTAGTAGAGTCCTCGATCAAGATGGAAGTCATGACCTTTTGTAATACAATTACAGAAGTCACTTCCCCTCAATACCATAATAATCTATTGGTTAGAAGCAAATTACTCAAGGGGAGAAGAATACACAAGCCCATGAACATCAGGACGTATGGATCATGAGAGACTATCTTAGAGACTGCCTAGCACAGTATGATTTTTTTAAATTTGTCCTTAAATTGCCAGACATTATTTTGTGTTCAGCACAAAAGATTTTAAACAGTTTCAGCAGATAATTTATTATTTTGTGATTGTAAATTTCATTTCTCATATTGGCTGTTCATATTGGTTTAATTCAAGCTATTTCAAAATATAAAGGATAGAGGAAATATATATATATATATAAAGTATCAGGAACTGGGAAGACAAAAGCCACTTTCTTTCTTTCTTTTCTTTTTTTTTTTTTTTTGCTAAATCATACCCTGGAAATTTAATAGCCATTAAATTAATTTATGTTAAAGTATGTAAGACTATGACTAAATGGTTCAGACACTTGTATCTCTTCAACTATCATTTCTTCAAAGCCTTGAAAATTTGCCTTTTTGGTGGTTTGAGTTTAGAAAAGGATAAAAGAGTTTTCTTAAAAAAAGATTATAACATAACCAGACAATTCAAACCAATGTTACTATTTTAAAGTTCTAATTTATGACATTCTTATGTAGGTAAAAATGAAGCTGAAATTGAAATAATGATTATAAAGCTTTTAAACTCTACTTTTTCAATAATCCCTACAAATATTTGAACATGTTTAGATCCTTAAACAAATAAGAAGTTCTATTTCTATCACTGATATTTTAAAAAATAGTTGTAATAAAATTCCTAAAACTTTCCTAAGGGATAGAATCAGTTACCATGCATCATACTTGACTATTACTTGACTGGCTTATATCTATGAGTATTCTGTTAGTTGCAAATTAGAAATATCAAGTCAACCTAGCCTAAACAAACAAACAAACAAAAAGAATTGATTGATACTTTTATAAATGAACCTTATGCTTCATTTATATGGTGTTCTCATTTAAATTAAATTCACCTGTCTCTTTCCTATACCTCTCCCTATAAATTGGCCTCATTCACCCTGCTCCTCCAGACAGACATACTTCATGCCCTGGGAGTACATGACCTCTGACACATCCAAGCTTGCACATGCCTATGTAGTCATTATAAAGAAAAGAAAAGTTTTCTCTTTCCCAATGTTTTAATTTAAAAACTCAAGATTTTATCAGATCTCTGTGCCAATATTGGTAGCTTAAAGGATCAGCTTACTTTTATTAGTCAAGTTTAAGCTAAATTTTCATTTAAAGTTTAGAACAAGGTTCAGTGATTGAAATTCCCATTAGAGCCATATGCATGGGAAAGGCAAATTTCCAAATAATTCTGGATGCTGTTTCCAGAAGAAATGAAGAATAAATCTAACAAAATTAAAATAAGAAATGCCATGACACAACTATAGGAGTGAATGTATTAGAAAATTTTAATCTCCAGTTTAGTAAGCTTTTCACTTTATCTATTTCACACAAATTTTACTATTTTAAAGGAATAATTTTGCATTTATGAAGTTGGAAACTAGACTACTAACAGAAAGTAATTTTGCTTTAAGCCTGCCTGCCTGCCTTCCTTCCTTCCTTCCTTCCTTCCTTCCTTCCTTCCTTCCTTCCTTCTTTTCTTTCTTTCTTTCTTTCTTTCTTTCTTTCTTTCTTTCTTTCTTTCTTTCTTTCTTTCATTCATCCTGTTCTGGTGAGATTTATAAAATTTATAAACATTCACAATACCTCTAAATTAACACAGCAAATCTTTCACTTTTGTCATGCACCTTAATAAATTTTAAGAGTTAACTAGGTTGAAATGCTAAATAGTAATATCATCTCAAAACAGGTTCTAAGTAACATTACCAAAAGGTAATATACATTACCAAAAGGTAATATACAATAAAGAATCAAAATCTAGAGATTTGTGTAGTATATACCTTGACAGAATACTATATTGCCACTGTGCATAAAAACACTTGCAAATGATGTTTCTAACTTCTTCATAGTTCTATGTACTGGAATCAGATAAATTCAGCTTCCTAAAAGCTAATTTTTAATAGTTTGTAAAAGGATATTATTAAAACATGGCTGAAAGTAAATCTTGGATTTTAGAAGATTTCACATATGATAGTATAAATTTAATTTCTGTAGAACTTAAATATTATTCTTTTATTTAAAATAACTAAAGTCTTTAGATTAAAAAGGGCAAATCATAGTTTTAGTTTTACCTTCACTTTAGAATTGTAAAATCTCACCTACTCTCTAGGTTTTATGTAATGCATTCTAATATTTACATAATTGAAATTAAGATACATATGTACAAAACATAAATTAATTTTCAAGAGAAATACAATAATAACTTTTTCTACATTTAAAAAAAATCCCACTTTTTAAGACTTCAGTTTGTTCACTACAAAAAACATTCGCACCATTTCACCTGACATGTGTAATGACACTAAACGAAAGATGAGATCGTGATGATAATGAGCTGACCCAATTAATTCTAACTACCAGATTCCCTCATTTTTAAAGTTCATCCTTCTATATTATTTCTTCTACAGCTTCCCCTGAAATTTCATGCTGGAGCAGAAAGAATTTGATGGAGCTAAATTGCTCCCTCTCCATTGATTCTCATCAATAATCTTATTTTTAAATCCATCAAGGAAATAAAAACTGTTCACTCTCCCAAATGTGGGTCCTTTAGGCAAGCCTCTTAATGAAATCCAGGATACATTTAAAGCCACGGTAGCAAAATATTTATTTTTAAAAGAAAGTTACAGTAATATACATTTAGTTAAAATTATGTGGCTAAGACATGAAGACAAGAGGCATATGAGTTGTCTTTAATATTAAAGCGCTTCCGCGTGGAAAAAGGAATTGAAACAACTTTGAGTTGTTTCACAGAAAATAAATTAAGACACTGGATGAGATACACATAGCCTATACAATGACATTCTCTAACAATTAGAGTTGTTCTTGACTCAAGCAGTTGCTAATTTATTGACTATTTTGTAGAGAGATGCACAGGAAGAACATGGACTGAATAATCTCTAAACTCACTTTAGATTTGAGGTTCTGGTGATTAGACCTTTAGTGAGCCAAGAGTCTTAAATTTTTCTGTAAAACCATAATGTAAAACCATAATGGCTCCTAGTACTTTATTAATATTTACCATATGATGATATAGGTTGTTAAGCCAAAACTCTGACATCAGAAAAGATATTACACATATCTTCTTATAAAATTGGCTCTTTTGATATAGCCAATTTCAGTTCTACTTTAATGTTGCTGATGTCTTTCATTCTATTTTCTTCTGACAATAAGCAGAAGACACCACTGAGCATGCAGTCAGGGAAGCCCTCACAGAGGAACTATGATATTCTATGTTTTGACAATAAATTATGCATATTTATGCTTTATTATGCACATAAAGAGAAGGCCAACTTAATAAACAAATAGCATTTATAATGTTCAACAACTGAAAAAAATAGGAAAAAATGAAAATATGGACAAATACTCTAATTTTATAACTTCTTGGACTAAATATCACTGAAATAACAGCATCAAAATTCACCCATTTAATTTTATTTTATTTTTGTATTTACTTTATGCAAAGTTTACCATTCTTTGTGTTAATCTGTCTTTAATTTAAAGAGAGAAAAAAAATACTGTATTTTTACAAATTGTGATTTCAAAATCCAGGAGCCTTGAAGAGTACATACTGATTAATAGAATGTAGATGAATGATTTTTAAGACTTTTTTATTTTTGATTAACAGATAAAAAGAAATCCTGTCAACAGGAGCATCTTCAAATATATGAAAATAAGCACATCCTAAGAAGTGAAGTTTCCTTTGATTCTTGTTCTATTAGACAAACTGGACTATCCTGTATAGTCACTCACTACTCAGACCAGGTCAGACAACTTAATTACAACTATGACTTTATTTGTTCAGTTGTAAATCAACAGAAGTTTTTTTGTTGTTTTTGTTTTTTAAATCATCCTTTACCTATTGATCTTACAGTGCTCTCTGACTGAGAATTTAATTAACAATTTCAAAATCTGTAAAGATAGAAAAGAAAGATTAAAGTAGAATGTAAGCCAAATTGTGATTTCTCTTTATCCTGTAATTATTAGAAGGCTTTAGTAGTGAGAGTAAATTATTTGCTGTATTATGGAACTGAATACTGAAAATGCATGGAAGTATGGAAGAAATAAATCTGGATAGAGGACAGAGATATTTTGGGTTTACTTTCGGCTGTAAAACAACTTATTATGTGACCTTGGGAACCCTAAGGGCGTTCCTGTTATGTGCAAGTTGACATTACTACGATGGCACCCATGGAATCCATTTTTTAAAGTCCAAAAAGTCTTCAATTCTTTATGCAGGATACATTGAGAGATACTGGCCATCTGGAGAGAGGAAGAGTGTGAGCACAAAGATGAAGTTCACTGGCCCCTGTTCCCTGAGAGCAGCTCCACAGGCCCCTAGCAGTGTGTCAAACCAGAAGCCTGATACTCAGGTCAAAGCTCCTGGACAAGCAATCTCTTTCACAGAAAGATTGGAGGTGCATTTCAGTCTATTGTCTATGTTGTGCGCTGGGGGTAGTAGCCTGCCAAGAACTGTCTCTTGATGGGTCCCAGGCCTGGCTGGTCTCAGGTCTGGCTGTGATCCAGGCTTGTGACTAGGAATAGGACTCCAGATTTAGAATGTTACATTAGTGTAGTAGGGTGCCTGTGCCCAAAATATGTAAACATAATTCAGCTTATTGTATCACGCATGTGTGGCTGAATGCCACTCTTGTACTCTGATATGTGTGGAGCCATGAGGTCCCCTGGAGAGCAGAAGAGGAGCACAAGAATGGGAGCAGAAGAGCAGAAGCAGAAGCTCGCTCCCTGCTATAGAACTGCACTTCCCGCAACAGAAGTGGGCTCCCTGTTATAAAGTTGGTGCCTGCCATTTCATTCTCATGTCGGCCCCTTGTGCATTCTTTCAACTGGATGTTTCGAAAATTTCCCTTCTCTATCAGCTCACACTGACAGTTATAGTCTTGTGGGAACCTGGAATGCAAGCTTCCCTGGCCTCCAGAGCCAAGCCATGAAGAGGTATCCTCTGAGCAGCAGCTGCTAAAACTGGGTAACAGACTCATGTAAAAGCTTGTTTTCCGGGAGGTAGTGGCACTCTGGCGCATGACAGAGGGAGAGCCGGAAGATGGTGCCTTCTGAGGAGAAAAAAGGAAGAATGAAAAATAAGACCAAAATATTAGAAGAGGAGGAGGAAACAGGACTAGAATAAAAAAAAAAAAAAAAATTTTAAATTTTTTTAAAGGCCCCTGAGATGAGAGGGAGAGATGGGAGGGCCTCCAGAGAGAAAAGGAAAAAAAGGCACTCACGAGTTGGGAAGAGGGGGTTCGGTGAGTTGGCGAGTGGACGTAGCACTGTCAGAGGCATTTCTGAGTGTGATGTAGAACTTGTGGGACTTGTGAACATGACCATCTTTGGTCTTCAGAGCTAGATATTTCAGGGCTTGCCTCTCAGGAGTAGGTCTCAAAAGTGTGAGTCCCCAAAGTGGGTTTCACCTCCTTCCCTCTTCAAGGAGAAGCTCTGGGTTCTTAGTTTCCTCCCAACTGTGGTTTGCTGCGCTGAGGGTGATATTTATGGGTAGGTTGTTTCAGAGTCTCCTACAGGATTCGTTTGGTGTATCTGTAATCGTTGCTCAGCCAGTCTTTAGATTTTTCAGAGGAAATCTTTCCATATGTAGCTGTAGCCTTGATGTGTCTGTGGGGGCTGAGTTCAGCATCTTCCTCCCCTGCCATCTTCAAACCGAACCTCCCTTTTTCTTTTAGTTGAGAATTTTCAATGTGATTTAATCTCACACCTTTGTTAAACTTTGACAGTTTCCTGACCCTACTCGTTTGTTGCCTCTAATTATCTGTGGTTTGGGATATCAAGCAGACTTATTAAAAATTATATGTGAAACAGTAAGAGAACAGAGAAAAAAAAAACTAGTATGAAACTTCATTCTGAGTCTGTTGTAGACAAATACTTTTTGTGACTTAAAGGGAACTGAGTAAAGACCACTTCATCTGATGATCTCACGTTTGCTTATTCTTGTTTCCATGAGAAGCATTATTTTTAGTGCTATCTATTTTTAGATTCTCACTGTTTAATGGGTACCTGCGCCTTACCTTAGGCTAATTCCTATTAGAAGAAAATGAAAAATTTTTAATTGCTTATTTGTTGCTGTGATGTACAGAGGTGAAGAATGTCGGGGGGTTGGGGCTGAGGTTAGGCTGGGAGAAAGAGAGAAAAATATTTCTAAATTAGGAAAGTAAAAATTACAGTTTAATATAGAAATTGTATAGCAATAGGGGGAATGTATGACAAAACAGTTCCTAAAAAGAACTTTCCTATTAGTATAATCATTAGGGATTTTAATAAAAAGACAGTAACATAATACAGCCTACTATCTCTGGATATCAGATTTTTAGATTCTTTGAATAACAAGGATAAAATCTGAAGTTATATTGATGTTACTGATCCATGCAGCTTTTGATTAGTTTCCTTTTTGGTTCTATCTGGAAGGCAAATTGTTCAAACCCATTCACTATTGTAAGCATTAAAAGGCCTGTTTGTTCACATTATTCTGATATGTCATCACTTTGGGGGGTTCATTAGAAGCATAAGCATAGTTTATGCCTGTCAACTCAGCAGGCATTTAAAACATTAAAGGTACGTGTTCATCTTCAAAACAGAAGAAGCTGTGTGAGCAGTAACATTTTATGTCTAGAGTAAATAGGAATTACTATGTTTTTTGTGGTAACCAATTAATTACCTGGAGTTCTACATATGATCCTGGCATGGTTAGAGACTTTATTTATATCATTCATTCTTTTTTCTATTTTAACTTTGAATAGTTAATGTGTTATTAATTTTTTAAGTTAGCTTTCATTTAGGGTAATTTAGAAAATGTTTATATTTCATTGCCAACATAGGCACTATCTTACCTTCTCTCTGAAGACTTTTCTTACTTTAGGCTGTCTTCTCCAAAAGAAGTTAACTTGCTTTCTCTACCATTAATTTGTCACTTTCTGCCTTGCACTGTAATTTTCCTTGCCTATGTATATATTATCTCCATAAATAGATTTTAAGCTACCTGAAAGTCAGACACTTATCTGAATTTTTTTTATATCCCTCAATTCTTTAAGAGTCTTTTATTTATCAACTCATGGTAAATTTTTGCATCATAAATTTCCTCAGCACATAACACAACTTTTTTCCTATGTGAATATCATGCTCTGTACTTTAATTTGTGACATATTCTGAAAAATCAGGTAAGATACTAAATATGATTGAAAATTCCCCTCATCTTTTATTATTATAATTTATAAGTCAAATACCATAAACACTAGAGATGGTTAGTTATTTGTATATTAATATGAAATTAATGTGTATTACATGTACATCAAAAATGATTTATCATCCAGATAAAATCCTACCTGTCTTTCAGTCTGCCTGTTGTACATTCGCTGATATAATCACTAGGTTCTTCAACTATAAACCTAAAGGATTTAAAATGTCAGAAGACATAGATATCAAAATCTTAAAAAAATTATATCTAATGACCTTCTGTTACCATTATTGCTTGTGCATTCAACCAATATTTATTGAGCAATACTACTATAAATTAGTAATTTTATAAGTACATGGGATACCACACTGAAAAAAAGTCCTTAAATTAGAGATTGCATTCCTGTGAGAGTATGTGCATATGCATGTGCGATGAAGCAGGAGTGGATAGTAATTATGTAAGATGTCAAATTGTTACAAGAAAGCAAAGAAAAATAAATCAAGGTTAAGTAAGGCAGTAGAGAGTGATGGATATGGACGTTAATTTACACACATGGGTAGAGAAGGACTCCATGATGAGGTTACATTTAAGAAAAATTTAAATGAAGTAAGTATTTGGCTATTTAAGAGAATAAAGTACAGTATCTGAGCAAAGGGAAATATGGCAGAAAGTACAATTGGAGAGGTGGTCAGGTGGCTGATTATAGCATCTTGCAGGACACAGAAAGGATTTTAAATTATATTCTGAGTATGATGATAAGCCTTTGAAAGGTTGAAATCAGTTGTGATATGATCTGACTTATACAATATAAATAATGGTTTAAATAGACTGTCAGAATTATTCCACTGATAAAACATGACTTATACTGTGAATTAGAGTTAACAGGCATTTAAAACATTAAATATATGTGCTCTATTAGCTCAATAGCTGCTGATTTTTTTAGATGCCTGTTTGAATCATCTGGGAGCTTTGAAAAAAATCCCAGAGCCTAGGCTCTACGGCTAGGTGAAATCAACATCTCTGGAATCAGTGGGGCCCAGGCATCAGTAATTGTTAGAGCTCTCAGAGGTGATATCAATGTGCATCCTAGACTGAAACCCACTGTAGTAGCTTAATATTTTCCTTGTGTTCCCCTAAGTGTTTTCCTGGACAAGTATATACATCAGAACATATGTATGCATGTATATTGTTATGTATGTATGTATGTATGTATGTATGTATGTATATTCTTATGTATGTATGTATGTATGTATGTATGTACATACTTATGTGTGTATGTATATGGTATAGTTATTATTTGAAGGCAGCAAGAGATATCTAACTGGAAATATATTTGGGGAATTTTTATTTTAAGAAATACATACAAGTTCTTTTTGCAGACTCTGGCAATTTGGTGTAATTATCAAATTGTGTTTGATGTCACTGCAGAAAGAATCCATCTGAAGCTATGTAAACTCTATGATAATAAATAAAAATTCCAACATTAGTTTCTGACTAGAAGTTACTAGCCCTGCATTAAAATCCATAATTGTGGTATAGTAATTTATTTTCCTATAAAGAAAACAGTATGACCTCTCCAATTTAGACTTTATCTTTAAATAACATGAAACAATTTGGTTTCTATAACTATTTCCCTTTCAACAATTGGATGTTGATGTTACTATTTCTTATCAAGTACATATGTTGTTCTGTAGTAATTATTTATTGAAAGCTTCTTTCTTGCCAATGATTAATAGACATGTAAAAATAGGTGTTGTACACAAGTGGTACTAACACCATCCCCTGACCAACACCATTGTGACTCAATTTGTCTCTTGTTCTACAGTGTAGAACAATTTCTGGAAAAAGAATTTCCACATCTCTCTATTCCTCATCTTCTGCTGAACTGCTGGCAAAATGACCCCTTCACTCTGTCCCAGCTCTAACAGAAACAGTTACAAACCCAGAGAAACAGGAAAGCAGATTCTTCAGGAGCTTAAAGTAAAGGTGGTCTCATAAAACAATAAGGGAATGGGCCACATAGCTTGCTTATGTTCTCTGCCCTTAATGTGAGCAGAGAACCAAATCAACATTAAATTACTTCTGTGTAAATAAATTATAACAGTCATTAAGAAACTTGGATATAAGAATATAGCCTGATACATGAAAAGACTGATTTATTTCTAGATCAGCTGACATACATCTTCAAACCCTTTCATGATGCAAACAAAACCTTTAAGCAGTTCCATTCTCAGTCTCCCTCTTTATCCTTCCAGTAGGATTCCAGCTGTAATTTCTCAGGTTTTATGTTGCTTTTATCAGATCTAGATTGATTGTGCTAATTATTTTCTTGAAAGATACCGGAATTTGATTATGCAATAATATTTTGCTCCTGTTTAAATTATTTTAAAAATTGATTCCACCACATTGTCTTCATTGCTTATTTTTAAATTTATTATGTGTTAGAAAATGGGGCTTGTTATATTGGTACTATTTAGGGATGCACGACAAATATTTCTTTTACTCTGCAAGGGTTTATTGTTGAGAAATTGAAATCTGTTGCTCTTGGCTTCTTGATCTCTTTACATTTCTGTAGTATAAAGAGACTTCATCCAGCCTGATTCTGTTGCAGCTACTACTGCCAGATCTAGCAAAGCTAAGACACGTTAATAAGAGTTATGTTCTAGTTTTTGTCAGTGTTGTAATTTAACATCTCCACTTTAGTTCACTCAAGTAATTCTGTATATAGTCTAGTAGTTCTGCAGATATTTTAATGGGTTCCTTATTATACATGGTCATAAATATAATGTAGAGGAGAATTGTGTATGATAATTATTGCTTCTATGGTTATGACATAGGTTCATTCTAGGGATAAGACTTTTTTAAATTGTTAAACAGTTACCTAAATTGAATTATGCAGGGTTATCCTGATAGCACAGTTAGTAAACCAGATATGTTTGAGATGCATGCAACAAAATCATAACAAAAAATAATGTCTTACTGTCAGGACTTCCCTGACCTTCCATCAACAGATTTATAAACTTAGGTGTTTATTAGGCTCCATAGACCAGCGCTTCGCACTTTTAATATGTGTACAAAATACCTAGGAATCTTACTAAATGCTTCAGAAGGTTGAGTATGGGACTGAGATTCCCATTTTTCAAAATTCCCCAGTGATACCAATGCTTCTTGTCCAAGGACCAAACTTTGAATAGAAAGGAATGAGGGAACTAACTTTAAACCCAGACTTTGGGGCTCTATACATCACTTAGCAAGTTGGAATTTCCACAGAAATATTATTTTTAAAAATCCTTCTATTTATTTTAATGAATAGCAAAGTTATAAACCACGCACCATGAGACATAATGTAAAGAACTCAACAGGGGAGTCAGAGTCCAATTTCTAATTAATTTTTTAAACATATAATTTCCCCCTAAACCTTCAAGGAAGTTCATCAAACCAAGCACTCCTGAGAATTAGGTGCTTAATGTAGAAGCATGCTTGGTAACGCAGTGGTTAATCAGGAAATATCTTCCTCTTAGCTGTCCTCTCAATCCAAAAATATAGCAAGTGCTCACGTAAGGTCTTTTCATTCAATGTTGTTTCGTTATAATGTTGATGAGGAAAAAAAAATTGATTCCCTGCTGGGACCTCTGTTTGTGTGGAGTATGCACATTTTCCCATGTCTGCATTGGTTTTCTACAGGAACTGAGTTTCCTCCTACATCCTAAAGAAAGATTTGCAGAGATGAACTGGCGTGTCTAAATGTACCCATTTGAATGAGTGTGGGGATGTGGGAGTGGCGTCCTGGTCCAGAGTGAGTTAGAAAATCTTTAACTTACTTGTTTTTATTAATTTTTCATAAATGTGCATATAGCTCACATTTATTAATGTTTAACATTAGAAATGCTTTGGGTCTTCATTTAGAAGTTTGATGGTGTTTTGATGATGATATGCCATAGGAACTTACCTTGTTTATATCAGTTAGCCCTATAGTAAAATTGTTCTGTTATAGGTTGTTTCATTTAAAGTTGCAGTTTCTAGTAGCACTTTCCAGTTGTGACAACCAAAAAAGGTCTATAAGCATTGCCAAATACCCCACCACTACCAGCAAGAGGGGAGGCAAAATCATCTCCAGTTTCCCTAACTGCCTCATTGGGAGTGAGATGATGGTACTTCTACCCCAATTTTCAGTACACGTGCGTTCTACTGTTTGGGTTAACAGTACAAAGTTACATCCACTAATTTAGGGTGTGTACCATGTCCTCATGGAGAATGACACAGGGTTTCTTCTCTAAGACGATGATGCAGCTGTCCTTTCCGAAAAGCACCCTCCTTGCTATTTGAATACAGCTTCAGGGCAATGGAAGGGCTAAGGGGGAAAAATAGGTGGTGGTTTTGTGGATCTAGTGGATACATTGTGAGCCAGACCTTGGCCAGGACTTAATTTATCACTGACTTCTCATATACCAGTTTAAAAATGTCACCATGATGATGTTGTGGGACCTGGGTTATTGGTATCAATTCAGACCCCATGTCCAAGGTCTAAATTCCTTATTCCTCTCTCCTGATATATAGTGTCAAGGAGATGATGATGAGTTTCCTTAGAAAAGCACTGGAGGTTTCACTACTGTTTGCACTCGCAGTTGTGCTGTAGAGCCCTTCCTTACAGGGACTCAGTGTATCTCCTTTAGTCAGCGGATTGCAGTCACAGACCTGCTTCATGTCTGGAAACTGGGCTTGAGAATGTGACATTTTATTTGGGAGGCTGCCCTCAGCATCTTCATTACCCATCAATTTTTTAAAAATTTTTTGTTGTTTAGATTAAGCAATATTCCTGTTGGCTTCCCTGCTCTCTTGTGCCTCAGAACCTCATATTCTATTCTTTTCACTAGTTCTCTATGGGTCAGAATCACAGGCTGCACTCAGACCTTGCTGGTCATTATGGTAATTGCTCACACCTGAGTTCTGATGGTTAAGTGCTACCAGCTGGACTCTATTATTTCAGGATCCTTATTACTTTTAGAGATCTCTGTTCTAAATCAGCATTTTGTATGATGAGCCCAGCCTATAGAGGACAGCTACTAAGGGGCTTCACAATGATACTGGCTCACTCTCACTAACATGTTTTTTTCTACTTTGATAAATGGAGGGTCCTTTGGGCCCTGTCACTGAACACACTTGGCTGGTGGGTTTTTCTGACTTAAATATAGCAATTACAGCATACACACCTTTTTGAGCCCTTAGAGACTGTTAGGAGCTAAATGTTTATACCCCCTTCCTTCCTTCAAATTCATATGTTAAAGCCTTTAACTCCAATGTGATGTTATTTAGAGGTGAGGCCTTTGGGAGATAATTAGATTTAAATGAGATCATGAGGGTGGAGCCCTCCTAACAGGGTTAGTTTCCTTATTAGAAGAAGAAACACCATAGCTTCCTCTCTCTGTCATGAGAGGATATGGCATAAAGGCAGAGGTCTGCATGTCAGGAAGAGGACTCTAGCCAAGAAATGAATATGCTGGCATTTTTATCTTGAACTTGCCAACTTCCAGAACTGTGAGAAATAAATATTTGTTGTTTCAACCACCCAGTCTGTGGTATTTTGTCATAGCAGCCTGAGAAAACTAAGACTTGGGTCTTTCTCTAGCATGTAGCTTACTTAGGTCATTACTTTTTCCAAAGTTCCAAGGCCACTCTAGTAACTAATTCACATTTTTCACGGGGTCCCTGCTAAAATGTTAAATCACACCTTATGGGAAAACTGTTTGTTATCTAACTTTATGCCTTTCTCCTTGATCCTGCACCCATGTATGTTCTTGCTTCTTTCTCTGGTGTAGTTACCTAGATGCTGAAGCTTCTTTGGAGTGTATTCTTTTTCCTCCCATAGCAGGTCCAGCACTATTTAAACTGGGTTATGCTGTCATTTGATTCCAACTGTGACTCTGGTGGCCAGGTAGGGGAGTAAGAGTGCATTCAGTAGGTCAGAAGATAATGTCTTGAAAGTCAGAGGCCTCTGCATTGCCCACAAGTAAGGGGCTATGGGGAACACTAACATTTAACTAAGAGATTGGACTACTTCTGCAGGTTCAGAGGATTCAGGGAGATCGAGAGATTCAAAGATCTAAAAATTATAAGCCTACATTTCCCTATCTCAAATTTCAAGTCTCTGTTCTGTCCCAACCAGTGCCTAATCTTGGTGTAGCAAACTTGTCAAAGTTTAGATGTTGAATTTCTCTAGAGATTTCCTACCTTTATGATTAAGTTATGGGCTTGACCTTCATTTATTTTCTGTCCTTTAGCTGCAGGTGATGGGAACCTCTTTACAGGTAGCCAAAGAAACACTTACTTTTCACATTTCAGCTTAAACTGCTGATCATTCACCTCCAGCCTTTTATTTTTTCTCTAATACAGTGATAACTCCCAGTAATAGTCATCCAATTTTATAGTCTTAAAATTACTACTTTCCCTTATACCTCTCACACGTTTGAGATGTTCTACTAGGCCTTACATTCCATCTCATTTACTACCAATGAGGAGTTTCATAGTTGCCTCACTAAAGAATCCCAAAGGCTATTGGTACTCTACTGACTGTCAAAGATAGGATCTTTTATTGTCATGTGGCTGGCAAGTGAGTCAAACCTCCAATTGTCATTTTAGAGTTGGCTTCCTAGGACTATTCCTAACACCAACTCTCTTAGGCCAGGTTTTGCTGGAAACAAAAAGCAGTAAAGATTTATGTAAAGGAGATTTATTGGGAGCAACCCTGAACCACTCCTGTAAAGATGTGTAGAAAGCAGGATGGGGAAAGGGAAAAAGTTTAATTGCAATTCAGTTACAGTAACTACACTTCAATTGGTCTCATAGGTACTCTTGAGCTGGAGTGGCCCTTCAGAGTCATCGCAGGTTGAGTCAAAGAAGCACTGGACATTTGTTCACCACCATCTCCTCCCTCCATACTTAAAATTAGTCATTTTTATTGTTTCTAAGTAACACCTTAATAAACAAAAAAGAAAAAAATATATTTATACTTGTGTGACAAGTAAAAAAAATTCAAAATAATATTATTAAAGGGGGATGAAAATTTTCCTGACAATTTCATAGGATAGAGGAGAGCATTAGAGCAGGACTGCCCAACCCCCTTAGCCCCCCCAACCCCCATGGCAGCAGACCCATACAGATCTGTGTGACCTATTAAGAACCGGGCTGCACAGTAGGAGGTGAGTGGTGGGGGCGCAGGGCAGGGAGAGCAAAGCTTCATCTGTATTTGCAGCCACTCCCCAGTGCTGGCATCATCGCCTCAGTACCATCTCAGATCATCGGGTATCAGATTCTCATAGGAGCACTGGTCCCTGGTGCCAAAATGGTAGGGACCGCTGTGTTAGAGCACATATAAAGCAAAAATTTTTTACATTCTTTTTAAAACTCTTTTTGCTCAACGTTCCACTCCTCAGAGCAGTTGCTACCTCTTTTCTGCACTCTCATCCTTCCTGCAGATTAACCCCTCTTGGAATATTTCCAGTACCATCTTGGGCTGAGTTCTGCCTTCTTATTCATAATTATATTTTCCTGACCATTGATTTCTGGCTCTCTCTCAGCCTCTGCTGTTTGCAGCCCCATGGACCGGTCCACTTTACTAATCAGGGATCTTCTTTGGCAGCAGGCCCCAACCTGTTTTAAAAGATAAACATGAAATTCATCAGTATCGAGGTAATCAAAACTAGAGTTTAAACCTTTTAAAACTAGATTCAACTGAAGAAATTTTAAAGCTATCTATCAGAAAATGCTTTATTTCTCACAGCAGAATATTTTTTTTTAATGTACATAAAAATTAATAATATTTTAAGCAAAACTTTCTTTGATTCTATATAGGAAAATTATTGACTTTACTATAAACATACATATGATTCATTTAAATGGTAGACAATGCAATAACCCACTTTAAGACTTGGTTTTAAAGAGTGATTACAAATGAGAGTGTTTAAAAACTATTATCTGATCTCTGCCTCAAATATTATCTTGTTGACTAAGAGAAAATCATAAGGAATATTTATTAACTTATAAGTGAGCTCAGAATTTTTTTACTAGGAGAAGAAATCAGAAATTGCTAAACATAAACAGTTAATGTTTAATGGAGTCATGATACTTTAAACTAATGTGAGAAAGTGAGCCAAGTAGAAAAACATCTCTCCTTAACATGAGAGTAGGCTGTTTGTAAAAAGCCCCAGAGAATTTTTTAATGCCCTTTTCTCATCCTTTCAGGACCACTGGTAAGCTGTTTTAGCACTTCATTGGACTCACCCAAGGTTTTCTTACATGATTTATTTATCTAGCCAAAGCCAGTTCTCTTTTGTAAGGGAAATGCATTGAGAAAAAAAAAAATCTATAATATCCAGGGCTATTCCAAATAATTTGAAAATAAACATCCAGACTCTGCCCCAATGAATTATACCATCATTATACATAAAACAAGGATTGCTTCATACTTTACTCACTGTAATTTATATTAATTTTGGCAATAGTGTCTAAAAATATACCACTTAAATGTAATACAAGCACTCACTATGAAACTCATTATTTAGATATTAATTCTAAAAACTTTAGAGATTATGATACTTATTCCATTGAATCAAGGTCTAAAGATAAACACTCTGGAATAAAAATTCCACTCAAATCCTATAAGGCTATTTTATAAATATGACTATTTCTTTGAACATGCTATAATTGGAATAAGTTTAGAAATCTTATAAAATAAAAATTACCAAATTTTTCATTTTTAGCAAAGCAGATTATGACTCTCTAAAGTTACAAGTAAATAAAAAATCACATGCTTATACATCTATAATAAAATTTCAAAGTTTGATCCAGTAACAATGAGCAGGTCAGGCTCATCTGTGAAAGAGAACTGAAGAAATTGATCAGATGCCTGTTAATATTTACAAAATAAGGCATTTCTATACAATACTTACTTTGGAAAGCCTTTTAGGCAAGCAGAGAGATCAGTCCTAGGTCCTCTGGGAAAGACCAAATCAATAGAGAATCAAAAAAAACAGGAAAATTACCTATTTGGCTGCCTACTTTTGTTACTAAGATATAAATACCCCCCCACACACACACACACAAGGTTATACTCTAGTTAAGCCTATATAAAAATAGATATTTTTTTATCTTTTGCTCTGAATTAAAATTTTATTTATTGGAAGTGATTACTATAATTGAGATTTTAGTATATATTTTCACTTTATTTATCAAACATTTATATAGTACTAATTATGATACAATCAAGGCTCTGTTCTAAGTGTTTTATCAGTATTAACTCATATAATCCTCAGTACACTGAGATAAGCAAGATTTGATATTCCTGTGTTATATACAAGGAAACAGGCACAGAACCATTAAATAACTTCTTAAAGTTCACACAGCTAGTAATTCACTTTTAACCATTATACTGTGCTAGATCATGGATGAATAAATTATAAAGCTATATACTATTTTATAATTTTATTTTTCAAATTCATAGATAAAAATCATTTTAAGGAACTCTGTACCTGCTTCACAATTTCTCTTTCCACTCCCCTTACCATCAGCCCCCATGACCCCAGTGTGTTCAGTGTTAACTCTCAAAATACTGTAGACTTATGCTCAGTATGTTAACTTTCTCTTTATTGGGCAGTAAAACATAGATTTCAAAGGAAGGGTCCTGGAGCTGTGCTCTTTGAGTTTATATCCAATTAGAAACCTTTGTGCAAGTTATTTACCCAATCTGGACTTCTTTTAGGGTTGTTTTGTGGAGTAAATGAATTAAAATATGAAGAGCCCTTAGATAATGAGCAGGTAACTACTCCTATTCTTATTATTATTTCTTGTTCTCAGTAGAAATTCTTACTTTATAAGATTGTTTCAAGTTGACTCAGACATTCCATAAAAATATCTCTGCCTCATTGCCAGGTTCCTAGTAGGAGTTCAATAAATTAATGAGAGTGTCTTCTCTCCAAAGTTCAGGGCTTTTTCTCTCTTTCTTAGAATATGGCCTTCTAACTGAGTTCTTTCCTTCTTAATTTTTAACCAATTCTGCAAATTAGTTATATTTCAAAATCTAAATTTGAATTATATTGTATCACATACAGAATAAAGTTTCTAGTTTTAGAAAGCCATTCAATGCTCTGTGCACTTTGCCTTTTGCTTCCTTTTTTCTGCCTAATGTCCCTGATCTTTCTGATTCATGCACACAGTATTCTGTCACACCAGAGAAGTCACTTAACCAAACACATGTTGATACCTCTGTGCTAGGAATCATGTCTTTTTTTTCTGCTTAACTGCCCTGTCAAGTTGCAACTCTTAGTCTGGCCTCATTCAAAAGTTCTCTATGACCCTGTTCACTCCTCTGGAGACTATTATTATTCCTTCATTTGTGCTCAAAGGTATACCACTTCCTATCTCCCTATAGTTCTGATCATCCGCTGCTGTATTTTATAATTAGTTGTATAGTCATTGGTGTTACTGTGTAGGCATTAAATGCTGTCCACACTCCTCTACACAAAAAAAGGCCTTTTCATATAATAAGTTGTCAAATATTTATTGTATGTATGAAATATGGGTTGAATACTTAATGATTCCTCAAGGACAACTTGAAAAAGGTAGCTATGTAAGAAATACAGAAGGAAAACAAAAACTTAATATTTACATTAGAAAATTGGTTGGCATTCATTTTCTAAAAACAAATTTGGAAAAAATATAATATAAAGCAGATACTCAGTTAATGGGAGCAAGATGGAAAATGCTATTGCCAAACCATATTTAAGAGTAATCAGCTTCCCTAAATTGAGCATAAGTCTGAAGCACGATCAAGTTAACAAAAAAGAAAAGGCCAGTATTATTTTGACTGAATTGAAAACAGAGTGTGGGGAAATTTGTATTTTTCCCTTGGAGAATAGAGTGATCTTATTCCTTCATTTAAGCTATTTTGTGCCAAAACTTACCCTATGGTTTAGATCTTTATCAATATCTCTTTTCCCATTGAATTTCATTATTATCCCCTGTTTCATTCCTGTCTTTCTCTGTTCTCTGCTAAGTGGTTGCTTACTGACTTTAAATTCTGTGTTAATGGACATAAGTCTAATAGCTCCCCTTATATTAAAAGCATGTTTCAAAGAACTTTCTGGATTTAGATAGTTGATTAAAAATAAACTAAGCTAAATTTCCCTTAGACTAATCATGCAAAATGTTTGGTTAGGCAGCAAGTTTATTAGGTATCTAATATATGTCAGCTATGGTAAAATGTAGTATTGTCAAAAGAAAGTCCCACTCGCCATCCACATGGAGTTCGCAATAAAGCAAGAAAGTCAAACAAATAAGTGTCAGTGAGATAAATGCTATAGGATAATACTGTATATTTGCAAAACTAGAGCTTGTTTATCTAGTTTTGGGATAGAAAGATACTTATTTTAAGTGATACTTATTGGTGTTACTGTGTAGAGATTAGTCCTAAAACACAAATTATATTTAGCTGAACAGAATAATAAAGGTAGAGAAGATATATTTCTAGATAAGGGAGTAGTCAATGTAGTGGAAATAACACATGTAGGTAGACTTGGAGATAAGAGAGCAAAGAGGGACTGTGGAAGAAGCCAAAAGATGTCAACATTTTTGCAGAGGAGACAATAAAAGAGAGAATAGAATAAGTCTAGAGAAAAGGAAAAAATAGTTTGGTTTTCTAGGGGACTTCGAGATTTTGCACTTGATTCCAGAAAGCTCTATCCTCTCTCTTCCTGCAGATGTTTCTCTCTGCAGTTATCAAAAGTTATTTATCCTGTTTGTGCACTGTATCCCAACTCCTGTAGCACACCAAAGACTTTGTTCCTGGAATCACATAATCTCTTTCTCTCAAATCACTATTTTTTTTCTACTAGATCATTCCTATAAAAATATAAGTACACCATAAGAGATCACATCTTAAAAAAAAAAAAAAAAGCTATTTTCTGTTTGATATTCCATTCCCATTCATTTATTTTTGCTTTTACTTTCCTTGCTTTTGAGGTCAAATTCACAAAATTCTCTCAAAAACCAAGGTCCATGAGTTTATTATCTCTGTTTTCTTTTATGTAATTTATTGTTTCAGGTCTTATATTCAGGTCTGTGATCCATTTTGAGTTACTTTTGGCATACGGTGACAGATAACAGTCAGTTTTAATTTTTTTGCATGTGGATTTCTAGTTTTTCCAGCACTGTTTATTAAAGAGGCTTTTCTTTCTCCATTGTATGTTTTTGGCTCCTTTGTCAAAAATTACTTGCCCATATATGCTAGGGTTTATTTCTGGGCTCTTGATTCTGTTCCATTGGTTTGTGTGTCTGTTTTCTGCCCATACCATACTGTTTTATTATTGTCTCTTTGCAGTATATTTTAAAGTCAGGCAGGGTGATGCCTACAGCTTTGTTCTTTTTTTCCCAAGATTGCTTTGACTATTACGGGTCTTTTGTGCTTTCACACAAGTCTGATGACTTTTTGTTCTATTTCTTTAAAAAGTGCCATAGGGATTTTGATGAGGATTGCATTAAATCTATATGTTGCTTTGGGTAATAAGATCATTGTAACTATCTTGATTCTTCCAAACCATCTACACAGAACATCTTTCCATTTCTTTGCATCTTTTTAAAAATTATTGTTAGCTTCAAGTATACAGTACATTGGTTGGACATTTATATAGTTTTTAAAATTATCCCCCTAATTGCTCTTTCTCCCCTCTAGCTCCCCACCTAGCCATTACATTAATGCTAATTACATTCCTTATGCCATGCTCTCCATCCCCATGACCATCTATCAACTATTAATTTGTACTTCTTTAACCCTTCACCTTATTCTCTCAGTCCTCCAACACCTCTCCCTCTGGCTGTCACAAGATTGTCCTCTATTCTTCTCCAATTTCTTTTAATAATGTCTTATAGTTTTCAGTGTATAGGTCCTTCACATGCTTTGTTAGATTTATTCACCTAATATCCAAAATATACAAAGAATTCATATAACTCAACAATTTTTAAAAATCCAATTAAAAAATGGGCAGAAGATCTGAACAGACACTTCTCTCAAGAAGACATACAAATGGGCATGAAAAGATGTTCAACTTCACTAGCTTTTAGGGAAATGCAAGTCAAACTCACAATGAGATACTACCTCACGCCTGTGAGAACGGCTATCATCAACTGGACAGATAAGAAAAAGTGCTGGAGAAATTGTGGAGAAAAAAGAACCCTCTAATACTGCTGGTGGGAATGTAAATTGGTATAGTCACTATAGAAAATAGTATGACATTTCCTCAAAAAATTAAGAATAGAATTACCATATGACCCAGCAATTCTTCTTCTGGGTATTTACCCAAAAAAACTTGAAAACATTTATTCTCAAAGATATATACATTCCAATGTTCATAGCAGCATTAATCATGGTGGCCAAGACATAGAAACAACCATAGTATCTTTCAATAGATGATTGCATAAAGAAGATGCGGTACACATATACAGTGGAATATTACTCGGCCTTAAGAAAACAAGAAATACTGCCATTTGCAATAACGTGGATGGATTTTGAGATTATCATGGTTAGAGAAATAAATCAGACAGAAAAGTTGAGAAACATATAAGTTCACTTATATATGGTATATAAAACTGAAAGCAACAAACAAACATAACAAACAGAGACTCATGGACACAGACAGTAGATTAATGGTTACTAGAGGGAAAGGGAGAGAGAGGAGGTAGACAGGGGTAAAGGGGATCAAATATATGGTGATGGAAGGAAATTTGACTTGGGGTGATAAACACGCAATACAATAAACATATGAGGTATTACTGAATGGTACACTTGAAACTTATATGACTTTGTTAACCAATTTCACCCCAATAATTTTAATTAAAAGTTAAAAAAAGGCTTTTTCAACTAGCTCATCTTCCCTGTCTCATTTTTTGTACCCCTCATAGAATATCTTATCCAAAAATAACATCCATGTCTATACTCACTGTCTATGTTTTCTCACTAATCCTTCATACATAAATATATTTTATCAAGATTTTGTCTCCATGCTTCAGTAAATCAACTCTGGCAGAGTAATCAGTGTCCTTCGTCATGTACACTTCAGATGATTCAGTAGCATTTAAAGAGGCTGCATCACACTGTTTAAATTGTTTAGTCAGATATAAGAGATTAGTCCATCATCATATTTCTAACATTATTGAATACATATGAAACTCCACATGGTTTCATTGAAGCCACTGTCACTAGTCTTTCAGTGAGGCGAAGAGAGTGTCAGGGCTTACAGCACACCAACAGCTTTTATTAAAAATCCTTTTTAATATTCCTTTAGTCTTCAACTCCTGAATTTTTGATACCTTAGAGATGAGTAAAAGTTTAAGAGCTCTCTAACAAGTTTTCAGCTACCTACATTTGATATTTCTCCATAGTCATTTCACTTTGTAATGTATAATCTTTGGTCTTAATGGCTCAGGTAAACTGAAATGAGAAAAAAATTCCATTTTAATATGCTCACATATCTAGAGATGGGTCATATTTTTCTTTTTTTAATTTAGAATAGAGATTTAGCCCACTTTAGGACTCAGTTCAAATTGCATTAGGGACTCTTTCCTCTGCAATCATTAAGTTGCTAGCTGGTTAGTAGTTGAGAAATGCCAATGTGTACTAGTGGCCACTGTGAGGTCATATTTTCTTTTCTTCTCAGAAGAATTCCCTGTGAATTCACTGAGAGAAGCATGCTTTCCCTACTTGCTCTTCACTCAAGTTTAGTAGACACATATAGATGATAAAATAAGAAAAATTCCACTGTTCTGCTAATGCACATGAAAGAACCATTTTAGTCACATGGTTAAGCCCATAATAGACCAAACTCCCTAAGAATGTGCAAACCTGCTTTCCATGGGAGAGCCAGGCCCTGGTATGCTATATTGGGTGGGGGAGAAACCTTAAAAGTAAATTATAAAAGACTAAAAATATTGGATAGGAAAATAGAAAGAAAATAAAGTATGAATGTTCTATTTTAGACTCAATACAGAAATAAAGATGATTCAGCTCAATTATTTTAACTGTTGTTTCTTAGTAGCAAAGACCAATGCTCTTTGCAGTTTGATTTACCATTTGTTTGATAATAGAAACAAATGTATGTGGAATTACATAGTAAGATATATATGTGTAAAATTTATGTGTAAAAGTATAATTATTTCATGTTAGAAAATAAGCCTTATTTTTAAAACACATCACTTTAGCACTCTTAGAAGGGAGAATAACTAGAACCAGTGTTGTTATTAATAGTGTTGCTACAGATTCATGGTATCGCAGTAAGGGATAGAGGCTCGCTCAGTTGGAAAAATGTAGGAGCTGTAGGCAACTGCGACATAGCTCTATATTCCAACAAGGGCACAGCCAGCCTTGAAGGGCGGCAGCATCTTTATACATACAGGTTAAACAATAGTAGCACACTGCCAGGAGCCCACACATGCATACCGGGCACATGGTTACATAAGGGAAGAAGTGCTGAGTCACTTCTACCTGGAAGCTGCTGAAGCTGGTGTTGGGAGGGTGCCTAACTACAGCCATTTTTCTCTCTCCTCACAAATACCATTCCAAAAAGTTACAGAATTTCAATGCCTGAATTGTTAATAAAATTGACCGTCCCAAAATCATTAGAGAAAAATGTAAATTATAAACTGTCACATAAGAGTTCTGCCATTTTCACTTAAAATATCTCTCACCAATATCCATAGTTAAATGTTGCCAAATTTTATTTTAAGTCTCAGAGATATTGTATTGAAAAGGTTAGAAATTTATTGATAAATAAAATTTAGGTATAATATACAGAGGGATCTGACTGATAGTTTATTTTAATCCATTACATAATTATGTGGCTATTATGTTACATTGTAACCCTACTATTCCTTAAAAATTAAAAAGATTTTTTTTGTTAACAAGTTATTTCATTTTGTATCAGATCACTTACCTTTAGTATATTTTATAATTTATTTGCTTGTGAGTACCATGGTCATCAGCAAGATAATACAATTTAACTAGATTATTTTATTTATATACTAACCTTATGCCCATATAGCTGAGGCAGCTAACCTCCCATTGACATTTTGACATGTTGAGGGCATAACTCCTCCTATACACCAATGCATCTAACCTTATGATATATTTCTACTAATCAAGAGTCATATGCATGCAAGTTCTGGTGCTGCGATTAAATTTTTTGGGACTAATTTAAAGAGAAAAATGATGAACAGTTTAGGGAAGTATAGGAATGGGAAAAATGATGAACAGTTTAGGGAAGTATAGGAATGGAAATAGATTGAGAAGGAACAAGTAAAAGTTGAACATACACATTATAATACATCTTGATTAACATTTTGCAATTAATTAGTCAAGAATCTTTATCTTTAAAGTGTCCTGCTCTGTCTAATAGCACAGGGTGCTTCACCTCTGTTATTATCTTCACCATTTTTTTTTGTTGTTGACTATCTTTCCTACTAAACTGGATTTTTTTCTCTTTATTCTTAGCACTTGGTATCGTCTAAATAAAACACTTATAAAATAATGGTTTTGAACTATGTGAAAAAATAAACAAATTTATATATTCTCTTGAGTTAAGTCAGTACCCTAAATAAAATCTTTTTATATTTTTAGTTTTCCAGTAGTGTTTCTTAAAGCAATATCATCTATTAAACACTGTTGATAAATAAGTAAATTATATCTTCAGATATGAATGGAGTCAAGAAAAGAAACACCACTTTTCAATTGCTCATTGTCCAGTTGGTACTAGAGAAAAGAACTTTTATTTTAATTTTTTAAGTTGAGAACATATGGGGGAAAATATGAGAGTTTAGAATTTTTAGCTGAACCCTAACCTTTAAGTGTTTGTCTTTGTTAATTCTTGGCAAAATAAAACCTTAGTTTAGAGATAAAAGGTTTAAATGGGCTATTAAAAATCTTCTTGAACTTCAAAGAGTTCTTAAAGTGAACATTTTCACAATTTAAACACAAATGAATGAAACCATGTGGGTTACATTTTCTTTAAATTATATATGCATTTAGAAATTAAGGAAATACACACACGGAAAATAGAGTCTAAGGGTTTTCCTTAGACTCTACATTGAGTGGAAAATAATGCCATAACATATCTATAATTAGTTCAAAATTTAAATATATCTGAAGTAGAAAAACAATCATTTAATTAGAATTAAAAAATTTACTGTAATACAAATCTTCAATGTTACAAAAAATAAGTTAATAATTTTCTGAGTATACATAGCAATGTATCATAAAATCCTACCACTATGTTAGATCCAGTCTCTGCTTTCTGGGACTTTAATAATAATTCACAGACATTGTAAGGTGAATTCATTCATTCACCCTAAAAATAAAATTATAGATAATAAAATATTTACATGATATTATACAAGTACATTGTGCTTTTCAAGACTACATAAATGGCTGAAGAAAAACTATAGACAAGCTAAGTCAAAATCTGTTGTGAGAGTGAGAGCGATGTGCCTGAGGCAACTGAGAGCTCTTTCTGTCACATCTGAAAAAGAAATTAAATCTTATGTGAGATTTATTTTTAAATGATCACAAGATTGTGCTTCATCAAGGTAGAGTTTGAAGGGACATTCTAAGTACTTGATGTTGCTAATCAAACCAATTCAGTGCACAGTAATTGAGTTTTGGCTATTGTACTATTATTCTTCTACCAAGAAACATTCCATGTATGATCATTACTGGGGACTCTGTTCCCAAGAGATATCTAATGGAGCTACTGAATCTTGGAAATGAAGAATTGGTTATTTTTTTTTTTTTGATTAAAGTCATTTTAGGTTCTCCAAATTGATATGGGAGACAGAAAATACGAAGAAATTTTTACAATAGCAGGAAACATGTCTCAGGCAAGCTCAGTGAAGTGAGGCTCAAGTGTAAATACGGCCAGCTACATTTGTTATATATTTGGCTGCACTTCTCAGTGTTTTCTTCTGGGTTATTGATGCAGGTTTCTAGAATTTTCCTATTGACTCTGCTTTTTCTCTCATTAGGAAATATATTCACGAGTTTATTCTAAATTGTGATGTTAGAGTGCCTTGTATGAAGACTTTTTGTTTTAAAGCTACTATATTAATTTTTTTTCGAACTTCTCTGTTTAGCATTTGATGACTTAATTAAAAACTCGATTCCTCAAATTTTACAGGTATAATATGGACTTTCTTTACCATAGCCACATGTACATTCCTCAGCAATTAAGCTGAGAGAGCGTATTTGCATTTCGACATTGTCAATGTCAATAAAACCAGTTCCTATTTCTCCTACAACATTTATCTAAATGAGATACTCTGCCCAGGACTGAGTGTTCTAAATATAATGAATCCATAGTTACAGTGTTGAATGTATTAGGTTCTCCCAAGTCTGTCTTTTAGGACCCAGAATCAACTTTCATCCATCAACTTTGTCTTCTTTTTCAGAAAAGCATAGGCGAACAATTACAGTTCTTTTCTTCAGGCACATCAGACAAACTTGTTACCAGGACCAAAACCTAACTGATCGCTAAGTTTGAAACTTTACCCAGATTCTGATCTCTAACCGGTAAGGACTGACATATCCAATTTAGACCCATACACAAAGCCTCTATTCTAAACACTGGCAGTGTTTTGGTGTCAGTTAAAGGCCTTATGTGTCTCACAATTCTCAGCAATGAAAAAACATGAAGTTATGATAAAAGAAATCTCAATTTATTTATATCGTTTCCCAGAATCATCACTGTTAGTTGACTCAGCACTGGTTTCTGGAAATGGAAGAGGTGCCCATTACCTCTAGTTCACAGTTAAATATTTTCTTCCCGAAGGAAGTCTCTTAGTATGAGTACCTGTTTATTGCACTAAGGTCTAAAGTAGGCAAAACAAATGAGACAAGCAGACTTTGGCACACAGTCTTTCTTGCCATCTTCATCAGAGCATGTTTGATAGAAAGTAACTGACACCCGCTTAAGAGGTTTCAAGAAGGTTAAGTGTAAGCTAACAGAGGCAGCCCATGAAGCCCAAAGGAAGGAAGCACAGCTGGGCCTGTTTTAGGATAGGAAATGCTTGCTGAGAAGTTATCAGGAATAAAGGAAGTTATTGTTGAATTAGTACAGGATTTTATAGTGGTTATGGGCATGGAATCTGGAACTAGACTATGTGAGTTCAAGTCCCAGTTCCTCCATTTGCTTGCAGCACATTTTTGAGACATAATGTCTGCTGTCTCTTATTTCTTCAGCTATAAAATAGGAATAATAAATTCCTATTACAGAAGGTTACTGTAAGAATTAAAAAATACAAAGTACTTATAGTACCTGGTACATAAAAATGTATTCAATAAAAGTTAAGCACAATAATACCCTGTTTATTGACAGTGTTGGGTTTATCATATTACCTGTAGGCAGTTATCTATTCAATATTTAACTTTAGAAAAATCTAAAGCTTAACATAAAATATTAACAAATTGACTCAGTCAAAAAAAGAAGAGACGACTAAGTTATTGAAAGAGTAATGTCAAACAAAAAACTCATGGTACAGAATACCCATGAACTAACTTTCGCATAAGATCACACCCATTTAAATCACTGGTTTATTATATATTGCACAAAAATTTCTCATAAAGTCTACATTCCTATTACTATAACTCAGCAAGATGTTTTTATCCTTTTGAAAAATATAAAATGATTATATCTAGTAAAAAACCTGTTATGTACAATAATATTTGATGAGTAAAGGAGAAAAAAAACCTAATGTTGAGAAATACACTGAGTTTATGTATGCATATATTTTAATATACCACCTTATGTAATCATCTAAATTTCATAGTGGGAGAATAAACATGAGTAGCCAGAGAGGTATGCTCTAAAAAAGAAGAACACGAAGGTAGACTAGTTTAGCAGATATAAAAATATATTATGCTTAAAGAATCAAGTCATTTTAATAGGAATGGAAATAGGCAGAACAATAAATAATATTAGAAAGTCCAGAAATAAGCTCAAGCACAAATATTCATTATAACATAATGATGAGATCTCAAATCAGTAACTGCTATTGGGAAACAGGATAGCCATCTGTAAAAACAATAAATTTGAATCTATAATACACATCATACCTGAAAAAAAATTTGAAAAAATATTTATATGTAAAAAAATAAAATTATAGCACTAAAGATAAGAAGACTGTTTTTGTAATCGCCGAAATGAGAAGGCCTGTCTATAACTCAAAATCCGAAAACCATGAAAGAAAAAATTTACTAAATATAATTTTATATCAATAAAAAGCCTCACCAAGGAAGGAGCTAATAGCAAATCAGCAGATCTGCGAGAGGGGTCTGGAGGGAACATGATGGTCCAGTGACCAGACACCAAGGAAACATGGATAACTTGGCAGATTTTAAAGTGGAGAAATAAGAAGCAAGGATCAGGTAGAAGATGATGCTTCCTAGCAGATACCGGCATGATGACAAAGTCAAGGACATGCTCACAAAGACATGGCAGTGTGCTAGCCTTCTAGAACTTAGATATAAAACTAAAGATGTGAAGAAGAAGAAACTACTTAAATTAACGGAGATATCTTGATTTGACTGAATTAACCTGAAGAAACTGACTGAGTTTTCACTATCGGGCAGAAAGGGGGCTCAAAAAACAAATTAAGTTCGGTTTTTATTTTTTATTTTTTTTTTTGCATAAAAACTTCATAGCAAAGAAATCATAAATAAAGAGACAAAAAAAATCATAAAAGATTATTTAATCTGGTTGCATATAATTAAAACCAATATATATACCATTAACAAAATAACAAAGTCAAAATACAAACAAAACAATAAGAAAAGTATTTGCAATGTGTTTTATGGAAGAAAATTAATCTCCTCAATTTTTATAGAGCTCATAAAAACCAATAAGAATAAAGGCATACTACCCAAAAGAAATATGATCAAAGATTAGTCACAGAACTTTTGAAAATTTGCCTCATTTATAAATTACAATCTATTGCCAAAAGTCATTTAACAATATGCTTTATTGATGATTCTGTGGGGAAACATACTCTCACATATTATAGATGGAAGTTTCACAAACTCTGTAGACAATTACAAATGTATATAAGTTTGACCCAGTATTTCATTCTTTAGATTATTTGCATGTGTGTGAACAAAAGTTTACTTTTTTACAATATATTATTGTCTATAGTACCAAATGATTGGAAACAATTCAAAATCTATCAACAAAGAACCGATTAGATACATTATGGTAAATCAAAAGAATGAAAAAATCATGTTTTATATTTGTTATGTAAAAGAATGTGCAAATATTATATGAAAAGTTCTGTTAAGTAAAAAAAATATTATTCACTTTTTTATGCATTTTGAATTTTCAACCATGTTAATCACCCATTTAAACAATTAAATTTTTAAAATTAGAAAAATTATGATATAATAATGTTCACATAAACAAAATCTAAGTAGAGAGTCGTTCCATTATTTCAGGAGCAGGGACGTAATACGCTGTCGAACCATTTATTATAAAGAAACATCAAGTTAAAATTATACTGTGAAATCTTTTTTCATTTATCAGAAAGAAAAATCTAAAATTTGACAACCCACAGTATTGGTGATGCTCTCTGAAAATAGGTGCTGTTATACTAGAGTTGTCTGCCAACTCCGCAGCATTATCCCTCACCTATTTTTTTTTTTTCCTAGCAGATCTTGTCTTCCACTGTAATAGCTGAAAATATCAGCTACTTACTCTCCCAACAACATGTAGCTAGGGCATAGCCATTCAAACTAGAATAGAAAAACTGGACCTGAGAGGATGTCTAGATTTTTGTTTTGTTTTGTTTTTTTCTTTCAAATAGAAAAGGACACACAGGAGGAAAATACCCTCTACTTCGTATGATGCCTTCGGCCGTGGCAATCATCTTGTACCATAAGGGAAGAAGCTGAAAATGCTTTGCATTCAAATTTTGTGTTGTATGAAGAGGATATCTCTGTCTCTTCAGCCACTGTTATTTGGATAATCTTATTTGCAGCCGTAAGCATTCTGATACATGAAATTTATCAGAAAATGGGTCAAATACTAAGAAACAGAGCAACTTCAGGTTATGGCTAACTGTTTTTCACCAGTCAGAAGTGGAAATACATAGGAGTATAAGGATGAGAGAAAACCAAAAGGGGCAAACACTGCAATTTTCTGTAGATGTGCATCACTCTGCTGTTGCAACAACTTTCCTGACGTGTGGTTTAAGAACATATGGTTTTAATCTCATCATCAAATATAATTTGTGGGCATAACAAATGCTAATATAATTTACCAAATGAGTGTAGAATTCAAGAACATAGCTTCTCAATGGACAATGATAACATAGTTTTAGTCTCTTTTATATCTTTGTTGATTTTATCTATTTCAGATGTCAGCACCTCTTTGTCATTTGGACTCTTAAAAATAGTGATCATTCAGACGATTAATGGTCTCTCCTATACTATCAAGTGATCAGCACTTACCTTATAAAAATCCAATTTATCTATCTTATGAAACTTCTGCAAAATTACTACTGCCTTACAAATTCAGTAAACTTCCAAGTAAAATTCATTTTTAAGCTTTCAATTCTAAAAAGATCCCAACAATTTTGTTTTTCTCTAAATCAAATCATATTACCAAATGACATATTTGTAAAGTATTTGTATGTAACAGCATAATTAAATGTAGAATTTACAAAAAAGGAATATAAGTAAAGATTTCTGTTAGTAATGACTGAACCAGTTCGAATCAATCAAAAAGTTGATTAAAATTATTAATTTCCTAGACTATGAGTCACTTCTCTAACTCTAATTTTCTGAACTAGAAACACTAATTTTTAATGAAATCAGTAGTATCATTTGAGAATTGAAAATTTTATATAGACTAATAACCAGAAATCATATGTAATCTTTTTAATTTATGAGTGCTAAAGACATTGTTTTCCTTCTTTTGCCATTGCATCTTTGGCCAGTTCATACTTCTTATATAAATTTTTTTATGCTTATTATGTTGTAGGGTTTGAGATAAATTTTTACAAAACCTTGTAAAATCTAGATGAAATTAGAATTGTTTTATTTTCAATATAACTGGCATCTAAGAAAGTATGAAACCGCAAATATGTAGGGTTTTATTTTCCAGAATTGTATAAAATATTTAATGTAGAATTTAATGAATGATTTAATTCTTTGTTAAACATCAAATTCTATTCAAAATATTTCACTCTGTCATTTATAATGTTATATGTCTTTCTCTTGACACTCAGGTATTTTAATGTGTGAGATCCACATTGTATCTGTAGGAAAGGAAATATATAAAATTTTGTAGCAAGCTTGGTTGATTACTATAACTTAAAGGAATCAGGATTGTGCATTGTTTCAAGGAGGAAAGTGAGGATGAAAGATATATGGTGAAGTAAAGACGAAGAAGAGAAGGGCACAGTAAAAGCAACGTGTGATCTTTTAAGCAATCCATGGTTATATCTGAGAAAAACAATAACAAGTTCAACATCTAAAGCATTAAGAGATAATGTAAATTTCTCTGAATGATTCTTGGGAATATGGGGGTGGAGGCAGTTGTCATCACATATCACAAACAAAACTTTCTGATCTTGCTTGTTTATAGGTTCTGTTCCTTACAACAGATGACACCCATATTATTCTCATTCTTTTCTTCTGCCCAAACTTTTTCCCACAGGCTCCTCCTATCAAATTTTCTCTTTTTTGTCCCCACCCTCAAGCCTCTCCTTTCTTTCTGTTTTTCTATATTACCAAGCAAAAAGTGGCTCAGTCATGAGCCCAGTTTAGACAATTTTTTCCTCTTGGAGGAGTGTATATTTGTTAGGATATGGGGGAAAGTCTCAATTACTCCTACTGTATATAATGTAATATATGTCTGTGAAAATGTATCTATCCTATGTGTCTAGTACTGTGTTCAACAGTGGCGATTCACAAATACTGTGTGCATACATGTATGTATGTGTGTATGGATATATGAATGCAAATATACACACATATACATACACATACATCGACATATATATCTACACGCACATATATAAGCACATACATATACACAAACATATCATATATATTACATAATTTCATGTAAGACTATTTTTACAATTAAGGCACATATTCAAACACATATTACATGCTTTTCTATATGATTTCACTTCCCTCTTAAGGATATTTTGTTAAGATTTTTTTTTAGAGTTCAAAGGAAAGTTTATTAAAAGAGGGGTAACACTCCAAAGATAGAGTGTGGTCTCCTCTCAGGGGCAGAGAGTGATAGGGAGTAAGGGAGATGTAGAAAGGCAGTGAGTAGGGGCAGAGTAAAGACTACAAAGAAAAAAACAGTGAGAAGGATTGTGAGAGGGATCTCGAGTGTTCAGGGAATTCAGTTTATATATCATTCTTTTGTTCCTGTGGGTTATAGTATAAAAGACTTTGTTAACCCATTTCTTTAGATATGGTCATACAGCGAGGAAGGAGAAGAGTAAGTAGCGTGGAAAGGTAAGACTATGTAGAGTGAGAGGGCTCCTGGTAGTTCCCAGCCTTTAATTTATAGGTTCCCAAGGTTTTAGCCACAGGGAATGACTTTTGGTTCCCATTGCCCCTTCACAAGTGTAGGGAATGGGTTGTTAACAATCCTAGTAGAAATCTTTTTTTGTTCTGAAGGTATCCTCCTGGCTAGGTTGCAGGGCTGACCAAAACATTACAGTCAATAGTTAAAATTTTTAAATAATTTTATGAGATTTACACCTGACAAACTCAACACTATCCTTTGCTTTCTCTGGTTTCAACTTGTCTGCTTCTTGGACCCCACAAGGATTACCCTACAATGAGCCTCACAAATAGACTTGTATTCAAAGGCAAAAAATTACAGAAGGAATGTATTTAAATAATACTCAAAGCAAGTATGCCCTGACCTCATTCCCAGCTACTCTCATTTTTAAGGTTATTCATGTTCCATGATAAACATAGTTCCATATCTATTCTGCCTTGACAAGCGTGCCAGACTATACATCTTTACTATCATTTCATTCAACCAATTCAACTTTCTACTTATGTAAATATGTACTGGTTTAAAATCTCAGTGGAGGAAACAGCTAAACTTAGTTTACCCAGATTCTCCCATTCTATTTTTCCTACATCTTTCTTTGCTGAAACTTAATATTCCTTATTGGCCTATTCTTTGTTAAAATAATAACTAGTCATATTTCAATCATCTCCCCTTTATCTGAAGGCTCACCATATATTCATTTTCTCCATCTTGTTTGATTTTATCCCAAACCCTCCCTGTAATTTTAAGAACATACCAAAACTAAAAAATAATTAATTATTCTTCAGTGTATTATTGTATTGTGATTTATTGCCTTTCCTTTTAATGATGTCTATATTTTAAAAGATAAACACAGAATTTTCCAAAATATATCTAATTTTAAACCACTATCAATATTCATGAGCATTAACCAAAGCTTTCACTAATTCTAAAATATCCTCAGATATCTCTAAAGAGTGTATTTTACTAGAATATTTTTTTCATTTCTATATGCAAAGCAGTAGTGTGTGTATGACTGGCAAGGAACTTTAAGAGAATAAAAATTTGTTTCATTTAACCAACAGCAAAAATAATTTTTTGTCAATTTCAATAGATGTTTGTTTTTTGTTTTGTTTTGTTTTGTTTTGTTTTTTTAATACCACTCATATGCTCCAATTAGAATATTAAGAAAGTATGACATTTCCTCTCCCTGGGTTCTAAATTTCTAAGTAAAATTTTAAGCTCACATTTTTCCATGGAATAGCCAGAAAGAAATGCCTTTTATTTACACATTAGTAAAAAATACTTGAATAAAAATATTTAAATGAGTTTATGCAGAGCCACATCTAATTATTTGTGTCACAAAGGTTGGGTCATACTGCTAAAGGTTACAATTATTTTTAGGCCTTTTGCATCATTAGCCTTAATGTGCTTAAATGGTACATGTATCATACATAGTATGGATAAGCCTTTTAAATGAGTATAATTTTATGACAAAATTGAATAGTGAGTTCCCTTTTCCACATAACTTTTTTCAGTCCTAAAGGGAAAGGACTCATTAGTAGTCATGGAACATTCACTGTCAGGTCATTTCCATTTCCTGAAGAAAGAAAAAGGCCATTAAGAAGCCATTATGGGTAATGGCAGACAAAAAAGCAGAGAATGGTGACTCACAGCCCATGGAGACATGTGAGGAAAGGAACACCAAAATAATCAGGAATTGTGTAAAACAACTTTCTTATTCGTATATAAAAAAAAAAAGATAGCCTATAGTGTCTCATGAGATGTGTCCTTACCTATCTGGTGTTTAGATTCACACTCACTCTTCATGCTATAGATGCGTTCCAGTTAGGGAGTGCGCATAATTCTTATCGTGTGAGTCTTCCACAAAAAGGCTGCTTCCTCAAAAATTTAAGAAAAAATAAAAAATAATGTTCGAATAGTACTGTGATGCAGTATTTTGAAAATATATGGCTTATTCTATCTCCCCACCTTCTTACCTTTCTTCTTCCTTCTCTCTCATTCTTCCTCCCTCCCTTCCTTCCTTTTTTCTTTCCTTCCTTTCTATTGTCTTTGATCTATAACACATATTCCTCATTTTGTTATATCAGTACATGCAATTCAGTTCAATTAAATAAACATTTATTGAATGCCTGTTGTGTACAAGGCATTTACTACTTTTATAATACACTATTGCAAAGGCCAAAAGTCTTAAAATTTTGAGAGCCAGAGATGAAAACATCTGTGATCAAGGATAAAAGGCAGCCAAAGTATGCTGCCTATCTATTAAGTGGAAATTCATGTAAGCCTTTGTATGTACGAACTATTGTCCTTTTCATGGTATTCATTTGATTTAGAACTCAGGGACCTTATTTTGAATATCTCCTTGACTATTATTTATCCAAATCTTACTTATTTTGATTGCTCAGTTCCCACCATTGATCCATTTAGGACGTGGAATTTATTCTTTTCAACTCCATTAAAGCTTATTAAAGTCCTTCTATTTTGAGTTGTAAAAAATTACTGTTGCTATCAAAAATATTAGACTAAAGCTTTAAATTATTGTATATGATAGTCTATTCCAAGTGGATTAAAATCTCATATGTGAAAAACAAGAGTGGAAACAAAATTGTAAAAACATATAAGAAGACATTTTCATGGCCTTGAAGTAGAATAGATTTTTGGAAACAAATTAGAAAAGTGATAACCATTAAAATAAAAATGGATTCATAAGCTATCCATTCAAATTAAAAACTTCTCTTCCTCAAAAGACACCATAAAACAGTGAAAAGACAAGCCAGAAACTAGGAACTAGATTATTGTCCAGAAAGAACTTATATAAATCACTAGATAAGTATACAAAACAGGCAGGATTTTAATAGTGAGGGAGCCTGTGGGATGGACAGGGAATATATGGAGAATCTTTGTACCTTCTTAATTTTGCTATGAACCTAAAAATACTCTAAAAATAAAGTCTATTAAAAAGTATGAACAAACATTTTACTGAGGAGGAAACATTAAAACATTAAACACAGGAAAATCATTCACCCTTAATAAGAAATATATAAATTTAGACTGTAATTAGTTCCAATTTCCATTTATAACCCAAATTGGTAAAACTTAAAATGTCTGATGATGTCAAGGACTGGTGTGCATGAGAATCAGTAGACCTTTTTTATACAGCTGGCAGATGTGTTTATTATATAACCACATTAAAAGATAATATGGCATTAACTTATAAAGATGAACATGTACATTTTTCACAACCCAGTCTTCTACTCTTGTACAGATGTGCCAGGATACAGGTGTTTAGATGCTGTGATAGCTAAAACCAGAATCAACTCACATGTCCTTGGATAAGATAATATATAAAAATTGTGGTATATAAATAATGGAGTATTATACAGCCATACTGAAATTACAAAATAAAAATAAATATAACTATATGCAACAATGTAGAATAATATTAGACAGTATATTTGAGGAAAGATATCATAAATTACAGTACTAAGATAACATTTATATTGAGCTTAAAAGAAAAGATTGTTTATACATACAAAAAGTGATCAAATCATTTAAACAAAAATAAAAAAAGGAAAGAAATGATTAGCCCAAAATTCAGAATAGTGATGAAGTTTGAAGGTGAGATAAGAGGATAGAATAAGGAAACACATGTAGATGGATGTGAGGGATTGTAAATGTTTTAGATCCAAAGTTGAGCATTGACAACTTTGTTATTCGGTTTCCTAATTTCTATAAATATTACATAGTTTCTTTTTTGAGGAATTACATTTATTATGGATGCATTTTTACAATATTCATTTATTGCAATGATCAATTATCAGTAACATATGAAGTACTTATAAAATTTGGGGGAGTGGCAGATTTACAGAACACACTAGTCATCTTGTAGTTTTACTTCTTAAAGATAAAGAGAATGCCATTAGACAAATGAACAAGCAATTTATTTTTTAAAACAAATCTAAACTGAACGAAATTCTACTCTAAAGCTTATTCCATCTAAATAAAGAAATAAAAGTCAGGATCAATACATTATCTTCTCAACTTTAGACTTTCTAGGAAAATATATGATAGCCATCAGAAGAATCTCTTGTTCAAAAGTAACAACAAAGCAATGTTACCTCACACTAAGGCCTTAATTCAAACTTTGATCTATTTCACTCCAATGATGGGAATCGATGCTAAATCAGGCACTTTATGTGATTCTAGCTCATCTTATCATAAACTTGTGGCTATTTTGTCACTGGTGAATGACTTATGTAGTCTTGGCATCTTCTCTTCCTTTGGCCCAGGTATGCTAAACACTGGAATATTCAACAACACTTCACTGATTTATGAGAGAAATAGACTTTGGAAGATAGTAGTCACTCTCTTGCCAGAATTGCCTTGGATAGCTCTTCCAGAATAATACTGGAGATTAGAAAATAGCTATCTGAGAGACTCTCTCAGTGTGCTAAGAATTGAAACTAAGACAATTTGGGTTAAGTCAACTGAGGTATGAGCATGTATAACATGTAAACTACATTCTATGTGTATCTTTGTACTAGAACATTTTGCCATGACACTGGAGTACTCTTTTATCATCTATTAAAAAGTAATTGAACTTGATTCAAAACTGAGCTGAGCTTGTTTCCACCAAAGTATTTGCAATATTTTTTTTACAAAGCCAGCAAAGTAAGTAAATAAATAAATAAATAAATCATACATACATATATACATACACACACACACATAATACATAATCTATTTTGAGAAATAGCTGTGTTACTGTTGGAGTGGTCAGAGTTCTAGTAACATGCACACCTCTAGGTCCTTTTCATTGTGGAAGAAATAAATTTCAACTCAGTGAATATGAGAAATATTTGTTTATTACAAGCACATTATGAAATAGAAAATGGGTTAAGCCTAAAACCAGCCACTAGCATGGATATGAGGTTACATACCCCTAAGGATGACACGGGGTAGGAGTACAGGTTACAGCCAGGGAAGATGGAGAGCTATAACCCTGGGGGAGGGAGAGGTCTGCGTTATATTTGGGGCCATGATGGGGTGGTCCTAAAGGCATTCTTAGGTAATTGGCGAGTGAAGTCATCCTGATTGACACCTGGCTGCTATATAACTTTGCCTAGTACACAGGTGCTTACCCAGAATTCGGTTTCATAATTAGATTCATGAATTTCCAGGCATAGTCATGATATTATAATGATGGTATAATTAGGCTGAAGTTATGGGCAGTAGTTTCTGTTCATGCTTTGGTAGCTGATTTAGCCAGCAGCTTTTATGGCTTTGTGCTCTAGGATTTGGCATAATTTACAACCCTAAAAGGAAGGTATTTCTGGGAGATCCTTAAGGAAGGTTTTCGAGGAAAGTTTCTATGGTTACAGAGCTGGACCTTTGCTCCTGTTGCTCATGCCTGACTAAATACCTAACAGCTATAAACAATGAATCTACATTTTCTTTGAATTATAGGAAATGTATTTCTCACATATGTAGAGAAAAGTTGTCTCTCCTGCCCTAGGCCCTAAATTACTGCTTTTGTATAATTTCATTTCAGGGTAAGTCCCTACTGCCTAGTCTGGGAAAACAATCTTGCAACTGCATAGAAATTGTGAGTTATAAAAATATTTAAGTGTTTTCTACAAAAGCCACCTGATTAAAAATGTGGAGAATGTCATTACAATAAGTGGAGCCACTTCCCCTCCTCATTTGTGAGTGTGTGGGTCTACACTGTTTAAGCTATAGATGGGGAAATCAGTCTTTAACCAGGAGGAGAGCTAAGGAGAGCTACAATATTCATATATTTAGGTAATTCTTCCTGCTCAACAGAACTGGTGATAGGCACAAGGATGTGTTATGCCTACAGCAAGGACAGCAGATTTACTTAAGTAAAATAAAAACTAATTGATTAAGACCTTGCTAATTTAGAGTTTGCCACATCATAGACAATATATGTAAAATGAGGCAATCAAAACTTGACCTGACACAGCTATGCACAAATATTTGAAAAAATAGTTATGCATTAATAACAAAAACAAAGTAAAACAATAAATAGGAATAACTTTCTCCAAACTATATTTTTTAAAATGAGTAAAATTCTTAAATATTTTATAATTTCTAAATATTTTTACCTTGAAAAAAAGATACTTGTTTTCTATAACTATTGTAATTTTCTCATGACTATTAGATTCAGGTCCAAAACATGAATTTTGTTTGCTTCTTCTCTATATAATCATGGATAAATGGTCACTCAATGCATGTTTCAACATCACTAAGGACACACTAACTCTTAAAGCGTCTCAGACACCAGACTCTTGAAGACACCTTCCTTTTGTTCTTTTCCTTTCTTTCCAAAGATTTTCTTTCCAAAGATACATTATGGCCTTCTTGTTTTAGGAACACCAGACGGCATTTCTAAACTATGCTTGGTGATCATTTTAAACACTCCATAAAAAGAAAAGAAATGTGAAGAAAAAAAAATGATGTGTTTACAGTATAAGAGCTGAAACATGAAGACAGAGGTTGCTATTGTTCAATTTCAGGTGGCAACACACTCTTTGGGTGACTCAAGTTTTCACTGCTCTGTGCATGTCTGCAAATGAATACAAAAGCACACTTCTAGTATAAATTTGAGGGTTACAAATAAAATGTAGTATATAGGTAACTTTGCAAATGCCAAGTCCTTGGATAATGAGGATTGAGTATATTTATTCTAATCCCACTTAGAGTCAAATGGAATAAGCCTATGCCTCTTTTGTGTAATCCTCAAATTTGAAGCTAAAGTAATAGCTAATGTTTATTTCTCATTTTAAAGGTGCCAAATTTCTTTTTACAAGACATTACCTGTATTTACTCATTCAACAACAGTTGTATGAAAGAGAAATATCATGATCATTATTCCTATTTTAAAAAGAAGCCAACAAGCACAGAGAGGTTCCATGATTTGCTCAAGTTACACAGTCAATAAGTGGCATAGATGGCATTAAATTCAAGTCACCTGTACAGCCTTGTCTAGTGAAGCGCTCTGCAATATTATGCCTCACACAACTGTCTCACTGTCTCCATCACTAAATGTCCTCAACATGTCCAGGGGCCTGGTCTCAAGTCATCCATGTTTGATAATGGGTTTTATCTCTTATGTTAAAGTGCAGAAAATTCTGCATTTCAATAACATGGTCTTGGCTCCTTTGAGGAATGCTTTTCACAGTATTTTGTCTTGAGATTATTCTGTGGGATACTGTAAGCGACATATGGAACCTGTTATTTTACTTATTGAAGAGAGATTGAGAACGTTGTTTTCTACATTACTCAGTGTTCCCAATATAAAGAACCATGTGAGTCATTTCTCTCAGGCCTCATGCCAGGAGTATCCTGAGTAATGTGCACGCATGGTTTTTTTTTTTTTTTTCCATTGGGACACTGTGAGTCAGATTAATAACCATATTTTCTAAGTAGGTGCCAAGAAACTCTAGAACTCTAAAGACCATGTATGTACAACACCCTACACAGTCATTAAAATTTGCATTACTATCTAATTATTACATGTTTTAATTTTCCTCTTCCTTTTGATACTATTCTATTTGAATTTTTACCTCTAACATACATTTAAATAAGCAAGCTCAAAACAATTGCAGGATGAAACATAGGAAGGTATATCAATAAACACATAAATTAATTTGATTTAGAGTCATCTCATTTTCCCCGTCACTGTCTTCTAATGAATTCTAAGTAATAGATACAACTTTATAAGTAGCATTCAAAACTAACTGTGAAATTCCACATGTGGCTTAATCAGTACTCTTAACCTTATTCTCATTTGTTTTTATCTACTTTTGGTTAAAGGAGAGTATATAATTTTTGTCTAAGTTTTCTTAATTCAGTGTTACAGGATTCTAATATATTATGAAATTTACAAAAACATTTTTGGTAAATTTCTATTTAGATTCGTAAGAGTGTTTTAAAATAAAACCTATTTTACCATCCTATCAGTTTCTATGATTGTTTCTACAAACGATAAATAAAGCTATATTTAACCTGGGCAACTTATTTTAAAACTTATGTAGATAAGTATAAACAAGGCCAAAGTGACTATATATCCTTAGAATGAGTAGATAACCACGTCTGGGTGTGAGTAGAGTTACACCTGCATAGTTATGCTCTAAACAAAACAGGACTCTTAGTTACAAATGTTATGTCAGCCTAGCAGCAACATCACATTAACCTAAATTCTAGGAACTCATACTGACAATTATTAAGAAATCTTATTTTGTTACCATTTTTCAGAAATATAATAGTTATTTGCTGTGGCATCAAAAATTTTTAAAAAATTAAATGTGATGAGATTGAAAAGTGAAATTCTCCTTACAAGTCTGTATATTTTAGAACTTTAAAAATAATCCTAAAAATTTATTAAGGAGTGAGAAGAGAATATAGGTGGCTATCTCTCTCACAGGAGGGATGAGTTAAGTATGTTATAAAGTGAAACATGGTTCGATATCAATATAAAGTAACTATTTTATTAAAGATAATTTACAATCCAGAAGATATGGTCCATATTGAGACTTTTAAGAGGCTTTAAATTTTATTATGTTAAGAAAAGTGGTTTCTGTTTATTTTCTAAGAGAGAATAATTCACATTTTGTTTCCATTATTATAGATATGATATTGAATATAGTTCATGAGCACACTGTGGATTGATTTTGTTACCTTTAGAAAGTACATTTTGCAGGAGATAGATAGATACTAAGATTATGTATATTCATCTAATAGAACATTAACATAAAATGCAGAATTCTCACTTTTCCAGAGAACAAGAAGGCAAGTCTGACTAAAAGTAAAACTAAATAAAAATATAGACTGTATTTTTCCCAGAATTTGTTGAATCTTAATATGTTAAATAAAATTAAACATATTAATTTTAAACTTTTCCCTAAACAACACCGAATTTTAAACACTCAAGTTTAAATGAGGAAAAGTAGGGGGGAAACTAAACTTGGTTTAAAGTAATGAAGAAGAAAAACTATACTATAATAAATAAATAATATTACTCTACAGAATGGGTCATTATAGACCATTATTGAAGAATTTTTATTTTGGTACAAGGCACATATTTGTCACCTAATAATGCATTTATAAATGTGTTTTTAATGCTGCCACAAAAAGAAAAAGTGTTTTCCTAAATTAATTATATTAAGACACGAAATAATAGAATCTCCTATAGATATTTATTATTCTTTTTTCTTTTAGGTGGTCAGCAAACTTAAAGTTTTAAAGGCAAATCAGGTACTTTTTTGATTTATGGCTTTAATTGTGGCATGAATTTTTTTAAATGAAGTAAAATTCATCATGTCCAATCCATGGAAAACTTCAGGAAGCATAGTTCCTCCTAGGCAGTGGAGATAAATTTATTGACAAAGCAATAGAAGTATAAATTCCACTGAACACCTTTGTTGGAGAAAATATGCTTATCTATAATCTGTCCAGAGTCTAAAATCATCTAAATAATATATACGTAGTCTCTCTTCAGCTTTTGAGAGCACATTCTCTGACTGTAGTCCAAAAAGTCAGCAGCAAAGAGCTTTGTCAGGTAAGCAACATCTTAATTTCTATGAAAGGGCTGTATGTTAAGTAAACACTTAATATGGGACTTTAAGCCACCTAAGATCAATATTTTTGTAAACAATGACTAAAAATGATGGCATTTTTCTAAGTTCTGACATAAAACATTGATTGTTTGGATTTGGAAATATTAGAAAAAAAGAGAAATTACCAAAAGTTGTAAAATCTTAATCTCTAATAGTTTGCTAATTAGAGGCATAAATTTAAAACCATTAATGGTAACATCTATTGAATATTTATTGTGTACCTACTCTGCACCAAGCTCAAGGATCCTGTTTGCCTTCCCTTTGTCTTGACTGGTTTCCATTCTTTCTTCTTTTCTATCTTACCTGCTTTTGTATATATTTACTTTTGTTATCAGTTTATTTTCCGTAATTATTATACTCTATCATTTTAGTGGTTAGTCTACACCTGTATTACCCAGTATGGTAATCATTAATTTAACTTAAGTAAAATTAAATAAAATTTTAGTCTCATAAGATACATTCTATCAGCACCAACAGAATTTTATGATTGATTGGATGTAGGATGAAGAGAACAAACATCAATGAGGATTTTAAGGTCTTTGTCATGAGCACTGCTATGGATGGATTTTCTAACAAACGAGATGGAAAAGTCTGTGAATAGAGATCAGTAATTGCATTTGAAACATGTTAATGTAAGATACTTATCCGACATCTGAGTAAATATGGCAAGAGGGTATTTGGCTATACAAGTCTAGCACTCAAGAGAGAGATTTGGAATGAAGATTTTAATTTGAAAGTTAGCAGCGTATAGACGATATTAAAACCTGGATAACATTACTGAAATAGCAAGTGTAGGTAGAGAAGAGAAGATAAAGGTCTGAGTTTTAGACACACCAAAATTAAGAAGTCAGGTAGAAGCTTAGGATAGAGTGTAGGAGAGTGATGTCCTGGAAGCCAAGAAAGGGAAACACACACACACACATGCACGCACGCACACACACACACACACACACACATCACATATATAGTGTCAAATACTTTAAGTCAACTATGAGGAGAACTGGAAATTAACCATTGGATTTTGCTACCTAACTGTAATCAACAAAGGCAGTTTCAGAGGAAAGTAGGAGTGAAAACTTGATTAGAGTATGTTTAAGAATTAATTGAAGGGGGAGTTTGGAAACAGGGTTTATATGTAACTTTTTGAAGATTTTTTTTTTCTGCAAATGGGATAGTAGCTAGTAGGGTAAATGGGGTCAAGAGAAGGAACTGTTCAATCAGAAAATAACAGCTCATGTGTATGATGATGGGAATGATCCAGCGGAGAGGGAATATCGGTGATGTAAAGGGAAAAGGAGAATTATTGGAGAGAGGTCCTTGCTTACAGGAAAGAAAATAAGATCTGTGATCCCACTGAGCAACTGAGTTTAGGCAGGCTTATGCAGCACTTTTTCATATTAATGGGTAGTAACAGAGATCATACACAAACAAATAGATGCTAGAGGAGGTATATAAGGTAGTAAAAGTTTGTGGAAATTTTCTTCTGAATACTTGCTTTCCTCAGTGAGGTATGAGGTTATTGATTCAGAGTGAGCATAAGGAAAAACCTATGAGGGGGTAGGGTTAAAGAAGAAAGTGGGAGATAGAATTAAAGACTTTTTGATCCATAGTGTCATTGCCTGGTAATGCTGAGTTCTTCTCAAATTTAAAGACACAAGTTAAGATAAATATATATGATTGTATGAGTTTTCCTCAGCTTTCATCTACACAGATACAGCTGTGGAATGGGTCTGAATAGTATTTATCATGGTTGTTGCTCTGCCAACCTACTATGATAAAGACATACAAGTAAGGGAATTAATTTCATATAAATGGAGTACTTAAGCTGGGAAAAGGGCTATAGAGGACCTCATGGAGTAAAGAATAATAAGATGGTAGCACCTAGAACAGTGGTTCTTAATGTATGGTCTTGGCATCCTTGGGAGTTCTCCAAGATCCTTTTGGAGAGTCTAAACTATTTTCATAACACTACTGATGTTACTTGTCTTTTTACTCTCATTCTCTCATAAATCTGCAATGGAATTTTGTAGAAGCTCATAATGTATGATATCAAAACAGATTTAACATACAAACAGATATAAAAATTCATCTACCTTCTTTTAACCTGGTATTAAGGAGATTTCCAAAGTGTAAAACTGCTATTTTTCTCTAAATTTATTTGTATTTTGGAAATACAGCAATTTCCCAGATGTGAAAATTGATGATAAAACGTATTTGTGTTTTCACATAAAGAGTCCATTATTGCTATTTTAAATTTTTAAATTATTATTTTGTATTTTTAATTTTTATAATACAAAACAAAAAGAAAAGGTTAGCTATCACCCACATAAATAAAAGTTTCTGGCATCCTCATAATTTTTAAGTATAAAGTGTTCTTGAGGCTAAAAAGTTTGAGAATTGATAAATTAGAGTCAATGATAGAGTGAAAATATTGTTAAAGTTGTAATAAAACAAAAAATAAACTGAAAAGATAGGAAGTATTAATAAAAGAGTGGAATGCATGAAACTGAGGTTGGGAGAGATTAAAGTGATTGAATACAAGGTTTACAGCAGTACTACCTAATAAAACTTTCTGTGATGATAGAAATATTCTTTATATGGACTATGCAATATAATGGCCACAAGCCACATGTGACTATTGAGAACTTGAAATGCAGTTAGAGCACCGGGGAACGGAATTTTAATTGTATCTAATTTTAATAAATATAGATTAAATGTAAATAGTCACACGTGTCTACCATACTAGATATGGCAGTATCACTATGAAACTGTGCATCTGATATAGGTTGAAGATTGTTGGCAAAGATTATTGGAGAAGAAAAATTAAGCAAACTGTGAGCCTAGACTATTGAAAGGATCATCTGTGAATGCATGTTGTGCATCGAAATCAATAATTAACATATTAATTATCAAAATAACAAATATTCACAAAGCTCTTAATATTAACATGTTACTATGCTGATACCCTCACACGTATTTGTTGAGTTCCTTGTCATAATAGTCTTGACATTTAGGTATGATTATTATCTCCATTTTATAGATGAAGAAACACAGACAGTAGGCTTTTAGGTAATGTGCCATGCAAGGTAACACATGATTATTGCAGAATTAAATCCAGGTACCTAGACTTAGAATTCATTCTCTTAGGTAGTACTTTATATTGACTTTCTTATTTGAGGTTGCTAATCTTTTAAAATTGTTCTTTAAATATTATGGGTAGTTTCTTGACATTGGGTGTACTCTATGCTAATTACTAAGACAGGAATCCTACAGAAAGGGCTTGTGATACAAGTTAAGCAAGGCTTTATCAACAGAAAATATACCACATAAATAATTTACAGGTGTGGCCTGGCAAACGTTAAATATATTTTTGAACCACACCCCTGAAGTGTATTGATGCTAAGATTCAGTTTCCAAGGGAGAGTACCAACTTTTCTGAATTTACATTTTTCAGTTGAACTAATTAACCCTCTTGGTGATTTCAACAGTGCTGAATATTATAAACATTGAACTAGCTACTTGGTATAATAACATGGAAAGACTGAACTGACTTATTTTCAGGGTACATTTAAATATCTCTAGGGCAGAGGTGACGTTCCTTTGTCAGAACATGAGACAATGCCACATTAGCTTTACCAAATCCTTACCACATTTTACTTATTAATGTATTTGATTTAATAATAAATTATACAAAATCTTTAAAAATCCTAGCAACAGAATAAAATAACATAGTTAAAAGTAGTTTAAAACTTCTTTTTATTAAAGTGTTTGTTAAATTAAGAAAAAGGTAAATATTAATTACTTCGAAGGTAATATTTTATTTAGCATTTATTGCTATTTTTATTAACCATTTAACATCTAAAGCTAGTTGTTGAATCAGAGAAAAGAAGATTTGGAGAAAGAATGCCAGTATAAAACATGGGCAATCTTAATGGAATTAGGCTGTAAACAATTAAAAATCATGTAGACAAGAATCATTACTACAAAAGGTAGTACTATCATTAAAAAATAGTATTTTTAAGTTATGTTAGTGACTGAGGCTAATGTATATGAATGCATAACTATTGGTCAGGTGTCTCTAATGCCCCAGCCACCATCCAAAAATCAGTGGGGATTCAGAAGTGAACAACACAGATGTCATTCCTGTTGTTGAGTCACAACATAAAGCCTTTGAAAATTAAAAGAAAATAAATAAAAATGTCAAAAATACCACTATATAACAATTTATTAAAAAATTAGAAGAATTTCTAGAAGAAATCTGACATGTGAAGTGTGTGTATGTAGCAAACAGTCTTCAAAGACCTAATAACATTCTTTGTATTTTTCCTCTCCAGTGTGACATCAGGAGTTATTGTATCTCTCTGGGCCTTTTGTTTTTCCATCTGTCAAGTTATCATAATGACTCATCTCACTTAACAACTCTTGAGGATGTAATGAGCCATGTTTATTCTTCAAAGAGCTTGGAAAAAATTATTACCGTCACAGTTTGGTGCTGCTGTTGGTTTGGCAAGTTTTATTGCTACAATATATTTAATATGAACATCAACAAATAGAACAGACATTATCATCTGTTATTCAAATAGACATTTCCAGTTATGATATTTATTTAGAAGTAAACATTCTGACCTTAGACATAATGTTTCCAAGTCATGATGTTATTCACTCATCTTTAGTTCGGGACAAATCTCTCTAACTGATCAGAATATCTGTGTTGACAAACCCTAGCATCACATCACAGTCAAGAAAATTGACTTGCATTTCTCCATGATCTAAAATCCATGAATATTCTCACTTTTTGTATTTTAATAAACATGTTATAATTTTTACAGTTATAACATATTTTGACTTAATTTTATTTTATGACAATTATATCCTATATTAAAAGAGAGTCATCAATTAGTGATCTCTTTAAAATCATAAGTGGAGTGAGTTATTTTTGGAAAGAAAAACAATAAATAAATTTATCTTTTTGTTCAGTAAGTTTCTTGTATCTTTCTGTTTTAATACTTTGTTTATTTAGCTCTTTATTCTCTAGTAGTAAAAAAAATGTTATCTTCATATTGAAACATTTCTCTGTAACAGTAAGATAGTTTTTTTTAATATGTATTTGGAAATTTTCCACATGCAACACATTTTGTTTCTGCATAACTTGAAATGTTTTATTAACTTTCTTTGTACTTGTGTTTGTCATTTATTATTTTTATAGATAAAATATATTAACATGCTTTTTATACTTCAGAAACACTTTATATATGTATGTATGTATGTATATCTATGTATATACATATATAGATATACAGAGAGAGAGAGAGAGAGAGAGAGAGGGAAAGAGAGAGAGAGAGAGAGAGTGTTAACCTTTTAGTGCCCTTTAACCATACACTGGTAATGCATATTGTTATGATAGTATTACTAATGCTATTACTTTAAAGAGTTTTATTCTTTATAAGTAACACTTGAAGAATTTGAAGACAAGGAAATTGGAACATTTATAAGACATATTCTACAGATTATAAATTTTAACAAGAAACAAAATCGAGAAACAATCTTTCTTAATGAATGACAAAAGTCATAGGTTGTTTAAGACAGTGTTTGGCATATGCAATGATTGGTATTATTTTCATTATATCTTGTTGAAACTATGAGGTCCTTTATCTACTTTACTGATTCTTTACGATCAGCTTCCCCTTCTCTGAGGATGGTACAACACAGTGGACAGAATGTACAACACAGCAACTGGCTAAAGTATTGAAGACACACTCCTACTTAAAGCCGAGCAATGAAGCAGAATTTCTCCCAGTGCTGATTTTCAAGCACACTGAGATTCTTAATTTTTAGTGATTTCTTAATACCCTTTTGTGAATCAAATTTTATTTTTCTAAAACTTAATCCATGAAAAGATCTCAGCTAGACACATGGTTTTAACTACCTATATTCACTTTGTTGATAGAGTCTGAATTTGGAGAGTTCTTGTGACTGCCAAATGTGATTGTGTTCTAGAAATAACCTTTTAACATTTTCTTATTTTCTTGTGGATAGAAAGCTGAAGTTATATAATAAACTACATCTTACATATGAAGCAGCTGTGTAGATCAGTTGCCAACCAGATAACAGGCCAGGATATCAGATAAATATTTGATCATTGCTTCATATTTTAAAAATGGGTTTCTAAGAAAGTTATTTTTATAGCAAAAACTACATAGAAATTCCATATTTTACTAAAAGGAAATTCTGAATAAAATATTCTATTTTCTTTATTGTTTAATATGTGTTGTTAATATGGGTCAGATGACTGTGCTTAAATGCCAAGATTTGTGATGACGTCACCTATTGCCTAACAAATAGTGCAAACCCTGAACGGTGCCAACTCTGATCAATATGAACTTTAATGTATTAATTGCCAATGCTTCATATTTCAGATCTGCTTAATAGTAAAGTCACTAATAGCAATTCAAAGTTTAGTTTGTGACTTTAGAAGAAAGTCAGAAAAATCAGTAAACTCAATATTACAAATTAGTTTATAGACAAGGTTAATACAATCGGAGAGAATAACATTGAAGAGGGAAATTTCTAACTTCACAGAACAGAAATTCCCTCAAGGAACATCTGTTCTTACGGTGACTGTATTTTCTTCACCCAATTCTCCTGAGTAGTTAAAGTCACAGTTATCACTAGACTCCTCAGAGCAAGCTGCTTCTACATCTCAGTTTGGACTTGTAGAGTCCATTGAAGACTGATTCTCATTTGGGGCTTAAGAGAGTTTCAACTTGTAGAGAGAATGAGATATTTCCAAAAATGCCTTATTTTCTTCCTCTATAATTTATATATTTTATTTCCCCTGTAGGTTTCCCAAAGTCAGAGGTTAGCAGTTATGAAATTTACATTTACTCCCAGCACTAATGTGACACTTGGTATGTATATAACAAGCTTCTAATATATACTTTGCTGAAAAAAAAATCAAATAAATTACATTATTTTCCATTCTCCCATTGTTTATTTAATAATATGCTATATATTATTAAATTTTAATAATCTAATTTCAATATAACATAAAATATACTTTATATAATTTTTATTATATGACTAGGGTATATTAATAGTATATTATATTATACTATAAAATACACATGATTAACACATTTTAAAGAAATTTTATGTGACATCATTCATTATAAAATAAAAATATTGCCTAATATAATGTACTATATTATTTTGTGTTATATAATTGCATTAAGTATAGCTAATCATGAGTACTTTATTTATTTAAACTACATTTAATATGATAACATTAATGTTATTTCATTAAAAGAACTTGCTATGTGCTGGTTACTTTGAGCACTACATGACATCTAATCCTCAAAGCAACCTCTGATTTATTACTTTTATTTAAAAAGAAGGAAATTAAGATATTAATTTGCTTACCTGGTGAGTGGAGGAACTGGAATTCAAAGCAAAATATGCCTAATTCTAAAACGCTTTGAGTGAACAATCTCTATCTTGCCTATTAACATTTTTCTAAGAAATAACAAACATTGCAAAAATTTGGATTTTAAAAGAGTATTTAGACTCCCAAGTGAAACCACTCAGTATTTTGCCCAACATATAAAAGTTCCTTATCTTATGGCATCACCAAAATAATTATTTTAAATGACACATACATACATTTCCATACATTAAAAGTTAGGTTATATTTGTAATAAGGAAACGGCTTCCAACAGCTCAATTCACCAAGAAGAAAAGCAGACGGATGCTAACATGGTTCGTCATCATAGTTTTTCTTAAATTCCAAATTTCAGTTGAAAATAGAGCAGAAAAAGCAAGCTAATTAAAGTTGAAAAATCAGTTGATTATTTTAATGCCCAAATGGCAAGCACTGACGGTCTGTTACCAAATGTCACTCTAACACTTAGTTTCTGAAACTATTATATTTAATGGAAAAGGATGTGGGAAATGTGTAACAGGTGCTGCCAACTCTGCAAACTCAGGGCTCAGCTTTGCACTAAGATGTTTGAGCGCTGAGGAATCAAGAGACACAGAGGCCTGGATCTGTCCTTCTGTTGAAAATGGACCCCATAGCTAACACCTGGAGGCACATTAATTAGCTCAGCAGGCATACATAGCTTTGAATACCTTGTAACTGAGCCTTCTGTCAATCAATATGTCACTGATAATATTAACTGGCTATAATTAATGAGTAAACCATGTCCCAAATTATTTTAATGTTTTTCAAAGGGACAGGAGTTTTGTTTTTCTTTTGCTAGTGTTCTGTATGTATTGCAAATTATCTCTTCTGTATGCTTTCTCCTCCTATAATTAGATAAAGAGCTTTACTTATTGACAGAAGCAAGGGAAACTTTCCAAGATGATTACCTTCTAAATTTGTATTTATTTTTCCTAAATAGGGTTCTGATTTCCTAAATCCTTTTGTTCATTTGAAAATGTAGAGGCTTGCCATGTTCTGCCCTATCTGAATGGAGGCATTATATTTAAATTTATTTTCTATGTATCTGTTTTCTAAAACTTCAAAATAATCCCAGCCAAATATTTCATAGCATGCCAAGAAACCATGAGCATAAATATCTAATTTATGTAATTAGCTCACAGGCATTATTCTTTCAAGAAATGACATGTAAGTTCTTTGTAAAAATGATTAAGCAATTTAAATGTAAAAGTCTCTAATATAAATAGTTAACCTTTCCAACTTTTAAAAGTATATGTGTTTAAGTTTAATTTATGAGATTAAAATTTCCATTACGCAGTTTAAAAAAGAATCATGTCTGCAAGACACTAAAAAAACTCTTACTGCTGAAAGACACCTGTAACAATTTAACTTGTAACAATTAAACATCTGTTTTTCAATTACTATTGATAATCTATTGATGTCTCAGATAATAATAGAAAATTTTAAAAACCTCAAAATATCAACAGATTGTCTTTTCATTCTGGAAAAATCATCAATGAACATTCTTTTATGATAAACTGTTATCCTCCAAAAATGTATATATTATAACTCAAAATTTCTAAAAAAGTAAAAAACTCATTCATGAGATTAATGTAAATTTTGAAAACTTAAAAGAATATGGCACTTATCAACTCACCTGAAAACTGAAATTGCTGTTTTTTTAAATCTTATTTAATAAAATATTCTGAGGCAGAGTAAAACGTCAATGGATAAAGATAGTAATGTATAAGATGATGAACAAAATATCTTCTTCTTATCTTGTGTCTAAATTTTTGCAATTGAACCTAGTTGCTATTCCCTTTTTAAGAGGAAGAAGCTCAGTGTCATTGACCAAACAGTGGTGGTCACACCAGTGTAGCCCGAGAGGAACATGACTTGAAGCCTACGTGGGATGAAGTGAATGTTCTAGATCCCCACATTGGACACACAAGCAGTCCTTAGAAATCTGCAAGGATAATGGCTAAGAAATAAATTAAAACTTACATATCAACATATTTTCAGTCTATAAAGCTAGTTAGTAATGAATAAAATAATATCTTTTGTTAGATTAGCTGATGTTAATAATAATTTTGCCATAAAGTGTTTCTTGCTTCATTTAAATGTTTCTTAAATTTTATTTTATTATTAGTTTCAAGTTTATAGTACATTGGTTAGACATTTATGTAGTTTATAAAACGATCCCCCTAATTGCTTTTTCTCTTCTCTGGGTCTCCACCTAGCCATTACATTAATGCTAACTGCATTCTGCACTCCCTATGCCATGCTCCCCACCCCTGTGACCGTCTATCAACTACTAATTTGTATTTCTTTAACCCTTCACCCCATTTTCCCAGCCCCCTAAACCCCCTCCCCTCTGGCCATCACCAGATCGTCCTTTATATTTGTGAGTCTGTTTTTGATTAGTTTGTTCTTTTCGTTCCTTGGATTCCACATATAAGTGAAATCATATGGTATTTAAATATCTTTCTCTGACTTATTTCACTCAGCATAATAACCTCTAGGTCCATCCATGTCATTGTGAATGGTAGAATTTCATTTTTTTTAATGTCTTAGTAGTAGAACATTGTTTATATGAATCATAACTTCTTAATCCATTCATCTATTGATGGGCATTTAGGTTGCTTCTATATCTTGACTATTGTAAATTGTGTTGTCATGAACATAGGGATACATAGATCTTTACTAATTATTATTTTGGATTTCTTTGGATAAATATCCAGAAGTGCAATTACTGAGTCAAAAAGGTATATTTATTTTTAATTTTTTTGAGAAACCTCCAAACTGTTTTTCCATAGTGGCTGTACCAATTTGCAATCTTACCAACAGTATGTAAGTATTCTCTTTTCTCCACATCCTCACCAACACTTGTTGTTCTTTGCTTTATTGATGATAGCCATTCTGACAGGTGTCAAGTGATATCTCATTTAAACTGAAAGATAAATTGATTTAACCAATTAAAGGTGGAGTCCATATCCAGTCATACCTGACTTACTATTAATAACAGCATTTTTATCAATGTGTTAATATAGCTATTCCATAAGAGAAAAGAATAGCAATTTCTTTAAGGAAAGTAAAATAGATTGCATGGCATCTCTAGTTCTTTCTATCTCTGACTACATAACCCTGCCAAATTATGAAAAGCATACATACACACTCACAAAATCTAACAAACCACAGACACAAAAAAAGACAAACTTAGGGGATAGACCGAAACTTCCATTAGGCAAGGCCAAGAACTCAGCAATAAAGTTTCCAAAATGAACGATAATCCAAATACCCTTTATATCTGATATTTTAGCATAGCTTTGGTTGTGTGATGTTATAACATATATGAAACTTCAAGGTATATAGTGTGAGAAGAAAGAAGATGACTGTAGTCAGGCTCCCTCCTAACACCCTTAGCAACTTCCAAGGGGAAGTGAGTCAGCACTTCTCCCCTTATATAACCATGTGCCTGGTAAGCATGCACGGGGGCCTGGCAGTGTGTCACTATTGTTTAACCTGTGTATAAAAGGCGCCTCTTCTCTGTGAGACTGGCTGTGCCCTTGCTGGAATAAAGAGCTTTGTCACAGTTGTCTATAGCTCGTACCCCTTACCTTGGAACCTCAAATATGCAGCAATACAGTAGGATATTTTTTACAAAGTTAAGTCTAATGATGGGAAAGTATATAAATTCCAAATTATGGCACTATTTTACTACACTCTTATGCTGGTACAAAACACAGCACTTAGGTTTTCTTTTCATCCTATAGCAATCCTGTAGCAGGAAAGGCAAATCTTTTAAAATAAGAGAGAAAAGCAAAGCTTTTTTCTACCACTGGCATAGATTTCAGTGTGGAGTGATATTAATTAAAATGGCAAGGAGTTCAAATTTTGTATTTGTCAATTAGAAGTGAGAAGTCTAGTGAATAGAAAGAGTTCATAAAAAATTGGAAGCAGGATTTGCTAGGTGAAACTCAACGATGAAATATATCTAAATGATTAAGTATTTTAAAAACACTAATCTAAACTAAATATTTCATAGCAGTAGTTAAGATAACATAGTGATTTCTACCTTGGCCATGAATTTTATTTCAAAGCCACTAGATGGCTAACAAGCATAGATATGTAGATTTACATATGCATGTTTTCTTATATATCATGCATATTCTTACAATGTAGTCTTCAAACTATCTGCTAGAGCAAATTTGCATGAACAAATGACAAATAGAAGGGTCACGTATGAATCTTCCCCTCCAAAATTTTAGTGTGTGTGTCTAATTTGAAAAAAATAAATAAATAATAGAAAAGACAGGCTGCTATTTTCTTGCTGCCAATGAGATCTTTTTACAAAACCTATCATTTCCAAAAGTACTTGAACTGAAAATGGAAAATGTCTAATCAAAGAGTTGAACACAAAAGAAGCTAATTAAAGATTATTAAGCCCTACTGTGATCTTAATTTTTAATTTAATTTTGCTTAAATTAAATATATCTTTCTACAATTTAATTTCTTCAGCTTTGAAAAGGTCATATTAATTTTTTCAGTTGCCACTTATAAAGATAATTTTGTCACTTCTAGTCAGAGTGTTATAATATAAATCTTGACAGTTCACTATAAAACTTAATGAATAGTGTCACTACCTATAGCAGTTTCATGTTTTACATAGATGTTTTAATCTAGAATTTAATTATATTTAATAATAATAAATAATAATAATAATAATAATAATAATATGCCTATATAGTTTTTCCAAAACTTTAGGGCCAGAATTTTTTTTTTTAATTTTAGATTTGGGAGTTTGAAAAAATAAAATGATGATCATGCCATACCATATCTTATGTCACATTTTCTCTAGAGTCTGGGGCTACAATTTATAAACTCATTAAAGTGTCTGCAGTGAAAAATATATTATTCACCTGGTAGCCTTATATCAATTCAGGTTATATGTTGTCACCAAATGATTTGCAAAAAGTCTATTATTTTCAAAGCATTTTAGATTTCTGAATTGTGGACCTGTAATATTTAACATTTTTACACATTATTGTTTGTTTAATCTTTATTTAATCCTTAAAAAAATTCTTAATGCTAGGATTACTTACTTTGTAGATAGGAAAATTGATATTCAGAGAGTATAATCAATTTGCTAACTTAAAGCCATAGTTGACTACCTTCAACCATGTGATCTTTCTGCTGAAATGTACTGCCTTAGAAAAGTGAAAGGATGATGTGGAAGTAAGAGATTTTTATGCACGTTTTCAAGATGAAGGGAAAAAAAATTAACCCTTTTCCCACATTTAGAAATTATTAAGAAAAAATAGTGTTATATTTCTGTTCTCGAGCTGCAGTCAACTCAAGAGCTACAATCAGCTTCTAAGCTCATTCACGTAATTGTGGAAAGACTTGACTCCTTATGGGCTGTTGGACTAAGACTCTCAGTTCTTCTCTGACTATTGGCTAGAGACCTTCCTCAGTTCCTTTCCTATATATTTCTCCATAGGGCAGCTCTTACCATGGAAACCCCAGAGTGAGTGATCCAAGAGAGGCAAAGAAAAAGAGAATAAGAGGAAGAGAGAGAATGTCCAAGATAGAGATCACAGTCTTTTATAACCTACACTTGGAAACAACATATCATCACTTCAGTCATAACTTATTGGTCACTAGACCAACCATGGTACAATGTGATACAGGACTACTTACAGTATGAATTCCAAGAGGCAGAGATTATTGAGGATTATCTTGGAAGCTGGATTCCACAGGGTGCATTCTCAAAAACTATGGAGAATACTCACCTAGAAAAGATTACCTTCATATTTGGGAATCCAACGTGTATTCTACAATAATATATTAAAATGATTATTATAATACCTAGTATGCATTGCTACTCAATAAGCAATAATTTTTCTCATTTTTTGAATAATATATTAAATGAGAAATTCAGCTATTTAAAAGACATTAGTTATATGGATCCTTTTATCTACTATTGCGGAATGAAAATAATGACACAAATTTTGAATTGTTGGAATTATTTTCTTAATATCTTTTCTACAAGCCAAAATTAGCCATGTTCTTAGTTTAACACTTATTATTAGTATCATTTTCAACCTACAGTTTATTTAAAAGATTTTTTTAAAGCAATGTCTATTTTGTGAGGGCATTATATATTATGCTAGATATCATATCAACACCCATGTAACTGAGCACACAAAAGCTGCTATATGTTACATGGCTTTCCTTTCACATAATTTACAAGGCAAGTGATCAAGTAAATGAAAGACTATGTGAGCCCACCAACATCAGTTTGAGTGCTGGGTATTATTAAAGCATCACTTTTCTTATTTTTCTATGAAAAATTAATATAAAAAGAATTTATATATTTTTTCATATGGTGATAGATCATTTGTATACTTCTCCATACATTGCTTTAGAGACTACTAATGAAATAATCTCAAAATGTATCTCCAAATGCACTTGATGTGTCAATCAGAATTATTTTTTTCAATTTTGGCTCATAAACAGCAGTGGGCTTTTGAATGCAGCTTCTTTGAAATAATTCAGTTCTTCCTGACATTTGTCTCACAATAACCTTTTTTTTTTTTGAGGTGAATTTTATTTTATTTAATTTTATTTTTATTCTTCTTATTTTTATTCTTCTTATTTTTATTAAGTTTATTAGGGTAACACTGGTTAATACAATTATATAATTTTCAGGTGTACATTATCATTTGACATCTGTATATTGTATTGTGTGTTTACCACTCAAGTTCCAGTTTCTTTCAGCTACCATATATTTGATCCCTTTTACCCACTTCACCCTCCCCATACTCCTCTATATTTTACCCCTTTTACCCCGTCTTCCCCCCTCCTCCTCCCCCACCCCACTAGTAACCACTATTCTATAGTCCTCTGGTAACCACTAGTCTATAGTCCATGTCCATGAGTCTTTGTTTTACAATAATCTTTCAAAAATAAACAAATCAACCAAAAAAAAAAAAACAAGAACAGCCTCAACAATATACCCACACAAGAACAGAATTCTGCTATTGTCACTACTCAGATAAACTCAGTTATGAAGCCATTAAGATCTCTAAGACAGGCAGGAAGGAAATCTGATTTGGGGGAATAGGACTTCATGTGAATTAGGCAAGGTGTCAAGGGTCCAAGTAGTCTTATCGATAGCCTGGACTTCAGTCTCAGGAAAATAAAGTGCAAACCAGAACAGCAAGATAGAGCTCATTCATATTGCCCAGGCAGACATGGTGCTGTGCTTGCTGACAGAAAGAGAAAGCTGCCAGTTCAACCAGCAAATGTTTGCCTAGGACTTAATTCCAGCCACATCCAATTCATTATTTAGAGCAACTGGACTGACTGAAACTCCCACTAACTATAGAGATGAGATTCCAAGTAACCTGTCTGCCTTTGTGAGAATTAGAATTGTGCACGGTTTAACTTCTGATTAATGGAGCAATCAGAGAGCCCGCAGTTGGGTCTTTGCAAAGCCATATTTTAGTTTAAACAGGTATCGTTAAAACCTCTTAACAACAAAAATCAGAACAGTATAAACAAATGGATTTTGTATGCAATAGAAACCCTATACTCAATAATGTTTTTATCTACAAACACCAATTATATAAATACTAATAGTAGATCTGAGCTCTTCTCCCACACTTTGTCTGATGAATGTTACAGAAATTACAGAGACTAGATCTTTCTATTTAATTCATGACTGAATTGGAACACCACATGAAAACTGGTTTCCAAAAAGGGAGGATATCGACTCAAACTATATAATAAGACATGCCAGTCATATCCTGGAGGTCTGAGACTGGCTGCAAAATAATTAATTACTTATTTAAATTGGTTTTAAACAAGTACATTGTTCAAAGTGACGCATTTACTTGTTGCAGGAAGGGAACACAAAATTTGAGTGTATAGGGAAAAAAGACCCAATTCTGAGTACTGCTAAATGATAAAATAATCTAAAATTATTTATAGTTAGAGATTTGTTTTCCTATTTTTTTGTTTTATCTTTTCAATTAAATAATAGAGAAAAGTAACAACTTTATAGAGTTAGTTGACTGTGTTGGGCTTTTGATCTGATACCTTTTTAATTGGGAAAACATTGTGTTGAACTAGATAGACCTCCTTTGCCTATTTTACAAATAAGGAAGATTAGGCTCTGAGATATTAAGATGCTTACCCAAGGTTACCCAGTAACCGAAGGAAGTTAGCTTAGCTTGACTCCAAACTCGATGTTTTTAATCTATTTATACTTCTGCATTCCTAGCTATTTGAAAATTTGTTAGTGATTATCAAAGCATATTTTGCATGAAGTCAATTTAGTGTCTGATTATTCATCATTAAGAAAATAAATTTAAAATGTATTGCTTTAATGTATTCTATAAAACATTACAAAAATTAAATATCTTTAAAATAACAATAATTACTCATCATAATTTTATCCCTATATAAAAATGTAGACTCTAACTAGTTGAATGTTTTTTTAAAGTTCACAGATTTTCATAGCACAGAAATTTATAGTTTATAAGCTTGGCAATTTTCCACACTAAGGATTTATATGCAAAGGTAGACTGATCTTATCCTTCAAGAGAATAAAAATGATTAATCAACACAATGATCTTTCTTCTAGTAAAACATCTGGTGTAATATAAATATAATAAACATTACAAGTAGCTTGCCTGCTGTGATCTTTGATAAATCGCTCTGAAATAAGGGAGAGTTCCTTTATTTTAAATATGAAATTTAGCAAAACATCTTCTTCCCATATGGTTCTGGATAAACATTACTATATATACTGCTTATTGATATTGTTCCCAAGTGAAAGATATTCTTCATCAAACTGTAGACTCTACTCTCCTGTGGTGCATATAATTAAATTGTGGAAATATAGATATTATAGAGAACATAGAACTATTACTTATGAAAGACCATAATGACAGCCAACTAATAGAATAAAGCATCTAGTAAATTTTTAGTTGAAAGCTTTTATAAGATCAAAATTGGTGACTGGATGAAATAATCTGAGATAATTCAGAGATCAGATTTCAGTCAATATTTATTAACAACTTTTCTTGCATGAGTTATACAACTATATTATCTACATAACGTGTTAAAATGTATTTTCATTTATTATAAATAATTTGAAGTTGAATGAAGTTTGTTCATTAATTAACTTGACTTATTTTAATACTGAGTAGTTTAAAAACTATATATATATTACAGTTGCTTTTACATATTACTTTTAAGTACTAAACTTTAAAAAAACTAAATTTAATTTTTTTAAAGGTACAAATTATAACATCCAAATTTCTAACTATAGAATAAGATATATTTTTACTTTATGAAAATACACCATTTTCAAATTCACTATTTTTCATTCTGTTAGTTTTTTTACAGCATTATAAAATTTTGAAAAATTAAAACAACTAAAATTACAAACATAAATGCATTTTACATGCTATAAAAATGTTTCAGACTTAATTACACAGGTTGTGCCCCTATTTTTTAGCATAACTTTTTCTTAACCAAAAGTAATACATGATGTTTTTAATTTTGATGTCATTGAATAAATAAAGCAGAAAGAAAGATTGTCATTATTTCTTTCAAAACTATTCTTTAGAGCTTTTTTGTAACCATATAACTATATACATATTGTGCACCCAAATAAAGTTTGCATGAGAAAAAGACCCAAAATTACTTTTTATAAGTTTAAATGCTATCTTCAAACAATTACTAAAATTTCATACTAAATAAATAAAACAATAACCAGAAGTCTAAATAAATATGTTCTGATTATTAAGCCATCACAAAGAAATAAAAATACCTAGTATTTTGCTGGATGATTCAACTACAAGTAGGGTATAGCTATTTATTATATATTTTTATCTTTTAAGGTCTATTGCTACTAGTAAAAATTTTAGAAATGAATAAAATCATTTTAAATGCAGTTTCTAGGGAAAAACAGATTTGTTTATCTAAAGATGATGCAAAGAATGAACTAGAAGAAAACAAGTATTGAAAAGAAAAATAGAAATGAGTAAACACATTTGCAAGAATGAATAAGTTATATTCCAGCAAGTCAAAGAATTAAGGTGAGTGACAATGCTTAAAAAATTATTTATTTCTTATAAAATTGATCAGTGTAAAATATTTAAAAATTAAAATAATCTATGAGAGCAATTTCTTCTCTTTATTCTCAATTAAATAGTAACAGGTGGCATTGAATGCTTACTTGGGTCAGGAACAATATAGTTGATCATCTTTCATTCATTACCTTGTTACCTTTAGGTCTTCTCAACAGCATGGAGTAGGAAACTGAGACTTAGGGGGATTACGAATATTGTCCAGTTCATTTACATCAGGCAACAGAGCGATGGAACCAGCACTGAAATACTTTTATTCCGCAGCCAACATCCTTTAATTCCATGCCAGTCTGCCACTTAGAACACAATTGGTAAGAATATTCTCTAATTCAGTAGAAAATTACATACTAAAAATCCCTACCTATTAAGAGGCGAAAATATAATTCTCCTCATAAAAGAAAATAAGCAAAGGTCAGAGTAATGAGAGAGAAACAAAACTGTTCTGTAAGCTAGACGTAAGCTCAGCATAAAGGCAGAAAAGGAGTGACTATTAAAATAACCTAGGTGAACATTGATTGATGAAAGTCTAAAGTAGTGTCATAACACTAGAGAAAAGAATGAGAAAAAAATATTCAACAAAGATCTCGGAGGTATACTTGGTGAAATTTTTAGTCATTAAATTTGGATATCGGAAAAGGCAGAAGTTGACAATAGCTTCCAGATTGCTTTGAGTTGACACCTTAATATTGGACTTCACAGTCCCAAGAACTGTGATATTTCTCACAATGTTTATTGTTCAAGCCACCCTGTCTATGGTACGTTGTTAAAGTAGCCAAAACTGATTAAGACAGTCTATGTTCTTTACATTTCTGGCAAATCTAAGTTGGATGTGAAAAATATTGCTTTTAAACACTCTGTGTTCAATCAGCATCTCTCCAGTTCAGGGGAGGTATTGGAGGTATTAAAAGATTACTATTGCTTCCTGCATTATATACAATTTTTTGAGAGCTTTCCTTTATGGAAGAGTATTTTCCCATTTAAGTGAGTGCAGATAAAGGAAAGGTTTGTGCAAAAATTGAACATTGACACAGTACACAGTCGCTACCTATGTTACATTTTTCTCTAGACCCTCATTGTCTAGAATAGAGTTCTTCAGAGAAACAGAACCAATAGATGTATATACAGAGAGAAACAGATATTTAAGGAATTGGTCCTCATGATTATGAAAACTGACAAGTTTATAATGTCAACAAGAATCGTTGTCACAGTCTTGAGTTCAAAGGCCATCTAGATGTAGAATTCCTGCCTTTCTTAATCTTTTCTCTTAAAACCTTCAACTGATTGGATAAGGCCCACTTATAATGTGGAATATAAACTGCTTTAATCAACATGTACTGATTTAAATGTTAATCACATCTATAAAATACCATTGCAATACCATCTAGACTGGCACTTGACCACAAACAAGTAGGTACTATAGCCTAGCCAATTGAATACATAAAATTTACTATTATGTCATCCTTCTGGGTCCATCCATTGATTTACTGACATTGATTTGCTATAACTTTTAAGGCAAATGATTAGTTATTATAAGTCTTGTTATGCTGCCCATGATTTTTAACAAGCCAGTGCAAAAATGGTAACAGCACACTGCATTCTTTCTGATCAGAGACAAGTGCATCAAATCATACCTATCAGAACAATTTTATACTTAGCATTTTCTATTTACATATATCTTATACCAATACATACCTGAGATTCAAGGGAATTATATTTCTAATCCAGCTATTTATATGAGAATCATGGATCATATAAGACACTTTGGTCAAGATATTACAATTTTAGGACTGCATAAAACAGTAGTTTTCTGAGATAAAAAGCTAAAAATATCAAGTTTTTAATTGAAAATATTTATCATGGAAAAAATATTCTAATTCACTTTCATGCTATTTGAGGACCCAAATTAATACTCTTAACAGAGACTGAGAAAACTTAATATAAAATGTAACTTACACTAAAATTATATAATGAGTCTCGTCTTTATAGAATTTTAGCAAACCTTTGATAACATTACTATCTCATGATTTTGCATATATTTAAAGCAAAGAGAGTGTAATTTCACTAAAAAAACTTTGAGAAATCAATTTGAAAAATTAATATACAAATTTTTCTCAGGATTTTTCATTATGAAAATTTATAAACATTTACATAAGTTGATAAAGTTTTAGTAAACTGCCATAACACTTTAGTATGCATATCATTGACTAAAATGTTCAATATTTGTTTTCATTTTATTTATATGTAAAGTTTACATGCAATTAAACATACAGATGTTAATTGTACCATTCTATAAGTTTTAACAAATGCATACAACCATATAATACTATGTATTAGCTATTAACCATTGCCATTCTTTCAAATAGTTCTCTCATCTTCCTTTTCACTCAGTCTTCACCCCACTCTGTAGTAGAAAACCACTGTTTTGACTTTTTTCATACCTTAGACTAATTTTGCCTGTTTTAGAACTACTTATAGTGATTAGAATCATACAGTTTGTGCTATTCTGTGTAATAGCACAAAACAGTCACAGCATATTTTGGAAAATTTGTGACTCTACATATATCTGTGTATATATGTGTTTTCTGTTAGGTTTTTGGCATCTTGACCCCCCTAAAAATGTATTTTTATGGCTCATGATATATACATTTTAAAAACACCCTGTATTTTTGAGCACCTACAGTAGATAAATCAGTACACTTACTTTTTAAATTTATTCATTGGCTATATATTAGGGAGTTTTTAATTTAGTTGTAGAAACATCAGAAAGCCATAGAAATATTAATTCAATTTGGTAAAGTTAAGTGCAAACTACTATCAAAGCCAAAGATATATAATTAACCTAAACTAAAGGATCATAGCTGGTCACCTCTGTTGTAAAATATAATGAGTTGTTTTATTTTTAATAAAATAGGAACAATTGTAACATAATAAAACAAATACAGTTTATGTGTAATAAACACATTGTGAGTTTTTTCATTATTTTTAATAACTTCATTAGTAATCTTTTGAAACCATACTTCACCAAAAATAAATTTTATGATTATTACTTTTAAATTAAAAAAATGACAAAAGTAAGCAACTATGAAACCTCCATTATTTGCATTTTTTATAAAATGAATAAGAACTCTTCTTCCACATGATAAATACCTGACTCAAGTACAATTTAATGAGAGCCAAGAAATATTTTCAGAAAAAAATTTTTAAATGATTACTAAGAAATTACTCAATTTGTATGGTAGTCAATCTGTTGTTAAGTGTTAACAGTTGCTATAATAAGAACATATCACAGCCTCATCAGGTCGAGTAAGAGCAGGACAATATTTATTCACACCCACATCTAAATAAGAGAAAATGTTCTGTTATAAGGATATATCCATTTTATGTTTCAAATTAACATATTTGAGATTATTATTTTTAATATTCTGTATCTAATGGTAAAGGCAAAAATGCTTCAATGTGTGATTTAAAGAAATCAAAATGTGTATAAAACTGCAAATCACAAAGCTGACAAAACTGTCAAGCTAAAAACGTAATGTAACAGATTGTATATATCTATCACTTCTCTGTAAGCATTACCAATAATGCCAGACATAGAGAATACATATGTGATAAAAACAAACATTAAATAGCTATCTGAAAAATAATACAAATGTTGCTTAAAATGTAAATAACATTCACACATATCAAAACATTAACTACATAAGAAAGATACCCAAATTTGGCTCAAAAATCAAAGAATCCTAATGTAATTTTAAATATCTCTTTAACAGTTTTCTTAGTTTAGATCAATGCAACCTCTATGCCCATATCTACAATCCGTAAAATACCATCTATTCATTTAGTGTTTTATTTATAAAGTATTTAGCACCTATACTTTCTGAAGAATCACATTAGGCTCTTGAAATGTATTGGTGAACATACAGAGCTTGCATTTATCAGTGGATAACCAATAAAACAAAACTAATATATGAGTAAAATATACAGCATGCTAAAAGATGATCAAGAAATCAGGTGGGATGTTTAGAGTCCAAATGTAATCTTAAAAAGTCAGGATCATCCTCAATGACACTGGAACAGTGAGAACGAAGTTAAGAGAGAAAATCAAGATGATATCTAGAAGATATTCTAAGCAAAAGGAAGAGCTACTACAAAGACTCTAAGACAAGGAGACCAGTGTAGCTGGAGCAGCCTGAGTGAGGGGAAGAAAAGTAAGAAATATAGTAAAGATGGGAAGGGATCCAGAACATCTATTGTATTGTAAGTCATATTGAGGACATTGGTTTTGATTCTGAGTGAAACTGGAAGACAGTTTGCACAAAGGAGTGACTGTAATAGTTTGGGAAGGTTAGATGGTGGTTGTACAAGAGAAAGAAAGAAATCAGATGTTACATTAAGATTTCTGTTTGTTTTTCTAACCTCAGCATTGAAGGATGAATTTCTAGGGTGATCCTACATCGTAGTCTTCTCCATCACAATATGTGCCTGTTATTCAATATAGTATACTTTTTACTTTGAAAGTCTTTAGTTTGAATGGTAAATTATATGCTTTTCCTATGCTCGTTGAAATTAAAGATACTGGCAGAAAGTAGAAATTTGAGGGAATACCAGTAGTTAAGTTTTAGAAGTGTTCAGTTTGTTTGTTTGTTTGTTTGTTTGCTTTTAATTTATAAGAAGGAAATATGAGTGGAAGGTTGGCAGTCCGATATGAGTCTTATCTCATATGTCATGACATTTCATTTTGGACTCGTTATCACGTGAATAATTTAAAACATGAGACTATGTTAGATTATTAAAAAGGTGAAATACAGATAGAAAGGAAAGTGGGCCAAGAAGTAAGTCCAGGGTTGTGAACATGAAGGAGTGAGTGAACCAGCTAAGAAATTGACTGGCAAAAATAAGCTGTCAGTGATATGGGAGGAAAACCAAGAAAACTGCTGCCTTGGATATAATGTGTAGAAATTATAATAAAAAGTAAAAAGAAGGCAGTGTGTTCCCGATATCCATTGACATGAATCAAACCACCTTGAAACTTAGCTAGCTAAAACAGAAGCCATTTTATCACATAATCACAATTTTGTGGGTCAAGAATTTCGTCAGGGCTCACGCGAGTGATTATTTTGCTCTTTGTAACATTGTCTAAAGTCCTCAGTGGTGTTTAGCTGGTGGAGGGCTGATGTGGAGGGTCCAATACCGTTTCCTTCATATGTCTGGCTTCTTAGCAGGAATGTCTGAAAGGCTAAGTTCAACTGTGATGGTCTACCAGAGATCTATAAACGGCATCTCTGACATGGTAGCCCCAATGTAATCAGACTTATTACATGATGGTTTAGGATTCCCAAAGAAATGCATTTTTTAAAATGAGGTAAAGGTGCCCGTGCCTTAAGGTCCTGGTCCAGAAACTGGTACAGTGTGACCCCACCATTGAGGGGAGGGGACAAAGATCTCATCTCTCACTGAGAAGAGTGTCAAAGAATCCATGGCTCTTTTAAATCTACCATTGAGTGACTAAATGTTAGCTATAGCTGCCAGCCAAATAATATGTGAATTGACAATTGAATTTAATAACATGACAATCATTTTTTTATGAGAAGTTTCAACGTCGTGATGATAATGAAAGTTTGATTAGAATACATTTAAAATGTAATAGGAGAACAAGACATAATAGATGGGTTCCCCCTCGACTCTGATCAATAACATTGAGCAATTCTGAAAATAATATTGCAACTTAAAGTACTCTGAATAATTTTCTAATACAGGAAAATGAGGTCTTTCAGAGTAATAAAAACTGATCATTAAATGCAAATAAAAGTCCCTTAAAATATTTGTTTTTAATTTCCTTTCGGTTACATCATTGAAGTTGCAATGTAGAAATGACCCTAAAAGAACGAAACATCAAATTTTTTTCATAAATCTAAGGTTCCCTTTGGGTATTTAGTTTGTTTAAACATTTTTGTTTGATCAAATGCTTCATTAAAAAACAAAAATGCAACATGTTGTCCCTCGAATATTGTTTCAAATTTTGTACAATAAATGCTTAGTAGTGAATATGAATATTTAATCAGTTAAATTCTCAATGATAACATTGTGAGGCTAAGAGATTTGAATGAAAAAACAATGTTTGGGCTATTTGTTATAAATATTTAAATATATAAAATAATTTTGGTATATAATGTAATTCAAACGATACATGATAACTTTAAAAAGGTGTCTCTAATGGCGAAAAATATGTTCCGTAAATTTTAGGTATTGTAATTAATTTAAATGATGGAGAATAGAAAGATCACCTTTAATTGTAGATACCCATTTTCCCTGATTAGTATTTTCTGTAGCTTTTTGTTTTTGTTACTTTTACTTAAATAATTTATGTTTTCCAACCATCACAATATGTATTGGTTAAATTATGTTATCAAATTCATTTAAATGTAGTTGGGCAATTCATTTATTATTAAGCATTTCTGAGAGCTACACAGGTTAATAAAAAGGCACAAATAATTTTTAATAATTGCCATTTTCATTCACTTATACAAGAGAATTAGACTATAAAATAATATACAGGCTTCATGTTGGAAAGATGTATGAATTAAAATTAATATTTCCCAACAGTTGTAATATTGACAAAAATTTTGAACTAAACCAAGGTTATTTACATCTTCTTTAACTGTTCCTTTCATCATCCTCACTTCCAATTATCAACCCTTTTTCTTCTCATTCTACCACAAAGTACTTTTGCCCTCTTCTCTGATTCCATTCAGCTCATCTGTTGTGAACATTCCTCTGAATCTGTTGCACCTCCCTCCATGTAAAAATGTTCAATATTCTGTTTGTTTTTTAGTATGTCTCTCTTAGTTGATAATCAGACTGAAAAGAAATTGATTAAAGAAAAAGGGGGGGATGGAGATTGATAATCTTATTTACATCAAAGGGTTAGTAGCTTGGTGATTGCTATTGCTTAATAGCTTACGTTAATATTAACCACTATGTGTTATAACATGCAGATGATCATGGTATACAATATGAGAAGCAAATATTTATTTCTTTTCTTTTGTATATTCCTTATTATTATTAGTGTCCAAGGAACAGAGAGATGTCTATGAAGGAGGTATTGCTTTCATAGAAAAGAATTTGTTTTTCTAAAGAATCAGAACTAAAAGGGTAGATGAAAGATTTTAGACAAATAATAGACAGACAGAGAGACAGATGATAGAAGATACATACATACATACAAGATTTATTAGAGAATAATCAATTATTCATGAGGTTACTGAGGCTAAGAAGTCTACCTGCTGTATGCAAACTGGAAAACCAGGAAAGTTGGTAGTATAATTTAGTCCAAAGGCCAGGAAAACAGAAGATAATGGACATATCAATTCAAGAATAGAGAATGAATTAACACTTTCTTCATCTTTTTGTTCTAATTAGGCCTCCAGAGGATTGAATAACACCTGCTCACATTGATGAGGGCAGATCTTTTTATGCAGTCTATTGATTCGATTCTAATCTCTTCCAGAAACACCTTCATAGACACACCCAGTAAAATGTTTTACAGCTATCTGATTATCCCTTAGCCCATTCAAGTTGACACACAAAATAAACTTTACACATATATATGTTTCCAAAACTAGCATCATTTGTAGTCTACCCTCATGAGTTTTGCCATAACAACATGCCACATATATTGTTATTTAACTTTTAATTTTTAACTCAATTCATACTTTGATTCTAGTAAATTTATTTGGAAAAGAAAATACATATCACAATGGTAAATGAAAACCAGTGTCATCATGTAAGTAGTAGATAAAAATCAATATCTATCAAATAAAGTAATAAATATTAAAATTAAAAATATCTATTCATGCACTACCTAAAATGTCACACACTGAAAAAAAAAAGAATATGAAATCATTGACTTTCAATAATTTAAAATATATAAAATCCAAAACAGCAAAATTAAAGGTCCACTGATATGAATGCTTTTTAAATTTATATAATCTCTGTCTGCAAATCTCAAGAAAATGATAGTAAATTAAAAATTGACAAAAAAAAAAAAAAGAGAGAATTGGAGAGGGGAATACTGACAGATAAAAGATATCAACAGAAGTTTATAAGGTGGAAAACAAATCATGGAGTGACTATCATTGTAATCTACCAGAGTAGAAAATTAAATATATGCACAGAAGGTGTCTGCAAGGAACCAACTGATTTGGATTAATTTGTACTAGAGAATTACAGGAGTTGAGAGCAGCCTACATAACCATAAATGAAATATTCTTGCTCCTATCTAAAGCTAACCCTTCCATGTGTGCATTAGGCTTCATCACTTTTCATCTGCTCAAAAGCAGCAATCCAGAATCAATTTCCTAAATCATCAATGATTTCTAATCTATTAGATCCTTTCCATCAGCCTTCAAATATACCACGATCACTATCATCTAAAAACAAAGTAAAACAAAACAACCCTCTTGATTCCACTTTTTTCCACCACTTACTACTCAACTTTTTTGGTCTTAAGAAGAGTTGCCCAATTTCATTCTTCCTCAAACCCACTCCAATAAAGGCTTTATTCTCACTGGTCCACAGAAAACTAGTCTAAATCACCAATGAGTTCCATTTTGCAAAGTCCAATGGCCAGTTCTTCAAACATATCAACTTGACCTATAAGAAGTATTTGACACAGTTTCTCAAAGACTCCACTAGAAACCTTCTTAATTTGGTGTAAAAAAAAAAAAAAAAAAAAAAAAAAAAAAAAACCCTCTTTTGGTTTTCTTTTGTATCTCCTTGAATGATCTTGTCAATTTCTCTTCTCTTCAATCTCAGTCCCTTAATGTGGGTATCCCAGTCTCAGGCTTGCTCCTATTTTCTTTTCTTTATGTGTATTCATTTCTTTAGTGATATCAAATCTTCTGATTTAAAATCATATTTATGCCAAGTATTTTCTAATTTTTATTTCTACCCATATACTCTTTTCCTCTTAAACTCCAAATTCAAATGCCTATTTTACATCTCTATTTGGATATCTAATCTTAACATCTCAAACATCATGTCGAAACAAAATACACTGTTTTCCCCTCAAATGTTATACTTCTGGTTACTCAAAATTCATAAAGTTATTTTGATTTTCTTTCTCTTGCATTTCACAGATAATTACTGAGCAAATCTTTCAAAATATATCTAATATCCAAGCAAATTTAGTGCCAGATTACCATTTTCTTCTCTGTTCTGGATTCCTGCAACCTGCTGATTGGTTAGTTTCCTCACTGGTCAAACAATATTAATTCAATGTAATACCTCTCTTTAAAAAGGTAAAATTATTTTCACAAAAATAAAGTTTCATACACCTGATTTAATTTGTCTCTCCAGTGGACTCAAGAATTTTAAGGTCAACATGGTAGTCTATTTTAAGTATAATCACGCCATATATTCTTCCTGTTTTTGTACATTTCTTTGTTCTTAGTTTAGGAAATACTGAAAACATGTTTGTAAATAATATAATTAATTTTCAATAAAACATGCATATCTGAAAGAAACTATTTGTCTTCTACAATAGCAGATTTCCCTGTGTATCTAAGACGCTTTAGCAATAGGTCATGTTGCAACAAGACATAAGTTTAATATTTCATAATATAAACTGGTCTGTGATAGACTTATGCAGCATTAACTTACCTATATTGGGATGTCCTAGTGTTCTCGCACTATTTATGATGTAAAAATATAAACTAAGTAAATTGTTTAATGGTATCAAACTTTAGCTCTCCAGATCATGGTGGGTTTTTGTTTTGTTTTGTTTGTTTTGTTTTTGTTTTTGTTTGGCTTCTCCATTCCTGAAAAATTGAAGCAAATGTTTGGTTCTCAGAATCCAAGCATAGATAACTAAATCAGAACTTTCAAAATACAGCTTTATTTAAAAGTATCTTTTTTATCTCCCCTTGTCTTTGCTTTTTGTCTTTGATTTTTATAGTCTTTGTTTTTTCCCATTAATAAACTTTCCCTTTGACATAAATAAATAAATAAATAAATGAATGAATGAATGAATGAATGAATAATAAAAGTGCCTTAAGAGTGGTTTGGGGATAGGACTCTTTTATTTTTCACCCAAAAATTTCAAAACAAATTGTGATTCTTTTTCAAAGGATCTCAATTTAGTTCCTTCCTTCCTTCCTTCCTTCCTTTCTTCCTTCTAATGAACAGAGTACTCTAACTTCAGCCCTTTTGCAGTGCCCAAAAGGAAAACAAAGAAATTACATTGTGAATACAAACAAATAGACAAACAAAAATCATATTTTATGAGCACCTATGGAATTTCTTGGCCAATTTAAATCTTGAGTATTTTTGTAATAGCAATTTTTCATGAGGAAGCATAACAGAATGATTAAGAGCATGGGTTCTAGAACAGATCTTGTCCTCATTCGGAACTGTCATATATTGTTACTCTGTGTTTCACTTCAGAGGTCTGTCCATTTTGGTCTCTTTGCCAAGTAAGACGAATTTTACTTTGTAACAGCTGAATCATACCCTTAACATTTAACTCTAGGTGAATCCACAGTATTACTTAGTAAGAAGTAAAAATCTGCATTTTAGAAATCTCACTATGAATACATCTAAAGTCCAGAAGAAATGCCAAGTTTTTGTTTTTTTTGTTTTGCATTCAGTAACTTACAGTGCATGCAGAGATTTTCTTTTGCATAGTTCCCTTCCTCTTTTTCCTCTACTCATGTTTATTTTTACCTTTTTTTAATCTTTCAGCTCTCCCAACAAGATCCAGATTTTCAATCATTTGGCTTCACCCAGTTTTTCATTAAGGCAGAGAAAGGGGTTGTAGATCACTTTAGATTGAAGATAAAATATTTGGCATTCTTCTATTTGACTAGATCAGAACTAGTAGTTTTGTTGGTTAATTAAAATATTTTTAAACAGAAAATTTTTAAATAAATTAATATAAAATGTATACATCTTGTTTTAATATAAAGCATAAGCATATGTATTCATTCACCAATTTAGTGATGTAGAGCCAGGCCTCTTCTTTGAGTACTGTCCAATAAATAAAATTTTTTGTGATATTTCCATAAAGCATACCCATAATCATCTATGATTTTCACTTCAAAATTTGTTTAAAAGAATAAGAACTAAAATATACTTACAAAGCTGTCTGAGTAAATAGTAATTTTGCTTCTAAAAATGTTCTCCCAACCTTAATTTGTTGTTTCAACCGTATGGCAAATTTTTTTTTTTTTATTGACTTGTTCTTATCAAGATTTTCCAAAGCATTCCATTAGTGGAAACCAAATCATTTTTATTCTGTTTGTACTCACATTTCATTGCTTTGCATAATCTTAACTGATTTCTACAAGTACATTAGTTAACAAGTAAAATTGATATAAACAGATTTGAGTAATAAACACCCAACTTTCAGTAAGAAAACATCATTATAGGTGAAATAAAATGCTCAGGTATTTTAATAAACAGCTGAGTACACTAATGGTTCAGCATTTTGTAAATCTCAGTGAATAAATAGACCCTGCAGATTATGTCAATCAATCTTACAAATTGATTAAGGTGACAGAGATTACAATAGCTTCTATTAAAATGTCAATGGATCATGATCTCTCTAGTCTCTCCTTTTTCACCTGACCTAAGGTCCCTCTCCAGTAAGGAGTACAGAGAAAGAAGAAATGGTAAAAGAACCCTATCCTGAAACACTTCTTATTCGTATACCTATAGTCTTAAGCAGGAGTAATGAATCTGTAACATATTCAGTACACTAATTTTTAAGAGAATTTATCATTGTCAGCAAATTAGTATGGTACCTAAAGATAAATAGATTATGGATGAACTGAAGAATTGTATATTATACTAGCAGAATAAGAAATGGTACATATATATGAAATCAGTAAAATTTTACTTGTTTTCCTGGAAATGAAGGATTTCCCTTTCAGAACAGTCATTCTTATTTATTACACGTAGTTGGTTAATTTCATGTTTTTTGCAAATATATTGGTAAATATTCATTCGAATTGTTTAAATTATACTAGTCTTCTCATCTCGTACTAGCACTATAACTCATATTTTCTCTGTTCTGAGTTTACTATTCACTCTGTACTATTTACATCTATTCCATTGGTTTTAACTATATTGTAGAAAAATTAGAAAAATTAATGGATGCTTATTATATTTATTTACTAGGGCTGCTGTACAAACCACAGATTAAATGTTTAAACAACAGAAATGTATTATCTCAGTTCTGTAGGCTAGAAGTCCAAGATTAAGTTACTGGTAGGCTTGGTTCCTTCAGAGGGCTATGAGAAAGAATATGCACCGTGCCTCTCTGCCTAGCTTCTGGTGGTTTGCTGGCAATCTTTGCTGTTTCTTTGCTTGTAGAAACATCACCCTCATCTCTGTCTTAATTTTCACCTGAGATTTTCCCTGTATGTATGTCTGTCTCTTCATATGGCATTCTTTCATAAGGACTCCAGTCAAATTGGATTAGGAGCCCACCCTACTCCAATACGACCTCATCCTAGTTTAAATAATTATATCTACAAAAACCCTATTCCCAAAAAAGGTCACATTCTGGGGTACGGGTGGTTAGAATTTCAACATATGAATTTTGCGGGACATAATTCATCCCATATTTTTATCTTTGAATACAAGAATCTGTATAGAAATTAAATAAATGTATAAATTTAACTGGAAGAAATCGTCATGCACTTGTCTAACAACTTTATTTTAAATCCCATAAATGAGATAAGAGCTTATATTGTTAGGACATAAGAATGAAAATCAAAACAACATTATAACTTAACAGATTTTTACTTGGCTAAGAAACAGATTTTTTTTTAAGCTAAATTCCTCACTCATAGGAATGATAGCAAATCTCCCTTTTGATTTGTACTTCATTTGGAATGTTTTGTTTAGAATTATAGTCAAGAGTTGGAAACTTGAATTAAAATATTCTGTTCATTATCACTACCTTCAAATTCCACATTCTTAATATAAATTATTTTTATAGTCTATATTCTCTGTGTAGATCTACATAAACAATTGAATTATAAAATGACTTTTTAAAGTCTAATGTATGTATATACATATATATATAATGTTAAGTGTATGTGTATGTGTGTATGTAATATATATAATGTTCTATTTAAAACACAGAGTACTTTAGTGATTATTTTAGTTGTTTCTATTTATCATTTTTATATTTTTTTTACATCTCTTTTTCCATTTCTCAGCTTACTGCCTATATTTGATTCCTTTCTCTTCTATTTCTATATGGAACTTTATAATAGATTCATTTGTCAGTTACTCAAGTTTAAATACAGTTTCTCTGTGATTCATTTTTGAAAATGTGTTTTGTACCTTATAATTACATTTTCTTAAATTACATTGTGTGATTTTTTTAATCTTTTGAAGTTATGATGTTAACGATACACTATAATTTTTAGACATCTTATATAAATTTTAAAAGTAAATGAGCAGTGATGAGAAGTAGTGTAGGAACAAAAGCCATATGATATAAAAAAATTTGGACTTCTTTGCTAATTAATTCTACTTTTCTAAAATTACATAAATATAAATCATATTACTACTTTATTATTTTAAATGTCTCCTGTTAGTATTAACAAAATTACAGCTAATAATATAGAGTCCCAAAGAGCACTGATTTGCATCTGTAACCCTCTTCAAAGATCAGCTCTTGCCATTATAAGTCAATCAAAAATCAAGTTAAGCCTCTTGACATAATTGGAAGTTTCAAAGAGATCTGAAGAGCATAATTTTCTGTTACATATGTCAAAGCTAAATGAGAAAAATACCATGGGAACAGAAAGGTCAAGGGCTAATCTACTTTAAAGTCATTAAAGATCATATTTAAATGGCTTCAGAAACTTCAAGGTTTTATAAGCCATCATCAAATTCCCCACCAGAACAAGGTGCCTCTGACATGACAGCTGCTCTATACAGGAAAGGAAGAGAGTTGCTTTCTCAGTCATGCTAAAATGGACCTTTGGTTTTCAAAGCTTATTTTGCCGTTCACATGCTGGTATTACAAAAATTTAGTTAAATTTTAAAGCAGAAATTTATTGTGTCATAATAGAATTTTTTCAGCCCAGATGAGCCTATTTCAAATTGCACTTTATAAGAGCATATTTGCAAAATTAATTGTAGCCATTTGCACAATGTCAACATGTTAAATAATGAAGAATAGATGTTTCCTATTTATCCAAAGTATCATCACCATCGAAGACCTAGAAAGGCAAGGTAATTACCTAGAAAAGAAAGCTAACCAGAAGCATATTTTAAATAAATTATCCTGATAAGATAATTACTTTTTTCAGTTTATTTTGGTGATGGAAACATTTTAATTTGTCATTAAATTATAATAATTAAAACTTGCTATGTGGCTGCTTTAGTCAAAACAGTGTTAGACACAGATACGTGCATAGCCACAACACCACAAATAAATGGAACAGAATTAAGTGCATAAACATATCCAATTATGTATATATTTATTCATTTACTACATAATAAAAACTGCATTACAATTCAATGTGAAAACAGTTTATATCAAATGTTTTTAGCAGAAGATAAAAGTAAAAATGGACCATAAATCTATGAATCAATATGCCACCTGGGGAATTGTAAATGCCAACTTAACTAGATACGACATTTAGCCATTAAATTGTTAAGTGCAGCATTATTCACAGTAGCCAGAATATGGAAAAACTTAAGAATCTGTTAGCACGTGAATGGGTACAAAATATGCAATATATTTGTATATGATATTCATATATAAATATGAATATGATATTCACATATATATTCACATATATGAATATCATATTCATATATATTCATATATATATACATATATATATGAATACTATTTAGCCATGAGAAAGAAGGAAATTTTGCCATTACAACATGGAAAGAACTTGAGGGCATAATGCTCATGCTAGGTGAAATAAATCTACACAGAAAGACAAATTCTGCATAATATTTCTTATATGTGGAATCTAAAAATGCCAAACTCATAAAATTAGTAAAATGATGGTTGCCAGAGCCTGTGGGGTGGGAGAAATGAAGAGATGTTGGTCAAGGGTATAAATTTCCAGTTGTAAGATGCATAATCTAATGTATAATATGGTGATTATAGTTAATAATACTGTATTATATACTTAAATGTTGCTAAGAGAATAGATCTTAAATGTTCTCACCACAAAAATAATAATAATAATAATTATGTGACAGGATGGAGATGTTAGCTAACACCATGGTTGTAATAATTTTGCAGTCTATATTTACGAAATCAATATGTTGTACATCTTAAACTTACCCATGATATATGTCAATATCTCAATAAAGCTGAAGGAAAAAATATTTAAATCAATAGACTGACTACAGCAGATTATCCTTCCTAATATGGGTAGAACTCTTCCAATCATTTGAAGATTTGAATAGAACAAAAAGTCTGAGACTCCTTCAATTAAGAGGGAATTCTTCCTGTCTGATGACCATTGAACTGGACTTCGGTTTTTTTCTGCTTTAGATTAAAACTAAAATATTAGCTCTTCCTGAGTCTCAAATCTGGTAGCCTATAAACTGAAATGGCACCATGAGCTCTCCTGGTTCTCAGCCTTTGGACTTGATTAGAACTGTACCATCTTCTCTCCTGTGTCTCTAGCTTGCCGACTCACCCTTCAGATCTCAAGATGCAGTGTCCATAATTGCATGAGCCAATTCCTTTAAATAAATCTTTTTTTTCTATATTTATACACACCTTATTGTTTCTGTTTCTGGAGAACCCTGGCTAATACAACAATTTTAAAAAGCAAATCAAGAATGATTAACTAAAAATTAAAGGTGGTGGTCACATGTTAGGGTCAGAGAAAAGGTTACATTCAGGATAGGGGACACAGGGGACTATAAAGTCCATGAAATGTGTACCGAGAGGCCAAGTCATTTAACCAGCTGTTCCTGGATCATGTTTTATTACTTAAGATTTCATCTAGGTAGTAAATTTCATGAATATTCATCTTTAAAATGTACTTGTATCATGTATTATTTTATATGTATGTTTCATAATTTTTTTAATTAAAAAACTTGCAACATTGAAAAAATGAAATACATAAAACAATTGATAATATCAAGAGTTAGTAAGGTGGAAGAGATGGATAATCTCAAAAATTATTAGGATAAGTATATATAAAGTTTGTTAATGTATTTTTGGGAAGATATTTGGCAACTCTAGTAAAATGTGAAATATATACAGATTTAATACAGCTGACCTACTTCTAAGACTGCCCTTAATAAATACAACAGCAAATAAAAATATATGATGCTAGAATTTATTACAGCATTATTTGGAGTGACAAAACTAAAAGTAATAATGGTCGTTATTAGAAAACCTAAATAATTATTCAAAATTCATATTATGCAGCTATTACATTTTCTAAACACGAGTTAAATCTACAGATACTGACCTGGAAAGCAAGTAGGTACAAGATGTTGTTTACAGAATAACAAAGCAAAATATTTTTAATGTGTGTAGTATATGATGTTATTTTGTAAGAACAAGGTAGGAGGGGCAATATATAATGGTGTGTATAGCTATAATGTAAAGCCAGATTTATGCTACTTAAGTTTTATTTTAAGTCAAATCAAATATAAAAAGATCTAAACATCTGGATTGATTTAGCACTCTATATTGCTGTCATATAGACATTTTGTTTCAGTATTTAATGTTTTAGACAGAAGAAACAAAGGAGTAAATTATTTGCTTTGAGAATATCCATTTTTAAAAGGAGAGTTCAAATCCTAAATAGGTACTGGGTGATTACAAGTGCCTCCTAAACTTCAATCCCCCTGCTAATGTCCAGAAAAAAATGTATACTTTCCTTTACCAATATCTTTTACTGGAGGGTAAGCAAAGGAATAAGACAGAAGAAGATGCATAGCTGTTCAACTTGTATTACCCTCCTCTTAAATTGCTAAAATCCTTGCTCACCTTAGGAAAAATCATTCTTCATTCTAGAGAGTGAGACTAATTATATGACAACTATTAAGCACATTTCACTATATTTTTTCAATTGTTCTATTAACATGACATATTCTAAAGTGCATTTGATGCACATTCCAGATATAAATGAATACTATTGTTCCTGTATATGAGGTAATAATTTTATTATTTTTAGAGACATTAAATGGAACCTAGCCATAATTAAACTCAGAGTAACTAGATGGGCTATTGTTATAAATAAATAAGTAAGTAAATAAATAAGTAAATAAGTAAGTAAATAAATAAATAAATGTATATATGTTATGGACTAAATTGTGTCCCCCCTCAAAATTCCTATGTTGAAGCCCTACCCCCAAGTGTGATGATATTTGAGATAAGACCTTTAAAGCAGCAATTGAAGTTAAATGAGGGAGTAATAATGGGTTCTTAATTCAAAGTGACTAGTATCCTTATAAAAACAAAGACATCAAAAAATGTATGTGCACAAAGAAAAGGCCCTGTGAGAATACAATGTTAAGATGGTCTTCTGCAAGCCAAGAAAAGAATGCTTCAGGGAAACCAAACCTGCCTACACTTTGATCCTGGACTTTCTAGCCTCTAGAACTGTGAAAAAATAAATTTCTGTTGTTTAAACCACCCAGTATGTGGTATTTTGTAATGGTAGCCCTAGTAGACATATATATATCATGATAAATAGATGATAGACAGATGATAGATATAGATAGATGATAGATAGATAGATGATAGATATAGATAGATGATAGATATAGATAGATGATAGACAGATGATAGAGATAAATGCATAGATAGGTATATCTATATGTAGATTGTTATATATGTATATGTATCGATAAAATATGTTATTATTATACTATATATAACATATTATACATATAATCATATGTATATACACACACATATATGTCTTCTAGGACTGCCTTAACAAAATACTGCAGATTGGTGGCTTAAACAACATTTTCTCTGAGGCCTGGGAAGTTTAAGGTCAAGGTTTTATACACACACACACACACACACACATGTACGCACGCATGCACACACACACACATATATATGTAATGTTTTATATGTGTAATATGATATATATCACAACAAACTCAGAAATATATAAAATTATGTAAAACAATCTCATCATATTTGTTAAAATAAAAAGTACACTGTCATATTCACGTGGAAATTTGTACCCTAACCCATGACACCAAAGGAATGGTAAGATATACTGCATATAAAATTTGAAAATTTAAGTTATATGAGAGCCAATACTATACAATTATTTTTCTTATCTTCACTTTTTTTTCCTCATTCTATTCCTCCACTTATATCTGTTGTGAATGGAGATAATTGTTGCTATAAATAATTGTAGATATATGGTCCTAGAAAAGTTGAAATGTGTGCCAAGAGCCCAAGTCATTTAACCAGCTGTTCCTTGATCATGCTTTATTACTTAGGATTAGACCATGATGAAACCATTTACCACATCCATAGACCCCCAAGGAAAATGAAAATTTGCTTAAATGTTCATGAATCAACCACACTAATAAGGAATTTAAGTGCTTCAAAAAATCTACTGGGAAATTCTCATTGGAGATACTTAATGAAGAAAAAAATCACATGGCAGGACAGTATTTGTGACAAGGACTCATGAGAGATCATATTCTCTAAAGAAATCTTTCTAGAAAGTAATAAGATTACCTTGAGCAAGAGAACATGGTTATAGTACACTAGACAGAGAAATTCAGCATGTGGAAATTTATATCTCTATACCATGCAAGCCTACTAGGGCTGATATCATTCCTAAATTGGTTCTTGGAGAGGGTGAACAAAATTTAGACACTATAGTGGCCTGTGGCCCTCCGAAGGACCATAATACCTAAACATATATACAGTATATCTGTGATGTTACAATTTCATGGGGTGGGGTTGAAGCAATTAGGAAAAAAAAAAATCTACAAAGATTCCTTAGTAACATGATTTAAACAAAATGTTAAACATTGCTGCTGATAAAGTCTAACATGAACATATAGAGATATAAACCAACAAAGACCTGGACCTATCTGACCCCAGCTGCTTGATAAGGAAACTTGACTAAAACACCCCTCATTCATAACTCACCAAATTCTCATCAAAGCACTCCCCAAACTTTCTCTGAGTCAATAGGAGGCTTATGTACTCTTGGCCTATTTTATCTCCTGAGACCTTGCTTCTCTCTGTTAGTCTCTGTTCACTCCTCTATAAGCCAAAATGTGAAACAAAGCCACTTCACAAGATAGTACAAAATATTGACATTTTTTAATATGCACAAAGCACTTATGAGTCTGGTAGATTTTACTACAAAGCTGAGCATAATAAAAAGTCACAGACTTCAGTGGACAACAAGCCACATTACAGTACAAATTGAACATTTTTGTTCTTTAAAACACCTATTGGCCAACCCACAACTGGGATTTCTCTTTTGGTCCTTTCATCACAGGACGCTAGACCTGTGTTCTCTTTCCTTTTTTTTTCCTCCTTTTGTTTCATCTATGCTGAACCCCCCCCCTCCAATATTGTCCCCAAACATAGACTAAACTTCTCTTCCTTTTATGCAAAAACACTCAGTCCTCTTCTCTGGAATATTAGATCAAATGATCTCTTGGTTACATCTCTAATTCTTTGAAGATTTTAACTCCTGGCTTACTCTCTGTGATCATTTTATGTGTCAACTTGGCTGAGCTAATAGATGCCCAGATAGCTGGTAAAAATATTACTTCTGGGTGTGTCGGTGAGGGTGTTTCTGGAAGAGATTAGCATCTGAATACATAGGCTGAGTAAAGAAGATCACTTACCATCCAATTAGTTGAGGGCCTGAATAGAAGAAAAAGCAGAGGAAAGGTGAATGCACTCTGTACTGAGCCTGGACATCCATCTACCCTTGGACATCAGTGTTCCTACTCCTCAGGCCTTCTGGCTCAGACCGATACTTATACCATTAGCTCCCCTGCTCTCACACACTCGGGTTTGCACTGGAACCAGTTTGCAGATAGCACACTGTGGAACTTCTCAGACTCCATAATCACATGAGGCAATCCCTCAAAATAAATCTCTTCCTATCTCTCAATAGATGATATAGATAATAGATAGATGATAGATAGATAGATAGATAGATAGATAGATAGATAGATAGATAGATGATAGATAGATAGATAGATAGATAGATAGATAGATAGATGATAGCTAGATGAAAGATCTATTAGTTATAATATATATAATAATTATATATGTAATATAAATATAATTGGTTCTATTTTATTGGTTCTATTTCTCCAGAGAACAGTGACTAATACATCATCACTGATTTCAAAATGACTCCTGTTACATTTCCAGGTGATTTCAATATCCATATAGATTTAATTTTTCTGGCTTCTAAATCTGTTCACCTCCTTCTTCCTAATTATCTGTCTTTCTTCAGCCTCAGACACTTACTTTAATGCTTATGACCCAGCCTTGTTTTTACCTGTAGTTATATACCCTTCTTGTAGCTTTAATTCCAAGGCATTACCAGTTTCTGACTCCCACCTCTTTCCATTTCTCATCCTGATTGCAGAAGTATTTAGATCTCCAACTCATTGATACTACTACTATTTCACTTTCCCTTGTCCCCCTTCATGCTTTCTCTAACCTTCTAATTCAATTTCTATTCCATGGAAATCATTGTAATCCTTCCCTTGCAAAAACTCTAAACTTCCTCACATCTCCTGTTCTACCATCCTTCTTTGGCAAAAATTTGACAAGCCTGGTTAAGTATAACTCTTCTATCTCCATGCAAAAACTATCACAGCTGAATGTGGCTATAGAAAACTACACAATCAATGATGAATCATCAACTTTTAAATTTGTGACCACTAACCAAGAGAGGGCTCTCTTTCTGCATAGTAAGGCTACTTCATTTTTAAAAATTTTTATTTCATTAAATCATTCATTCTATATTACAACTTCTTATGTTTCTTCTCCATTCCCATTCTCAGCTGATGATCTTGCTTCACTCACTGAGAAAGTTAACTGTAGGAGAGAAGTTTCTTAGACTGTTCACCCCCAAACACCCATTTTCTATATATGTATCCTAATATTCTGCCTTTCTGCAATTACCTTAGATAAACTGTGTCCCTGCCTGAAGACGAATTTTCTCCATTTAACACTAAACTTTATCCGTTCCACCTACAAGGACATGGCTCTAAAATGCTTTTCTCTACCTCTAACGTTTTCCATAATTTCCTTTCTATGGGATCTACTAGATCATCATTATAAAAAACTTCAGTCAAATGTGCTACTTCTTCCTTCTTGAAAAACAAACAAAACTTTCTGTTGACCCCATTTTACCCACCAATCACAGCCTAATTTTATATCCTCCTTTTAGAGAAAATCTTCTGGACTTACTCTCTAATATCGTTTATTATGTTCTCTAATAACGTAACACATGTCTATTTGTTAATAGCCCTGCACCACCAACACTCCTTTTGTCAGAGTCATTAACGCATTCTACATTATTAAATCCAATGATACATTCTCAGTCTTCAATTTACTCCTTTATTACCCTGTCACTTTTGTCTGACTAGCAACCTAACAGTTGTATCATGTTAGGCAGAATTACATCCCTGTTATTGTCTTTATTTGAAAATTAAGTATTGTCTAAGAAGATGTGTTTATTTGCCAAGTTGACAAAGGATAAACCTGTGGTGATTAATTTTATGTGTTAACATGACTGTGCTACAGGATGACCTGTTAACTAGTAAAACATTATTTTTGTATGTGTCTGAGGGTGTTTCTGAAGAGATAAGTATTTGACGCAGTAGAGTGAAAATGGAGATTGCACCAATGTGGGCAGGCATCATCTAATCCCTTGAGGGTCCAAATAGAACAAAAAGATAAATAAAGGGTTAATTATTTCTCTCCCGAATCTGGAACATCCTTCTTCTCCTGCCCTAGGACATTGAAGTTCCTAGTTCTCAGACCTTCAGACTCCAGGACTTATACCAGCAGCCCCCACTGGTTCTCAGGTCTGAAGACTTAGACTAAATTACATCACTAGGTTTTCTGGTTTTCATCTTGTCATGTAGTTATGGAGGTAGGACTTCTGAGCCTCCATAACTACATGACGATGAGTCAATTTCTACAATAAATTTATTGTTTACTGTTTATTATTCACTTATTGTTTACTTGTTTATTGTTTACTTATTATTTACTGTTTCTTTTTAGAACCCTAACTAATATGTATGGCTAGGTAACAAATTATCTCAAAGCTTAGTGATGTCAAGTAACTATTATACTAATTGACTCTAAGAAATTCAGACAAGGAAAAGTAGGGGTGATTTGTCTGTACTCTGAAATGTTTGAAGCCTCAAATGATAGTCCTGAAGGCTAGGAACTAGGACTATCTGTAAATTTGTTGATGCTAGCTCTCCACTGAAACACTCAGGTCTTCACTCTATGGGTCTCTCCATGTGGTCTCTCCACAAAACCTAGTCTGAGCTTCCTCACAGTGTGGTAGCTGTCTTCCCAAGAGTAAGCAAACCAAAAAGAGCAAGACAAGTGGAAGCTATAACCTTTTTATGACCTAAGCTCAGAAGTCACCTAGTAATCACTTCCACTGACTATTAGAGTAATTATAAAACTCCCACTGGTTTAAAAGAAGGGAACATGAACCCAATTTTCATCAAAGAGTGTCAAAGTTACATTGCAAGAAGAGCAGGTGAGACGAGAAACATTGGTATAGTTATTTCGGAACACACGATCAGCTGCATTTGCCCACGTAAACACTGTCAAAAATTTCCTTGTTCTCTGCCTATTTACTGATGAATGAAACTAGGCATTCTAATTTTCTGTAATTCAAGGTGAGAGCCAGTCACATGTGTAACATTAAACTTATTCTAAGAAAGCACAGCAGAATAGGAAAGCACTATCATAGAAAATCTTATTTAAAAAATATTTTGGGACTCATTTTCCAACATTCTCTTTTTGCATTATCAATAATAAATTGACATTCAGTCCTACTTATAAAAATTTATTTGGAATCCCCAATTATTATAAAGGTATTTATCAGCATGAACAGACATTGACCAATATTTTGAAGATAGCCAAATGATAGCTATCATATCTTTAATAAATTTATTTTAATAAGATTAACATTTTGGTTCTCTAATCTATAATTCCTCTATTATTATTACCCTTTCCAAATTAGGCTCATCCATCAAAGCAAAAGTCAACTGAAAATCACAAATATTTTATCCATGATTATAACATTTAATGATTTAATAAAATAATAAAAATATAGCTACAATACAAGGCAAAGTAAGAATAAGTGCTATAAGAGAGACATAAGTAAAATGCTATGGAGATTGAAAGGAAGGTCATTGCTAAGCAAATCACAGCATACAAATAGAAAGACAAAATAATATAGAAAGAATTTGTTAACCAAACAGCACACTTTTTTTCCTGGCTCAGGGGAATTGCTCACTGGTAGGGTGACCTTTAAGAGCTGCATAACACTAAACAGAAGCAAGGCCAGTATTAAGTGAACTTGATGGCTGAAACAGTTTTCTATGCCTGAATCTATAATTTAAAGTCATCATTGGACCTTTGAGGCTAATCCCACTAGAACAAGTCAAGGGGCTGTGGGCAGAGGACAAGTAAAGAGAGAATGAAGGAGCAGCAGCAACTTTTTGTAAACAAATTCTGAAAGTTAGGATCTAGGTAATCTCTTGGGAACCAAATTCCAACCATCAGAAATATTTTATGACCATAATATATTAAATTTACTTATATGAGTAGCAGTACGGGTGTGCCTTGAACTATAAAAAATAAAAACAACCTCCTAATTAATAGTCATAAGAAGGTGGAAGAATGCCATTTTTGTTATTGTTGTTATATAGTGGAAATGTACTTTAAGGCCTGAAAATTCTTAGTGTGTTGAATGAGAATTAGGTAATAACACAAACAAACTGGACTCTGTCATTTTATTTATAAGTAGAGCTTAGATTTTGTGGCTTTATATATTACCTTCTATGTCGCATTATATTTAATTTGAGCAACTAACCTGACTTTTTAAAAATATTTCATTCTATAGATTTTAGTTATTTAATTATTATTTGAATGAAGAAACTGATGTTTAACAAATTTTTATGAAATATAAGATCTTTTGGTCAAAGTTTTGATAAAGGCAGTTTCCATTTATTTTCCAAGTAAAGAAATAAAATAATTCCTTAACTTACTAATCATATTAAGATTGATCCTTATTTTGTTTATCTAAAAAAAGATGAAAGCATGGTCACTCCAGGCATGTGACATTGTCGACAGACTTTTCAGCACCCCTACTAATTTATGGCTATTCGAAGGGAATACTCAGGTGGCTGGCAGTAGACATCCCAGTGATTTACTCACAACATCTGCCGTCTGTCATTAACTACACAGGCTCCATTCAGCAGTCACCTTCTCATAAAATAGTGTTCCTTCTGAGTTTCTTCTCTTGTGTGAGTCGGTATTAATTGACACTGTCCCTCAGATTGGTACTGAAAGAGTTAGTCTCCCATGAGAATAACCATGAATAAATTTAATTTTCTGAATCACATCATATTTAGCCTAGTAGTTAATAGAAAAAAGGGGGGATGAAGAAAGAATGATAAAAGGGAAAATCTACAAAAATAATTATAGGACTCTAGACTCTTAGGATTTCATAACCACTTAATAATTCTGATAGTGTACTTTAATTTTTTAAGAGAGTAATCTTCAAGAATAAGTATCTGTGAGCATAACCTTGAAGCTCTGATATTTACTTGTGAGAGAGATGATTGCAGGGAACCAAATACAATTACTTTTTTTTTTTTTATTACCTCCAGGGAAAGTAAGAAGGTATATGTGAGCACATGTTTGTGGACTAAACTCACTGTGCTAATTATGGTTGAATAAAAAAAAAAAATCATCTCCGATTTCCATCTATCACAAGGATTAAAATTAATAAAGCCACAGATTATGAATAAGCATTATAGCAATTAATCCAGACTAAAAGCAATTAGTTCCAAATAATTTTATGATAAACTATAAGATTATTTAATAATTAATCACAATAAGGATCAGGTTCTATTAAAGTCTCTAAAAGTTGTGTCTGCTCAGATACTTGCGTGCTTTAGATAATCCGTTTTTCAAAGACATAGCATAATTAAACCAAAAGCAAGTTTAGAGCTGTTTAGAAGAAACAATGTTTTGATTGTTTTTGAGGTTATAGCAAACTATTTGGCACAGAATTAAATTTTTTAAACAAGTGAAACACAAAGAGCGCATCTATAAATCTTTCCATTGTATCATTATGTATTACTTTACACCAATGTGTGCTTAGGCTGGGAGAACAGACTATAATTCCATCATGTGCCTACCATGCAGCAAGACAGCAGTTTTCTCCTTTCCCAAAAGAAAGCCCAGTACAGCACTGAGCTCAGGACCGCCAATTCCAGAACCTGGGTAATGACTCTAGTTCTGCGGTTTACTTGTTGAGTAACATTTAACCTCTTTGTTCTCAGTTTCCTCCTTTGTAAAATGGAAATAATTTATTCGCTTGATAGGTTTGTTGGGACAAATGACTAGACCAAACTGACGAAATATATGTGAAGTCTTTGGCCAGGGCCTAGCACATAACTAGTGTTACATAAACATTAGCTCTTATTATTACTGTATCAGGCATGAGGGACAAACATACATCATTGCATTATGTACACATATGCACATTATTTCATTTCCTTCGAACACCTCTTTTTACCTCTCTTTCTGGCCTCTTCTCTTACCACCTTCTTCTGAATGCCCCTGCTACTCTTTTATTCTTCTGTCCTCATGAGGCTTACTGCCTTCTGTGTCTAGAATGACGTCCTACACTAATCGCCACTAAATACATGGCTCCATTTCTCACACAGAACAACTTAGCTTCATCTCGGCTTCTCCAAACTTGGATCCTCTCACCTTTATTTAACACTGTCTTCACATACATAAAAGTATATTCATGGTAAATACTGAATTAATTTCCTTTCAGTATACCAAAGATCTTTTATAAACCAGTATTCAGTATTTTATGAAAGTGAGTAGGAAATTATAAATAACTTATTTATTGTAAAATAGGCAATATTTGCTATCATTAACATGATGTCTGATATATTTTCATAAATATCCTTCACGACCCAGTAACTTGACTCCACTGAAAGAAAAATTGAATATATTAAAACTTTAGCAAATGTTTGTTTAGTGTAGTAGTTTAGTGTAGAATACTGGAAATGGCCTTATTTACCTGTTCAAGATACTTAGTGCATAAAAATCATGATTATAACCTTCAGCAAAGTTGCATGACCAGGAAACAATAGGTTAAAAATATATGAATAGTTTTTCTTTAGTCAGGACTTCATAAAAACTAGAACAAAATCATGTGTCTACATATATTTTTACAAATTTAATGGAAAAGTAGTATTTGGTAGTGTTTTCATGTAGACAGAGGGATAGACAATGCTAACTAATATATATAGTCATTCTCACATAAATTTTCAATGCTTATCCATTCAGGAAACAGTAAAAATTCAGAATACTTGACTAAATGAATGTAAGGAAAATAACTATCATCATTACAGATTGTTTTTTTCATTGTTCTCTTCACTTTTGGGGAAGAGGGGACATAGTGTGAATGGAATGGCACTTGTTTCCTATAGGAGCATTTAAAACCTACTGTAAAAAATCCTGTTATTTCCTCCCCACACAGGACTACACTCCTACCTACACACACAGTCATTCTCAGTTCAGATTTAATTTGAGAGTTTTCATTACCTAGATTTTTATTGGCCTAGTAATCTTTGCATTTATTTATACCAATCTGTGGTTATCTGCTTCTAATACAAACTGAAAAATGCCTGCCTTAGTTACCAATTTCTAGGACCACTGTGTCCCTGTGTGGACTTGTATGAAGCTGCCTTGCATTTTCTCTTTCTGAAGTCTTGTTCTATTTGTGTATTTACTAAAACATTATAAGCTAAGATGTAGGAAGAGGATATTATCTTGAAAATTATTAATAAAAGTTCCCAGATGCGAGAAACCAAAGAAAGAAGCTGACAATTCTAACATCGAGAATTTATTAAGGGAATTTACATAGGAGGTATGTCTTCAGCAGCAAGGGAACATGGATATCCTCTGTGCTAAGTGACCAGCATGAAGGGGTTATGTAGGACAAGGCAGGATGGATAGAGCACTGGGACATGACCTGCCCCAGATGAGGAGAAATCAACTTACATGCTTGCCCTAGGCAGAGCAAAAGCCTGTAATCAGCATAACTGGGGCAAGTAGAAGGGGTCATTCAGTCTCTGAGAGGATTTTTAGGAAGCAATCTTAATCTGGCCAGGATCTAGCTGTATCTAGCTCAAGGGTACTTCAAGGGTGACATCATGAAACAGTCTCTCCCCCACAAAAGAAGAGAATAGTAAGCACATTGAATCAATATTGAGACAATCACTATATATAATATATATATAGATATATATACACACACATATATGTGTGTGTATATCATTTTATCATTAATATCATTATATCATATTCAAACACCTTGCTCCTTCAGCTACAGAGGTTTTAATTATAGCAGGGGTCCCAGCTTGGCAGACAAAACTAACCATACGAACGTCAGAGACCACAACATTCCTCAAAAAAGATTCTCTTGGGGTCCACTAGGATGCAGTTTGCATGAAGGAATGTGGGACTTGGGAGAACTGTATCTGCTGCTTAAAATGTCTTCTGGTTCAGTCTTCATGGTGTATTCTTGACCAATGGCTAAATATGAGTTAGATAAAAGAAAAACAAGAAACACCTAAAAGGCTTTTTTTATTTAACTCTCTGTGTGAATTTTTTATGGCACAAGGTGATGATATAAATCTCTGGTGTTTTCGGCAGTGATGGAATGTGACATTGACAGCTCTGTGGTGGTCCCTACAGTCTAAACACGACTCATGGAGACAACTGCCCCCTCTGATGTCTATATCACAACAGGAAGCCAGGCAGGTGAAATGGAAATTGTCATATGCCACATGGCTTATGAGCATAAGAGAAAGGCAGAAAGATGAGAGGGAGGAAAAAAGGAAATGAAGAAGAAAAAAAGAACACTCTACAAAACCAAAAAAAAAAAAAATGCTATGTGAAAATCGAGCAATATGGCTACTTATGAAAAGAAAATTCCATTACCTTTTAAAGGATTTTTGTAGTAATTTCTTGTTACCATTTTTGCATGATTTTGCTGTAAAAGTTAATTCTGTGAGTAAACAAATAAGAAAAAAGAATGCAAATAGGAAAATTTTTAAGAGCGATTCAAAATATTTCAGCTTAAAGGTCTTTTTGTCTTCTTCTTAAATTAGCTTGTTTGCTTGAACTCTATAGCTAATTTTATCTTTTTTCTTTTTTAATTAATTAATTAATTAATTAAATGTATTAGAGTGACATTGTTTAATAGAATTAGAAATTTAAATTATAAACAATAATTTTATGAATAATGAATATAAATATAAAATAATATAAAAATAAATATAAATAAAAATAAACTATAAAATTATAAAATTAAAATTTCAAGTGTACAATTCAATAATACATCTTTTGTATATTTCATTGTGTTAACTACCCAAAGTCAAATCTCCTTATGTAACTATATATATATATTTGACCCTTTTACATTTTTCTACTTCCCCCAGACCCTCTTTCCTTCTGGTAACCACTAAACTGGTTTCTGTACCTATGAATTTTTGCTTTTTTTGTCTTGTTCATTTGATGCTTTGAGTTTTATACCTCACATATAACTGAAATCATATGGATCTCATTGTTTTTTTGTCTGACATATTTTGCTTAACGTGATTATCTCAAAATACATCCATATTGTCACAAATGGCAGTATTTCATGTTTTCTTATGGCTGAGTAGTATTACATTGTATATATGTACCACATTAATCATCTATTGAAGGACACTTTGCTTTTTTCCATGTCTTGGCCACTGTTAATAATGCTGCAATGAACATCAGGGTGCATACATTTTTATGCATAAATGTTTTCATATTTTGGAGGTAGACACCCAAAAGAGGGATTGCTGGGTCATATGGTAATTCTTTTCTTAATTTTTTGAGAAACCTCCGTACCATTTTCCATAGTGGCTGTACCAATTCACATTCCTACCACTGGTGTGTAAGTGTTCCTTTTTCCCCACAACTTTTCCAACACTCGTTTTTACTTGTCCTATTGATAATAGCCATTCTTACAGGTATAAGGTGGTATCCCATTGTGGTTTTGATTTGCATTTCTCTAATTGCTAGTGAAGTTGAGTATCTTTTCATGTCTTTTGGCCATTTGTATGTCTTCTTGGGAGAAGTGCCTGTTCAAGGTCTTCTGCCCATTTATTTAATTGGATTGTTTTCTCTTTGTTGTTGAATTGTATGAGTTCCTTGTACATTCTGGATATTAGCCCCTTATCAGAAGTGTTGTTTGCAAATATCTTCTCCCATTCAGTTGGTTGACTCTTTATCTTGTTGACTTTTTTTTTTTTTTTTGGCTGTGCAGAAGTTTTTTAGTTTGATATGGTTCCATTCATTTATATTTTTTACTTCTCTTGCCTTTCAAGTCAGATTACTAAATTCCTCTCTAAAACCAAGGTCCATAAGTTAAGTCCTTATGTTTTCTTCTATGTATTTTACTGTTTCAGGTCTTTCATTTATTTTGAATTATTTTTTGTGTATGGTAACAAATAGCAGTCTAGTTTTATACTTTTACATATGATGTTCCAATTTTCCAGAACCATTTACTGAAGAGCTTTCCTTTCTCCATAGTTTGTTTTTGACTCCTTTGTCAAAAATTATTTGCCCAGATATATATGGGTTTATTTCTGGGCTCTTGATTCTGTTCCATTGATGTGTGTGTCTGTTTGGTCTGCCAATGCCATGCTGTTTTGATTATTCTCTTTGTAATATAATTTGAAGTCAGCAGGCTGGTACCTCCAGCCCTGTTCTGTTTTCTTAGGATTGCTTTAGCTATTTGGGTCTTTTATAATTCCATACAATTCTGATGATTTTTGTTCTATTTATTTTTTTAAATGTCATTATGACTTTGATGGTGATTGCATTTAATTTGCATATTGCTTTGGATAATATGGCCATTTTAACCATGTTGTTCTTCCAATTCATGAACATGAAATATCTTTCCATTTTCTTATGTCTTCTTCAATTTCTTTTTTAATAATGTAGTATAGTTTTCAGTATATACCTTCCCATCCTTTGTTAAGTTTATTCTTTTTGTCGCAATTGCAAAATAAACTATTTTTCTCATTTATTTTTTCTGAAATTTTATTGTTAGTATATAGGAACATGATGGATTTTTGTACATTGATTTTTTTAAAATCCTGCAAGTTTACCATATTTTTTTATTGTCTCTAATAGTTTTTTGAGGGGGCTTCTTTAGGATTTTCTATGTAGAGAATTATATTGTCTGCAAAAAGCAACAATTTGACTTTTTCCCAAGTTGGATGCCTTTCATTTTTTTCTCTTTTCTGATTGCTCTAGCTAGCACTTCCGATGCTATACTGAATAAGAGTGGTGAGAGCGGGCATCTTTGTCTTGTTCCTAATCTTAGAGGGAAAACTTTCAGTTTTTCACCATTAATTGTGATATTACCTGAGGGTTTTTTATATCTGGGCTGTATTATGTTGAGGTGTTTTCCTTTCATATCCATTTTATTAAGTGTTTTCATTATAAATGGATGCTGAATCTTGTCATATGCTCTTTCTGCATCAATTGATATGATCATACAATTTTTATCTTTTATTTTGTTTATGTAGTGTATTCTTGTATTCGATTGCTAGTATTTTGTTTGTAACTCAGATCACCACTCGGCTGTGCAGGTTTTCTGCTTTGACAATAAAAGTTGATTATTTTCTTGATTAAAGGTATACGTGAGAGGGTCTCAGTCTATTTCTCTCACAATATGAGAATCATAAAATTGGGAATCTCACAACTTCAAGCTTACAATGGCTATAAACCAAGTTCAAAATAAACAAATATTTACTTCTATGTGCTGAGGACAGTATTACATAATATGTGGGCATAAATATGAATACAATAAATTTCTTGCTTGCAAAGAGAATAAGAGAAGTACTAAAATATCATAGAGGAATAAGACAAGGGCCATAACAGAATTCAAAGTCAGATCATGAGTTCTGGGTATGAATATATTTACATTAATTTTAAATATGACTTTCTCAATAGATTTTGTTCCTTTTCTCTCTATTTTTTTATTGCCTTTTAATTCTTCTTTTAAAAAAATAAAAAATACAATAACATCTAATTGTCATTTCAACTGATAAAGGTTGGGAAAGGTCTTTATAAAAAGGGAAAAATAAAAGAACTGAAAACTTGGGTCTGTTATTGTGGAATATATAATATATTGTGTTCTTTATTTTCTTAATAATGTAATATTGACAAATTAAAAAAATAATTCTGATTGTTTCACATGTTCAGCTTCTAGATGAAAATGGCTCTACATATAGTAATAATTTTAAAAGCCAACATTTTTTAAGTGCTCAAGTACATACACACTGTACCAACAGTGATTGTTCAGCATGGGATGCACTTAGATACTCTATGTATTATTAAAATTTCCTTTCCTTTTAAAATGCACTTATGCTCATGGGACACAGTTTGTAGACACTTATAATTCTCAAGGAATAAATACTACATGCACAAAAAGGAATCTTGTGTGATTAAGACATAGAATTCCTAAACATTTGTTTTCAGTTTACTCAAACAAAACAGATTTTAATGAGAAAACACATATTAGTTAAATTTTATAATGCATGCAAAAATACAGGAATTATATCTCGGATTTCTTTAAGCAGAAAATTCCTTAGTAAAATTTGGATATATAAAATTGTTTTTAATTTGGGAATTTGGTACATGACAGAAAATTATTATCTACTTAATAAGCAGGCAAGCCTTGGTGTTATATGTTTTGTGTATGTGTGAGTTTGTATTGGGCTTAAAGATCTTTTTCTCCTATATCTAAATTAGAAAATGCAAACATTGTTTTCACTTCTATACATAGTCTGAAAAGTTATATAGCCTGGTTTATGAAAATATTATTATAGTTATAAAGTTCTCACCCTGTTTACTCGGCTTAATTTTTAAATATATGAAAATAAAAAAACTATGCACTTACAAATTATAATGCTCAAAATTTTGATGAATAACATTTAAAATATATTTTTAGTTATGTATCATTACATAGCAACATTATCTGAGATAAAATAGCACATTGAAAAATTAGTAAAGGGAAGCTGAAATTTTTTAAAATCCCTGCTTATCAGTGTGAATACATATTTTATCCAATCATATTTAAAATGGAGAATGAATAATAACTTACACATAGTAACCTAGAACTGACATCACCCTCCCCCTCAAAAAGAAAGTTCTCAGTAAAAACTATCTAGTAAATATATAAACCAAGAATAGAGATCAATTTAACTAAATGGTTTTACATGGCTGGAGGCAGAGGGCTAAGGAGAGAGGAAAGGAGACAACTTAAAGGGAAAAAAACCACAGAAGCATTTTAACAGGAATATTTGTCATCCTTTTCTCTAGCAAAATTTATGTTCCCAATGGTGATACAGGAAAAGAAAAAAATTGAGATTGCAGAAAAAATATGGGTAAAAATATTTGGATTCACCAAAGGGTAGAAAAATGCATTACAGTTCAGTTTCTGGCTCTGAATCCTGTGACACTAACTTCCTAGTCATTCTTTGCTTTTGTCATAGAGTCTTTCATTATGGTCTTCTCCCTAAACTCCTAAATTTGTATCATCAGTCATTTCATTTCTCTTCTATTTAAAATGGCATAAATTCTTTCAATTACAATTTAATAAGTATTAAATATTGAAAAGTTACTATGGGCAAGGCATCAGGGATATAATGGTGAACAAAACATAGTCTCCGCTCTTTGATTTGTGGTTTTACAATTTGAGATCAGAGTGGGAGAACACAGCCTTAAAATTAATAATATTAAATATAATAAATCTCTCACAAAGGTTATCTTAGAAACTTCGGTAGTGCTTAACAGAGCAGCCTGACTTAGTCTGATATATCAAAGTAAGACTTTCTTAAGCATTGATAATTAATCTGCGTTCTGAAAAGAAGTACACATTAATCAATTTACTCATGATGAGGAAGAAGAGGGGAATTTGTATCCAAAAGCTTAGAAGGGGATAAATAGTATGCTCAACAAATTAAATAAAACTCAGAGTCATTGAAGCAGAGAGGAAGCAAACCAATGTGCTGAAATAAGTAAGAAGAATGACAGAGGCAGGAGATGCAACACATTGTAAGTTTTGCTAAGAATCCAGTTGAAAGGCAGTAATAAGCAACCATCCCAGTGTTTTAAGATGAGGAGTAATATGATTAGATATACATATTTAACAAATAATTTGAAAGCAATGCAAAAACCAAATGAACTGGATAGAATGAAGGGAGATTCAAGGAGACAAAGTAGGTAACTAATAAAGTAGTTTAAGGAGATTTAGTGCCTTGAGCAAGGATTGTGGCCGTGTATATGTAAACAAGAGAACAGATATAATATGTATTTAGATGCTGAATAGATGAGATCAGAAGAGGGAATGAATCCAGTGTTACTTAGATTCAGGAGTGCTGAATTTGATGTGCTTGTTAAATGTCTAACTGCATATGTTCAATGGGCAGTGGATAAATGGTCTGAAGCTCAGGAGAGAGAACCAGATCAGAAAGATGTTCATTTGAGAGAAATGTTACAGAGATGATAATTGAATCCCCCTCAACGAATAAGATTGTTGAGGGAGAGGGTCTAAAGGAAGAATAAAGAGCATAAGACAAAGCAAATGATGGGTTCTTGCTATATGAGAATTAATTAAAAGAGGAAAAGTTTAATTATAGTATAAAGGTGACTAAAAAGAAGTAGGAGAAAAGTCATAGCTCTGGTGTCATGAAAGTCCAAAAAAGAGGCAATTTAGAGAGGAAAATGATAGGAAACTATTATAATATTTACAAACAATAAATAACATTTATAAATACTCCACACTCTAACCAATGCTACTCAAAATTTTTATACAATGGCACACATTGTAAATTATAATATTATTGTGGCACACTTTGGCCACAGAAGCCAAACTGGCGGCAAGGAGGTTTGAGTGGGAGGGGCAGACGAACTTGATTCTTTACATGCCATCCAGGAATTGAGCCTAAAGAAATAATATGTTTCTCTACATTTCACCACACTCTATCATCAAGTTCACTGTGATATACTTTGTTCCTTCTTGGTGCAGAGATGTCTTTCCAAACTTCTATGTGGAAAAATGGGAGAAATCTATATTCCTGTGAAATCCTCAGATATATCTAACACACTTTTTTGTTTTAATTGCCTCCTCTTCATCTTGTTGGGAGGGAAGGATTTTTTTCCTAGTATGATAGGGAGAGCTGAATATATAACACCCAACACTGGGCAGATGAGATTGGCAATATTTATTAGTTCCATATACTCATACCTGAAGAAAGAGAATACCACACACCACACAGGGCCACATGGGTTTTCACCAGGGGCTGTGGGAGGCAGGCTTTGTAGTATCAAGAGGGTGGAGTACCCCTGTTTCTTGGAGAAGAAAGTGATTGGTTTGTTTGAATAATTTCATGAACTGAAGCCTGCTACTCAGAAATAAGTAGGAACTGCATCTAGTCATGTTAATAAGGAAATTATTTGGCTAGGGGACCTTATCCACAGAAACAGAGCACAGAGGGGAACTTGTGTTTAGGACATTCTAGTCCCTCTCAGTTTTCTCCATATGTCAAGGTACATGTAATATTAGTCTATAATCTTAGTCCTTGTACCACATTCTCATGAAAGCCCAAAGAAGAAAATTTTTCCATGTAGATATGAACACTAAATATTTCTGAATATTCTGAACTCTAAACACTGTATATGGAACTCCCTATCTCTCTCCCTCACTTCTATTTTCTTCTCCAAGCCCCATGACCACTTTCTAACAAAGAACAAAAAACCCTAGGCTGAATTCTTTCTTTTCTATAATATAGAAGAATGTTTTTAGCCAGCCCTCCAGGCTTGGTTCTTGAAATGCTAAAAGGGAAAAGGAAGGATTTAAGAAATCCTCTCTGAAGATAGAAGCCTGTCTTAAAAGCTTTTTGTCTAACCAAAAAGGTCAAGTATCCATCAGCCCTTGCCCTGGGGAGGCAAACATGAAAGTTTGTGTTGGAGTGAGGACTTGTAAGAACAGGTTTTTAGTGAGTATTAAATAGCATTTGTTTAATATTTGAGTGTGTGTGTGTGTGTGTGTGTGTGTGTGTGTGTGTGTGTGTAATCGTAGAATCTTTTCTATCCAAAAGTTGTAAATACCTTGCATATAAATATAATATATCCTTGTTACTATACAGAAATCGCTTTAAAAAAAATTCTACTGTCTTAGACATTTTTCTCTACTTAATTATTTTCAGTATTTGTACTTAAGTGACTTTGTAGATCCCCTTAAAGTTGGGGATTATAAGAACGGCAGAAAGCTGAATGCTGGAGAATAGTAGATTGTTTGGTGAGAAGCAAAGTTAAGGATAAGGAATTCCATTTGGGACATATTGATTTTAAAGTACTGTGAGACACCAGAGAAAAGGACTCATCTGGAATTCCGAAAAGGGGTAAATCTTGAAGGATCAGTTTATAACTAGTAGTAAAAGCCACATGAGTGAATGAGATTTCCAAGGAGAGTACATATGAGGAGAGAAGGGAGCCCATATCTCAAGAACATGAGGTAGGTTCCCTGAGCCTGTACTACTGAGAGAGAATACACTAATATTTACCTACTAAATTTTTCAGAGTAATCCTGAGTGTCTCAGGAATCAAGTTTTTTATACACATGTGCCCTTACTATTTTGCTGTTTCATTTCAGTCATCATCTGCCTGGAGTATACCAAAGGAAATCTTTTATTTTATCGTATGTACATTTGAACAAGTGTTAGAAAATGTTCACAATCTGTTCTTTAGCTTCTGCTCTAGCAATATAATCCAAAATTCTCTAGCCCCTTACCCAATTTATATTTCTACTTTGAAATTGGATCTTCAATGACCATCATGACATATTTCCATAATATTCATTAAAAAATATTCACAGTACTGATACCTGAAGTTCCAAGAATGGGTCTATATTTTCAGATATGCATGAAGTATACCTAACATGGTTTTATTCTCACATCAAGTATTTTATCTAACAGAAGAAACATAGCTTTTAATTATAAATTTAAAATCATGGAAGAAATATGTTCTTTCTTACAGTCTTGACAAATTTGCTCTGCCAATTGGAATATTAAAATGACTTTTCCTCATTTTTTTTCTGCTTCACATTCATAAAATTTGCACAGAACTTCTACCATCATGCATTTCTAGAATCCAGTTTATAATGGCACTGCAGGAGTTCATTGATAGTCCCATATAACTCACAAAAAAAAAGAAACAAGAAATAGTATCACCATGTGTGCTTTGTTTTGAACATGTTAACTAAGTATGACAAGGGCAGATTAGAAAATCAATCCCTTTATTTAGTTGAGTAATTGCCCACTTGAATCCCTAAAGATCCGTTATTGTAACATGAAGTATAAGATTTTCAGTAAGTGTCTTAAATGAGTCAATAAAAGGTCATGTTTATATTCGTTACAAACACTTGAAAGAATAATATTAACATTGACTCTGAGGCCATGCCCACACTTGCCCAGCAAAAGATATTTTTCTAGGAAATATGCTGCTTTCGATATCAGTATTCTTCTAAATGTCCAGTAAATGTGATCATTAAAAATTGTTTTCAGTATCTTTTAACATAATTATAATTAAAAGAAGCCAGTGTTAAGTTCATTGATATGGAAGGAGATCTTGTTTAATGCCATGCTGCTGATATTGTCCATTCGATTAATAGATACAGAAATCCTCCAAAGTGTATAGCTAATGTGTATTCTAACACTGTTGTTTTTAATCTGGCAAAGTGATATTAATAAGAAAGGGAGTTTCTCACTACTTTTTCAGTCTATTCTTAGCAGTTAAATTGATTCATGTAGTTGAATTTGCAAAATCACTGTGCATTTTGTTAGTAAAAAAAATATGGATTTTTAAAAATTTCTTATGGAAGACTCTAGATTATTAAGTATAGTATGATCTCTAATAAAACTTGGTTTATGAATTTTCATAGTCTCAGAATATACTTTCTCAGTTACTTTCACTAAAAAATTATGTAATAAAATTTGTCACATGAGAAAGTTATGAAAGTCAGAAGTGGAAACATAAAAGAAAAATAAAACCCTCTAATTTGATATATAAATTACTGGAAAATTTAGGAATTCTTAGTAACTCTATTCCAGGAGCCAAAATCTAGAACTTTGAAGGGTGGTTAGGAAAGTCAACAGAAACCAGAATGGTTATTGGATTTAGAGCAAGAATGATGCCCTCAGTTTTGTGGACATCTCTATGGCCTTGCACTTAATTACTCTATAAAGGAAATTTATAGACCTTTTATGAAGACTCATATTCTTTACAGGTCACTTTTTCTATTTTCTGGAAACAACAAGGATTCAGATCTCAAATTCATACTTATGACTGATTTGGCAACTAATATCCTGAAATTTCCCAGATATCAGAGTCTAATGAAGGTGAGATAAACCCAACAACCATCCCCACAGGGTCTTGAACATAGTTCAAGTACCTGCTTTGTTTTTGGCAAATAGAGGTACAGTTATTGCTGCAACCATAAAATCATTTATTCCTGGTAATGAAGGGAAAAAAAAAAAAGGAATTTAAGGAATCAGGTCCTAGGTAAGTTTGTTTTCTCCCTAAGAACTTCTTCACTTGTAAAGTGTGAACTTTTACAGAAAGGAGAAGGGTAGACTGCTTTTTCCCCAAATGCAAGAAAATGATTTAAATAATAAGGCCAAGTAAATATACATAATGATTCACTGAAAGAGAGGAGTAGAAGTAAATGAAAACTACTGTCACTGGGAAAAGGAGGACAGAAGTTTTATTTTTAGAAAACTGAAAGAGAATGACATTATTTTAATGACAACATGTTAGGGGTGAAGGGGTCTGGTCTTTTCAATCAAATAATCTTTAATAAGTATTTTCAAGACTATATATTTAGATTATTTTTGTTATTTCTCAAAAATAACAGTAAGGGACATGTTGCACGTTCTGTTTAGATGCTTATCAAAATCTTCCTGAAAACAGAATAACTTTATATTCTTATAGCTGGGTTGAATCTAGGTGTCTTGCTTCTGGCCAATGGAAGTGGCCTATCTTTAAGACCTCTATTTGGTGGTCTTTACAGACCATGAGTTCTAATTATCAGCATCACATGAAAAATAACCTGAACCGTTGGGTACTTGCTTGAAGGTGAACTTTCAAAGAGAGTCAATTCTACTACACATCAGATGGTGACAGAAGTAAGAAAGAAATCCTTTATCAATACTCAGCTATTAAGATTTTATGCTTTATTTTTAATAATAGCATACCTTAGTCTATCCTGAGTAATTCATAAATTGATATTATGTGAGGGCTACTGTTGTATATAGGTTTTATAGGTTGTATATTTGTTATAGGTTTAGAAGTCAGATGATGGACAGCAAGAAAAATGACATTAAAATTTAGAAAAATGATGATCCATATGCAGAGGCAAACTTTTGGTGAAACTTTTATATAGTAACTTGAATGATAGATTACATGTCTTCCAAGTAGAAACTCTAAGGGGTATGTTTAAAAACAAACAAACAAAAAAATCAAAGAATTAAGATATTTTGAACATTATTGACTGCATTTAACAAAATATTACCAACCACCAAATAGAGAAATTTAGGAGTAAATTGCCATCTTGCAAGCAGAAAAAAGAAAATAGTCTTGAAATTTTGTGCCTTGTAAAGTTGGAAGAGCTAGTTGCTTTTCTAGGTCTCTAGACTCTCAGTGGTTGGTGATGATATTTTAAAAGGATTGAACAATAAAGATCTCGTAAAATGACTTACATGAATAAAATCAATCAAGGCTAAAATCAATAGATGTATGTACAGACTTTTCACTCAGTGTCCTAGATAGGTGGTTACCACTAAATTAAGAGAAAAACAAGTCAATGAAAACCAATGAAATAAAGATATTTGAGAACAACATCTGGACTTAGGGTATGTGATTACTGGTACATGTAAAATTAGAATAAGACAAATCAGCAGTATACTGGCTTGAGATAATTTTATTGCCCCAAATCGCATATTTTAACTAAAGAAACCATTGACCATTTCAGACTTAAAACAAACAAATAAATAATAATAATAAAACATCAAGCTCCCAATTTCCATCAGAATGAGGGAGATTTTGAAGGCTGTGTAACCTCAAAGACATTATTTTTTGTAGCATTCACTTCAGATATAGCCATGGAGAAAAATGGACTTGCAGGAGTCTATATATAGGTAGATAAGGGGCCATGGAGAAAATGGGAAAAAAATATTTCTTCTAGGGAGATGAAATGGAGCCTAATCCAGTTCCACTTCCCCACCCCTCTCAATGGTGAAAAACTGAAAATTTTTTCTCTAAGATTAGAAACAAGAAAAGGAAGCCCACTTTCACCACTGTTATTCAACATAATACTGAAAGTCCTAGCCAGAGCAATCAGGCAAGAAAAAGAAGTAAGAGGCACTCAAAATAGAAATGAAGAAGTCAAACTGTCACTTTTTGCAAATGACATCGTTCTCTATATAGAAAGCCCAAAAGACTCCACCATAAAACTATTAGAAACAATAAAAAAAAAATACAGTTAAGTTGCAGGATACAAAATCAATATACGAAAATCCATTGTGTTCCTATATACTAACAAAAAAATTCAGAAAAAAGACATTAAAAAAATTTTTGCAACTGCAAAAAAAATAAATAAAACCTAGGAATAAACTTAACAAAAGATGTGAAGGGCCTATATATTGAAAACTATAAGACATTAAAAAAATCAAAAAAGTCACAAAAAATTGGAAAAATATTCCATGTTCATGGATTGGAAGAATCAGCATAGTTAAAATAACAATATTCCTCAAGGCAATATACAGATTTAATACAATCCCCATCAAAATCCCAATGATATTTTTCAAAGGAATAAAACAAAATATCATCAGATTTGTATGGAACTACAAAAGACCCTGAATAGCAAAAACAGTTGAGAATAAAGAACAAAGCCCGAGAGATTGCTTTCCTGACTTCAAATTATACTAGAAAGCAACAACAATTAAAACATCGTGATATTGGCAGAAAAGAGATATACAGACCAATGGGACAAAATTGAAAGCCCCCAAATAAACCCACAAATATATGGGCAAACAATTTTTGACAAGGGAGCCAAAAACGTACTATGGAGAAAGGAAAGCCTCTTTGATAAATGATTCTGGGATATTGGAATGCCACATGTAAAAGTATAAAACTAGAATGCTATTTGTCACCATACACAAAAATTAATTCAAAATGGATAAAAGTTCCAAAAAGTAAAATACATAGAAAAAAATATAGGTACTTAACTTATGGACCTTGGTTTTAGAGATTTTATGAATCTGACCTCAAGGGCAAGAGAAGTAAAAGCAAAAATAAATGATTCGGACTATATCAAACTAAAAAGTTTTTGCAAGGAAAAACAACCATCAACAAAACAAAGAGTCAATCAACTGAATGAGAGAATATATTTGCAAACAACACCTCCAATAAGGGGCTAATATCCAAAATATACAAAGAATTCATACAACTCAACCATAAAAAAATCCAATTAAAAAAAAATGGGCAGAGAACTTGAACAAACCCTTTCTCAAGAAGATATACAAATGGCTAACAGATATATACAAGGATGGGTATCAACAGGACAACTAACAAGTATTGAGAAGGTTGTGGAGGAAAAGGAACCCTCATTCACTGCTGGTGGGAATGTAAATTGGTATAGCCACTATGAAAAACAGTATGAGAGCTCCTCAAAAAAATATGAATAGAATTACTGTATGACCCAACAATCTCTCTTCTGGTTATCTCCCCCAAAACTGTGAAAACATTTATGCATAAAGATATTTGCACCCCGATGTTTATTACTATATTATTCACAATGACCAAGACATGGAAATAACTGAAATGTCCTTCAATAAATGACTGGATAAAGAAGATGTGGTACATATATACAATGGAATATTACTCAGTCATAAGAAAATATAAAATACTGTCAATTGCAACAGACATGATGGATCTCAAGATATTCATGCTAAATAAAATAAGTCAGATGGAAAAAGTCAAGAACCATATGATGTCACTCATATGTGGGACATAAACCTGAAAGCAACAAACAAAAAAGACAAACAAACAAAAACTCATAGACACAGACAACAGTATAATGGTTACCAGAGGAAAAGGGAGGAGATGGGAGGTAGAAAAGAGTAACATGTATCAAACATATCATGACAAAAGGAGATTTGACTTTGGGTGGTGAACATACAATGCAATATACAGATGATGTATTATAGAATTATACACTTGAAACCTATATAATTTTATTAACTAATGTCATCCCAATAAATTTAATAAAATTAAAAAGATAAAAAGAGAAAGAATTAAGAAAAAAAAGTCATTCCAGTGAGATTTCAGAAATGTAATGGGCAGGTGTCCACTGTGTGTCTTTTATCCTTTCCCTTTTTTGAATGGGAAATTTTACTCTTTTTATGTTGGCAGTGTGTTTGTGTGTGTGTGTGTGTGCATGTGCATATGTGTGTATGTGTGTGTGAAAGAGAGAGAGACAGAACTTGTTTATTTAGTTCATAGGTTGCCAATACAAAAAAAAAAATCATATCTAAATTATTGAAGAGGACTGCACATTACTAAAAGGCAGAACACTTTGATCTTGATGCCGTCACTGATAAGAACTTTGATTTCTATTCTTTGGGCAGAAAATGAGTATATTGTGTATGAAAAAAACAAGTAAAATTGATATTTAATGATTAAAAGGTAGACTGTGTTAGAGAATAGATATTCATATCTGTTTTCTCTTCCTTGGCACAGGACAATTACATTTTCAAGTTTCCTTTGCATTTACCTTGGGATCACACTAACACTTTGTATAATGGGAAGTGGAAGAAAATGATGAACACCATATGCTGTACCTGATTATTAATACTTCTTCTGAGAGTTCGTACAGCTAGCTCTCCCTTGCCTTTTGGCTATGATCTGAGATTGTGCACTTAAGATACTATTAACACAAAATGGAAGCATCCTTTAACTCAAAATCCTCATTTATAATAATAAAAAAAAAAAACACAAGGAGAAGCCATGATAAATAAAACCTTGTTGATGATACGTATTATAACACCTGGCATTCTATGAAATGTGTCATTGATCTATTTCATCCTTTACCACTATTTCCATTTAGTCCACATGACCACTGCATTTTAATTCATTCTCCACACAAATCACAGAGTAATTTCACAGTTGTGATTGTGTTGTTTCTCTATTTATAAACATTCCATAAATTTTCACCAACTATGGTTTATCTTCAAATTATTAACAGGGTATAAGGATTCAAACTGCCTTTTATTGCCTTCTACACCTCAAATTTTTCTAGTGTCTTTGAATCACTCTTAATTTCATTTCTCTGTTTGGAAATTTTCTATTTATTTTTTAAGCTTCTTGTGTGTGAAGGTTTTCTAATCATCTCTGGGGTGAGTGATGTGGTTGGGGTTGGGAGTTGCGGGGAGGTGGGCTTGGTTACTTTTTTCCTCATTCTCTCATAGCACATGTTGCATATTTCCCTTCTTTTCTTTTAAATATTTTCTTATGCCTATTTTTGATTATAGGTGTTTCCTCAAAAGAGGAAATTTAAAAAATACGATTTATCTTTACATTGCTATTTCCTGGCATAGTTTATAGCAAATATTAATCACATCTTCATAAATAATAAATATAATAACAGAAAAAGTACCAGAAATATTCATGTGGGCCAGTTTATACAATCAATTGATTGACAAATGTAGATTTTTAGTTGAAGAAAATACTTAGGAAATTCTTTCTATCACATATTTTCCTATTTTATGTTTTGATAACTTTATTCATTATCATACTTTTCATTCTAAAAAACTCATTTAGGTCAATGCTTCTTTATTGTATTTTAATATGTCCTTATAATTTCTTCATTTTAATTTTATTAGCCATGCTTTTCACAGTCTGAGGAATCCACTCTGAAAGAGAAAATAATAGTTATAACATCCTCCTTGGCAAACACAACTAAAACATATTTTAAATGTAGACTAATTGTTAGTACAAAACTAGATTGATAGTCTAAACTCCATTCAAAATCAAATTATATCATTAATTTTATAGAAGACATTGGGCTTGGAATCATAAACTTATGTCTATTTCTGTCTTACTAAAAATTAAAAATTGACTTCTGATTTTTTAATGTTTTAAGTTGAACTGTAAAAAATAACTTCTAACTCCTTGTCATTAATGTAATGAGATGTGACCAAATAATCTATAAACTTCTGCTTTGCCAACAAGTGATGTCTCTTAGACCCAATCAAGAAGGAAATTTAAAAACAGCTAATATAGAACTGGATTTTATAATGAGGTGTCAACTATTCAAAAACCAGAAATTATTTTAGGCTAACACTATATTTATTTCCTTGGCAATGTCAAAGAGACTTGCCTTGAACATTTTATAATATGACTCAGTATTCATAGCAGTGACAGTTGAAGTTAAAGTTTTCTTTCACATTTCCTCTTATTTAGGTTCCAACATACTTGCCACCAAACAAGTTTACTTGGATGTTTACTCTGTTTTGTCTACATGGATCTTTGCCTCAAAATTCTAGAGCCCTCTCTATGACCTACTCTCTGTCCATCTCCCTTTAATGCAGTTTTGCATTTCCCATTTCCAATTCCATTTCCATAATGCTAGATTCACTGTATCAAATCTGTGCTACTGTATTAACCTTCCTCTAATTGGCATCTCTACTCCAGATCTCCTCTTCTTCTTCACAAACCCCATATCGTCACACTTCCTAAAACACAAATCTGATGTTGTGATTTTTTCAAAGACTAGGCTTTTTAGCATAGAATTCTACCTATCCAACAGTCCTCATCTCTTACCACCTCATGCTCCCCAATATGATCTAAACACACAAGAAACTTTTAAAGCATTCTCTCCATCCTAAATACTACTCTAAACCTCTGTTTTTGCTCATGTTTCCATTATTTGGGATGACCTGTCACTCTTTTCTGTATGGAAATAGTTAAATATCCCCACATTTACAAAATCTCACACTGCTCTAAGAGAAAGAGGTAATGCCTCTTTCTTCAGCAATCTTGTGTGTATTTTAAGCATACTTATTCTAATGTTATCAAAGTACATTGAATTTTTACCTGTGAATATGTTTATCCCATTAGATGTTAATGCTCTTAAAGTTAAAGCAAGCAAAAGTCAATAGTTATAATACCCCACTATAAAGCACAAGTTTTTTTTCTCCTTTAGAGACTAGTTATTCTTCATCAAATATATTTGCATCTTTCTTCATGATATACTTTTATCTTGAAATACTCTGGTTTGTTTTCCATATGCTAAATTTCTAATTATCCTAAGATTCTGTTCAAATGTCATTGCTATTAGGAAACAATTGGTGCATGGTGAATGACACAAGATTATTCTTCTGCCTTGCTTCAGAAAGTATTAACATTTCCTCCCCTGTTTTTCCATAGCACTGTATATATTAACAAGAACATGGAGTATTGTATTGTCAAAGAAAAGAAGTATAATATAGTAAATAAGAATAATGGTTCTCAAAACAAATAGGCCTAACTATAAATCATGACCCAACCATGTACAATTTTGAACTTGGGAAAATTATTAACTTTGTTAAGACAGTTTGCTGAGAAAACTGATTTCATATTTGTACCTAAGTTCAGAGATTGTTTCATATGTGCTGTATTTATTTAAAAACACATTATTTATAAAGTACTTAATAAAATACCAGGAAATAGTAACTGTTCAATAAATGTTATACTTACTAGATGATTTATGCCTCTTTCAAGTGAGAAGGTTGGGGGAAAAACAGATATGCCCTACTTCAATCTTGTAGTAATCTTGCAATTCTGGGATGCCCTTTCTAAGATAGCATGGCTACTGGAGAAACAGGAGTGTTCTGCTACATTTTGAAACATCACTGAAGTATAATAGCGGTTAGAACAACTATTATAGATTTAAGGCATCTGGAAGTCAAGGGCATACTTTAATTATTTTGCCCTTTAATAAATGAAGATAATATTTTGCACAAAGCAGGTGCCCCAAATTTTGTGAACCTGAATTACAAATTCGAAGTTAAAATATCGTTTCATTTTTTCATTCAAAACTTGATTGTATGCTAATTCCAATGGCTTTCAAACTTTTTTATTTTAATTTGAGAAAAAAATAATTTGGCTAATAAGGAAAGGTTTTCAACTGGCACTCTGAAATAATGACATTACTGGATAGAAAAGTATAATGAACAATTAATAAAGTGTGGGCTTTTGATCACAGAGGATAATACTGGGAGCCTTATGTTTCCTCTGCATGGATGGAGGTATTTAGAAACATTCATAGAAATGCCTGAGTCATTAACCAGATCAACCAGATTGCTGCTTAGAAAAAATGTCTAGAAAAATAACTAAACCTAACTATTTTCTCCTGGCTGTTTAAAAAGTAACAGCATGTCCTACAATGAAACCTTACTCTGAAGACTATAATTTCAGTATTCATGTAGAGAAAAAAAAAATTCTTAAAACTACTTTAGTTCCAGATTAATGATAATGTGGTCTCCAAAATATGGATTGAACAAATTAATTATTTTTTTAGTAATTTAAATTATTTCATTTTTGACTAAAATGGATATAATTATTCCTCAGCCTCCTGGAAACAAAGGAGATTTTTTTCTGTTTTGAGAAATAAAATTATGTCACAAAATTCTTAGATTCATTATTTTTAATGGGAAAAGAAGTAGAAGGAAAGTCACTTGATAAAAAATGTAGATTTCACTTTAAATTTTTAAAAATTTGTTCATCATTTATAAATTTTCCATTTTAAATATCTGCTAAAGAATGCTTTAAAGGCATGTTATTATTTTTTTTTTAAGTTTTTATTTGTCTCAGTTAATCAATTACCCTGTGGTTAAACTGTCATCTGTATTTAATTGTCAAAATTTTTATGCAAAATGAACTGTTAAGGGCAGTATTTACATAATTTTATGTGCTTCTGACTTAGTATTTCCATAGTAACTATTAATGTAATTTACATCTGCCTTTTAATTTTTGGAGAAAAGGGGTTAGTGATTCGGTCTTACTATGCAGGTACAAAATAATATATATGAACAACATTACATAGTACACGTGTTTCATTAAAATATATGTGATTTCAGTATTTGGTGAGCCAGAACATGGATTACATTTTCAATATCACCTCGTAAATTTATAAACTAAAACATATTATATTCCCCCAATGCTCTCCTTTTCAAAATGTAGAAATCCACTACCTATACACTTTTTTTAGTGTATATCTTCTAAATTTTGACAGTGTACACTTTCTCAAAGTACATTAAGGATAATTGGCTAATGACATGCACATTTTTAGTCTATGAAAATCAAGGCCTTTTTAAAAAGTGTTTTTGGAAAAAATCTAAATATAATTGGTGATAAATACTCATTCTCCAAAACGAATTCTATCAATGATCAAAATTTGAAATATTTAGATTTGAAATTATGAAAATGATGGCATCTCTGCCATGGAAATTCAATGTAGATCAAGTGTTAATTTAATTTTTCTCATCAATTGCTAGATTATTTATATAATACATGTATTTTATATTTAAAACGAATATATAATATATTCACATACACAAATATTTTATAAATATAACTTTTCCAAGAGTATAGTATTTTAATAAAATAAATAATAATTTTTAAAAAAGAACTACTTTTTAAAAAGTTTGATAAATTTATGCCAGATTGCCTCCTCGAAGTATTACTAATTTAAAATGTCTTGAACAGTGTATGAGGGTGTCTGTTTCTCCATATCCTGTTTCAATTAAAATAGCATAAATTTTTAAATCGTTGTTAATCGGGTAGGTAAAAAGCGTCACACTGTTTCATTAATTTTCAACTATGTTATGTTTTATCTACTTTTAATTTTTTTCTTTTGTGACTTCTTTCTTTTGGTATACATTAACTGGCGTACATTTAATGCTTAGAATTCAGACCTCTTTTTGAATAGATCAAGGACCCTGTAAGAAATAGAACACAGAGTATGCAACTGTAGGGCAACAAGAATTCCCTTTGTAGTGATAGGTAGACCCAAGGGTGCTGACATGTCTACTTTTTCAGGATAATAGTATAATTTTGGCAATGAATCTGAAACTCACAGTCTTGTTGATTGGCATATTACCACTCTCGTAGTATTACATATAAAATTTAGAACATGCCTCTGCAAGGAACTAAGAAAGCATTAGGATGCACCTTTGATCATTTGATATTTTTTTATTAGTCTTATTAAAAATCAAAGTGAAGAAAATTTAACTATGTTGTCATTCTTCTCTATATTCATACTTGGACTAGTCCTTTGTAATCTGGGCTAGCCCTTACTCTCCAGGAACAGAACTCTAATTGTCTATGAGAAATCATCTCTTCTGTCACAGTCAGGACATTTAGCTTGGCTGAACTAATATCACATAAAAGGATTCATATGACTAAAGTGTGACCAATCAGAGAACTCATCTCTGACTTCATCATTGGTCCAAGATGGGCAAATGGCCCAATCAGAGCAAATTTGAGCTTATTTTAGATATTGTGGAGGGACGCCTTTCTTCTGTGGGGTAGCTGAGAAAGTAGGATGTATCCCTCAAATTGGTAGTAAGTCTCCTTACCGCCGTGGGTAACTATTTGATTATGAAATTATACTATATGTACTTATTTTATCTTTTTAAAAAAATAACCACCTGTAACTATATATTAAACTATATACTAAATTCTCTTGTTTTTATGGGTCTCTTTGTTAGTTTGTTCGTGTCATTGCTTTCTCTCTTTTAAATAGTACCACACTAATTTTAATTTTTAAAATATTTTTTGCACATTTTAATATTATTTTTTAATATCACTATAATTGTTTTATTTTTTACTGTTTTTGCATTTTTATTTCTGTGGTAGAATTTTAGAATCATCTTATATTCTGTAAAATAATGTTTGGGTTTTGATTACAATTGTATTAAATATGTAAATTTATTGATGGTAATTCTTATTTTTACAACATTAACTTTGTCATTTAAGAGGATAAAGTATTTCATCTGCTATTTAAATATCCTAAGTGACGTTTTACAGTATTTCACAGAGGCCTTAAACATTTTTTTAACTTTCTTCTCAGGAACTCTTTTGTAAATTAATTTTTTCCATTATATTGCATTACTGTGTATTGTGAATACATTAGAAAACTACAGATCCTGGCACATCACTTTTTATAAGATCTATTAGTCATTTCATATTAGTTGTGATAATTATTTAAATTATTTGGGATTAATGGGTAGAGAGTTGCATTTCTATAAACTTTAATAATTTTGCCTTATCTTTTCCAGTATTTGTAACTTTTTTTCCTTTGTAAATTGGCTAATATTTTCAAAAATTACTCATATTACTAGTAGTGAGCATACTTATTTTATTTCTGACATTAATGAAAATACTTCAATAGTTTCTAGTAATAGTATAATGACTATGTTGTATGTGTGTCTCTAGACTGTGAAAAGATAAAGTGAGGCATATTAAATTTTTTTGAGAATTTATTTGAGCAAAACATCAATTTCAATTAGACAGGGCCAAACCAAAAGTGGTTAGGAGCACTCTACTACAAGAGTTAGGAGAAAAGTATTTATAGAGAAGACAAGGAAGCAAAGCAAGAAAATTATTTGATTGGCTTTAGTGTAAGTGGTTGCATTATCTAGGAAAGCCTAGTTGGCGTTTTGTGATTGGTTGTTCTTTGTAAACTGGAGGCATTTATAGGAGTTGACTCTGGCCTAGATTTTGGTTTTCTTATATAGCTTATCAAGGCATTAGAACAACGTCAATCTAATGGCCTGCTTCTTTGAGTACTTTAACAGTATATCATGCAATTTAAATTCAACATGATATATAAGATGTTTAGAATGGCAGAGAAAATTTTAGAGCAGAACTATAAACATGATTTTCTACAGCTATACAACCAAAAGTTATGTGGGCTCCTAGGTAAACCATTTGTCTAAAGAGGCAACCATTATTCAATACTGCAATTGTCATATATTCTGATTAAATCAGAAATCACAGATTTTATTATGTAAACATTGGCATATCTTTAAAAATAAGCAAGATTATACTGTAGTAATGTACAATTCAAAAAATCCAATGGCTTACAGCAAAAAAAAAAAAAAATCTACCCATTCTACATGGCTGTTACAGGTTTGCTCTAGCTGTACTGAATGTCTGCTACATGTTAAATCACTCCAGGCTGATAGAGTTGCTGCAGAGGCCAAAGAGAATATGGCAAATCATCCAGTAGTTCAAAATTAGTTAACATTTTACATACCAAATTTTACAGTCACACGATCAAGACTAATGTCTATAAGGTCGAGAAGTATAATTCTTCCCCAGAATGGGGCAGAGAATAGCAAATAATTCATAATGTATATAAATACAAAATAGAACAGACATAACTTGTTAGAGGGCTAGGTTTAGTGTGTTGGCTACCATCTTGCAAACTTTATTTAATGTTCTTTAGTTCTAAATTCTAGTTCTAAAACCACGTAATTGATGATGATCTTTAATTCACCAAACCAAAAAATAGAGTTAATTCAATGAATTGCAGATATAAACCTTCTAATATCCATTAAAAAGCAGGAGAAGCAGAACTCCACAATAGCCTTTGGTAACTTTGTTGAAGATTCATTTATGGAAGAACCATAAATCTTGAGTAATCATTTAACAAAAACTGGAATTAAAATTATTTTCTGAAAGTCAAGAAAAACATAGTCTTATTTTTAATCCTACAAATTTCCTATGCTTGTTTAAAAATCCAAACTAGAATTCTGTGGTGCATATATTTCTAGCTGTTCTATAGACTGCATTAAGTTTAAAACTCATTTCCTTAATCAAATAATAGCCTTTGAAAATAACAAGGACACTTTCATCAAAAAAATTTTATTAATTTATTATATGTCAGTATTTCTTGTTAAAAAATCAATAGACATCGTCATTATTTCTCCTTGTCTGAAAATGTTTTTTGAACACATACAGTTTTCCCCAAAGATTATATAAGCCACTCAAATGGACAAAGAAGCTCTAGTTATTTCCTTTTCAAAAAAGGCCTTATCATCAGAGCTGTAAGGAATGCTGTCAGTGGACTGTATTGAGCTGCCAGCTCCTTCAGGATGGCCTCAGCTGCAGTGGATCACCTCACTCAAGATAACGCTTCTTCCCATGGCTGCCTACATCCAATGACTGATCTATAGGTGAGTAAACTATTCAGCCTAGGTGTGGGAGTAGAAGAAACACAATCTTGACCCAACTCAGAACAATTCTGAAGTGTTAGCTCTAGAGCTCCTTTTGGGATCAGCCAGGGTGCATTGGTAAGTACACAGCTCTCCTATCCAGTTCAGTTGCCATTCCCTCTCTACTTCCAAAGTCACCAAATTACAAGGCAACTCCCTAATAAGCCTTCTACAGGATAAACTCTGTTATAGGGTATGCTTTCAAGAAAACCCAACCAAAGACAATCTTTGAATATGCTTTTATGACTTTGTTTTCATATTATAAAAAATAGAAGAAAAGTCATAAATTTAAAATATCTAAAATTTAATATTAAGTTAGAATAAATAATCTAATCAAATTGGAAGACTGTAAAATATTTTTAAGAGTACAAGAAAGAAATAAAGTACTATGGTAGAATTACTCAATATTTTTACTCATTTGCTAATTACATTTTTATTTCATTTAATTACTAAATATTGCTTAGTCTAATATATCGATTATGTTTTGTGATTACATCTGGTATTAATGAGTGATTCCTACATTGTTCTGGGGGCAATACTTTACTGTAATATTGGCTAAATCTCCCAAATATGTGCCATTGATCACAATGGTATATCACCAAGTTATTGCATCTGAGAGGAATGAGGTGGGTGAGTTGGAAAAAGGACAGGGAAGGATTAATTTTGTTCTGGTGGTGTTTTTATAACTCGTTTAATGATACTAACTTCCAAAAATCATTACATTAAATATTTGGATAAAAATAGAAAAGAAATATTTTGAAAGGGGAAAACAGGCAATAGAAAACAAGGAGAAGTAGTTGCTGGTTACTGAACTTTGTTTAATGTTGTAAGCACTGGGCTGTATGTTTATCTCATCTGCTCTTCCCATTAACGAAGATTTAAGACTCTTGCTCAAGGTTGCATATTTAGTAAAATAAGACTCAACTTTCAATTCAGTCTGATGCCAGAGTCTACCCTGTGAATAACTGTATACTACACTTAAAGCCACCTTTAAAACAGATGACTGGTGCAGATAACAATTGCTATGGAAATTCAGGCACGAGATAAATTGGGAAAGGTAGCAAGAGGGATGAATTAAGTATTCGACCTGGGCCTTAAAGTACTGATATGAATTTGAAATAAGATGGGATCTCACGGGGAGTATTCAAAATTCTGTGTGTGTGTGTGTGTGTGTGTGTGTGTTTGAATTGTATGTCACACTGCAAACAAGAAAAGAGTGAAAGCAAGGCTGTGGAGATAAAACAATGCAAGGCAAATATTCTCCCATAAATTATTGATTCATTTTAACATACATAATTTATTAAAAACATAATTCTCCTTAGAAAATGCATGAACAAAAACAATATCATTATTAATATATCACAAATTTGACACCTAACCAAGTCAATATCGAAAGCAAAATTTACTTGCCTTTCAGAGTTCAAAGCTTTATAGGCAACTTCATGGTCCTCTAATAGGCACAGACGATATCATATGTTTACTTATCCCATCTCTGATTTTCTTTTTTAGGTTGTCATAAATATATTTGGATTAAAGCTTGATATAAGGACACACATCTATATTTAGATATTAATTGAAAGGGCATCTCTTTCCTTTGATAATAATTGTTAATCACGCTCTCTAATAGAAAAAAAAAGGCAATAGTCAATGCTTATTCCTTAATGCACGTACTCATTTTGCCTTTCTCAAAGGAAAAAATAAAATAAAAGCCCTTAACACAAAACAACCCTGTGCGTAATGTGTCAAGTCACATGCCAATAAGTGTTCCTTGATATATTCGTGAAGTGGATCTAACTTTTCTTGTTTATGCTGTCATTAGCCAATCAAAATTTACTCCTACTTGTTTTCAACCTTGTGTGATCATGTGACTGCCATGAGGCAAAGCCTATGTCTTTTTTCCCCCAAAGAACTCTCCACTTCCTAGCAAGACAAAAACAAAAACAAAACAAAACAAAACAAAACAAAACACTATCACAAGCAGGTGCTTAGAAAATATTTAACAAATTAATTAATAAGCAGTCATTTGATGTAACACTGGGAACTTTTTCCATATTTATTTTCTATTACATATTTGCTGATAGACTCTGTTGGGGAATGTTGTTAATGTACTATTTCAGAGATAGTAAATGACACTTTAAATGGAATATGACAAAGAAGAATTGTAATTGTCATTACAGCAGTCTCCTTAGTGAGCAAACTTGATGTACATAGAAATTTCTCCTGAAGCCTTTAAGTGGTTTTATTATTTCTATAAATATCTACAATATTAAATGTACTATTAACATTTCATTGAAATCCCAAACTAAATATGTGACAAAGTGCATTTTTGTTGTTGTTGCTCTGGAGAATATGACATAAACTTGCAGTCTTACAAATGTTCAAAGTAGGGACTGTAAATATGCTGTTCTAGTTTGTTTTATTTCAACTTCGATAAAATTATTTTCATTTATTCATGATTCTTTAGAAATTTGTTAACCAAAATTAATGGCTATTTCTTTTTTAATTAATTTCATGGCTTCTATTAATATACCACTATCCACAAAATATATAAAAGGATTTTAATACCAAGAATGAAAAGTTAAAATAATATGCTGTATGGTAAAAATGATAGTTGGATATAAAATATATGAGATAAAAACTTGTCAGATTGATAAAAAGAATATAACTTATTTAAAATATGATTAAGTACAATTTTTTTTAAATATTGCTGAATAATTTTTTTGTCAGCATTGTATGATAAAAATCTTTGTAAAAGGTCACATTTTCACCCTTCATCATTTCCATTTTATTTCTAAAATAGTCAATCTAGAAATATGTATGAGCACTTACTTCTACTTTTAAGTTTTGGGGAATAATACTGAAAATTGGCCCAAAAGTATATTTGTATTTGTACTGCTACAAAATTAAATCATTACTTTAAGATTTTATAATTTAAGTGCATGCACTTTCATGTCTTATGAATTTTTCATATACGATATATATGGTAATATATTAAAAATGATATATATGTTCATTTTTTCTAAACCCATTTAATTCTGTTAATTTTATATTTCTCCATTATTTATAAAATATCAATTATTGTTTTCCACTTAAGAGTACTGGCATTATATTTACAATATTTTTTGTAAAATGTTTAAAGACCAAACACATTTGATTAATGCGATTAAAATTTATAAATTGAGGAGAAATGGTCCATTCCTCTAATAACTCCATAGCACATTATTTTCAGGATTTGGAATTTAATTAATCTAGAAATATACATACTAATTCAGAGAACTTTGCTGAAATCCATTATCCCTAGAACATGGAAGGTAACATACCTGGAAAACAGAGTGAACTTTGAAAATAGCTGTAGAACCTTGCACAATTTCTTGTCTTTTAACTGCCATTCTTTTATCAGGAAAATGGAGAACAAGATGAAATATAGTAAAGTGGGCTATTATTATGGTTAAACTACCTATCACATCCACCTGGGCTCATTAGTCCTTTAGAATTATTGGTTTATTTGCTTTTCCTTTCTTTTCTTCTCTTTACCAAGGAAGCCTGGTAATATGTTGGTGATTAAGAGTGTGTGATCTGGTGTTGGAATATTTGGATGCAAAGGTAGCTCTGCCACTTAACAGCTTTAATAACTGAGGAAAGATATTCAGACCCTCTTTGCTTCAGTTTCCTTGTCTGTAAATTAGGGATGATAATATCAGTACTTACTTTCTAGGGTTTTATGAGCATGAAAGAAGTTAATACATTAATGAGAAATGTCTCATAATAAGCCTTCCATAATTTCAGATATTCTCAATACTTAGAAACAGAGGTTGTGATTTCCCAATAATATTTATCAGTGACACTATTTTTCCATACCTGTAGTGAGTTTAAGTGTGTCCTCCAAAAATTCATGTTTACTCAGAACCTCAGAATGTAATCTTATTTGGAAATAGGGTCTTTGTTGATGTAATTAAGGTAAAGATCAAGATGAGATCATACTAAATTAGGATGTGCCCTAAATCCAATGAGAGTATCTTTATAAGAGTAGAAAAGGACACAAGGAAACACAGCAAAGAGGCAATATGAACATAGAGTCAGCAATTAGGGTAATGTGGCTACAAGGCAAAGATTGCTAAGGATTTCTGGCAACAAGTAGAAGCTAGGAGAAAAGGCTGGGATGGTTTCTCCACATAGTGATATAGAATTTGATGTGCACAAGTGTGTGAATGTCAAGTCTTTGGTACCTCTGCAGCCTTAGACTAAATCTCATAAGAACTGTAGAATAGTGCTAAGAATCAGCTTTAAAGCAATAATCATCTCCCTTGAATATTAAGATTCTATTTATGAAATATTGTCAGTATTGCTATTGGATTAAGGCTACCACTCTGTATAGAAGATTAACATTCCTAAATCTGGGAATATACCTATCTGGAAGGGTTTGAATTAATCTACTCTAAAACCCACTTATTTTTTTCACTCTGTTGTAAATAAGTGGAGGGTTTTAGCAAGACATTTTTCCATAGCACATGTAATAAGCCTCAAATAAGATTAATCAATATACTGATTTAGCATAATATTATTTTGTGTTTCAGATATATTTTTATCTGTTTTTTAGAGGGTAGAAAGATCTTTATTTTAATAATTACCCAGAGTTTGAGCGTCTTATTCCTGATTCTGAACCATAAAACCTGAATATGCAATCTATTATTTATTTAAATATTTTGCCACTTGAAAGTTGAGGAATTTACAAATATTTTCAATTACATTTTTAACACCCATAATATTCTAAATGCTATGTAAAACTTTGCAAAGAAAAAAGTCTGAAACTCTGTCCTAAAGTCAATGGAATTAATTGGCTAGATTTCTGTGTGGTTATTACATTTAATGGGAAATCGGTGTTGTAGAATTAGAACATGTTAAAATTATGTCAATTAGTTTTTATCTCAACTATAGTATGGCTAGGGAAAGAAATTTTAAAATTATTTTATGACAGCTGTATTTTAATAATAGAGATTTGGATTTATTTTAGAGGTCATATCATGTTTTTGCTTATGTTACATCTGCTCAAAGATTACATTTAGTTACTTATTTGACAAATCAACAAAGCACTTGCATGACTGTAATATTCTTCAGTAATAATATGACAAAAATACATCAAATTATAGCACTAATAACTGTCATCAATAACTGATGACATCAATACTCTATTTTAGAACATTTGTTTATATACAAATCAGTCCTAAACATAGGTAATTAACAGCAAAATTAACCATGTGAAGAATAGACTTTTGCTAATTAAACAAAACAAATTGTGTGATAAATAAACCTTAAAATATGTTTATAAGGTTTCTTTATCAAAACTTAAAAATGTAAATAAAAAATTGTTTAAATAAATTATGATTTCTTTATCATCTAATTTTAGATTGAACTGTTTACATGCATGAGCTATTGCAAAATAGAAAGTTTCGACTAGGCAGATAAATTAGAAATCATGAGTCATTTACTAAGGAGTACAACTCAATAAAAGGTCTTATTGAACACCTAAAGGTATAAGATTTAAGTTGTCTTGTGTGATTTTAGTTATACACACTTACAGAAAATTAGACTTTGGGAAAGAAACATAAACTTTGTGAAGGAGCTATTATATTTTCCCTGCAAGAGTGAAAAAACATAACTCCTCTGAATGATACCATAACATTAATAATTGTGAATTCAGACTAATAAATTCTTTATGAGCTGGAGTTTATGCCTGATCTGTTTGGCATAAATTTTTATCACAGAGACTCTAAGAACTTCTTTAAATTATGAATCCATGATGTTAAACTTAACTACAGGAGCTAGTTGAAGTGGAAGTGGAATTTTGTCTGTGAAAGCTGCAAATAATTAACTTATCTACAGTTCAAGATTCATAAATCATTAAAAAGAAAATATGTATATCTATTTCTGTAACAATTGTATATAATTATTTTAATTTGAACATACACAGGGATATCGGCCAATATATATATACATATTTTTGGAATGTCTGTCTGGTTTTGGAATCAAGGTAAGGGTGGCCTTACAAAACGAGCTTGAGAGCCATCTCTCCTGTTGAAATTTTTGGGATAGTTTAAGAATAGGTGTTAATTCTTTGAATGTTTGATAAAATTCACCTGTAAAGCCATGCTGTCCAGAACTTTTATTTTTGGAGAGTTTGTTGATTACTGATTTGATTTTGTTAATAATAATTGGTTGCTTCAGATTTTCTGTTTCTTCCTGACTCATTCTTGGAAGATTGTATGTTTCTAAGAATTTATCCATTTCCTCCAGATTGTCCAATTTGTTAGCATATAATTGGTGATAGTAGTATTTTCTTATAATTTTTTGTGTTTCTGTGGAGTCAGTTGTCACTTCTCTTTCATTTCTGATTTTATTTATTTGGTTCCTCTCTCATTTCTTCTTAATGAGTCTAATTAAAAATTTATCAATTTTGTTTATCTTTTCAAAAAACCAGTTCTAGATTTCATTGATCTTTTGTGTTGTTTTTTTAGACTATTTTATTTATTTCCACTCTGATCTTTATTATTTCCTTTCTTTTACTCACTTTGGGTTTTGTGGTTCAGCTGTAAAGTTACATTTTTTTTTTATTTGAAAGTTTTCTTGTTTTTTGAGGTAAGCCTGTATTGCTATAAATTTCCCTCTTAGGACTGCTTTGGATGTGATCCATAGATTTTGGGTCATTGTGTTTTAATTTTTATCTGTGTTAGGTATCTTTTAATTTTGTCTTTAATCTCATTGTTAAATAATTTATTGTTTAGTAGCATTTTATTTAGTCTCCATGTGTTTGTGTGTTTTTCTTTTATTTTTTTTTTCTTGTAATTGATTTCTAAGTTTCATACTACTGTGGTCAGAGAAGACACTTAATATGGTTTCAATCTTTTCAAATTTATGAAGATTTGTTTTTTGGCCTAACATGTGGTCTATCTTAGAAAATGTTCTATGTGCACTTGAGAAGAATGTGTATTCTGCTACTTTAGAGGTAAAATGATCCAAAAATATCAATTAAATCCATCTAATCTAGTGTCACTTAAGACCACTGTTTCCATTTTGATTTTCTGTATGGAAGATCCGTCCATTGTTGTCAATGGGGTATTAAAGTCACCTACTATGTCTGTATGGTTGTCTACCTCTCCCTTTATGTTGGCTAGTATCTGATTTACGTATTTAGGTGCTCCTATGTTGAGTGATTGAATGTTTACAAGGGTTAAATCTTCTTGTTGGATTGATCCCTTTATCATTATGTAATGTTCTTTGTCTCTTAGTATAGCCTTTGTTTTAAAGCTAATTTTGTCTTATATGAATACTGCTACTCCAATATTTTTTTCTTTTCTATTTATGCAAAATATCTTTTTCATTCCTTTATTTTCATTCTGTGTGTCTTTCTTTTAATCTGAATTGGGTCTCCTGTAGATAGTATATGTATGGGTCTTATTTTGTTATACATTTAGCTACTTTATGTCTTTTGATTGAAGCATTTAATCCATTTATATTTTAAGTGATAGTTATTAGGTACATAGTTATTGCCATTTTATTGTTTGTATATTTTTTTCTCCTTCTTCTTAAAAAGGTCCCTTCAACATTTCTTATAATACTGTCTTGGTGGTGGTGAATTCCTTTAACTTTTTCCTATCTGGGAAGCTCTTTATCTCACCTTCAAATTTTAATTGATAGGTTTGCTGCATAGAGAAGTCTCAGTTGTAGTCCTTGCTTTTCATCACTTTGAATTTTGTGTCAGTCCCTTCTGGCCTGCAAAGTTTCTGTTACAAAATCTGCTGAAAGTCTTATAGGAGTACCCTTGTAAATAACTAGCTGTCTTTGTCTTGCTGCTTTTAGAATTCTACCTTTGTCTTTAACCTTCAGTATTTTAATTATGATGTGGCATGGCATGGGCCTTTTTGGGTTCACCTTGTTTGGGACTTTCTGTGCTTCCTGGACTTGTATGTCTATTTCTTTTACCAGTTTGGGAAAGTTTACAGTCATTATTTCTTCAAATATGTTCTCAATCTCTTGTTCTATCTCTTCTCCTTCTGAAACCCCTATGATGCAAACGTTGTTATGCTTTATATTGTCCTAGAAGTCCTTTAAACTATCCTAAGTTTTTTATTTTTTGATTTTTTTTCTTTTTTGATTGGGTGTTTTCTGATACCTTGTTTTCCAAATTGCTGATTCAATTCTCTCCTTCATCTAATCCACTGTTGATTCATTCTAGTGTATTCTTCATTTCAGTTATTATATTCTTTGTTTTTGAATGTTTTTCTTTTTATGGTTTCTATATCCTTTTGTATATTTACCACCTCTTTGTTAAAGTTCTCACTGGATTCATGTATTCTTCCCCTAAGTTCATTGAGCAGCCTTAACCAGTGTTTTGAACTCTATATTTGGTAGCATGCTTGCCACTGTTTCATTGAGTTCTTTTTCTGGAGTTTTCTCCTGTTCTTTCACTTAGGACATATTTATTTATTTTCTCATTTTGGCCAATATAGATGAAAAACCTCTCAACAAAATATTGGCAGACTAAATTTAGGAAGATATTAGAAAGATCACACACCATGATTGAGATAGATTTATTCTTTGGATGCAAGGTTAATTTAATGTTCACAAATCAATTAATGTGATATATCACATTAACAAATTGGAAGATTATATGATCATATAAATAGATGCAGAGAAAGTGTTTGACAAAGTTTAGTGCCCATTTATGATAAAAACTCAACAAAGTGGAAATAGAGGAAATATATCTTAACATAATAAAAACCATACATGACAAAACCACAGCTAACATTATAGTCAACATGGAAAAGCTCAAAGTGTTTTCCTTAAGATGAAGAACAAGACAAGAATGTCCACTTTCACCATTTTTATTCAAGATAGTATTGGAAGTCCTAATTATAGCAATCAGATAAGAAAAAGAAAAAAATTCATCTAAATTAAAAAGGAAGAAAAAAAATTGTTATTATTTGCAGATCACATGACATTATATGTAGAGAACACCAAAAAACTGTTAGAACAGGTAAATTAATTCAGTAAACTCGCAGGATTAATATTCAGCAATCAGTTGCATTTTATACACCAATAGTGAACTATCAGAAAGAGAAATTAAGAAAATAATACCATTTACAATTACATCAAAAATAAATAAACAAATTAATTAAATACTTAGGAATAAATTTAACCTAGGATGTAAAAGACCTGTACTCAAAAAATTATGCATCATTGAAGAAAGAAATTTAATAAGATACAAATAAATGGATGCAAAAACTGTGTTCATGGATAGGAAGAATTACCATCATTAAATGTCCATATTACCTAAGATGTTCTATAGATTCAATGCAGTCCTATCAAAATACCAATGGAATTTTTCACAGAAGGAACAGATAATCCTAAAACTAGTATAGAACCATAAAAGACTATGAACAGCCACAGCGATCTTAAGAAAGAAGAACAGAGTTGGAGGTATCATGCTACCTGTTATCAAATTATACTACCAGGCTATAATAATCAAAACATGTCGCTGGCATAAAACTAGACACATCCATGCCTATGTGGTTATTTAATTTTTGACAAAAGAGGAAAGAACATACAATGGGGTAAAGACAGTTCATTAAAAAATCTTGTTGGGAAAACTGGACAGACAAGGCAAAAAAATAAAACTGAACCACTTTCTTACACTATATACAAGAATAAACTTGAAATGGATTAAAGACTTAAATGTAAGACTCAAAATCATAAAACTACCAGAAGAAAACATGGGCAGTAAACTCTCTGACATTGCTCTTAGTAATATTATTTTCTGACATATCTTCTATGGTAAAGAAAACAAGAGAAAAAAATAAACAAATGGGACTACATTGAACTAAAAAGTTTTTGCACAGCAATGGAAACCATCAATAAAATGAAAAGATAACTACTGAATGGGAAAAGATACTTACCAATGATATACCTTATAAGAGGTTAATATCCAGTATTTATAAAGAGCTCATAAAACTCAACACTAAAAAAAACAAACAATCAATTTAAAAAATGATCAGAGGACCTGAATAGCCATTTCTTCAAAGAGGACATACAAATGGCCAATAGACATATGAGAAGATACTCAACATCAATGATCATCAGAGAAATGCAAATTAAAACAACAATGAGATATCACTACACACTTGTCAGATTGGTTATCAATAAGTTAAGGAACAACAAGTATTGACGAGGATGTAGAGTAAAGGAAACCTTCGTGCACTATTAGTGGAATTGCAAATTGGTACAGCCACTATGGAAAACAGTTTGGACATATCTCAAAAATTAAAAATAGAAATACCTTATGACCTTACAATTCTTCCTTTGGGTATTTATCTGAAGAAAACCAAAATACTAATTTGAAAAGGTATATGCGCCCCTTCATTTACTGCAGTGCTATTTACAACAGCCAAGATATAGATAATTGATAATTGGATAAAAAAATTGTACATATATACAATGGAATATTACTTGGCAATAAAAAATGAAATCTTAATCATTTGCAAGGAGGACACAAATGGACCTAGAGGGTATTATGCTAAGTGAAAGACAAATACCATATGATTTTACTTGTATGTGAAATCTAAAGAACAAAAAAATGAACAAACAAAATGAAAACAGACATAGATATGGAGAACAAACTGGTGATCACCAGTTGGGAAGGGCGTTGGGGACCTGGCTGAAAAAGTGAAGGAATTAAGAATTACAAGCTAGTAGTTACAAAAGAGTCATAGAGATGTGAAGTATGGCATAGGGAATAGGATCAATAATATTGTAATAACTATGTATGGTATCAGCTTTGTACTAGACTAATTGGGGGGATCACTTTGGCAATTATATAAATGTCTAACCACTATGCTGTATATCTGAAACTAATATAAAATAATTGAATGTCAACTCTAATTGAAAAATAAATTTTTTAAAAAATTGAACATATACATAGATTTTCCACAATGTAATACTTAATATATTTAATATGATACAAGAAGAAAAAAGAACCATGCATATACATTTTAAGAAAAGTACATTTCTTTGTAATAAATATCACAACTTAATGTTAATATTTCCTAGAAAACTTGGTTACTTTATCGTTTTAAACTTTAGCATATTTAAATCTATTCTAAAACTCAGAGGGAATTCTTAAAATTATATGATATTTATGTGATCTTTTTGATCAACATACAATACAGGAATTAAAACTAATGGCATCTAATGGTCTTCTATAGAGAATTTATGTCTCAGAAGATTTTAGATAGGTGCTCTATTGTGGTTACAATCTAACAGGTGAAGTCTCAAAGTAAAGATAAGATGTTAAAACACTGACATAACAAATGGACACTAAGCAGACAGGAAAATTATAGACAGGCCAATATTCTCACTCACATGATAGAACATCTGGCTTAGAGACTTGTCAGCAGACCTGAAGTCAGTCATCTGATCTAGCACAGATCCTGGGCTGTAGACTCTGCCACCATCTATAGGACTACTCCCAGGAAAGAGACTCAGTAGCCCTTTGTATCCCCTAGATCTGGTGTTCTTTTTTTCTTTTCCTCACCTCAACCCATTCTCTCTTCTGATTTCTTTCTCTCTACTTATTTAGTCTGTGACTACTGAAAAGCTCATTCCGATTGTTCTATAATGATGAAATTTGGTGGACTATAGAAAAAGCTATATTAGACCCTATTGTTAACACTAACAACAACAACAAAAAATGGTTTGCTGTTACTTGAAGATCAATAAACCAATAATTAATAAGAAAATAGTTAACCTCTCCTCCCTAGAGGAGAAAGGAGACTTTATTCCTTTCTAGTGACCTATTTGCTTTGACACCCTTACCATATAGTCCTTTTACATCACAAGTAGAGGAAAAGCCTTTTTACTTTAGTGGGGAAAAAGTACTCACTAAAAGGTATGCATATGAGCATGTCCCTACATCATTCTTTGACTTTTTAGGGAACTTCTCTATCATTGAAGTCTCTGCTTCCCTACACAAAGCTACTTATCTCTATGAAATGGAACTGAAACACTTCATTCAATCTCTTTCTAACTTGTAACACCATTGCTTCTTTTTCCCTGAGCAACAGTCATCTGAAAAAATCCAAATCCTTGAACAATCCAAATGTAGGCTTTTAGAGCTACTGAGTGAGGAAAATGTCACATTTGTGGAGTGCTTTTATTAGAAGTCCATGAAATCTAACACAAGGTGCATTTTTGATCCTGTCCAGAAATGTATATGTGAACCCCTAGTAAGATCATTCTTCTGCTGCCCATATAATTATTTTAAATCTTCATAGTTTTCCTAGAGCCATACCCTCTCAGTACCTCCTTTTTTCTCTCTTGTTAATTGGTTTCAACTACCATGCCAAAGAGTAAAAAAAAGACTCTCCCTAATGTTTTCTGTACTCTCACCCCCCTAGCTGCCTCTCTCTGTCAGCTCTTGAAACCAGGTGTTCTCAATAAGGCTAAACTTTGACTATGGGCATTAAAATCACAAACTCCCCAACCTCCATTCTTAATTCCTCTTCTTCAACTCTATATTTCTCCATAGTACTCATTGCCTTATAATTCATGACCTTATATGATTTAATTAATTATGATACTTATTATTTATTTTCTGTCTTCGCCACATGAATGTTAAATGTCACAAAGACTGGAGTTTATTTCTCTTCTTCTTGTACCAAGCACTCTATTCTTAGAACATAATAAACACTCAAAGAATATTTTTAAATAAATAAAAAAATAGATTTTTAAAGTCTCATGTAGAAATAAATTATTTCTAACAGCTTTAACTTATAATTAGAAGAAACCATAAAAAGGAAATTACAGATTTCAAAATATTTATACAAAATGACCAAGAAAAAACAATGTTCTGATTGTTGAACATAACTAAAGATATACTCAGAATAAAATTTATAATTTAAAAAAATGACATCAGGAAACAGAAAATGAAAACAAATAAACAAAACAGAAAACAAACAAAATTCCTTACACATCCAAATCAAGAAATTGGAAGAGAAAGTAATAAATAGTGTCATGGAAACAAGAAAGCAGAAAATGGTATTAAAACAGCAAAAATATCTGTGAAATAAGGAGCAGAACAGAGAGATTACAAAAGACTTTGAAAAAACAGTTAAAATATATGAACATATGGCATTAATGATCAAATTAAAAAGAGATGATTCAAAGATACAAACTACATAATAAAAGAAAGAATTACTTTAGATGAAAGAGATTAAAATGCTTAAATAGTATAAAAACAAACATAAACTAATAAATAATCTAGATGATAAATGTAAAATCCTGAAAAACATGAAATGTCATAATAAATATAAAAACACCGGCACAAGAAGAAATGAGAAACTTGGGTAGATCCTTTAAAGAAATTGAATATAAAATTAAAGATCTACCTAAAAAGCTCCCCCGAATCCTCTAATCTAAACAATTTTACGGGTGTTTTCCCAAACATCTAATGACAAGATGATCTCTAACATATTCATCTTATTAAAAAGAAATCAAAAAAGAGAATTGACTCAACACATTTTAAAAACCTACTTTAATCCTGTTTCCAACACCATCGAAAATATTTTTTAAAAATTATGAGCCCATTTTATTTATGAATGTACATACAGAAATCCTAAAAATTAATCTTTGCTAACTAAATCCAATAGTATATTAAAGCAATGAATTATCACCAAGTAAGTTTAATCTGATACATAAAAATAGTTTTCATCATTTTAAATACTTTTGATATAATCTAGTGCATTAATAAGCTAAATAAGAGGAAAAGAGCAGTTAGTAAACTACTAATTATATTTAAAAACATATTAGGAATGTGGATTTACTTATAGCAAACATTATATTTAATGAAAAATATTTAGAATCATTCTCAGGAATAGGACAACTATGCTAGAGTTTAATACAATATTAGAATTTCTCATCAATAAGGCAGAAAAATGGTAGATATATGTATTAGAAGGAAGAAATAATACTGTCATTATAATTGCATAGTAACCTACACAGAAACACTACCCCCATAAATAATTAATAAGAGTATCCAGAAATGGTAACCAATAGCAGACCAACTTACAGAAATTAATAACTTTTCTCTATTTTGGCAACAGCATATATGAGATTATAATAATAACAAAAATACATTAATAATGGCAATGAAAAACTTTTCAACATTTAGGAATCAACCTAATAGAAAATGCAGAAAATCATTATACAAACACTTTAAAGAATGGCTAAATTTAGAGAAGTGATAACATCAAATGTTAGCAAGGATTTATGGTGTAGACTTGGACATATTTAGCAAGATTATGTGTGTGGATGCCCAATGACCCAGTGCTCCTATTCTTTAGGTATATATGCCTGTATCAGTTATAGGCTATGTTATGCTCTGATAAAAAAATATTTTCAAAATCTCTGTAATTTAAACCAATACAGATTTATTCTTTCATTACATGACCATTATGGGTGTTGTGGAGGGTTTTTAAAGTATTGTTCTCACATCTGGACACACAGAGAAATACCATCTGCAATATTGCTGATCAATATAGTAGATTGTTTTTGGAGGTGGTCTCACATCAAAAATTCCATGTTTGGGTCAGAATTAATAGATTTCTCCTCTGTCACATCATCCCATACTATCATTTGCCCAAAAGGCAGAGAGCCAGAAATATTTCATGAGCAGTATTATTGATAACCACAGTTTGCCCTTCTGGTTATTTGGCTCAGTCTCCCTCCTACAGACAGACTATATTCAGTCCAAAAGTTTCATCTGGCCATAGGCAGGCAACAAGCTCAAAGTCCAGAATCTCTGGGTGATATGTGGTAGTCCCTACATCAGGTCCAGAAGAGTCTCTTCTGGATTCAGAGACATAACAGATTGTCTATTCCCATGCTGCCAATACACCCTAGTAGAACACAAAGAGTCAGTTCTTCTCTTCACAAAGGTGAAGGAATGAGACTTACATTACAGTCATTAGTCCACTGCAATTATGAAACATATATGCTGAACACATTAAAAGTTGATGTGCTCTAATCAAAATTACAGCAAAATTCTCACATAGGCACTCATACAAGTTTATTTTGGCATCGTTTGTGGTTGTGGGAGTTAGAAGTACCGGGGGAAATCACTAGGAATTAAAAAAGTAAAATATGATAGATGCATATGATAGAATACAATGCTATAATAAAAGTAAGAAACTCAACACACAACAAAAATTCATCTTAAAAACAGTGTTGAGTGAATAAAATAGAAAAACATATGTAAGTTAAAAAAAAACAGGAAAATTATTAAATATTTTCCAAAGCTTACTAATTTTAAAAAACATATGGCAAACATTTCAAAGAAAATGCCTATGTAGGAAGTAGAAAAAGAGTGAGATTCAAGGAGAAAAGAAAAAATGAGAGAAATTGAAACAAATTGAGAGCAGCCTTGCACTGTTTGCGAATGACAACACTCGGTGAACTGTGATGCTGGCTTACCTCTCCTCGTTTATCGTAGCAACTAAAGATGGTAGTAAGCAAAAATTCACAAAGAATACATGAACAACACAGTGATCTGTAATAGGAAATGCAATTAACTCACAGCAAAGAACAAAAGATATTTTAGATACATGTAATGAATTCCGTCTATCAATTATTTACATAACACACTGAGATCAAATGTTATGTTGGAATTTTTTCTTACATCTTTGTGGAAACTTGATGCAAGAGTACTGACTTCTTGTCAATAGTATTTATTGTACTATTATATCTAATATTGGATGATGATGTCAGGATTTCTTCCCCTAAAAAGAGTCTTATAATTGGTTTAGGAATGCAGCCCATGTTAGGAAGTATTGTTAGTTTTTTGTATTGTTTTCCTCCAAAAAACAAGGAAGCTTGCACGAGTTGGCCAGACTGCTGAATGGTTTTGGAAAATAGACTTGCTTTTGGATTGAAAGCCTAACATCATCATTGACCAGGTCAAGTCCCACAGCACAGAAGACATTTAAAGTAGAACTTAATTATACACATGAGAACTTGGTTTCAGTGCTAAGGTTAGCACTGTCTGCTGGAAAATCTGAGACTGTAATATAAGAGTGAAAGTGTACAAAGGTGGGAAAATTGTGTACTCGATTATTTATGTTATGACTTTTTTGTCTCTCTCCCTTTCTCTTTTTCTGTTTCCCACCCTGCCCCTCCCTTTCTCCATTGTCATTTGCATTAAGTGATAACATCCTGTAGGAGTCACTAGTATCTGTCTGAGTATCACTAGAATTTTACTTTTAGATAAAATCAAATTTCTTAAAAGTTTACAGAACAGCATTGATGAACAAATGTTGAAATGGCACTTAGTAGCCAATAAAAACTACTAGAGGTTTAAGCACAGATTAATAAATAGTATAGAATATTTCTAGACCCAGAACTTTCTAGTATTTTAAGAGAAGGCAATAGTCTTATTTTAATAGAAATAGCCTCTATAATATATACTATTTTCATAAGACTATAAGGTAGGTATATATAAAATTCATAGATAACACATAAATTAGAACAATATGCCAACTATTTAGTACACACAAAACCATGCCATTATGTAGGCAAGAAGCTACATGAGCTGAGTAAATTAAATTATAAAAATAGGGAAAATGTTGCTAAAGATTAGCACTTACTTTGCTAAAGCAGAATATTTAACTTAGCAAACCACTTTCTTACCTGTATTAGTCATTATAGGAAAAAAAAATTCCTTGCCCAGCCTTTATAACTTTACTGATCAAGTGATTTATTTTTCTTTATTTATGATAGTTTTATTAACATTATTTAAATGAAAAAAGTGGATATGGGCTAGCTTAGGAAATTTTTGATAAATGGGAAAAAGGTGATACTGACATTAAAAGCGGTGGCCAAAGATATAAAAATGGAGTGACTATGGCTGGTATACAGAACGTTGGAAGCTATTACTCCTCTCCTACCCCAAAATAATTATTCCAAATTTGTGCTTTTTTCAACTTAAATACAAAACTTCTGCTTCAGTGAATTCAAATATTATTTTAAAATATTACACAGAGGAGATATATTTTTTAAATTTGATGAACAGATAAATATTCTCAAATCTGTTCTAAAAACTATCTTACAAAATCATAATAGCCATTTGGTATCAAGTACAAATACAATCGATGCATTTTCCACACCAATTATCAATATTTATCAAACTGCGATATTTATAATATTTAAATGAGGAAGTACTGTGTTGAAGTCAAAGCATCTTAGCACAAATAGATTGCAAATTTTTTTGTATCTTATCACCGTTGTGTGTTATTTTGAACAAGGTAGAAAAGTTAAGTACAGTCACAATGTATCTCAAGGATATGTAAATATATATACTTATTAGATGGCCTATCACTTTGCTTGAAACAAATAAAAAAAAAAAAAATTCATACCAGTAAGCTTTACTTTACTTCTGGCCAAGATTGTAGAATTCACTTTATAAAACTTATTGAAGCAAAATTTACATAACATACAATTAATCATTTTAAAATGAACAATTTAGTGGTATTTAGTACATTCATGATGTTGTATACCCACCACCTCTGTCAAGTTCCAGAATATTTCTGTTACTTCAAAATAAAACCCCATACCCTATAAGCAGTTTCTATCTTCATTGTGTCCTCTACCTAGCCTCTGGGAACCACCAATCTGTGTTCTGTCCCTATGAATTTGCATTCCCTGGATATGTCATACAGAAGGAATCATACAATATGTGACCTTTTGTGTCTTGCTTCTTTAACTTAGTGTAATTTTTTTAAGGTTCATCCACTATTTTGTACATGTATCAATACTTCATTCCTTTCTATGGCTGAATAATATTCCATTATATGTATATGTCACTATTTATGTATTAATCTGTTGATGGAGCTTTCGGCTATTGTTCATAAAATTGCTATGTACAGGAGCATGTTATTTGTTTGAATATCTGTATTCAACAATTTGGGGTATACACTCACAAGTAGAATTCCTGGATCATATAAGTAATTCTATGTTTAATTTTTTAAAGAATTTCTATTTCTTTTTGAGGATAAAGATTTTTTAACACTCTTTTTTATAACCATTAAGATGTAATGAAAGAATATCTAAGAAGCTATCTGATCATTTGGAGTAAATACTCTTCCTTCATTATTGAAAAACTGTGTTTAGTATATTTAAAAGTGAAGTGGGGGAAAAAAAGATATTTTAAATCTTAATTTAATTTTCATTAAACTTGGCCTCTCAAATGGCTTATATTTCCCAATTTGAAAAGTCTGAGGTTTAATCTTTTCACTTTGTTGAATATTCTAAAATTTATTTTTATACATTTAATTTTGGGTTTATTTATTCCTTTAGATTGGCTTAAAATTAATTTTAAAACAAGAAAATTGACTAATCCTTCAATAATTAAAAAATCCAATTAAAAAATGGGCAGAAGACCTGAACAGATACTTCTCTAAAGAGGAAATACAAATGGCTAACAGACATATGAAAAGATGCTCATACTTGTCAGAATGGCTTTCATCAATAAATCAAAGAACACCAAGTGTTGGCGATGATGCGGCGAAAAGGAAACTCATGCATTGTTGGTGAGATTGCAAATTGGTACAGCTGCTATGGAAAACAGTATGGAGTTTTCCCAAAAAATTAAAAATGAATCTACCCTTCCAACCAGCAATTACACTTCTGGGTATTTATCTAAAGAAAACCAAAACAATAAATCATAAAGATCTATGCACCCTAATATTTATGGCAGCACAATTTATAATGGCCAAGATATGGCAGCAACCATCAACAGATGATTGAATAAAGATGGTATGGTTCATACATACAATGGAATATTACTCAGCCATTAAAAAAATGAAATCCTACCATTTGCAATAACATGGATGGACCTAGAGGTTATTATGCTGAGTGAAATAAGTCAGACAGAGAAAGATAAATACCATATGATTTCACTTCTATGCAAAATCTGAGGAACAAAAAGAACAAACTAATCAAAAACAGACTCATAAATATAGTGGACAATTTGGTGATGGACAGAGAAGAGGTGAGTTGGGGAGCAGGGAGAATAAGGTAAAGGGTTAAAGAAGTACAAATTAATAGTTGATAGATGGTCATGGGGATGGGGAGCACAGCATAGGGAATGCAGTCAGCAGTAAGGTAATAGCTAGATGTAGAGCCAGAGGAAAGAAAAAGTAATCAGTGGGATCGTTTTTTAAACTATATAAATGTCTAACCAATGCACTGTATACTTGAAACTAATTAAAATTAAAAAAAAAAAAGAAAATTGACTAGTCTTAAACAGCAAAACCTTCATGTGTTTCCTTTCAGAATATACATACAATAAGTTTCATATGGTTCTGTCTCTTTTCATTAAAATTTATAAAAATGCACATGTTACAAGTAAAACAAAATATTAAACATTAAATAGAAAGTATGTGATTCTTTAAACAGTGAAGTCTATCCTTTAAATGAACTTTTATTAGGAAGAATTTGATTCTTTCCATTTCTAGTTTCAGTTGTTCAGAGATTCCCATTCTATATGACACATCCATGCAAAACCATTCCATTCTCTTTATATGAAATAATTACCTTAAAACAGCAGAGAATAGTAACTATTAAATTAGATTTATGATACAATTAAAATATAATTTTATTAACTAATTAAAGTTAAAATTTGAGGTTAAACTTTTATGATAAGACTTTAGATCTGTGAAAATCTACAAATATATTTTGTTAACCTCAAATATTATAGCTAATTTTATTTCCTAGGGGTTATAATTTAAATATCCATCTGTGTATGGCTCAGGAGTTATCCTAACTTCATTCCTTTCTAGTCAGAGTGCTACTTTATGTACTTAGTGCTTTTTTTATTAAGGTCCACAAATAGACTGATATTGAAAGTTCTCCAGAATACATTGTTAAGGGGGAAAAAAACTCAGTGTTTAAAACAATATGCATACTGCATTTTGTTTAAAAAGGGGAGAGATAAGAATGCATATTTATACTTATTCGTATGTGCTTCAAGAAACTCAGAAAAGGTAAAGACTTAAGAATTATAAAAAAAATTCATAAGAGCAGTTATGGGAGAAGTGGTGTTTATAATATCTAAATGGGGATAAGGATGAATGGAAGACTTTTTATTGTACATCTCTTTATGGTTTATTACTTTTAAACCCTATGAATATATTACCTAGTCAATATTGTTTTCCATTTGTTGTAAGCTGCTATTCGAATTGACCACATTTTCAGAGGCAAACATTTTACCAGATAATGAAAATATAAAAAGATAATCCTTAAAGAAAATATACAATTGTATAGGGAAACTTACCATAAACCTTATATTTTGATCTATTTTTTCACCCCCAAATTCCCTAATAAAAAATTAATTTTATGTACTTTATGATTAGTGCACTTCCTGTAACTTTACTATAAGATGGACTTTCCACATGTCATTAATTTATAAATTTTTATGTTGAATAAGGAAACCAAAACACAGATCTATATTACAAACTCCAGTTGTAGTCTAAGCAGGAAAGCCAAAGTATGCCACTTTCTAAAAACAGAAAGGCAGAGTTTACTTTAACAAAATTACTCATTCTTCCGTTGGTTCTGTCTTTTTAAGTAATTTGGATGGGTCACGAAATGAGACCAAAGTTGGATTTTGGAAGGTTACCACAAAATATTGCCAATTTAAGATATTGGGACTATGGATACCAAATACACAACCTATACAAAGATGACACTTAACTACACACACGTACTTTGAATTGTAAAAGAAAACACCAATGTTGTTTTTCTTGGAACTAAATAAAATTTTAGTTATTGCTATGATGGAACACAAACATCTATAACAAGCAACTTTAATATAAAGATATCACTAGAATGAACTTAGGTTATCTGCCCTTGATTACACTATATTGCGATTTAAAAGTAAACTAACAAAAAAAAAAAACAAAGAAAATTAAAAGAGTTTAGACACTTCTAGATGTCAGTCATGAAACTCAGAAAATTAAACCAATCGACATCTTTCCTTATTTAATTATAAATAGCGATAGTTATTATAAAACATGTTGATGATTTGAGGATTAACCTGATTTTGTATTCTAGCTACAAAATTATAAAAAGTTATATAATTTAAAAAATTGTTCATCAAACTTAGAAAATTTATATACCTAAGTACTTAAAATCTAAAATACAGAGAAGAGTTAATAGTAGTTTAGGTATTTGCCCCAACTCTTTGAAGCTAAATCACGCTACCATAAAATTAGCATTTTATTTCTTTAATAAATTTCTCACTGGTGACACCCTTTATATAATCTGGACATGAAACTGTAAGATAGAAAAAAATATATTGCTGATGATTGTGGCTTTGCTACTACAAAGAAGAGTTCCCTATCTACTTTCTACCATGCATTACAACAACTGTAGAGAATGGATGAAATCAATGAAATTTCAAGTTTAAAACATTACTTCTAAGTAGAATCAAGTGATGTAATAAAATAACTCTAATATATATCTGTATACCATACAATTAATAAAAGAAGTAAAGTTTATTCTTTTTTAACAAAAATATTCAATTTAATTATCAACAATAAACCAAGAAAGGGGTTTACTAAAAATTTTTTTTAATTACAAAGGCAAAGATTGAACTATGCTTAAGTATATGCAAAAACAGATTAATCTTTAGATGAGTTACCATTATCTGATGTGCTAACAATTCATTTTAAAGAGGCATCAGCAGGAAGAAGAAACTATTAATTCTACCAAAGCTAACAATTTATTTCACACAGGAAAATACATAACTAGATTCCTAAGCCTTTTCTATGTATAGAATCTCAAGCATCTGTTAGTTATCCTTGGAAAAATCAGATTTTTTCTGGAAAAACAAAAAAGGAAAATTATTCCTAAAGAATAAAAAAAAAGGTTACTTAAGAGTGTTTGAATATAATAATATATAGACTTTTTTGTCTATTATTCCCCAATCTTTTTTTAGCTTTTCCCTATTCGAACTGCTGCACTTAAAAACTAAATAATCTATAAGACCCTCTTAATTGTTTTTGTTTGTTTGTTTGTTTGTTTGCTTGCTTTAATCTAATAGAAACCCAGTTTTATTTGTGGCAGCAGTGGGCTCATGTAAAAATGACCAATTTCCCAAACTCTCTTGTACCTAGCAGTCAACATATGATATAGTTCTGGCCAATGAGATTTATGAAGTCTACTGAATGGACTTTTGTGAGGAGTATCTAGTGTAAGTTTGTGATAAAAAGATTTAAAGGCTGTTTGTTTTTTTCTCCCTTTCTCTTTGAATTAAATGGTTAGAGTTCAATAGTTTTTTTTAACCAAACTCTAAGATGTTAGAACGGTGAGCTTGAAAGAAATAAGGAATCATCCTATCAGCCTATACTGCCTAATTATATTTCTTTTATGTAACACATATACTTTATCTTATGTAATATTGTGTTGTTTTCTGTCAGATGTGGCTAAATTTTACTAATATAGTGTTCCTGTGTTTTTCCACAGTGCCTGTACCTTTATTACTGTATATGTTTCAGAATGATAATTGCCAATTTATTCAACTAAACCAGATTTTTAAATTTCATGGAGTAGTATTTTTTTTAATAAATCAGTCAATAAAAATCCTAGTATCCAATCTACTCTTAGCATCACTTTATAAATGAAATGAAAAATATTTTAACACCAAAAATGTAGCGACTACAATTTAAAAAAAAAAGAATTTAGCTATATCAAACACTTGTAACATTGTCATCCCAAACATGCTTTTTTATAAATAAGCATGGAGCTATCTACAAACCATTTTTGGGGAATCATTGCACTGAGTTATGACAATGCGTTTACCAAATGACTGACTCATACAAACAAATTTCCATATCCAAAGAGAAAAAAAATAAAAATAAAAATAAAATTATCTCTTTTTCTTTACCAGAGCCATGTGAAAATAATTTAAAAGGTTCTGTGCTGATTAATGCAAAAATGAAAATAACGTATTCCTTGGATTCTTTGTAAAATCTTACCCCTCCTAGAAGGAAAGCCCATCAATCTCTCACAGTTGTTCATCCCAAATCTAGCTACTGTCAGGAGGCAGAGCCCTTTAAGCTAAGTCTGCAGTTTCTAGTCTGCCACCTACAAGATAACCTTACACACTGAGTCTTCCTCTGTGGGTTTCAGTTTTCTCTTCTAAGAAAGAAGGGGTTGCACCAGATGATTTTATGTCTTTTTGACCCTGGTCTGCTATAATTATATATCCAACATAATCCCCTTACACTGTGGTTTAAGTTTTTTCCTTCATCTTTTTCCAACCTCAGTGGAGTTTAGGATCATAGTCTCTGAGTGCTTGAAAATCATCACTCAATTTAACCTTTAATATTCCTGGGCAACATGAATAACACCTTTTTCTCTACTTTTTCTCATGATCCCTTAACTGTAGAGCCTAAAGTTAATGTAATGACTTAAAAAGTTGTGAATAATACAATAGATGATAGAGAGAGTAATTCTTATATTTTACATGTCCTAGTGCTCTCTGCTTGTGGACAATATGGATAATAGAGAGAATATTAGTAGTCATCATTAAAATTGGTCTTGTACATAGAAAAAATTCTGAAAATACAGTTATTAAAAGGAATTTTAACTATTTGCTTTTATACTTTCTACTAAACTTTAAAATACTGCATTAATTATATAGGTATACATCTATTTTCATTATTTATTTTGAAAAATGAGTGAAAAATGCCACACAAGAATGACTGCAATGTCATTCTGTAGTTCTGCTTTAGAAAAATAGTTTATTCTAAAAGAGATGATATCCATGGAAGTTTTGATCAACATATATATATATATATATAGAGAGAGAGAGAGAGAGGGAGAGAAAACAGTTCAAAAACAAAATTTATCTTACTGTTCCCTTAGGATAATTTCTCATTTTAGTGTAGTGATTAAAGAAACATTATACATTTATTTATTTTTTAAGTTTTTGAACAAAAGCCCTCAGAACTTAACAATAAGATCTCAAAGTATGAAGATAATCAATCTAACTAAAACGCATTTAGAAATAGCAACATAAGAGAACAATAGCAAACTATCTGGGATGAAGAGATACCTTGCAGATGAACAGCTCTGGGCTTTGTCATATCTCAGATCTGCGGAGGCAGAACAAATATTCATATTAATGAATCCAAAATACATGAAAAATTTCTTAGAATACATATTTGTTTGGGGCTATTTTTCTTGGCCGGTAGTATGTATTTCTCTTGTTTGTTTATACAAACACAGACACTGAAGGTGCTGAATTTCTCTGTGATGTCTCTTTTTTCCCCCCTCAGGCTTCCTCCCTACATCAAAGGACACCACCACAGTTAAAAAGGGAACTAAATTATGTTCAAGGCAGAGAAAAGGGTAGCATTGGTATACACCTGCAAAATTGTTGCTCAATAGTTCAAGTCATTCTTTCACTCCTAACACATTTAATATTCTCCCAACAAACATTCTGACTTTATATTACCAGAATCTAGCTCAGTGCCAGGACCAATATAGTTCTATTATTTATTTACATTGTTACCACCAGCATTTATATGTATATGAACTCAGGGCAGCTCAGGAATACATGGGATTTTAATATGATTAATTTAAACTTCTCTTTCTACATCTGTAAAATGGGAATATTAATCTGTATCTTTGCTGCTGAATAGCAGCCTGCATAAAGCAGCATAGTACCTATCTTATGCACTGTTTTAAGGATTTAAATGAGGTCCTATTTGTAAAGTTCCCATAGTTCATGCTATATAAGTTTTTGCTAAATAAAATAAAAGATGAATCAGCATTCAACAACTATTACTTAATAATCTTATGGTGATATTGCCACTGGTTGTATTCCTAATGTTGATGACAGCTGGTACTTCTAAGCAGTCTTTGTCTAGTACAGAATACAAACATATACCCAGGATGTTTTAAAATAATGGCATAATACCAGCAATTGAGATGTGCACAGGGCATTAGGGAAGCCCCACACAGGTGTACTCATACTTTTGGCTTGCTCTTGGTTTATTTTTAAAAAGAGAAGTCAGTAAAGAGTCTATTTGTTGGACCACGTAATCCTTGTCGTTTTGCACTTTCTGCATCTTTTTGTCCTAAAAAGCCAAAACTGGTAAAGTAGCTCAATTTTTTGAAGGGAGCACAATATTGACTGTGTCCCAAGTAAACCTGAAAAGACTATGGTAATAGTGAAACTGTCAAAAGATTATAAGCATGAAGAACACAAGGCTTTGGTAACAGATTTATGCAGGTGTATTGCCTTAGGCAAAGGAAGGGGGGCGTATTTAACTCTTTTTTTTGCTAAAAAAAGAAACATAGCTGGAACATAGAGAAGCAAGACTATTTTTTATGAAGACAGGTAGTGTTATCCCTGGTGTTACATATTTTCAAGCCTGACTTGCTTCTCAGAAGCCTTTTTTGTTCTGAAATCATCAGGCGTTATTGGGGCCCAGAATCAGCAAAAGAGAATTTTACGTGGCCTCAATATTTGGAAAATAGTAAGTCAGGGCCTCCTTGAAAATGCCGGATATGTTCCTGAAGGTCCTCTATATTTCCTAAGGTTCGTCTTTAGGCAGGTCAATCCCAAGTATACCCAGACAACATTAGAATAAAAGTCACACTTGGGCCCTTCCTTAAACATAGTGAATTAGAACTGATAGGAAATACAGATGTGATCTGGAAATCTGTATTTTTAATAAGTTTCCCCAGGTAATTTTGATGCTTTGCCAAATGTAGCCTTGGTGCTAGATTCATTCTGTGTAGTCACTGCTTCTTTGTTACATTAAAAAAAGGCAAATGTAAAAGACAGCTAGAAAGTAATAGTAACTTATTAACCTAAAGTGTCAGAGATATGTTTATTAAATAAAAATTTATTTTAAAAATTACTTCAAAATCCTAATTAAAACTCTTCAAATTAAAAAAGGAATTGACAGATATATCAATTTCATTCTATTTCATTATGAAAATTTTAGATATGAAAATAATATTAAGAAAAGGAAAATCCACATGAGTTTTTCATAACAAATTGATCTTTATTGCAGAGTATCCAATCAATACCATAAGCACGTTAAGCAATGTCAGTTGTAAGAGAATCTCTCTGGGTTACATTTTCCTTAATGGATTTTGATGGAAAGCCATAGAGTAATTCTAATTCATATTTGTGTCCCAAAGGACACAGATAGCCCAGAGAGTTATCAAGTTAAATGCAAGTAACTCTAAAATCCTTTTAGTATTTAAAGCTGATGTGATATTAAATTTGGATGTCAATTTAAAGAACTTGTTTAAATTGAATATCAAATATCCATTTGCTGTTAGTTTCCTAAATCTCAAATGCCACTTTAATTTTGAAGGCCAATATATATTTCTAAATATATGTGTTTATGTGTATGTATAAATAAATGTATACATGTGTAGATACATATGTGCTAACTGTATTTCAGAATGCATTTTGCACAAATTATCATGATGACATTAAATTCATAAAATCCAGTTCGGTGATATATTATCAAGAGTTAAGCAGCTAGTATAATTTGTCAGTATCAGTATTGTTCAATGCAATAGGTAAATTCTGATTCTAATACCCAAAATATACAATATTTAAGGGAATGACCACATGTTTTTTAACATCATTTAGGTTAGTTTTTGACAGTGGCACTATAATAAAATGTGTTCATTAATTCAGAAAGCAATGCTTTATATTCTCTCTTCAACTTACTCTTGAAAAAGCTCTTATCAATATCACCTATAACCTACACCAGCTATTCTCAAAGTGTGGTCCCCAGGGCAACAGTATCAAGATCATCAAGAAATTTGTTTAAAATGTACGTTCTTGAGCTCCTCCTATGCTTATTTCATCAGAAACTCCGGGTTCCAGTGACACGTGCTTTAGTATGCCTACGGATGTTTTCGATGCACACTAAAGTTGGAAAACCAGGCTCTTTCAAGCTTGACTTTCTGCAAAAAAGTTACAATGGAACGCTTTCAACTTTAAAATTTCTTATTTAATTATGAAATATTTCAAAGTTCAAAGAATAACATGAAATTTTCATGTCCTCACCATTGCAAATTAACACACATTAAAAGTTTTGCTATACTTGATTTAAATAATTGTTCAAAAAGAAATGCATTAGATTCAGTTGAAAACCAGTACCTTATCCAGTATCTTTTCTTTTTTTTTATTAAGGTAATTGCTGTGCTAGATGTATGTATATCTCTTCTATTCATGCTTTTGTAGATTTAATGCCTGTATATATGTCCACAAATATATAACACTTCACTGTTTTAAAGTATTATATAACTACATTTTTATAATTTGCTTTTTTCACTCTAATTATGTTTTCAAGATCTATCTATGAATATGTCATGATTTAACACATTCTTTTAAGTATTATCTATTGTTTTATACAGTAGTTCCCCTATCCAAAGTTTTACTTTTCATGGTTTCATTTACCGGAAGTCAACTGTGGTCTAGAAATATTAAATGGAAAATTCCAGAAATAAATAATTTATAAATTTTAAATTGTGTGCCTTTTTAGTAGTGTGATAAAATCTCGCACAATCATGATTTATCTCATTCAGACATGAATTATCCCTTTGTCCAGCATAGCCATGCTGTATGCACTACCCACCCATTAGTCACTTAGTAGCTGTCTGGGTTCTAAAATTTACTGTTGCCATATCTCAGTGTTTGTCTTTCAATAACCACTATAGTAACCTAATTCTGTGTCACAATGCCTGTGTCATTCACCTCACTTTATCTCATCACATAGGCATTTTTCATCCCATATCATCACAGATAAACGATAAGTACACTATAATAAGATATTTTGAGAGAGAGAGAGACCACATTCACATTTAAGGATATTGTTATAATCATTCTATTTTATTATTAATTTTGTTAATCCCTTGCTGTGCCTAATTTATAAATCAAACTATCGAAGGTATGTATATAGAGGAAAACACATAAGATATATAGAGTTGAGTACTATCTGTGGTTTCAGGCCTTTACTGGGGTTCTTGGAACATATCAACTATGGATAAGGGAGGACAACAGTATTATGGACAATTATTTACCATTTTTTATCAGTTTCTTACTGATGGAGATTGTTTTTTTAATAAATAATACTGCAATAAACATTCTTGGAACTTGTTTGTGTACATGTGTAAATTTTCTAAAAAAGAATTATGTGTTTTTATTTGTATATAATTATAAATATCATACAATATATAAATATTAACATTATAGTTAATATAAATATTAAGTGTTAATATTAAATATTTCCAACATAAGTATTCTATCATGATAATATATACAAAAAAATATGTGGTTTGAGGTATATGCAGGATTGCCACAAACAACTTCAGGGAGTATGATTTACATTTTAATCTATGTAAACACCACCACCTAGACCTCTGTATTCCTCATCCTGGACATCTACAGCAATTCCACTAGACACTGTTAAATGCTAATAATTCTCGTTACTCTTAAAAATAGTTTTATGCCTTTCTATTTTTCATTATTCTCACTAACAATTGATAGTAAACGACTCTAATTTTTTGCCCCAATATAAAATAATTGATGTAAAATAAAATAGTTTTACTATTTTGTATTATCCTAATTATTAGGGAAAAGGGTATCTTTTTATAGCTTATTGGCTCTTTAGTAATTTGCCAGGGGTAATTTCCATTTTTTTTTAATTTTTTTATAGTTCTCTGATGTGTTTTTTATCTTACCTTCAGGTGTTTAATTACATGGATTGAGTATAGCTTCTTAAGGGGTCTGGCTTTCTTTTCAAATTTTTTAAATATTGCCTTTTGTTACATGTATTTTTTAAACTTTTAAACCAATTATATGTACAGAAAGAAAAGATCTCAAGTTTAATAATTATCTTAAAGTGAACACACCCAAGTATCCATCATCAAGTTTAAAAATTCAAAAATCACATTAACTAGAAGTTTTTTCGTACGTTCAATGCATTTTTAGTGGTTTCTGTTTTTGAATCTTAAGAAATTATTCCCTAATGTTCTCAGAAAAATATTTCTATAGTTTTTCTTAAAGTTATAAAGCTTTGATTTTTATATGTAATTTCACTTTTCACATATTTTAATCTATCTGGAATTTATGTATAAGGTAATAATCTAATTACTTTCTCATGAGCAGCCAATTGTTTAAACACTGATCTTTGCTTTCTTACTGATTTGAGATGCTCTCTTTGCTACGTTCAATGTCCTTATATTCATGGTTCTATTTCTGAGTTCTCTATTTTCTTTCATTGATCTATGACATTTTAATTATTATAACACTATAATAAACTTGTTATCTGGAATGGTGTCCTTCACCATCATTCTTTTTATTAAAACTATCTTAGTTAATTTTGGACCTTTAATATTCCATATGGGCTTAAGAATGACATCAATTCCTATAAAAGAATAACATCAGGCTTTTGAATAGAACTCTATTATATTTTTATGGATTAATATGGAGAAAATTGATATGTTTATTAAACAGAATATCCTATCGAAAATGTGACTTACATGTCTTCATCAATTTAGGTGTTGGCATTTATATGTGCTTTTCAATAAAGGTTTTCTCCATCAGCCTGAATATCATTAATTGGATACTACAGTAGGATACCTGAGTTGGCTTACCTATATATGTATGTAGGTCTGCAGGTGACTAAGGTCTACAGGTAGCTTTTTGCAAAATCGAGATGCAAGCCGAGGAAGCCAGGCAAATTTGCAGTCCTTGCAGCGTATGTATGTATGTGTGTATGTATGTATGTATGTATGTATGTATGTGTGTGTGTGTGTTTTTATGCCTCTAGTCTCTTTCAATATTGGGCCTCTCTGACATGACCAGGGATATTATAAAGAAATTTTATCAGGGCACATCTAAGCATGAATAGTCTTTGCTATAGGTATTTCTACCACAGATTATCTCTTTGTCTAAACATCAAAGTAAACTTTCTCCATAATTTCCTTTTGTAAGAAAAGTTAAATTGAAAATTTGTAAATCCTTTCCTTCTAAAGATGAAAAGCAAGATAAAGAAACAAATGAACCTCCTTAACCTCTAGCCACATACACTACCTACAAGGGACACAGGTAGATAATTAAGAGGGAGTCCTCTACAAAATACAGTGAGGTGGAGCGATTTCTGCATATGGAATGGTTTAGTTTTAGTTTTCTATTTGCATCCAAGAGCTCCTGTCATGGAAGCTAGATCAATAATATTCTCTAAGGAAGCTCAAGGCAGAGTTAAGTTCCTAAGATTTTACTGTTTGTAGGGCTTCACACATATGTGTGGAAAGATTGCATGTTCCTAGGAACCCTAAAATACTTCATTTGCACAGAGTACCTTTCTCAACTAAATTCCTTAAATTTACAGGGCTTTTTTTCTCATTAAAAATGCCTTACTCATATATTGATAATTCACTGCTCACATAGTTCTAGACTGGATGGAGAAAGTATAAAAATTTCCCTTATCCTTTTCTTTTTTCTCTCATTCTTGTTATTAATACAACTGCAGTCTTTATAAAAAAGAAAGCTGAGATCACTATTTGTCAATTAAATAATGAAAAATGTTCACTTTCAAAAATATATACTTGGAATCTCTAAAATTTTAATTACATTAACGGCTACATGTACACAACAGAACAGAAGAAGGATTTATTACTATTACCCTAAAAAGTCTCCTAGAGTTTGACCATCCCAAATATAAGCTTAAGATAAAATGAAACCAACTCTATATTTAAGTAACACCTTATTCTACTATCAGTTCTTTATTAAATGAATTACAAATTATTTACTTAACATTAAATAAAGAAAAATGCCAGTAGACAGAACTGTAATGTATCAAAGCAATACATCAAAAAACTTTTTAATTATTTGTCTAATTAGTCATTATAATCACAAACTTAAGAAAATAGCTGCATTTTTATTTTCACGCTGGACAAGCTTTATTCAACCCTAAAGTAAAGATTTTATTTTGTAAATTAAACATATCATGTCTCTATTCTTTCCACTAAGATGAGTGCATTTTACCTTTCTGTTATCACTATATTTATAAAATGATCTAACATTTTCCAAGTATATTTCCTTAAATTTTGCACATTTGTAAAGTAAAAGGAATTATTTTTACAAACATTGCTGAAAACATAGATATACATACCCCCCACATGACCATTCCACAAAGGTATGTTAAGTAATTCTTTTAAATAGTCACAGAAGAACAAAACCAAAAATATTTATACACGATTAAAGCAATACATTTAAATGAACTTGTGACCTTTGATCTATGCAACTAGATAGTCTGCTCCTAGGGTATATCTGTGGTGTGCATGTTGGAGAGAGAAGGCAAAAAGGAAAGGTATACAAATTCAAAGACAGAAACAAAAAATATAAACATCTAGTGGTTTTAAAACATCCCCAAATTCTTTGACAATCCTTCCATTAAGAGGTGGAGCTTATATTCCCTCCCTTTAAAACTTGTGGGGCTATATAATTGCCCTGACAAATAGAATGTAACACAAATGACATGGTAATGCCTTGACTTCTGAAACCAAGTTAGAAAAGACCAGGTAGCTTCTGCTGGCATCTCTCTTGTGCTGAGAGCCTTCAACCACCATGTGGAAAGATCACGTAGACAGAGCCCATCAGTGGAGAAAGAGAGAGGCCCAGAGAGCTCCAGCTCTTTGCATCTTCCCAGCTCAGATACCAGATATATGAGTGAAAATCCCTTCAGATAATTCCTATCACCATCTTACTGCAACTCGGTGAGAAACTTTGAGCAAGAACTGCTGACACGAGCCCAATCAAACCCCAGATTTTCTAACAAAATTAGTGTTTGTTATTTTTTTAAGCCACTGTGTAGGATGCCTTGTTACACAATTACAGAAAGAATAGTATATGATAAAAATAGCACACGCATTGTATATAAACATAAAATAATAAGATTTTTTACACTGCTTAACAGAATTGCCTAATAACCTTATATAAATTATATAATAATGAAAACATACTAGAAGTAGATGCTGACATAATTTATTTTTTCCAACAGTGGAAAAATTATAGTTTTCCTTATGTTATTATTATAGATAATTACTATAATTTCGGGGTTACCATTTATTTTTTTGTAACATGTTACTAGACTAATACTATTATGTGAAATAAGAATACAAGAATATGCTTTATTCTATACTTTTATTATTATGAACAAGTTGTTCTTTATTAATTTGTCAAACTTCTTTCCTAAGAAAACCATGTACCTTCCCTCATAATAATTTCCATTCACTTATTCTATGTAATGTTCTTTCTTCATTGGAGAGTTGCTTTTAAATGTCTCCATGTTCTTTTAATAATTGCTGGTTTCCATGATCAGAGTTCTACTTCTCTAAATTAGGTGTAATGTAAAAAATATAGAACTTGACTTTGTAATATTTCTTTACAGATTCACTGTCATCTTCCTTTAGTGTTATATATAGTCAACCTTTATTTCTAACTCTAATATATGCATATTGAAAATCCAGTCACTGTATCACTATTCTTTCATTATATTTTTTCTCTCATTTGTTTCTTATTTGTACAATTTAAGATATTATAAAGGTCTTACTTGCTTCCAGGCATTGAGGTCATCAGTTGTTTATTTGACTCTCAAGGTCTGAAATCAACAGGTAAGTTTAAGTCATATATGAAATTAGCTTTTATAGAGTAACAAAGCTCTCCATGAATTAGTGACATAAAACAGCTATTTATTTAAGCTCATGATTCTGCAGCTGGGTAATTTGGAATGCCTGAGATGGGCTGGTTTCTCAGACATGCATACCAGTAGAATTATATGCTTGATGAAAAATTGATACTTTACCAAATATCTAATTCTTTTTAATTTAATAGCTTTTAATTTCCACTTAGTTGGCAGGTAGAAAGCAAAGAAGTCTTCATAGTTAATATAAATTGATGAGACTATTATCTGGATAAACAGGATAATCCATTCAGAAACACTATGATTGTTAAAGAAGGAGAAATACTCATTGATGATTCATCTCTAGTAGGAAACCCCTCTTTTTGGTGTCGATTAAAACAAAGAAACAAACAAACAAAAACAAACAAAAAACACTAAAGAAAAACAAGAAAAAATAAATTGTTGCCTTAAGAATCATTAAATAAATGAATTTTGAAGGTTGCTTTTCTTAGAATGCTTTTCCATCCTCTAAAACTTTTCCACCAAATGCCTTCTTCTGAGATACTTCCCACGAATTTATGTTTTACAGAGAGAGTCTGTTGTGATTTGATCATAGAGAGAAAATTCCTCATTAATCTAGATAATTTTTGCACCAAACACTGCTTTCATACAGTGTCGCGATTTCCTGAGGCACCACAACTTATTGGAAGGAGATCTGTGTAAAAAGTTCAATAAATCTTAAACGATGTGCCTCTTTAGAAAATTAAAAATTCTTCTGCTCTAAAATTTTACTGCTTTAAATAAAAATATAACATATTTCTATCTCACATGTGAATTGCAATCAAAAGCAGAGAACCATCATGCCAAATTTCACTTATTCGTATACCATCTTATATGAGGATCAACTGTACTAACACAATATATTTCTATAAATAGACTCTTTTTGAAATCAAGTCCTACTTTAACCCTTTCCTAAAAAATAATGTTTATTAAATCACAAATAAGCTGTGTTAGTTATTATTTCCTAATACATGACCGTTGCGCATAATTATTAACAGAAAACAATTATTCTATAAATCATCTAAGATCACATTACATAGTACCCATAGTATACATATTGTCTCTCCAAAAATACTAAAATTTTCATGACTGTTTGAGAATTAAGAGTAAGAGTAAATATTTTTCTTTTCCTGGTGCTACATTCAGAAAGAAATGTGGTGAGGATTGTAGTGGTAATTGCTGACAAATTTATAGTAATTAAGGTGATATGTCTTAACTAGTTTACTTCTCAACATAGTATTTCGAAAGCATCATGGATAAACTAGAAAAGTTTTAACAAAAGAACAATTCAGTTTCTGTTTTCCTCCAAAATTGTATCCCACACTTTACTTCTCAAAAAAAAAAGGAAGGGGTTAAGATTTATGCCTTTGATATAACCTATGTATAATTTTACTTATTACATTAGATCAAGAGCATAGTGGTGATCCAAAATAATTTTAAGATTGAGTGTGTGTATGTGTGTGTATACAGCAAAATATAAAGTTATATTTATTTAACAAATGTAAAAACATCTCAATTAAACCAGTATATTCTACAAAAGAAAACTCTAAATAGTTATGTTGTGATAAAATATTTTAATTAATTAATAAATATCTGATCATTAAGTAAGTCATGCTCTTAGTTCTGAAGTGAATTCAATATTATTTTGCATATCCCATAATAAATAAGCTCTTCTAAAACCAAGCTTATAAAATTGTAGTCCTGTAAGAAGTTCATTGTATTTTAATTATTTTCCATCACTTTATTACATTTTATCAGATGTACATTAAATGTTACAGCAGTTCCCCTATATTAGAAGTTTCACTTTCCACAGTAAACCAGAGTCCAAAAATATTAAATTAAAAATTCCAGAAATAAACAATTCATGAATTTTAAATTATGCAGCATTCTGAGTCGTGTGATGAAATGTCACACAGTTCTATTCCATCCCACCCAGGACATGAATCATATCTTTGTCCAGGGTATCCAGGCTATATACACTACTCACCTATTAGTCACTCAGTAGCCATATTTGTTATCAGATAAACTATCTTGGTATCACAATGCTTATGTTAAAGCAACCCTTATAGTAGCTTAATGCCTATGTCATTCATCTTACTTTTTCTTATCATGTAGGCATTGTATCATTTCACATCATCACAAGAAGAAGGGTGAGTACAATACAAAAAGATATGTTGAGAGAGAGAGAGAGAGAGACCACATTAATATAACTATTATTAAAGTATATAATTATAATTATTCTATTTTATAATTACTGTTGTTAATTTCTTACTGTGCTTAGTTTATAAATTAAACTTTATCATAGGTATATATGTATAGAAAATAAACATAGCATATTTAGGTTCAGTACTGGGGGTCTTAGAACACATCTTCTTCAGATAGAGGGGACTACTGTACATTCAAAGCCATGCAAGCTTACTTTTGGTTTCTCTCATAAGAAACCCTCCATGATTATATTGTTAATTTCTCTACATCTCCACCCAAAGTTTTGCAGAATTGTTGAACAGGTAGTAACATATACCTGAATGCACAAATCAGAGAAACAAAATCAGTGAAGCTATAAAACAAAATAATTGGGAAAATATTTTGTTAACAGAGTAACAGTTGAATAAAAATTTTCCTATTTATTTATGTGACATATCACATACCATATAGATTATAGGATATTTGATATGCTGCTAAAAAGTTATTATGTTCATGATAATATGTTTCTCTGAAATGTACCTATGTAATAGGCAAAATTAAACTCTTTTGAAAGAAAGTGCATTTAATTTTTAATTTAGTTCTTTTTTAAAAAATTACTATTTTGGACTATTATAATTACAGGACTTTCCAAAATTTGTTGATTCTATCTAGTAGATTTATATATCTCTTTTTAAAAATCACTTAAATGTCACTCTTTTACAGTTGAAATCCAGCCATCTCTTAAACAAGAAATGGAAACTACAACTCAATGAATATGGCTGTAAAACAGTGGAATCCAGTTTTACAAACCCATTATTAAGCAGACTTTATTATTCCAGAATTCAAAATATTGTACAAAACATGGTAATAAGTACAAAATCTGTTCTTACATAATTATAATTTATGATTTACTATCGCATAAAATTAATATTCTATAACTATAGGCTTATACATATTGTCTACTACATTACAGCATGATGAACTCAAGTCTCCCAAAAACGTCTTAACCCAAGTGAAAGAAAAATTTATTTTGTTAGAAATCAACTAAAATTGTAAAGACTCAGGTAAAAGAAAGTCTGCCTTGCAAACAGTCACTTGGAATGCTAATTGCTTTACATTGATATATTAGTTACACTTTAACACACTGCTGTATTTTTACTGATATCAACATAGAAAATCAATGCATTCATAATAATTTTGTGTAAAAAAGTCTTGTATTTCTAAAATGTCTACTAGCATTTTCATTTATCAATATTTTTTAAAATTAATGAAAAAAGAGAAATTCATTTTTTAACCAATTGTAAGTGTTGCTACCCAACATTGGATCATTTAGCAAAAAAAAATATATATATATCAAAAAACAAAAAACAAAAAAACACACACACACAATATAAAATTTATATAACCTTTTCATTTTATCAGCAGAAAAGAAATTCTCGGCAAACATTTTGCTTGGCAAGGGTCTTCTGACTCTAAATTACTGGCAGGTGCTGATTGGCAAAGAGAAGGCGGTTTGCAGTAAACACCTTTCTCCATAGAGAAAGTGTTGGGCTGCAAAAACCAAGTTCTTTGAACTTTATTGGCTGTTCAACAAATAAGCTTTTCAAAAAAATGCTTAGCTTTACATCAACATTACTTTGAATATGTGGCAAATTTCACTGGCTTAGTTTTACAATTTCTTTTATTACTCATGCAAAAAGTAATCTGAAAGAGAATTCAATACTTTGAGCAATTAAAGTTTTTGTTTGGACAATTATTCCTCTCACTGAACTGCAAAAGGACCCAAGGCACAGGTACAGTTTTATATTTATTATGTATTGAAAAAGTGCTCCCTGTGTCGAATTACAAGGCTCTAATTTCATTGAAAGTTTCTGTGATATCATAAACCAAAAGGCTGAAAAATGGAATCTTTAAAATGCTGATATGAAAAGTTAGAATTATATTACCTCAATATGCTCTATTATCTAATCTGTATATTATTTGTTTCTTAAATGATCCATTTCCTACTCCCATATCAAAATTCGTAAATCTAAAAATATTCACAAAATGTTTAGTATTTTATTTAACAATCAGTAATAACCAATTTCAAAACTCATTTCAGTGAGACATTAAGTATTTTCTTGCCCTAGAAATAAGGCAAAATTATATTAAAATTTATGACATCAGCAAAAACACCTATTAAAAAGCATATATAAGGTAGAAGAATTTAATCAGGATCTACCTCTTGCAAAATATTAGGCAATAATGATGGCAATAAATCCCAAAGTTACTCCAAGGTAATAAGAATGTCTGTTCAGAACTATAAACTTTCCTGCGTAGCTTGGGGTATTTTACAGGCAATGGCTCCTTTATAAAGAAACAATGCTACAATTTCCTATTTGCTGAGCCCAGCTTGAGTTTAACAATGCAAGTTGGCTCAGTGAATTTAATTTTTACCAAGAACAGAGAACCTTTGGGTGAGGTAGGCTTCATCAATGGTAATAGTATCCCAACATTTAAAATTCTGACTATACCACACTAATATTCACAGTAGTGTACATCCTATTGCATAGGTATTTAAGGGCAAAGGAGCTATAAAATCTGCAAGTAATTTTAGAGACTGTGGAAGGTAAACAGAGTAAGAGAAGACAGAATTATTCCCTAGTCATCTCATAGAATTATACTTGATAATCTTACCTTAATGATAGTTTTTTAAATTTCTTAAAATGTCAACTTTGCCAAGCAAAATCAGTCATTTATTATGAGATGCGTGAACTATAAGGTAGATATAATCTAATTATATTAACTAATGAAAAATAATGCAAATGTCTAGATAGCATTTCTTCATTGGAATAATGCAGTAATACTTCTGCCCTAACTTTACAATAAGTTTCTAAGTATAAATTAAATAACTTTCTTATGTGCTTGAGCTCCCATAGAAAAAGAGAGATTTTTCAACTATGAATCACTACACTGAAATACTAAAGGTGAAAATCAGGCTGCAAACTATAGATGTCAGATTGAACAACTCGGTATGAACAGAGACTTTAATTCAACATAAATTAATTGAGAAATGTCTTTAACATAGAGAGAAACAAAGATTACATAAAATATAAACAGAATACAGTGAAGTAATCTTTATTTGTCTAATTTGAGAAAGGTCGAGGTACACCTTCCTGCCAAGGGAGCCTGCTGAGGGGCCCAAATTCTGACATTAACGCTCCTTTAAGAGTGTGCAGTTGCTATAATAAAGTTATTATCTGGCATATCGTTAACCAGTAGTTCAAATTTCTTGAAAACATTAATTATCCAGTCACCCAGCAGTGCATTGAAGTAAGAAACTCAAGATGGGTTGATTTTACATTACTAAGGATCTGAAAAATTGTGGAGAAACATGTACTGACTGACCTGAAGGATTAGGCATATGAGAGGCAATGTGTCATATACTCTAAGTGAAAAGGCAATGATTTCCAGTGACCTCAAGACAGGGCCAGGGTGGAGTTGTTTAAAATTCTCCTCTCTTGGCTTCCTATACTTTTCAATCTCTTATACCTCTCCCCTTAAACACAATAATTCAATGTCATTTTCCCCTAAGATTCCACCTACCATCTTTTCCTGTTCTCCCTCTTAAGAAATCTCTTTGTGTGATATCTATTGTGTTCTGCTCCTGATAAATGACCAATAGTTCTTGTGTGTTCAAGTGATGGAAGAATATAAAAAACAAGCAAAATGTAGGTAAGTATATCTTGACCTTTGAAAAATCCAAGCCTCTATACTATGCATGTGAACTTATTATTTTTAAAAACTTTGTCAAAATTATATATGCATATAAAATTCTTGCTTATATTTTATAATTTTTGAAAATCAAAGAAAGCCTTTTTTCTCCCTCTACTATTGTAAGGAATACACCATCTGTTCTCATTGAACCAAACATAGAGAATCAGATTATTAGTAATTTGATAAGAAAAAAATGTAAGACAAAAATACAAAGGGAATAGATACCAATAGATCTGAATAGAAGATGAATATATAAAAGTCATTGAAAAATATTTGTAGAACATCTGAACCAACTAAATGAGTCATAAATTGGCATTAAAAATTTCGGTGGACTATTTTATGACAAACCCTTAAAAGAGGTTATCATACAGCCATTACAAAGAATAAAGCAGAAATAATAAATAATAATTCTCAAGATAAATTATTAAATTAAAAAAGCAAAATATATTTGCCACAAACGTTTGTTGATTTCTAAAAAGTGTGCATCTTTTCTCTGTCATATAAATGTTAATGTATTCAAAGTTGCTATCTTTTTTGCAATTACTTTTACAATTTGTAAGTATAGCAAATCTTGCATCCTTCATATTTGAAAATAAATATTTGTGTGTGTAAATTAAAAAAGAAAAACATGGTTCAGTATAGACTGAACCATGTTACCAATTTTATAAACTTTTTTAAGGGAATATATGTGTGTGTGTGTGTGTGTGTGTGTGTGTGTGTGTGTGTGTGTATTTATACACACACACACACACACACACATAATTTGAGCCTTGTGAGACTGAAATGTTTTGGGAAAGACAGTTTGTACAGTGAATAAGAGAGACAAGATGAGTGTTAGATTAGTGGCACTAAATTCTATGAATTTAATCCCAGATTTAGGGATAGTAGTGGGGGTAGAAAGATTTAACTGGAAAAGATGACACCCAAAGTAGGCCTTGATGGTTTTACAAGAAGTTAGTCAAGCAGAAGGTTATTGTACCTTTCTAAGAACCACCCTTCTCTTCCCCAAGCCTTCCACCAGGATTTACCTTTGACAGGCATATTATTATTAGATCCTCTCTACTTACCACAATTGACTAGACCCTAAATAAACCCCTGACCCCAACTGCTCCAGATGTTCTCTCTTAAGAATTAGGAATTTGGATTTAATCAGTCTAGACAGGTGTAACTTGAACTGAAGGTTGTAAATTCAGGAGTTATGAGTCTATCATACTCTGTTATCTATATATAGAGGCTGAGAAAGCCAGGCTGCATAAGTGGATAAAAGAAAAGGATACATAGAGAGAAGTAGAGATAAGAAATAAAAAGCAGGTACTACTAGGTTACTGATGACTTTCCTTCCTGCTTCCAGTAGCCCTGCCTTTTGTAAGATATAACGTTATCCTCCAATAAAAGTATGCTTTGGCTTCAGTGGAAGTAAACTGAAAATAAAAAGATGAAATAAAATGTGAGGAAGGCAGGAATTCATTGTCCATTCAGAAGAATTGACATGTATAAGGTCACAGAGCTGTGAAATTTGAGTAATACTCTAGTTATTTAAATATAAATTATTGCTTTTTATGTTATTTATTTACTACACTATTGGAATATATATTTTTATTAGAGAAAATCTAACAAATTAATTCAATTCATAATGAATTATTTATCATGCAGAAACCTCTAAACATCAACGAGTATGATAAACAATGGTAATTCTTATTCCTTTCACTTCCCAAAAAAATCTAAGCTATATTATGGGGTGGTAGATAATTTTATTTTTTTTCTGGAGTAATTATGTCACAGAATATATATCTGCAGTTAGAAAGAAGTAAAAGACAATCAATAGCAGAACTTAATTCTCTGGATTATAAATCTAAGATAAAACACACATAATTTGAGATTTGAAATATTTTTTCCAGTCTAGAGCAAAGAATAAAGGTAACACTTAACTCATATACATATACTAGAAATTTAAATTTAAAAATTTTTAGAAGTGAGAACTGGTAAAGAAACAGTTCAAATAAAATACTGAAGTAAAACAAGAATTAAAAATATTTTTTTCCAGGGAAATATAGAGGAGTTATAAATATTTTCAGATCCTGCATTAGATAATAAAAATGAAAGAAACAAAATCACTAATAACTCTCTTACAATTTACTTACCATTTTCTGTAGACTTTTGGCCAAGAACGAACATCTAGTTTATTTTGCTCATCTGACACTTTCTCTAACACCTCTGTGCCTGCATTGATCCATAAGCATTTCAATATTCAGCAATCTCTTCTTATTATCATACAAAATAATTTAGTAAAGAACATGACTGTTTTCAGTATCACATTCAAAGATAGTTTCCTACCAATTTTTTTTAAGGCACCCTCACTTCAGTACATACAATGCCATTATAGCTAGTATAGTTCTCACAGCTAGCATATTGCAGTAAAAAAATGAAATGGCATTTTAAATTCTTAAGCCAAGTCATGTGTGCTTTACATATATAATTCACACATAATTCTGAGTAATGTGTTAGAAGGATTAAATGTGTCAACCAACTTATGTTTCCAAATAGGAATATTTCATCGATTTTGGCTAGACTGGAAGATGTTAAGGTTTAGATCTTAATTTTTACCCCCAATAGCTACTTTATATGAATACAGTTCTCACTGAAATAACGCTAATGTCAGTTTACTCTTTTATAAGTAACTCTATTGAAAACCATGTATATTATGTATATTTATATAATCCATATATCAGACATGATTATAAATGTTCTTGGGAATATAGTTATGGAGTTCTTTATCATAAAACATGTTAAACCGATGTCATTTAGGAAAGCATTATACATTTCAAGTGTTAATGGGAAACACTGAATAAGAAATAATCACACAGAGTAAACCAATTTTATCTAATTCCCTATCCTCTACACACCTTATATCCTCTCTTTCCCCACTGTACTTGAGCTCTTTAGTTAGATTCTACGTCTTGTTAATCATAGGTTTCTAGAATATGACGCTGTGTCTATATATGATAGATGCTCTTGGATATTTATTGAGTTCATCCAATTAATACAAAATTATTGCATTGCCAGGTCCTGTTCTAGGTAATGAGTTATAGCAGTGTATAAACTAATAAAAAGTCCCTACTCTCATGGAGCTTGCATTCTAGAATAGTGAAACATAATAAAAAATGAAAATAAATGATGTAATACACTAGATATAAGTAAATGCTATGGAAAAAAACATGTCTGTGAATGAGGATAGTAAATGATAGGATACAGTTACAATTTCATAAGGGTTAACCATAGACTTTCTCACTGAGATTCTGTTTGAGTAAAGACCTGAAGGAGTGAGATAACCGTGTGGAGTCAGATCCTATGTTTATAACACCTAGGTCATGAGTTTCAGAACAAACGAATTGGGAAAAACAGCAGGGTTGAAGCAGAAGCATGTCCTAATCTGATTTGTGTATTTACATGATCACTCTGGTCCTTGTGATAGAACTGAGAGGAGAAGGCCTGAAACAAGTTGACCATGGCCATATTAGGAATCAGAGAACCATGCACAATCATGTGCAAACATTAAAAAAAAAAAAGTGCAAACATAAAATAGTTTGGGGAGGAAAGGAGAACTACCTGCAAAAAACTGGTGGAGTACAATTTGCTGAGTTCTCAGTATATTTTAAAGAGAAAGGGGTCATGAGCAGCCATATTTGTTTGTTTGGCCTCCCACAAATATGTGGTTGGAAAAGAAAAAAATCATTTTTTTAGATAATTAATAGTAGATATTCTTCTTTGTTACTACACCGCAGCTCAGTAAACTATAGTCTTTTAAAGGCTAGTTGCAGTAAGAAATCTGAAACCACATCAATAAATGTTTTGTACTCTTTTACTCTAAAATCCATGGATCTAATTTGTACTTTCATTGAATTTTGTATTCATGTATGATTTTATTACATCATGTTTTGGTTTAGAAAATATCAGCTCACTGAGTTATGCAAATATTCAAAATGCTGATATATTATACAATATTTTAAAATATCACTTTCATTTATATCATCCCCATTTCATCAGAAAAACCTTAAGTATGAGGAAGCACAAGGTGGCAAATATAAATTATCTATAATCATAATCATAATTTTTATTTGAAAGCCCAAAATTTATCACTGTGTCAATTGTTTTTCTTGAAATGAAAGACTTATTTTTTTCATTTGTGAGAAAATGTCTGTCAAATACCTATTTATAAATAGCAATAATTTGTCTATTGTTTTTTTCAAATAAAAATAATATTCTATAAAAAAGCACAAGTGATTTTTCTAGTGAATACATACTATCATATTTTAGTATGTAGCAGAAACGCTTATGTGACACACCGAATATTAAAAAAACATACACTCAAGTGTTGAGACTTACTATTAATATTTTTACTGTTTCTTTCTAGGGAGAATTGAGTGTGCATGCCAAAGAGTGAAATTTAAGCTATAAACGGAGGAAAGTAAAGACATTATGGAGTAGGGAATAATAAAAAAGATGGTAAAATTATGAATGCTATATCTGGCAGTGTCAAAAGATTGTTTTATTTGGTTCTAATTTGGAGCTAGAAAGTTTGGAGGTAAGAGTTGGAGTGTAAAATATTTGAAAATTAAATTAAGAATATTTGAAATTATAGACAAGGTCTAAAATATGGCCGCAGGAGTGAGCAGCTGTACTAGGGTCAAAAGTAGAATTGTTGGAGCAGAGGAAATCAGGAACTGAAAAAATATCTACCTGCCAATGTGTCAGAGTAAATAAAAACATGAACTTTGGAACTTTAATGCCTACACACAAATCAAATAGACTTCTAACCATATAACTTAATTACTCTATGCTTCAGTTCCCCACCTGTAAAATAGGGATAATGACTAACTCTTCTGTAAGAGTTAAACAAGTTAATATATGTAATGTACTTAGAACCGTTCTTTACACATAGTAACAAACATTAGATAAATGTTAACGTCCATTAAATTTATTGAAATCACCTAGAATTGTGGCAAATGAAATAATGTTAAAGAGAGCCTCAGTAAAACAAGAGTTAACATTTTCGTAAATGAAGAAGTATGACCCAGTGGCTATAACAAGGAGGACAAATACATGATGAGATGAAATTTAAAGCTAGAGATTGTAGGAAGGAGTGCCGGATCCAGCCGGAGTCGAACAGTCCTGAGTGGGGGAGAGAGGGTTAGGAAAAAAAGATAGAGAAGAGAGAAAGATCTCGGGAGTGCATACAGTCAAAGCTGCATCCTCGAGTTTATTTAGCACCGTATACTTACACAGCTTGAGTACGTGACAAACTGCTCTTAACAAAGTAACAAACTGCTCAAAACAAAACCACAAGTATCCAGAAACAATAGCTGTGATTAACATTAATTAACATAAGGCCAAGAGAAAAACTCCTCCCTTGGAATTTCAGGAACTGATGCTTATCCTCTCTTCGGGGTTTCAGGAACTGATATTTCCTTACAAAGGGCTCCCAACAAAGGAGGAAGGTAATATAGTCTGATAGTGACAATAAAGATCGGTTAAGATCAGTAAGGGCCCAGCAGCGTGAAGGGCACTTATGAGCACTTGAGCACAGGTCAATTTTAATTCTCCAAATTTTCCTCTGTGTATTAGTAGCACCTTTTAAAGTGTTATGCACTGACACTTAAAACTTTAAAACTAAAGTTGACTACTTTCTCCAGGTTTCCTCCTGGTGTGTGCAAGGCATCATCTTCTCTTGAGTTTATTGCTGCACGAGCTTTTATTAATTTAGAAATTCTCCCTTTGTTTTAATTGTCATTGACAGCAGCCAGGTTCAAGCCTTTATTACTCTGTGCCTGGCTGTAGGTTATCACATAGCTATTGGCTTTAACTTCAATCTATTACACATTTTATTTCATTGTGAAAGTTGACATAAGTGGAGCCATTTTAAAATGGAGCTAGAGCGGTCATTTCAGAAGAATAGCCTTGCACATCTTATTTTCTGAAACTTTGAAATGGGCCAAATCACCAATGTTCAAAGAAGTCAACACAAAACAAGAATATTCTGTTTGAAAGAAATGATAAAAGTGAACTTTGACTAGTAACCATTTTACCTGACCAATCAGTGGAGAACAAATCTAGCTGTTGCTTATCAGCACCAATGAACTTTCCTTGTAAATAATTTATTTAATTTTCATATTTTTTTCCCATAAAGATCCTTTGCTCTTCTGTAGTCAGGAACACTATTTGGGTTTTTACCTAAATCTATGTATCCTGAATTACAATTCTTTGATCCCAAGAAATTCTTTTCCCAAGTAAAGGCTTTTGCCTATTGAACTGGTTCTTGCTCTTTTTTTTTTTTTTTTTAAGGTTGACATTTTCTGGCACCAGAAATGGGACCTGAAGTGATCCAACCTTCATGGACTGGTATTGGGTGCAGTACCCTTAAAGTCCCTTGTGCTCACTGAACCACCGTTTCTTCTGAACTTCAATCCTCTCAGTCTTCCTCTTTTTGATCAAGGTCGTCAGCCTTCTTTGAGATTGGGGAATGACCGCACTGGAGATGATTGCCCTGCTATGTTGGTTTGCAATCACTGTACTTGAGGGGTTACCTTTTTGGTGAGTATTCTGCCTTTTCGTATACTTTTCTAGATATGGGACTCTTTTTCTAAGTCTCCTCGAGAGGTTCTTCACTTAGAGACTTCATCTGGTTATATATACAAATATTTTGGTCCCTCATCTTGTGTCTTTTTAATAAAATGGACCAACTTAGCCACAATAATTAAGAATTCTAATAGCCATTATGAAGAATGTTCCAAATTGATAACTTCATTTTAAAAGTACACTTAAAAGTAAGGGCTCCCAAAGCAAATAAACAGAATGGGATATTTATTCTCATTAGTATGCATAAGTTTCCAAAAGATTTCAACATTCTAAATAGCTCCATTAAAAGATTAATTGCAAAAGGCAATAAAAAATTAAAGATATAAAAAGCAAGAAATCAGAACAGAGTTTTTCTAAGGAGTAGGATTCGAGTACGGATGGTCAAAAACAGAAAGAGATGTATTTGTATAACTACATTATATACTATTTATTTTTTTTAAGCAAGTGCAGGTATTATTACTTCAAAAATTTTATTTTTTTAAATTATGATACTATATTTCCTTACCATTTTATCTTTCTATTTATGTCATTAATGAGTATTATTCCTTTGACTATAATGTGAAAAGTTTAAACAATAAGATTTAATTGTCTTATAGCATTGGAGAGCTTATCATTGGGTCAGTTCATAAATATCATCATTGGAAAAATAATTGATTGATTAGAAGGCAGTGCAATATCTTAGTGGCTGAATCTCATGTCTTCTGACTCTTGATAATTCATTCCTACAGAGAATTTCAAATAATGTCAAACTATTTGATGAATATATTATAAAACTAACGATGGAATTAAATTGACTTTTTTAATAATCAGGATAATATAATGTTTAAATACAATTTTACAAGAAAAAATTAGATCTAATGTAATATTTATATTACTTTGAGATTGACATTAAGTAATTAAGAGATCATTTCTATTCACATTTATTTGCTAAGTGAAAAATTTGGCTTTAAGAATTTCTCATTCATTTCTAACTTAATGAAGTTAGAAGTGTGACAATAAATATTCAATTCATTATATTCACTTGAAAAAATTTATATCTACAGACCATGTGTGAAATTTTGCAGCTGCATAAAAATTGGTAGTTTTACACAATTGTTAGAAATTGTGCTGTTATTGTGAGCTATGTCATTTTTTTTGCCATATGTGATTTTAGCTTATAGTCAATGAATTTAGGAATTTTTATAAAGTAAAAATTTTATACTTTTTGCTCTATTTACTATTAATTTTAAATAGTAACCACATATTTGTCTTTATTTCTTTTGAAAATGATTATACTGAAGATTATTACTTTAGTAAATAATAAGAACATAAAGCAAAACCTACTTTAACCTGATTTTTTAAAGCTGAAACTGACTTTAAATATGTTATAATCTAAATTATATGTTAAAATTTTTTTTTAAATTTCAATTCCATATACCTCTCTATATAACATGCATTTTTTTTATTAGAAAATGCGCCTTAAAATTACTTATTTCAATTATGAATTCTGGAAGTGTTCCTATATAAACTGAATGTACAACTGAATTCTCTCTAGAACACACACACTCTCACACACACACAAGCACATGTTATATAAATTTAGATATCTCTAGAGTCATGAAACTACCAGTTTTTTTTTTAAGAGAGCCTATTTTTTAACACTGACTTTTTTTTAAACAAATTTATTTATTTAAATTAGTTTGAAGTATACAGTACATTGGTTAGACATCTATAATGTTCACAAAATGATCCCCTCAATTGCCCCCTTCCCACCCCGGCCCTCCGCTTACCATCATATTAATGCTAACTGCGCTCTCTCTACCATGTTCCCCATTCCTGTGCCCAACTATCAACTACTAATTTGTACTTCTTTAACCCTTCACCCCGTTCTCCCAGCCTCCCAACCCCTCTCCCCTCTATCCGTTTTAACATTGATTTTTAATAAGTATTTTTTTATGTTCCAGAATTCTATAGTGAACACTGCTATGGAATGAGAGTCAAGAGAGTTTGAGTTTTAGAATATATTGCTCTAAAAGTAATTAGTGATTATTTAGCACTATTATTCAACTGTACAAAAAATTATGATAGATAGAAAGATAGATGATAGAAGATTGATGATAGATGATAGATAGATAGATAAATGATAGATGACAGATGATAGATAGATAGATAGATAGATAGATAGATAGATAGATAGATGATAGATAATGATAGATAGTTAGATGATAGATCTTTTTAAGAAAGCATTACTTAGGTTAATATTTTTCTTTATTGCAAGTATTTTAATGTATATGATATTTCTATTTTTTTCTTTTTCCTACTCAAAGACTTCAAATATTAAGTCATCACATTAAGGGATCAGGTTTTTTATGGAATAATCAGTTACATATGTTGGATATTCACAGTAAGATTAATTTATCTTTTGCACTAAATAAATGTCATAAAAATGTCAGTAAGAATTTGTTAATATTATATCAACTACTAAATACTTCAACTTATGACCTGATTTTATTTTAAGCTTTGTGTTTGATTGCACTTCACGATATACCTGCCAGTTATCACTCTAGCACAAAAAGACATAGGAATTCAACGAACAAATGCCACACATATCTCAGCCCCTTGTTTTCTGTTTGGATGATATGGGTATCTTAGACTTTCAGGTAACCAAATTATTTGCTTTAATGAACAGGAATTAAAACTATTTTTACAACGTAGTAAAGATTTCACTCTTTGGCCACAGTTATGCTTAACACAAAACACACCACTCATCATTTCTCTTATTCCTTAATGGGCCTTCAAAATGTTTGTTTTAGTTAGAGAAAACTTCTTAAATATTTCTGGAATTAACCATTTAAACAAAGACTCCACAATACACTCTGGAATGACTACTACAGACACAGAATCATCATTACAACCAGTAGCCAAGGACAAAGTAAAGGCTGATCAACATTTTTTTTTAACCCAACACTAAAGTTGAAAAGTAAACTATCAAGAGATAAAGAGCAATCAAGATAAGAAGATCAAAATGACTTACTCAAGTAGATTTCTAAAAGCCCTTTTCTATTATATGTTCCATAACCTTGAGCAGGACTGAATAGATTTAATTCCTTGTTTGAAATTGATTTATCTGAGGATATTTTATAATTGAAAACTCAGTATCTTTCAAGAACAGCTATATGCTTTAGAATATCTACCTTTTGTTAAGAATAAAACAATCTTTTTGGTTAGTATATATTAAGTAGTTTAATCTACTCTGCTGATTATTTTAAAGTTTCTACAGCTTTATTTTTTTTTAAGTATGCTCTTTTTTAAATTTAGCTGGTTTAAACTAAACTCTGCAATTCTGCAGCTGGTTTACTAAATAACCTTGGGAAGTCACATAAGATACTTCTTTGATTCCATTTCTCTCAATTATTTCAAAAGAGAAAAATAACCCATCTGTCTCAAAAAAATATATACATGCTCTATAAAATATTATTAAGATTTACATAATAAAAGATATTTAATATGTATGCATTTTTTATAAAACAAAACTATACTTTTGTTTTATGAAAGTATAGCTTTGTTCTATAAAAAACACAACACAATATATATATGACATGCTGTTGAATTGTACACTTGAAACTTAATTGAATTTTGTTGATCTATGTCATCCCAATAATTTTTAATTAAAAAATAAAATTAAGTTTAAAAAAAAGCATAGTTTTATTTAGTAGTTCCTCAAATTCTCCATCCACTTTAAGAAAAAAAAAATCTTACTGATCACAATAATGCTAAAATATGCTTGGATTCTTAGGGAAAAGGCCTCATCTGTTAAATAACTACTGAAAAAAAAAACAACATAAATGTGGGGGGCCATTTGGCCCAAGTCAGGTGTTGTTGTTCTTTAAGTAGGAACTTGTTTTGGTAGAACAAGCTAAATCTTGAAAACACGGGCCCCCGGGCTGAGGGAGGAGTTTCAGGATGTGCTGACTTGGTGTATACATTTGTAGCTAACAAACATCTTTGTTGCTGTTATAACAGTGTATATAAGCATGTGAGAAAATAAACTCAGGGTTGAGTCTCCGAGCTCGTCCCTCTCGACCCCTTCTGTGTGTTTCCCTTCTTCTTCTTTTCTTTTCCCGTCCTTCGTTACAGGAGGCCATGATTCGACTGTCGGCTGGCTCCGACACATAAATAAATAAGTGAATGGGTTAGGTAATGTCATTTTATTTGAAAAACCAGGAAGCTGGGGTGAGGAGAAAGTAACAAATTAGAGCAACTTGTCCATCCCTGGATTGGTAGGAGAAAGGGTAAGGAACAGAATTCACCCCAAAGTAAACCTGTTTTGGGACTGGACAAGTATGAGACTAAGACGAACATTATGAGAACTGTAAGAATTTAATCTTCACTCACGTGGTATAAGTAGTGAGCTTTAGTAATCCTTGTATTGAGATCAATTTATGATGCTCAGTAAACTTACTATAAATAAAACAGGATGATTTAAGAAAAATAATGGGATAATGAGTGCCTCAGACTTAGTTTCAATCCTCCATTTACTACCTTTCTGACTTGGGCATATTATTTAGCAATTCTATGCTTCAATTTCCTTATCTTTCCATAGGCATGCCAAAACCTAAATTGTATCATTCTTTTCTTCTTTTCTTTCTTCTTGTGGATTAATGAAAATTTATTTAAGGCACAGAGCATGGTGTCTGATAAAAGGTCATTTTTAAAACAAGAACTTGAGATAATAGGATTTTAAATATCTAGTCCAACTTCTTTATTTTTCAGATAAAGAAACTGAAGCCCAGAGAGAGAAAATTATTTCCCAAGTTGTGCAGTTCATACTGGTACCCGTGCCAACCCTGTGATTCTATAATGCTTTTTAAGTTTCCTATCTTCAATCCCAATAATTAAGCAGATATTGTACATGCTTAACTTATTTATAGTCTTAAAGATTACAACATGATTTTGTGCAACACCATAATCTGACTCAAAGATCTGGCCATGCCAAACCTATAGATGGGCTTTTAGATAATGAATTCTTTTACTTTTCCCCTATTTCTCAATTTGTTATTTGTTTGGTTCCATTTTTAAAATATATGTTGAAATAATGCCAAGATAATATGATCACTAAGGTTACATATTTCAGTCTCCACTTTGATTTAGAGGGAAACCCTGGATTTTCTTCCTGTGAGCCCTAATACTTTCAGCAGGCTGAGGCCTTCAAAATGATAAAGAGCTCCCTGTATTTTCACAGCCCAAGGTAAAGTGGAGAATCCACATTCCATTCATTCCTTCAGAGGGAGCTTGTCAGGGCTTCTAGACAGAGTACACTTCTGAAACCTCAGAGAGATTCCCATGGATCTTGACCTTACAGTCAGAAGCTCTCTCCCAGGATTCTACCCCTGGATTTTACCTCCTCACCTGCTCCTTTTCCAACAGCGTTCCCTTCTCTGAATCAAATGGAACTGGTGCTTTGTAACCATTTCTCACAGTTACTTAAGTAAACAAGTATTTCCCACTCAGTTTCTTATTATTTCAGTTGTGTCAAATTTCCAGAAATTTGAAATCTAGCAAGTATCAAATAGAGCCAGAATTGAGGCAAAAAAAATGTGACTTCCTATAACTCTGAAAGAAGTCCCAACCACTAATTCATATTATGGTACAAAATAGAATTTTAGATAATTTGGCAGCTAAGATCAATTAAATTTTTTCTTGAGAAAATATATAAACAGGCAATTATTCCCAACCAAATCTATTTAAAATGCATAGATGAGCATATCAGAATACTCTCTATATAAAACTTTTTGAAAAATGATTTTTTAGTTCAATGACTCATACTGTTGCAATATTAAATAATTTTTTATTAACCAAATAGGGTTTTGGTACACAAAAATATGTAATGTAAGTAGGTACTCCATGTTCTTACCTATATCCCCAAAATATTTGTAAAAGTAAAAAGCAGAGAAATAATTATTTATAGTTTTAAATTGTCACCAAATATGAAGAAATTCTGGCTAAAATAATCACCATGTTCTTTTATATTTTTCTTTTTTCCTTGAAGGTGTATATACTTGCATTGGGTTTACTAGTTATTAAAAATAATAGTGAGGAGCTGCAAGTTCTTGAGAGCTTTTTTTTTTTTTTTTTAAAAAAAAGGAAATTGATGTTATATAATACAGAACACTACCTAAGTAACAAATTCTTAGGCTTATATATATCTCTAGACTTTCTCTCAATCTCCATTACTAGTTCAGAACCCAAGAAGACTTAATTTTGAGCTGGAAGTTTTCCTAATAAACACCATAAAACAAATCATCTTTGAGAGTTTTTAGTTTCTTAGTTTTAGATTTTCATAATGCTTGTCCGTGTGTGCAAATAATCACATTCTCAGATTATAAAATAAAATTGTAGAATTGAGTAAAGATATGACAATTGCACAGATTTGGTTATTTCTAAGACAAAACAAATTGTAGAACCTGACATAATTACCTCCTTCAAATAATTTTAAAGGAACAAAAACAAAATTACGAGCCTACATTTTTTAAATAAGTAGTGGCAATAATTTTGTAATGTTAGATAGCTAGTCATACATGAGTGACAGGGGAAACAAAGGAAGAGGAGCCCAGTCTAGAGACTGCCCGAAGAACACGCAATGGTAGTAGAATTTTAGGTACTCACATGTGCACCAGACAAAGTTATATAGCAGCCAGGTTTCAATCAAAATGACTTCACTTGCCAACCATGTAGGAACGCCTTTGGAACCACTCATCAGAACCCAAATATAAGGCAGACCTTCCCACATCTGGGCCCTTTTTGCCCTTCTGGGCCCTTCTTTTTTATGCCTTTTTGTTGGTCTCAGCACTGGGACCATGTGCCTCCTTAGGGGCATACTTTGTCTTTTTCCATGTGTCTCCTTGAGGTAATCTTTTACTTTATAAAATATATTTTTTAAAAAATTCAATTAAATTTCAATGACCTGTGATTCTTCACTGCTCTCATTTGAGGAAGAACTGAGGAAAAATGCTAACTACACGTCTATGTCATTATTATCTCTCTATCTGCCCCCTACCGTTGGGGCAACACCGAACTCCGATTGGTCCCAATGGTGACAGTAATATCTTTATATGCTGCGTATTAATAAAGAGCCCATTGACTAAGTATATAGTCTAATATTTTTCTCTCCCAGTGGTGGAAATTATAGAACATGATTTTATACAGAATTTTCTATTAAATGTTGTTTCTGAAAAATTATAGTTTACAACCAATTTATACAAAATTACCACATTACACTTACAACATAAGGTTATTTTGCATATTGAGTTCAAAAGCTTTGGTTGTGAAACTGCTGAGAATGGTGATAGGAATCATGAACTTCTCTTTCAGTACAGAAACTGAGATAACCACCTACAGATAGGATTAAGGTAAAAATCATTTGGGGAAATGTGAGATTCAGAGGATCCTAAACCTTTACTTCTTGTTCAAACAACAAAGACCTGGCTTTAATGTCAACTAAAGTGGCTGCCCCATGAAGCAAACCAGTGACCTCCCCACCCCAAAGACCAAAGCCAAATGTTCTTGTTTTACATAGCATTTACTTTCTTCTCAAAACTCTCTCTCCTCCCTTTGCTCTTCTATGCTTTGCCTCCAGTCTATAGTTTCTTTATTCCTCCTAGGCTCTTCTTCCTCTGTCTGAAAGTTAAATCTTACTGTTCTCCCAGTTTATCTCATTAGCCAACTTCTGTTATTGAATTTTTTCTTGCTGAGTATTCCATCCTCGCAGTTCCAATCTCAGGTTCCAACTGGAATCCATAGACTAATTACTACCAAACAATATCATAACTTCTTGACTTACTCTTATATATCTTATGTTCTGCCTTGCATTTCCATTGTGTGTTTTGTAGTACCTCAAATTCAACTTGTCCAAAATTGAATACATCCTTCTGTAATTTGTGTTGTGTTCCCTATATTATTTTTGATGCCAACAAGCACCCCACTATCCAGGCAAGAAAATCAAGAGATAAAGACTCATTGCTTTCTAATCTCTAAATAATGACCAAAACCTGCTGATTTTACCATTTATATGAGTGCACATGTGTTCCCTTTATCCAATCACTATTACCATTTCTCTTAAAATTATGTTTTTTTTTCTTTTTCCTGGATCATTCTAATACCAAATTTCCCCTTCTCAAATACATCTTTTTCAATGCTGCCAAAGTGCTTTATGTAAAACCCAAACCCAAACATATTGTGCCTCTGCTTCAAATTATCAAAAGCCTTCCAAGACGTAGAGGATAAAGTTAAAGATTTTTGGCAGATCATCCAAGGCCTCTCTAATCTTACCTCTTCCTAGATGTCCAGCTTCATTCTTTCCCACTTCCCCTTCCACACAACCCCTGTCTGTATGCTTTGCTCATTCCATTCCCTCAGCCCATATTTGCCCCTGCCTCCAGACCATCTTTTGGAAAGCTCTTAGTTGCCTTTCAAATTTAAAAAAAAAAAAAGTCTTATTTCCTCTTGGAAGCTTTCTCTGATCCATCTCTTGCTTACTTTCTCAGCAGAAATTGATACCCTTAAAGATCAATAAAATTTAATATTATCTGTAGTTTATTAAAACAAATGTCTTTACTTTCTGACTTCCAATTCATGCCTTCCCCACCAAAAGCTTTCTTTTATTACTCTACTACACTGAAGCTAGTCAGAAAAGCCAATCAACAACTTTTAGACTTTTTAAAAACGGACTATCTGAGGCACCTGGCCATGTTGGCACCTTCACAGTATATTTTTTATCACATGTGAACACAACTTAGTTTCCTGCACATTATGCAGTCTTTGGCAAGTTATTTCACATGTCTCTATCTTGGATTCCACATCCATACAATTAGTATAATAATGTAATCTCTCTCAAAGTTTGTATAGTATGTTAATACATGGAAACTGCTTAAAGAAACTGATAATTGATAATTATCATTGTCATTATAATTAAGAGTTTATGTACATGGTATATGTGTTTGTATAAGTATGCAAGTTTACCTATAAGGAATAAATAAGTCTTATACAACTATAAAATTTCACCCTAATAGAAATATAATAGACATGTTCAAAAACCAGATATGAATTTTTTATTCAAGTCAGGATGTCTTCTAAAGAATGAGAAAATATAACAATTTTGTAATATAATATAATAATACAGATAAACATATTATATGTTGCCAAACTTAAATTACTTTGTTTTTGTTGCTAATGTAATACTAATAACTCTGAGATAACATTTTTATACTCACTATCAAGTGTTCTTAGCCTTTACACTGCACTTCATAAAATTAAACTTATATATTGTTCTCTTCCCTAATAAAATTACTTTTCCTTTATAAAAAAAAAAAAAAAACTTTCACTGTCCCAATAATACAAATCACTGAATCTCTACTTGTACTCTTATTGTTGTAGATATTACATAGTTAGTCAGTTTTTCTCAAAATATACAAAAAAAAAAAAACCCAAGGTTTTAATCATACAATGAAAAGGATTGAAAAGGATGACTGCCATATTTTAAACGAAAACATTACTACCAGTGTCAGTTTGTGATTGTTGAAGTGGAAAAATTGTCTTTCTTCTAAATGAATATTTCAACTGACAGATGCAAAGTGCCAGCAAATTGTCCTTTTGTGACCTCACGTGAACCTGTCTCCCTTGGCTGACCCACTTCCTCAAGATCTTTTTCTTTCTATATTGTCCAGTGAAGCATATGTGATGATATTTTTTCCATGACTTCTCTGCTTTATGATTAGATAATGATAATGTAAAATAACTTTAGAGACAGTATCTTAAATTCAAAAATAATGTGTAGACTTTAGAGTAAGGGTATCTGGATACACAATAGAAACAGGCATAATGGTCAGTATTTCACTGTGTTGGGAAGGTGGTGAGCTATCTCGCATCTCAAATTTGAACATATGTGGAGTTGATGATCCAATTCCCCTGTTGCCACAATATAACATTAGTTCTTTTAATACAAAATGTTGCGTTATCTTTTATAATAACAGGAAAAAAATGAAAATTTTTTCATATCCTACTGAAAAATCATAAATACTATAACTAATGTATATGAGTAAACTTCACTTTTGTAACTTTTTCTAGGAGCTATAAGTTAGATGGCCAAAACATAGAGAATATGTACTATTGTTCAAACAAGATTCCATCTTTGATAAAGCCACAAAGTGGTGAGAAATGAAATCATTTTGAAAGAGAATAATGAAGTAAACTGTTAGCCAATAATAAATGGAATTAATAGTTTTAAACGCATACTGTTTCATGATTAATTATCATTGCAAAAAAATGTTTTTGGGGGGACCACCTACTCTTTTTTGTAATGAAAACCTAATTATATTTCCTCAGAAGCTTGTGAATGGAGCATGCAGATATTTATGGAAAATAAAATCAACTCCTTGGAGAATGGCACTATCAAGTATTTTCTAAATTCTACAAGGAATCATGGCAAATCTCAAAACATGGGGATCTATAATGTAGAAATTTTATGTAAACTTCAAGGCCCCACTTGATTTTGAGACATCTAGGCATAAAATAATTATTTTTATGACTTAAATCACAACTAGTCGCATTCTTCTATTTTAAAAAAATACATTGAGCAAATATAATTTTTTATAATCTACTTAAGAATTAAGTAGTATCTGTAAAATGGTTTTATAAAAGACTGCCAATCATTAGATTAATATTAAGATTTTAAATTTTGGAGTGTGTTCCATCCATTCTAAAAAGCAATAAAAGAAAACTTTAAACAATGAAACTTTAAATCTCTATACTAATGTATTTTATTTCATTTTTAATCTTTTTATAATGCAATAACCCAGAATATGTGTTTTGACTGCTAATATGGAATAATCTATTTTAGTCCAGGAATTCTAAAATATATCCCAAATAGCCAAATCTTACCTTATAAATACTCATATATTAAGTATTAGAAATCTTAATTTTTAGATAATTAGAAAACTACTCAGCCATTAATCATTTCAAAGAATCTCAGTTAACTAAACCTAATATGGAAATAGAATATATGAGAGTCCCAGGAGCTGGCCTCTATCAGAGATACAGGCTAGGGCATGATTCAATAATTTTTTGACTTGAGAAAGCCATAATTTACATTGATTAAATTAATTGTCTGTCCAGTACTGAGTCCAACAACCCAACCCTACAGCATCATTAGGGCCTATGGTCCTTGATCTTACCACCTGTACACTGTCCCTCCCACCTTACCTTTATTTTATCAGTTTTCTTTAGCCTAAATACATTCTGTGGTCAATCTTTATGATCATTCTGTATATTCTTTCAACTCCCTTTTCTCTTTCTTTCTTCATCATATTTTCTTAGCAAGACACCTAAAACTTCTACATCCACCACTTTCTACATCTTGGCTAATAAATCTTCATTCTTCTAGGTGGTCAGGCCTGAAACAGCTTTTTACTTCATAGCCCATATCCAGTTGATTAGCAAACTCTGTCAGTTCCACCTTCAAAATATGTCCAGAGTCTACATCGTTACCTTCTATCTTCAATACCGACTCTTGTCTGAGGAACCTTCATCTTGTTTCTGAATTAAAGTGAGTAATCTTCTAACAAGTCTCTCAGGTTGATCATTCACCGCATGGGATGGCTGTGTGGCAGGCTGTAGGTCGGGCTGTGGGGTGAGCTGTTGCCCAGGACATGACCTCATGCAGCTTCAGAGCTCCCTTCTCTATTAGCTGTGACCTTGACCCTGCCAGAAGCCTACTTCAGCCTCAATGTCTCAGATTCTAAAATGGGTCCAAGAATTTTCTCTCCCTTGTTTGCCTCTCAGGATGAAACATAATGATGGTTACAAACTACTCAAATAAACAAAACCTTGAAAACCAACCAACCAAACAAACGAACAAAAAACAAAAGCCAGAGCAATCCTTTTAAAAACAGTACAGATTATGTTCCTCTTCTGTTTGAAACACAATAGTTACTGTACTCATCAGAGTAGAAGCCTCTCCTTCTCTACTTCATTATCTCTCAGGTCTCATCTCCCATTCTTTGCTCCACTACAGCCCACAGATCTCTTTACTATTTCTGGATCATTCTAGCAAGGCTCCCAGGTGCCTCAGGGCCCTTGAACTCATCCCTTTGGCCTGGAATGCTATTTCTCCTGGAAATTAGGTTGAAATGAGGATGGAGAAAGCCCTGTTTCCTCACTTTTTTCAGATCTTTAATTATCCGTTCTCAGGAAATCATTACTAGCCAAGTTTTATTTAAAATAAACTTAATTTAACTTAATATTTTAACGTCTCCATACTCTATTCTCCTTTCTTGATTTTTTCCTCTGTTGCATTTATTATTCACCACAATACTATTTATTTACTCATTCATTTTGTTTATTGTCTTTTTCCCCTTAGAGAATGTAAGCTCCATGTGATCATTTTTCTGTTTTATTCACTGATGAATTCTTTAGTAATTAGAACAGTGCTTGAATATTGTTTTAGCTTAATGTACACTTGTTATGTAGAGATTTTTCCAGTGATTATGCTTTTTTTTTCTTAAAACTTAAATTATTTATTTAGGGATAAAAAGTACAATTGGCTTTTAACTATCATAATTGGTAATAGTTCAAGTTCTAGGGTAGAAGATCTTGTGTTCACTTTTTGAATCTACCTGTTACATAACCATAGGGATAACAACATCCACTTCACAGAGTGTTTGTAATATATTATGGATATCAAGCATGTAAAACTTGTGAAGTTCTTGGCCAGAGTAAACACTGGTCATTATTAGGTATGTTTTTATTAAATTTAGTTACATGGGCAGGAAAGTAATACTGTATATCCTATATTTTATTAACTCTGCTTGCCAGTGTATTAGACCTGAACTGTTGTTGCTTTGGAGACTCCAGAAATATCTGGACTTCTTCAGACTTCCGGACTAAAGGAAGGTATAGGCAGGTTGATGTTTTCTCTAGGGTTGTGTCATTTAAGTATGTGTTGAGCATATCTTAATTTATTCTGCAATTACTCATACTCACAAGGACTTATTGGAAATGTAAATAAAGAATACTATAAATTAAGATGAAAAGGATGGGGAACCACAAGAATAATAAAAAGGAGCTAGAAATACTTTCTGAAACCAGAGTAGTCCAGACACAATAATAGGCCTCAGAGGGGATTCCAGGTCTTAAGGATCCCCTAAAGTCCCCAGGGTTTGCATTTTCCATTTGGGTGTGGGACTGAGACTCAGGCTGACTCACCACCACTTAAGTAGTCCAGCTGTTTCCACTTCCGCAGCTGTGAGAAACTCCTGGTCTTCAGGTTGTCAAAGGTAGTCATTTATAGTGCTTTTTAAATTTGTTGAAGTGACTTCTACCTTAGAAAAACCAAAAATAAAGTCTGCCTTGTTTTTAGACTTATGAATCAACCTAGAAACAAGCTCCTAAATTATAGAAAAGGAAAGAAGTTACTCCAACTCTACATTTAGAAACCACTCTTGTACTGGGACTCTTGATTTAAACTGCACATTCTAACATTGGAAAAAGAAAAGAGAAAAAACATTAACACAATAAGAATGGTAACTTTTCAAATAAATCTTTGTTCAGAATTTGGGACTTGAAAAAAAAAGGAATTAAAGTGCTAACTAAGATAGTTCTATAGAATTGTCAGTAAATACACTTAAATGGATACCAACTTATTTAGGAAGAATATTTTTTATTACCATTTGCAGAGTAAAAGTGCTAACAGTACTAGAGATGAGTTAAATCAGACTCTGGCTTCTTTCCCAGAAAATATATCTATAAAAGAAAACATAATAATTGGTTTCTTATGCTATCCATTCAGGTGTCTCACGGTTAGTAAAAGTTTAAACTAGATCTGCAAAAAGAAACCTACTTAAAATGTAAAAGAATAAGACCAGATACCAATAGTAGGTGAGTGTTTTTTCTGTATATAAAAATTTCAGATGCATGAAATTTATAATTTTCATAGAATTAGTAGAAGCAAACCATAAAATAATATTGCTAGATTTACAGAATTAGAACATACTCAGTAAGGAAAAAGGGGCTCAATTTCACTCCCATAAATAACATAATTTGATAATACTGTCTGACTTAAAGGCTAGACTAGATTAAAAAATTAATCACTATTCTAGATACAGACATGTGCTTGGTAGATGATGTTGAATAAAATAATAAAGAAAATTAGCTGTTGACCAAGCTCAGAATGAGACGGGTAAAGAAGACTGAGAAACTAACAAAAATGCATGAAACTAATTAAAAAGGTAGGTAAGGCCCATATTAATAATCTTAAATGATGTCTAATGACATCTATTTTAAACATGAAGATCTAGTTTCTTTTTCTTTCTTTTCTTTCCTTCCTTCCTGCCTTCCTGCCTTCCTGCCTGTCTTCCTTCCTTCCTTCCTTCCTTCCTTCCTTCCTTCCTTCCTTCCTTCCTTCCTTCCTTCCTTCCTTCCTTCTTCTTTTTTCCCCTTGGGCAGTCCAGTGGGAGAAAACGGCAAAATACTAGAAGGCTTCCAGTCACGTGATAACGCTGAGGCACCGGGTAGGCAGTTATTCTTTGTGGTCCTTGTTGCTGGTGCTAGGGGATCTGACTTTGGACTTGACTTCAGAGCTGGTCTATTACGTCTGGATTTTGCTGTTGCATCTGCTGCCCGAATTACTTGCCCGCCTGGATGAGACTGGTCAGGTCCTTCTGCAAAGAGCTAGTGCCGGGAGTCCCCAAGGAGTTGAGCTGCCGGAAATCATCTGGACGTGAGTTGCTGAACTTGGGCATCGTTCATTAGGTTTGATATCATACTCATGAAACGACCTGTTCAGCACACAGGTGATGTCAAAGTTGCCAACACCACCCGTGGGACTCAGTGCCTCTTTCAGCTTTGTTGGCTGGTTTGAGATATGACTTGTGTCATTGGGAACGAGCTGTAAGGCCTTCTTGTAGTAGGCCACTGCCGTGGTGTTATTCGAAATTGGAATGCTCTAGGCTCATCCTGCTCTAAATTGTGCTATGGCACTGGTTTATGCAGAGGATACTAGCAGCCCTCACCGCCCCCTTGCCCAGGCGGAGTTTGCTGTAGGCTGCGGCTTCCTTACAGAAATAGACGCGTGGGCCCTGTAGGGCTCAATGGCTTTTTCGTTGAAGTGCACAGCTGCTTCAACATATTCTTTCATTTCCTTTCCTTCGGTTATGGGGCGTCTGCCTTGGCTCAGCCCTCGCCTGAAGGCGGGGTTCACTTGGGGTTCTCTGGTCCTGTGGTCTCTCCTTGCCTAATGCAGCTGCTTCAAACATTTCCAGAAGAGTTTCAGGGAGTGCCAGCTCACTGTCCTCACGGTCGCCCCAAAAGTGGCCTCCAGGACTGGATTTGAGAATATTGAATGTACAAAAAATGTACATTCTTGTGCTTTCAAAGTACAATTTGAAAAGAATACATTATTTAAGTAGCTGAGATAAACTCATTGCTAAAATAATTAAGGTGATGTGTCCTGAAAACCTAAAATGTTTTATTATTATAGTTGTTGTTGCTGCTGCTGCTACTACTGTTCTGATTCTTTGCTCTTTGGTATAAGTCCTTAATTGATTTTGTACCACCAGAGGACATTTGGGGTTTGTGAGGCATTTTGGTTTTCACAATGATTAAGGGATACTATCAAGCATCTAGTGGCTGACAGCCAGAGATGCTAGTTATACTGCAATACAGGAAGAGTTTGAAATGTTTTGCTTAACATTTATATAATTGAAATATTTATATATCTTATCTGAACGTAGAGTCTCATTCTATTTTACTTATAAACCAAAAAAGTATTTCAGGCATGTTTTAAAATATATGAAATTTTCCAGGAATGCAACTGCAGTGTAATATGGAAGTATATTTTTATGTGTTTATTTGTTTTTATTACCAGGACATTAATTCTCAAAACACTGGGAATTCCACCATCCCTCTAGTTTTAAGGTCTAGACTGGTATTAGGCTTAGTGTTCTTCCTGATTTTGTTCCGAGAGTGTACTTTCCTGCTAACAAGAGACAAGGAATCTTAACCCAAGTAAAAGAGTGTTTCTCCCTAAGGTTTAGAGAAGAACTGCTGTAAACTGGACACCCCAGATGTCCTTTCCTCGGTTTTGCTAAATCTCATAAGCACAAAGAAACCTCCCAAGAGAAGATAATCACAAGCTCATCCTCACCATACCAGCCTAAGGGGAGAGGAAGCAATTTAGAAAGAGAGGAGAATTCAAACAGAGAGCACTCCACACAGCACAGATGGGAACCCCTTACTTTCTCCCTGGGAGCGCTCTTTCCAGCACGTGGCCTACTTTGTCATTCTATCAGTGCTGAGAAAGAGAGGTTTAGGGCTACTCCTCTGCCGTATAGCCAATACCCACAATAATTTACTGGAACTATTTTCTTTGTAATTTTAAAAATATTTTGAGATAATTTTCTCAGAAAGGGGGAAGAATCAAGCAATTATAACCTAACAATTATTATAGATTTTATGTGCATATTTATTACTAATATGTTAGAATTAAACATTTTAATGTAGGAATGTAGCATGCTTAATTTTTCTATTATTACATGAATAGCTATATTTGAAAATACAATCTGTAGGTATATGTCAATGTATTAAATACTTTATATAGACTAGAACATTTAGAAATTTGTCCCTAAAAATTTGCTGTGCATCAATGCTTTATAACTATTTCTTTTTTTTTTTTTCAAGTGAGGCAACCTTTGGTTGACCTCACAGATTGCAAGAACCTTACCAGCTTATAATCCCTTATTTTTTATTTTATTTATTTTTTACGCCTACAGCACCTGGTCTTCCTAGGTGGTCTCCCATCCAAGTACTAACCAGGCCTGACCCTGTTTAGCTTCCGAGATCAGACGAGATCCGGCTTGTTCAGGGAGGGTAGCACTGCCATAAACTATTTCTTTTCTTATGTGTTTTTTCTATCTGTACTTACAATCTGTCTAGATACACTATTACTGATTTTAAATAAAGGGTGATCTGATCCCTCTCTCTCTCTCTCTCTCTCTCTCTCTCTCTCTCTCTCTCACACACACACACACACACACACACACACACAATTGAAATGCCCTGAAAACTGAAAATGACTTTTGAAAAAAATTTTTTATGGCTAGCAAATTTTGTATATTATGTTAAAGTTGTAATCCAGAGCTTTACTACTTAGAGGGTGGTTCATGGATCAGCAGCATTAACATCACCAAGAACTTGTTTAAAATGAAGTTTCAGACCACAGAATCAAAATCTATATTTAAGAAGATCCTCTTTGTGATTTGTATGCATATAAAATTTGAGAAGCCAAGATCTTAATCAAGGATTAGCAAACTTTCTGTGAATGGCTTAATAGTAAATATTTGAAGCTTTGTGGGCCATTTAGTTTCTTTTGCAACTGCTTAATACTGCAGTTGTACTGTGAAAGCAGTCCTAGATAATTTGGGAACAAATGTGTGTGGCTGTGTTGCAATAATACTTTATTTATTAACATTGAAATTTGAATTTAATTAAGTTTTTACATGTTACAAAATATTATTCTTTTGATTTTTTTCCCCACAATTTAAAAATGTAAAATGCTTCTTAGCTCACTGTGGGCTGCCTTAGCCTGTGGGTTACAATTTGATGACTTCTATTCTACAGTATAATAATCTTCCATAAGGTGACTTTTCATGTAGAAGTAATAGAATATTTGAGAAGCAAAATGCAGAATTGCAAGTAGAATGGATCAAGTTTCAAACACTTACAAATAACATTAAAGACAATAAGAAAAGACAATGATATGAGACAACCATGAAAAGAAAAGGCCCTTTATTACGCATGTAATTTATGCTTACAGAATCTATTGAAAATTATAAAGAAGAAATTTAAAATTATAGAAACCATTTTCTTAAGAGACAGACACTTAAACTCTCAGTTTAGCAAGATATTTTTGTATACATACAAACATTAAATACAATTTTATATTATAATTTTCCCACCTAATACTATTTCATAAGTTTTTCATATGTTATTATTAAATGGGTTTCCAGAAAAGATGATTTTAAATTCTAACAAGGGTTTATCACATTTTATTAGGCTTTGGTATTTTAAGAGAGTAATGGAAAACAGTAACAATAACTGAAAGTTTGAAGAATGACTAATAATTACTCAGTTTGACATGCTAAACCTAAGAAAAGAATGGCTACAGGCATGCTTTAATTATAGATTTCAAAAGACAAATAAGAGCATCAATTGAAGGATCACCTCAAGGAAGGGTGGGCACTTGAATAAATAAAGGAAGACACTTGATTTTTTTTTTTATTATAAAGTTAATGGATATTTAGAAAAGCATTTTTTTAAATATGCAAAAGATATTTGACAATCTGAATTCTTCTGGATTCCTTCCTGAAATACAAAATAGAAGTTCTACACACCTAGACAAATGAGAACGACTACAAACCTCTGCAATCACAATTCATAACAAAAAAAATTATTGAAATCATACCGAAGTACTAATTAGATGTTCATTGCACGTTGACTGCATCAAGAAAAACAAAAATAAATAGTGTGCTGTAAGGTTCTAACGCCTGTGGAGTGAGGTGAAATCCGGTGTCACCGCAGTGGCATGGGGGAGGAGGAGGTGAATAGTGAAGGGTGGTGTTGTGTGTTGTTCTTTGATTCTTCCCCATTGATGCAGCGAAGCATTACAGGTCAGTGAGATTTAGAAAAAGTAAGGTTTATTTAAAGTACATTTTAGAAGGAGACGGGCCATGCTAAGGAAGGCTGCAGCCCTGTGAAATTTAAGAGGCAAAGATAGTACACCCCAAAGGGAGGGACAGGTTTCCAGCCAGTAGTACTGTAACAAAGCAGAAATTGGAAAATCTGTTTATATTTGGGCCATGATAGGAGGTCCTAGATGATCCCTATGTGAGGTTGCCTTGACAGACAGTTGGCTGCTATATAACGCTTTGCCTACTACACATGTGCTTACCCAGAATTCAGTCTGTTATAATTAGATTCATGAACTTCCAGGGATAGTCATGATATTATAATGATGATATAATGAGGGTGAAGTTAGGGGCAGTAGTTTCTGCCCATGTGTTTGTAGCTGGTTTAGCAAGCAGCTTTTATGGTCTTTGTGCTCTGGATTTGGAATAATGTATAACCCTAAAAAGGAAGTATTTCTGGGAGGTCCTTAAGGAAGGTCTTCAAGGGAAGTTTCTATGGTTACAGAGCTGGGCCTTGGCTCCTGTCACTCTTGCCTGACTAACTACCTAACAGTTCCTCCTGTTTGAAAATAATAAAAATCTTTATAGCAATGTGATGACAAAAGATAACACATTAAATACAAAAACACTGAAATGAATTCTGTACCTGTGTTGGCTTCTTAATGAAAATGGTACCATTTGCAATTGTGACTTTCCCTCATTTATTGTTATGAGTGAAAAATATTTCACCAATCTTTCTTATTATTAGAAAAGTAATTTATTGTCTTCCAATTTAGAGATGAAAATAACCTAAAAGAAAATTAATTAAATTTTAATCATTTTTAAATACTCTAAACTCTAAAAACTCCAATTATTTTACAGAATTTATAAATTATAAGCATTTATTTTAATCTAACAAGCATTAATATAATAAGCATTTCTTCAAAACTTTCTTCAGATTCCCTGAATATGTTGAGAAACAGAGATTGAATTTGTGTGCATGCAAATGTGCATATCATTTGTTTTTTAAAGTAATTCTTGGGGTTTATTCTGTAACTATTGCCTTATAGATGAATAACTGGGTAAGCTAACACTCTGCAATGGTGTCCTAGGTATAATTATGAATACTTTTACAAAAGAACGTCATTGTATTTATGTAAATAGCAAATTATTAGGTCATTGTAACTTTAATAACAACTAATTAGAGTCTACCTAGAAAAGAGAACAGAAAACTGCCTAGGCTACAGACATGGTTATCAATAGAGATGATCTCAACAAAATTATAAAAATAGCCAAAGTGAATATGACCAATCTATTTTTTAAGCATACATAGATCTCATTATTACTTTTAAAAATTACATTACCCTTTTTTCAAATGATTATCAATAGCTGCTTGGAAGCCCTTTAAAATGGTTAGTGTCTCTTAAGTGATAAGTTATTGCAAAACTTAAGCAAAACAACTGTTTAAAGAATGTCAAATAGGAGGCGACCTTATAGGTGCATTTCCATATTATAGGTGATATAACTATAGATATAACCATATATAACACGTAGAATATGGCAATATAATACGGCAAAGGTAATGAGATAAACATGTTTACGTGTACTGATTGTATGACTACATTATTTGAGATTGCACTGCCCCTCGTGTTGGAGTGTCTCTCTTTTGCTCACTTTGAAGAAGCTAGCGGCTATGTTGGTGAATCCCACATGACAAGAATCTGTTGGAGTGGGGGGCTTTAGAACTTATGGCAGCCTTCACAGACAACCTGTTAGAAACTGAAGACTTCATTCAGTTCTACAGTCACGATAAGCTGAATCTACCAAGAAACTGAGTGAATTTGGAAGTGGATCCTTCCTTAATAGAGTCTTAGATAAGACTTCAGCTCTGTCAGTACAGAAAGCCCAAATGAGTTAGTGTTTGTATCTTCAGTGTAACATCCTTCCTCCCTGCTATGACTTTCTGCAGCAGTGCCAAGCTACCTCAGGTTTAGTCATGGAGAAAACATGTAATCAGATTAATACAAGGCTGGTGTTTTGCCAGATGGTAGAAGAATAAAAGAGAGGGACTAAGGAGTTTATGTTACTGGTGAGAACATTATTAAAATAGGGCAATCTTAGAATCAAAGCAGGATAAAGAGGGAAATAGAGACAGAAGAGGGGTGATGAACTGGAAGAAAGTCAAATGATGAGTAATCGAAAGGTCCTGATGAGATAGAGCAGGGTTTGCAAATGACAGTGAACAGGCCTGATCGGGCCCTATTTTTGTATTGCCTGCAGCTAAAACAAGCTTTTCACATTGCTAAATAGTTGAAAAAATATCAAAGGTGTATAATACTTTGAGGCATGTAAAAACTGTAAGAAATTCAAGCTTCAGTGTCCATTAAAAAGTCATGTATTCTAACTTAGACATGCCCATTTGTTTATATATTGTCTACAGCTGTTTTTGTACTACAATGAAAGAGCTGTGTAGTTAAGGCAGAGACACTATGGGTCTAAAACCTGAAATACTTGCTCTCTGGTGTCTGAGGTTTAGAAATCAAAGGATTGAGAGATTAAACTTGTGGTAGAATTTTTGCTCTGAAGATGGTTACAGAATTAATGCTTTTGGAAATTGAGCAGTTCTGTAGTAAAAATATCTAGGTCATAACCATGAAATTGACACTTAGGGAGAAGCTAATCTTTGGTGATTAGAAAGTCAAGAAATTTAAAATGTTGGATAAGTAGGGCATTTTGATACTGAAGTCATTTAGAATAGCATAAGATAAGTGCCATAGTCTCTGATGAAAGATTGGGAGTAATAAAAAAGTTGTATTTAGGCAGTATCAATGAGAAGAGAGTGGTTAGTTCAAAAGGTATAAGCTCCAAAATAACAGAACTTTTTAAAAGAAGAATGAACTTTAGAGAAGGATGGATATTGACCATGATGCTGTCTTGTGGCTGTGGTCTCTGCCTCTCTAAACCAAAGTGGTGGGAAACCTGCTGGTGGGAAGACGAGATGAACTTTGAAGTTTTAGTCTCAACAAAACAAGATTTTGGTCACAGATAAAAGGAACAAATGATTAATTGTTAGACAAATTTTTTGTATCATCAAGAGCGTATGTTATTGCCAAATATATTTTTAAATGATCATCTTATGTTCAGAACAGAGCATGATGATTAAAGTTTTGTTTTTCTTTTTGTAATTTCTCTGCACTGGGCTCATCTTGAATGATTCTAAAAATGTTTTATAGGTTTAAAAATTTTATATTTAATATTGTGATTATTAATTTAAAAATGCTTTATTGAGAAATAATTGACAAAATATACATACTTCAGATGTTCAGTTTGATAATTTTGATGTATGTATACACTAGTGAAACAATCACTACAATCAAGATAAAGAATATATTCATCACCCCCAAAATTTATTTGTTTAATTATTAATTTCTCATAATAATAAACCTTAAAATATTTGATATATTTTCTTTCATTTGTTTGCTCTTCTATTCTTCCATAATGAGTAAATGAGTACATTGTGATGACTACATTGAGATGATTATATGCCCAGATTTTTAATGGTAATGTCACCAAATCAAGGAGTATAAATTTGGTCAGCATAAAAATTATTTTTCCAACAAGTAATGAGTATTTTTAAAAATCTCTTAGTAAGTTGATTTTTACAAAGAAACAAATCCATAAAATAAATGAAGCTACTCTGAGTTAGATTTTATAAAATATTTTACTCTATAAATTAAATTCTTCAGCAGAGTTTTCAAAAGCATTTTATACTCCTTTAAATTCTGACCATGTTGAAAATATGTTAAAGACTGTTCCTATATTGATTGTAAGATATTAGCTCTCTTTTATTTTGAGAAGCTAGCTTGCCTTTTTGCAAAGGTCATTCATTTCATTAATGGGACTGGAGAGGTAATAGGTTGCCCAGTACCTACATCTTTTCAAAAGTACGCAAGAGACATTCTAGGTCTACAGTGATGCCTCTGAATGTATGGAACATTAGGAATGGCACAAGTGCCAAGTTATCTAAATCCTGAAAAATCAATTATCCTTTTTGTAATGTTATTTGCAGAAGTACGGGATAAGAGAGAGTTCTTAAAAGGAAAAAAAAAAAATATATATATATAGATGTGTGTGTGTGTGTGTGTGTGTGTGTGTGTATATATTTAACCTATTGTTTAAATAGTAGGGAAGAAAAGCTAACATATTTAGAGACCTTCGTACAAACCTTTTCATACTCCCCAAAATTGAAATCGAACATAAACATTTTACTGTGTTAATGTTAATATAAAATAATATAAAAATTATGGAAATGTTTATATATTAAAACTTTGAATTTAATCACCGGTTTCACAATACTTATTCTACATAAGCTTACTTATTGTAACTATCTCTGTTATAGATGCTGGAAAACAATGCTCAGAAAAAGTTAATATTTTGATTAAGGGCAACCAGAAAAATAGTATTAAAGAAGGATTTAAAACATGCCTTTTCCTCTATATGTTGGTTTGAAAAAAATTATTTCATGTAAAAAACATCATGATAGATATTTGTAGATGATTGAAATATAAGAATTAGTGTTTAACATTATAAATTATAATGTAATTATGTTCAGCACTAATTTTCTTAGTAATTATGTCTTCTTAACTTTTTGACTTGTAATAAAAATTTAGAATTATTATGAGGTAAGACATGGATTTCTGAGAGTAAATCTTTATAGGCAGAAGAAATAGTAAGTGCAAAGGCTCTGAAGGGAGGGAGAGTGCTTAGCCAGTCTGAGAACTAATGAGGGACTTGTGTCGTTCCAATGAAGTGAGGGAAAAGAAGAATGATACACAAGGTGGAAAACATGGTAGGAACCAGATCAAGAAGGAACTCATAGACCTTATAAAAATTTGACTTTTATTCTAATGGATATGGAGCAGAAAAGTATTGGTGGAAAGGGACCTAGACATTTCAATTTACTGGGATAGGGGAAGTATGTTCACAGATCGAGGGGGAAAGGGCAAATAAGAAACCAACAGTTCTGCTTTGAACATATATAGATAAAAATGTTTGTTAAATTCCAAGTGGAAATATCAGGAAGGCAATTGGACACACAAATCTGTTTAAGTTATGTGGAGGGACTGACGGGTTGCATTTATTGATGTAAATTTGGGATCCTCAGCACACAGATGTTATAAAAAGCTATGGATTTGGTTGAGATTACTAGAGAGTGTATGTATGTAGTCAGGGTTCAGTTGAAGAAGTAGAACCTCTAGAAGATGCATATGAATTTGTTACAAGGAGACTGGTTTCATATGTCTCTGTAAAGCTGTTGTTTTCATGTCTGATGTTAGACATTTAAGTACACAGAGCAGGCAGTTAGACAAAAAGAAGGATAATGTAAAGTGGGAGAGGAAAAACAAGCTGGAACCCACAAATATGAACATGAACCCAGTGAGGACAGATTGAAACCCATGTCAGCAGTTGTTGCGTCTGACCTTGATAATGTGGGTGTCCATCAGAAGCCAGGGCCCTTAGTCATGGGATTAAACACAAACACTCCAGAAACAGAGAAGCTGAAGGAGGTTCCTGGGAAGGTGGAGCAATTAAAGATGCCAATAAAAGAAAATATTCATATTACAAAATGACTGCTGTTTCCCTTCCACTCTCCAAATCTCCCAAGTATTTCCCTTCTGGCTCAACCTAATTAGTATTAGGTAAGTAAGGGAATTCTGGGAAAGGTATTTCAGCTTAGCCAAACTGACAGCTTGCAAATCCATATGAATAATGGGAGGAAGTATAGACAGAGAAAAGATAAGGTTGTAGGTCTGAATACTGTGGCACTCAAAAATTTAGAGGTCAGGTTTATAAGGGTTTCTAGGAAGTGTCCTAAAATGCAGAGGGCATGTCCTTCTTCATTAATTGCTAAGTATTTTTGGCTGCAAAGAGGGTATGATGGCTAAAGCTTGGACTGTGAGATAAAGACCACCTATTAAGGATGGATAAGAAACAAAATAGAAGGTGCTCATGTTGATTAACTCATTATTCTGTCACACCAGCCCTGGACCCACCCCTGGACTAAATTTACAAGAGGAAGAAGTCAAATTTGTCATATTTAAATAATTATTGCTTTTGTTTTTTTACCACCTGCAGCCAAACCTAATTCAAACTGATAGAGTGGATTCAAGAGAAAATGAGAGGTGAACAAATGAAGAGAGAGTATATATAGATGATGTTTTGGAGGAATTTAATTATAAATTGGAACTTAGAAATGGGTTTCTAGCTGAAGGATAATTAAGGATAGGGAGAGATTCATCTCTAAGATAGGTAACGATATTATTACATTTTTCTGAGGTTGGGGATTATGCAATAGAGATGAATTATTTAATCCTATAGAAAAGGTTTACATTGAGGTAAGAAGTCATGAACTAAATAATAAAAATAACAGAAAATTCTAGGAGAGATGTTTACTTGACTGCTTATTCGGAATGGGTAAAATTATGTTTGAATTATTCTCGTATCATATAGTTGTTAATATTGTTAAGTTAAAAACTATAGGAAACAGCCTTCTGCGCATTTAGGCAAATTAGCATAATTTTTAATTAGGTAGAAATTATATGCCATGTTTTTAATACTGTAAAACTTACTTCATTGAAAATAATTGGTAAAGTACACTTTGTGTTTTAAAATTTACACCACTCAGAAAAATCTTTATTTTTTACCTTTGTTTGCAACACTCACTGTTGTTTCTTGTATTTTGTCCTGGATAAAGCTTATCAAGCTCATTATAAGAATACAATACACCAATTAACTTTTCATGCTCAGCTATTAAAATTTCATTTGAAGTGTAGAGTTTTTATTAAAATTACACTTTTATATCTTCCTTACAATGATAGCAATCCACCTTCAAATCATTAAGCAAGTTATTGAAGTTCTCAAATTAATTTTAGACATAGCTCTTGTACACAAAAACTAATTTGTCTTTGGAAAAATGCTAATTTCTTAGTCTCATAAAATAGAAATTACAATTCTAGCTTGAAATATTCTTTCTGTTTCAGTTTCTAGGGAAAGACACTGTTTTATTTTGTTTTTAATGTTTTGGCAAGCAAGTGGAGTGAGTTTTAGGTTGAGAGCTGTTGCTATTTTCTGATCATATTTTTTGCATTATTTATTACTTATTAAAATATGAATTATATAACTAGGACATATTAATATGCAACTATATTATTGTGCCATAGTAATAATAATATTAGGGAAGTTTTAGATATAAAACACAGTAGTCATAAAATTAGCGATGATTAAATTTAGAGTTCTTCAAACTATCAGATTTCGAACCGTTTGCTAAAATTAATCAACACATTTTCACAAGACATATTTTCCTATTTATTACCTTTGTTTCTGACACGTGCTTGGTTATCTCTTCAAAATTCTAAGCCTTTTATTCAGAAAGTATTTCTTGAACAGAAATATTTATGTTCTTAAGTCTTAAATGTTTCTCAAGGAATATATAAATCCTTTTCCCCATAATTGGCAAGACCCATTCTGTTAGCTATGCTCAGAATATAAAGTGTCACATCATTATTGGATAGCACATTTTTTTTTTTTTTAATTTTGTAGTAAGAAACAAATTGTGAGTGTGAATAGGCTTATAGGGTGGTTTCATTTGGAACTGAAAACATGTAGTACCAGTCTTGGCCTCCACATGGTGCTAGTGTTATGTACTGGGACACGACAAGCTAGAACTACCTTGTAATGAAAATAGAACCACTCGTCCAGCCTATCAAAAATAATCTCCAAAATAAAACAACAGATTCAAATAAAAAGGCATTATACCTGAAATCCTGCCTTATGAAAAATCTGGCTCATACACAATAATAGCTTTGCCAAATCATGTGTGGAAATTACAGTAAAGCTAAATAAATGGTGACATGAAATAATGAGTTTAGATCCCTTGTTTCATCTTTGGGATCTCACCACTGGGTTCAACATCACATTCTTTGCTTCTATGTATCATTTTCTCTCTTCCATGGATGGGTATTTGGAACAGTGTGAAGGAAAGGGAGTCCTTGGGGGGGGGGGGTGGGGAAAGAGGCTTCACAGTATTTCTGCCAGGTTTTTACTTTGGTCATTGTGATTCCTTTGAACTCTGAAATTCACTTTCAAAGCCAAAATATGATTTATTTTGAATATTCTTATTTTCTGTCAGATTCTTCACAACTTTAAAGTTAGTGCTTGTTTCTATTTATTTTAATGTGAAACAGGTACAGTCATTGAGTTGATGGCAGCTTTATGTGATATATAAAATTTTATATTCATCTGCCAACTGTATGACAATTGAAGATACAATAATATATTGCAAAACATGTGACTTTTTTGTTTAGTTTCTTGCCAACTGACTAATGGATAATTGCAATGGCTTTATCTAAGTCTTTTCTTCTTTCATAATGGGACACAATTGTTTTCTTCACTTTATGCTTACATATCGGCCATGTCTCTATCAAGACAAAGTGAACAACTAGAGAAATGATCCAAATAATAAACAGAAAAACTAATTTTTTAGTGTCTTTATCTCTTAAACTATGTAGAGTACCTTGCAAATATCACACACTCAATAATATATTTATTAAATAAATTACCCCATGACAACTGGTTTGGGTCTGGCTTTAGCAGTTGTAACTAAAAAACAATGGAGACTATAGAGAAAATCAAAGAGGATTTACGACTTGAAATAAAGGTAAAAAATAAAAATTACATTGAATTACCACTTACCCTCCTCTCTCTTTCCTTCCTTCCTTTTCTTTTTTTCTCTCTTTCTTCCTCTCTCTTTCTTTCTATTCTTTCTTTGTAAATAATTCAGAAACTGACCTTGAAACAATTAGATTGCTTCTTTCCAGGAAGACAAAAAACTACAGGTGGTTTTAAATTCTAGATTGAGATTAAAGAAGCCAAGTGATAGGCAACTTTTATACTGAAGTTTATGGCACTTATTACTGGTCTTCTACAGGTGGTCTTAAATTCTAGATTGAGATTAAAGAAGCCAAGTGATAGGCAACTTTTTTACTGAAGTTTATGGCACTTATTACTGGTCTTCTACAGGTGGTCTTAAATTCTAGATTGAGATTAAAGAAGCCAAGTGATAGGCAACTTTTTTACTGAAGTTTATGGCACTTATTACTGGTCTTCCTACTGAGGTAGTTTCTTAAGTAGACTGAGTATAAAATGTTGTCTTTATTTTAGTGTTAACGTTGTTTAAAAATCTTGAAATCTTTTGGACAAAATAATATAAACATCAGTAACTATTTGTAAGTGATTTATTATCCTTAAATCCTTTCTTGGAAAGTTCTTCTCTTGTAACCATAACAAAAAATGTGTGTGTGTATGTCTGTGTGTATGCATGTACACACATATATATACATTTATATATATTTCCACAAATATGAATAACTATTATTACCAGACAATTTTTCTTAAAATTCCTATTTTCTTAATTTTTTAAAGAAAATTCTTCTTTAATAATTTTGCCTGATGTATTTAGCTCTAGAGTTTGCCTGATTACCAAGCTAAGAAGGCTCTTGTCAAACCTAATAGCTTCAAGGGTGATTATCTGGTCAACTAAACAAATCACTATAATTTGCCAGCTGATATTCTGTAACCTGAAATGGAATGAACAGAGTATGCTCCACCATCTGATACAACCTTGGATGGAGGCCTTTATCTAGTGAGTTTAGTCAGAGGCTGATTGTGACTGAATCACCAGCTGCCTTGAAAGGTGTTTTATTTTAAAACCATATATAGTTCATTATTACAATGTAATAAAGATAAGTTCCTATAGCGCAGTAATTTGGAAGAGTCCTCATAAATATTTATCCAAACAATATTCTCCAAGAAGATAATTGTTATGGTTGGAATACAGGCCCTGAAGTTTGGGTTTAAAGTGGTGGTGGTGGTTCTGTTGCTTAGTGGTGTTTCACCTCAGGCAAGTTACTTAACATCTGTATACCAGATTCTTCTTATGTGTAAATGGCAATAAAAATAGTATCTATTGTATAGAGTTGTCTGGATTAAACTGAATTATGCATGAGTGTGCCTTTGTATGATGCTTAGCATGTAGAAAAGAACAAATTAACAGTAATCATAATTTTTATTCCTTTAAAATGAAATTGGTTTGATATATGGTATTAGGTTTTAAAGATATTAGTCGTTATAAACAATTACAAACAATTCATCATTGGTCCCACCAATAACTCAGAAAAATAGGTTACAACAGACATAAAATAAAAACAATAAATTATGATATAGGCTGGAAGTTTGTTACTTTTTTTTTTTTTTAAAGCAAGTGATTGGAGCTCTGTCTATTTAGGAACTCTCTATAACCCATAAGGAAGAATATAGGGAAATCTTTCAGGACCTACAAATTAAGAGATTTTCAGTGTTAATGACACACATAATAATTTTATTTTGCCATACAAAGGGCATGAGAAATATTACTGCTCTTAGATTAAAATCAATTAAAGCCAATACTTGGCACAAAATGTTCAAACTACTTCTGTTTTTCTTATTGTCAAGGAATAAAAAGAAAATGGGAATAAACCTAGTGTAAGTCAGAAACAAATAATTTTAAATTCTATAATTTGAAACTCAGATTTTATAAGTTCTTTTCTTTTTTTAACAATGGATGTTGAAAATAGGAAAAGAAAAAGGCCAATTTATTGAATTGTTAGCTATCTAAATGATGACATAAGAATGGCATCAGCTAAGTGACTGGATTGGATCCTGGATGGTACTTACTGATTGAAGGGTTGCCCTACATCATACAAATCAGGAGTAATTTAGTTGTCTGTTTTTCCTCATCTCCTTGAATCAGCGAATGTGGGAAATAGTCAGTCCAGACTTCCGGAACCCTCACAAATTCTTTGATATAAGGCACCTGAACTGACTGACCAATAAACACATCAGCAGTCTTGGCCTGTAAAACACGGCAGTAGTGATGGCAGCAGCGGCAGCAGCAACGGCAAACCATATTGGGACATTTGAGATGCTCCAGAAAGCAGGGTTAACAGAAGTAGAAGAAGGATTAGTGAACCTGAAATGCCATGGTCACTGCAGATAAAGTTTAGTTCTAAAAAGGATCTTCATTATTGCTATTGTGATACATTGGTTTATTAACTGTTTTAATCATACTGTTCTTGAAGTGTAGGATTATATTCACTAATAAATACTGTTTATGGTGTCATTTTTGTGTACAATATTTGATTAGAAAATCCAAGGGTGTATCCTATTCCATTCTAAAAGTGACCTAGGGAACCACTTTACCTCTTACTTAGCCCTCAAGTATCTATATCTCTTGCTGGCTGTATTAGTCACTTACGCTGAAGTAGTTTTAATGATAGGAAGGAATACAGTATCAGTGACTCATTCATGCTATATGTTTCCAAAAGCATGTTTCCCAAAGCACAGTAGGTAAAGTGTATGCATTTAGGAGAGGAGAGGCTTTGCTATGTTTTGGTAACAAATAAACTGAGCTTAAAATAACATACATTCAGTTCCTGCTCATATTAAATCTGCTGTGGGTCTGGATAACTTTCCACGGCAACTGTTCCTAATGTAGTGATTCAATAATCCAAGATGCTTCAGTCCTCCATTCAACATAAGGCTTCCTCCATTGCTATAGAAAACACTTGAAAGAGACAGAAGAATTACTTAGAAGTATTTCACTGCCTCAGCCTAGATGTGACGTACATCACTTTCACTTGCATTTATTAGGTCAACATTAGTCAAATGGCTTCCATAACTATCAAGGGGCTGGCAAGTACCATATATATTTCCCATCTTCCTGTGTAGGAAGGAAAGAATGGATATTCTTGACGTCATTAGTTAGCACTCTCTCTCACAGTATGTAAGATAATCTTAAATGGTACAAAGATCAACTTGTACAATTTTTGCTGTTTTCACATGTATTTTAAAAATATACATAGCACATCAAGCCTATAAGGTAATGGCTTGATTTTACATAAATTTAAGTTAAATTTTAATTACAGATACTATGCTATTTTGATAAAAATGATGAAAGTGGTAAAATGATGTTCACTGTTTGAGTAACACTGAAATAAAGGAATCACTGTAAAACTCAAATTTTGGTACATGTAACTTCAGGCAAACAGGGAATATGGGCTGGAGCACAGAAATTTGCTGTTTTAACAAGTACCCCACAGGATTCAGCCCCATATAGTCTGGGACAACATACTGGGAAGGATTGTTTCAGAGGCCAGTTGCTGTTAAAATTAGGGAACCAGTGACAAAAGACACCATGGGATAGCCTGAAACTCCTGATGAATACCCAATTTCTCTTTTTTTCTTTCACTACCAGACAGAGCTTGCTCTTCATACAATGTTGGGACACCAGCAATAAAGTGTTAAGACTTTGGAATGAGACGTTTGACCTGGCAGACAATATCTTCAGAATTGCCATTTGTCTTTTCACCTAGTTTTTCATGTTGTCTAATATATTCAAACTGATAGTCTAGCTCCTCTCAAATTAAATGTAATAATATCATCAGATATTGTTGCTAGTCCCAAAGCTCTTTTGTTCACTAAAACTTGACTGTTGGTGGCAAGTCAGTTTTGTTGTGTTTTAATTTTTTCTATTTCCATGTTTCCCAATAATACCAACAAATATCTCCCAAGTAGGGTGACTTTGATGTCCTGATTTGTCTATAATATTCTTGGTTTGTATGTAATTATTAATAGAAGGCTCTTTTACTCTCAAAAAAAATGTCATATTTGAATGAGAAATTATATGGTTATTCTGCTCCTTGAGGGTTCTCATTTTACTTTATGATGTAAATGACTGATTCGATGTCAAAGACTCTTTATTCCATTACCAGTGGCTAAAGCCACAAGGATAGTTCTGGATGTTTAGGATTTTTTTTAAGTTATTTTTTGGCACTATCTATGTGTTTTCTGTAGGGTATAGAGAAAGATAGAAGGATATACAGAGGAGTTAAAGGGAATAAACTATGACATTTATGACTGAGGATAAAACATGTTTTGAAAAACCCAAAGGAACTCATTATTCTGGCATGTGACAAATTGCCTTAACCTAATTTGAAGGATAACATATAAAACTGAAAACAAATCTTAGTATGTAACTTGTATATATGTAACTGACATTTGTAACATTTATTCCCCCATAGGCATTTAATAGTGTGAATTTTGTATCCCGAGGAAATTAGAAACATCTTACATCACCTCAATTCCATAATAGATTTAGGACAGGTACTGTGTAATCTTAAATAGAATTTCAGCTGGATGAAATTTAGCCATAATAATAAAAGTTATATGCACTATATTTACTTTTCTTGAATCCTACCATTAGATAGCACATAAAAGCTATTTATTTTCTAGTTACTCCAATTCTAGGAGAATGTTAAAGAGGATTCCAAAGCTACAGTATATCACATTTAGGTCTGTAGCTCATCAGATTGGCTTTTAAAATATGCGAGTGCCTACAGAGACCACCCCAGGTTAAAAGTCTCTAAATACTCCATGTTGCTTTACTGTTGAAAAATGTTTAGAGTGTGTTATCTTTTTAGAGCTTGGAAATCTAATTATTTATAATATCCAGTGACATTTACATTTTGCTAAATATACTCTGCTTGTAATAGAACACATCATGCCTAGGAAAATGGGTAGACAATGCCTGGCTCTACGTTTGCTTATATATAATGTGAAATAACAGAGTAACCTGTGTTATCTTTTTGTTACAATAATATGATTTTAAAACATAATTCTCAAGAAATGTCCTTAATCATTATCATTTAAAATACAGAATAAGAAAAATTTATCATAGTTGAAATAATGTGTTTACCATTTAACTCTCAACTATCAAATCAAATATCTATTCAAGTTTATTGGAATCTTAAAACAACACCATTCATTTCCATGCCAACAGCTACAGAGTGTTTGGTTTAGTTTTTGAGATTGATTGAAAGTAGATTGTAAAGTTGACCTACTGTGTTAAGCTTATTTACACAAATGCAGTGTCTAGGAAAATAAACTCTGAAAGTACATAGCAGTTGAATCCTAAGGTATTTCACATCCTGAGTTTTCTAATACCTGCTTTACTGGGGTCTGTCGGATAGAGAATCTCAACTTTATATAATTACCTTACATAGGAAAAAATCATTTGAAAATTTAATTATTCTTAAATGTGAGGTGACATTTATGACTCGTTTAAAAAAAAAAAGACTTGCTTTTAATTGATTTGAAGAAGTTGCCTAAGCAAAATAATTTGTTAGTTCTAACATATGTATGAAACAATCACAGATGAAATTTTTTCAGGCTCTTGAAACATACTTCCCTTACAAAAGTTGAAAATAATATTTGTAAGATGTAATCAACACACACACAAAAAATAAATGTGAAAAAATCAGTGGAAACTCTCTTTAAAATTAATTTACCTAAAGATGATGACAAATAGATTATTTAAAATAAATTTGCATTTATTCAAGGGTTAATCTTGGTGAATGGGCATTTAAAAGCCTTCCTAACGCTGCATCCTCTTGTGTTACATATTCTTAATAATCAGCCTGTTATATACCTACCAGACTTTTCTCCTGCTGCTGAATGACGGCGGGGCCAATAATACTGAGAGGGCGGGTGGGAGCAGGGCACGTGCACCAGAAACACTTCCTAGAAACAGCAAGTACGCTGCTCAACCCTGCCTGAACTTTCCCTGTAAACATAGCTCCCTGACAGAAACGGCAACCCTGCTGGGTGGATCTTGCAACTCCTAGAGGGAATGGCACTTCTTGTTTTTAATTAGCAAGGTGAAAGGTGAATTAAAACTAGCTGTTTGGCAAGTCAGTGCAAGAGGCTGACTTCTGAGAGGCTTCAAGGAGCCAGAAGAGAGGAGCTCCACTGGGGAAAGGCACTGCCTGTGCTCGGGGGCTTTTTTTTTTTTTTTTTTTTTTTTTTTCTGAATGAACCGCTTACAGAAGTGACTAAAAAAATACAGTTTCTTCCTGGATCTACCCGCGTAGTTACTGAAGAGAGCGCTAGACAGGACATGACTCTGAAGATTCACTCCTTGGAATGTCCTCTTGCTCCTGGCTTATAAACAACTGTCCTGAGGAAAGAAAGGTTTTACATATCCAAATATCGCCTGACAAATGGCACTTTGGAACTGTGCTTTCTGATGACAACGCGTTTGATTTCTGACAAAGCCTCTCCCACGCTGCCCCTGGAGGGGAGTCCTAAGTAAAACTCAAACGCGCCTTAAATTGAGGATCGGAGGGCTTGCACCGTGAGCACGACAGCATGGCATCGGCTGGGTACGTTCTCACCTGGCTCCTGTGGGGTTACTTACTGGAGCTTTGGACAGGAGGTCACACAGCTGATACCACTCATCCCCGGTTACGCCTGACACATAAAGGTAGGTCACCTTTTCAGATCCTTTTGTTAAAAAATAAAAAAGTCTTTTAACATAGGTCTTTGGTCTACACAGACCCTTAAAATGCACCTGAAAAAAATTATTGCAAAATTGACTTAAAATTCGAAGTACCTCTAATTAATGTCATACTTACCACAGCTGAAGGTAGTGCAAAATCATGTGCCAACTTGGAGATGTTATTTTCGTCTTGTAAATATTAGGTTTTATTAATGAGAAGTTAACTCACTAGCAGACACAACAGAAGGTAGAAAGCAGGTTGTAAATATCCTTGAGGGTGAATCTACCAGGCTATCAATTGTTATTTAAATACCAGTTTATGCATTATGGGAAACAACGATGTCTGAAATGGGCTTTAGAAAGAGATGCAATTGTTTTTCTGTTTGTTTGTTTTGTGTTGTCCATAATGAGGATGAGAGGAGAAAACAAGATTTTTGAGAAGCAAAATGATTTCTTATTCATAATAGCAAAGTGACCATCATGTAATTAAATGATTAACAATTAATATAAATTAATTTTGTTGTTGAATTGATTATTAGAATTTATTTTATGTATGGCAAAAAAATTCAGTTTTTTTAGCAATCCTTGTAAAATGATACATATTGATTAAAATATTAGATACTATTCACTACCATCTATTCTTTTTAATGTAAACTCATATTGCTTAACTGCTGATCTGTCTATCAGAGTGCTTAAATATTTTATTATGCAAGTATGTCTTTTAAAGCAGCATCAAGTCATAAATAAATGATCAAAAGATAGCTTTTGCATCAGGATCAGTAAAAGCCAGTCATGAATAGGTTTGGTGATTTTCCTGTAAACAAACAAACAAACAAACAAGCAACAAACAAAACCCACCCTCTGAGAAAGTGACTTTGCTAACTTAAAAGAAATTTGGAATGAAATTTTAGGAAAGAAGTATTTCATTTAGACAGATAACAGATGCAACAACAAGAATTACATAAGAATCGTTTTTCAATTGTGTTAGCTTTCAAATCATTCCCCACTGTAGAAAGAACAAAACCCTGTATTTTTAAAACATAGGTGTAATGTTTACCAGAAGAAGAAACAAAAAAGGCCTGCCACAGTTGTATATGACATGATTGATCTTTTTCTTTTTATTGGACAATTATCAGTTCATTTTGACTGAAGAAATTTCTCATTTTTAGAAGAGTTAAAATCTGTAGATATTTTCTTAGTTTAAATAGATTTCTTATCACATTCTCCAGTAAGTAACGTGAATTTAAGAGATAATGGACATTAAATCTGTAAAGTATTTAAAATATAGTACCTAGTATTAGCACATGTCATTTGATTTGGGAAGATCTATTATAATATGCATTAAAATACAGATTTCAAGAAATTATGATCAAGTAAAAAATTTGGTGTAATGGAATATGAACAAATAAGAATGTCAGAAAAAAAGGTAATAAATGAAATTTTTTTCTTATGGAGACAAGTAGATAAGCTGTCAGTTTGGGAAGCTAGCATTCTACTATGCCTGGTATTAGCCTCTTATACCCTATTATTAGGGTACTTGTTTTTCAATAGCTCAATGTCAATATGTTTTCAAAGATATCTTATTTTAATATTTTATTAGAGGACTTATAATTTAGTCAGTGTATACCAAATTCTCTAATGCGATTAAATTATGCAAAATATTGTTATTAGGCTCTTCACTATATCTCTTAATCAAAGGAAAAACTGTAACTGATACATGACTTCTGTTAAATGGTATGGGAGTAGAACTACTAGCATCTATGCATACACTAGACTAAAAACTCCTACAAGATTTCCCTTTGGCTTTAATGGCACTAGCTAAAGATGTTCAATATTGTGCTTTTATACAAAGACAGTATAGAGTTAACGGAAAATAGAATGTTCTCACTTGTGCAGTTTAGTTAGCAAAGTCAGCTAGGAGATCACACTTAGATGCAACCCGAAGCAGCAATGCCTACTGCACCACAGGTGTATTCAGTGAGAAAGAAAGCACTGTACTGTCAGAGCAGGACTATTTAATCCATCAACACAAAATGAAGAGCCCATTTACTGCTCTACACTTTGAAATTCAATGGAAATTAGAGGTGCCCAAAAATTAAGGATAGGATATTTTAGAGTATAATCTTTTGCTATCTTAAATGATATCAGAAATAGTAATTCAATAGTGAGTGAATTAGATGGTTAATATTGTGAATAAGTGCATGGTCCTTTAAAATAAGAGACCCTAACATGACTCCTCTGCCCTGCTGCCTGACCTCAGCAGGGAAATCCTGAAGACTCCCTGGAGGTGGCCTACTGGATTAATCCAGGGATTCATTTTATAGCAGTGGTCTGTGCTATATGGGAGAAAGACAAGCATTTTTCTAATATCAACCATTACCAAAATGACTCTGAGACCACAAGCCTAGTGTCTCTTCCCAAAGAGAAGGAGAAAGTTTCAGAGTCATATACAAAACTTGAGTTAAACTATGTAAAATATGTTCAGAAAAAAGCCCCCAAATTTCTCTTTTACTCTCTCCTCCATCCTTTCTTTCTCTGGAAGTGGCATGTTCTTAAACAAAACTTGAGAAGAGGAGATCATTAGGACTAAAAAAGAGAAAAGGCAGAGAAGGAAGGAGACAAGGTAGAAAGTTGGTATCAGATATGGAGCATCTTCTACCATACTTCTCACAGCCTTCCACCCGCTGCAGGATGATGTTGAATTCCTCCCTCTTCTGACTGAAGGCCCACTCCACCTCAATATTAAAAATATGCTAACTTAGGGCAAGCCTAGTGGATAAAAAGATGAGATATTTGCTATGTTGGGGCAATTCATATGTCTTTTAATGTAGATAAATTTGGTTAACAAACAAAGATGTAGCAAAGATTAAAATGGCAAGATTTTTGTCCTGCTCTGAAAGAATTTTCAGTAATGATTTGAGTTAAGCTTACCTATATCAGGCAAGTATTTGAAAGTTTATGACTCTTTAAGAATTATAGCCAGTTTATAGTCAATACCCTAAAGAGTTTAATATTGGTATGATTAATACTAATTTATAATATTCTACCCCATGAATTTTCTTGTATAATAGTTATGACCCTCATCACAGAAATGAAGGAAAGAGAATAAAAGGAGGAGTCCAGGTGGATTCAGCCACTTCTCTCTGTTGATTTCTGTTCTCTCCTTATCTTTCACCATCCTGCATTAATGAGGTTATAGGGAAGGCAAAAATAACCTTGATAATGGTGCTCAAAGAAGAAAACAGCAAATGGGCAAAGCCCCATGTCAAAGGAGAAATGCCAATGCATGTGGAAAGCCCCAGAAATTCAATCAGCAGAGCTTGGAAGATGGGGTAGGTGTTCAATGTCCCAATGAGGAATGACACAGTCACAGAAGCCAAGGGAGAATGGCTGCTTAAGCAGAGGGTGTTCTCCCAGGATGTTCAGCAAAAAGATAGCTAAATAAGGCATGGATATGGCAGACTATCATTCCTAAAATATGTTGACATTATACATGTAGATTTGAGCATTGAAATTGTTTCCATATATACAGAAAATGGGATAGGGAATGTTAATTGGTCTCTTTGTATTTAGATATTATAACCAATTAACACAGATTTATCTCAGTTTAGAGAACTCAGATTTTAAGTCAGAGATCTTTACTTCAGTTCTAGTCAATCCTTCCACTTATATCATTGGTAATTATGCCTCAGCTTCCTGAATTTGAAATTAGGGATAGTAATGGTGCTTTCCCTATATATCTTACTGGATTTTTGAGAGGACCAAATGGAACAACATCTGTGAAAGTACTTTATAACCTAAAAATTATAGTATTAATGTTTTCTGAAGACTTCTATAAACTGAGAAGGTTGGAAGGAAATGTGTCCTAAAGAGAAAAACCGTTAGAAATGGCATGAGTTTGGATATGAATAAGTGCTAGGTTAGTGCTAATATAGAAGACAGAAGAAGTTGGTCTTAATTAGCTGAAAATGATAGATTGCATTCACTTTAAATCCCACTTTCCATACCTTTGACCTCAAGTTATAATAAGTTAGAAGAGTACATCATCTGTGCATTTTTACAAGAGTCATGGCCAATATTTTTGGCTATAAAAGTGTACATATACCCAGTTATTAAACATATTCACTTTTTACCATACATCTTAGAAATTTTTTTTCCATTTATATGGAAAAAATTGAGATAGAATTCTAGAAGAGCACAATTTTATATATATATATATATATATATATATATATATATATATATATATATATATATATATAATCTTTTAAATGGTCATCTTGAAGGCTGTGGTATTTGTTTTGTATCTAGAGCAAATGAAGAAGAGGCAGTGACTGATCCAGTTTTTCCTGATCCAGCCCATAGCTTTGGTTCCTGAACCAGTAATTAAGTATTATCAATAGTGACATTAGTCACACATCCTTGTGTGGTTAATAAATAAAAACTGGTCATAAGACATTATTCATAAAGAAAGTAGCTAAATAGGACCCAGGAGTAAACACAATCTGCGTGCCCAGATCTCCAACAAGGAGAATCAGTGAGAATGAAGTAGTGGATTTATTTAGAAGTAGTTTATATTTTAAAAAAGCCACTGGGTAAAAGAAAGGTAAGAAATTGCAATATGTTTTTCTTTGTGTTTAGTTTACACAGAATATACTTTTTATAGAAGAATTCCATGTAAGGATTTTAAATAGTGCTACTCTTTATGTTTTTGTATTTGTTAGAGAGTTATTGTCTATGCATCTCAGAAGTGTATCTGGATATACAAAAGCCATTGAATGACTTCATGAGTTATTCAGTTCTTATCTGGATATTGGGTATTATAGTGGGAAAACAGTATCATTTGGTATAGAAATAGGAGAAGGGAAGGTCAGAGTTAGGAAAAGCAGTAAATGGAATTTACAAATGGCCCAATTTTTGACTGAAAAATAATTTAGTTGTATAAAATCATTTCTTAAAAGTTTTGTGTAGATAGTATTCTATACAGAGTAAGTAAAACAACAATAATTTTCTTGGCTAATAAATTATGCAGTATTCATGTTTTCATAATGGAATATTCTTTCAAAAATTCATATCGCCATATTGTTATTTTGGTATCTATATCAGATCTGTTATTTAGCCTCAGAGCATTTCATAGAGAGGACCTCTCTGTCTGGGATGAGATCACTTGGTGGCCTCAGTTCTATGACCACATAATAAAGCACCAAACATCAGATTGGTCATTGCTGGTGAAAGTTGTTAACAATCTGCTGAGGCAGTTTTATTTCATCAAGGATGTCTATTGCCATCATCACTGGGAGTTGTTAGTGGAGGAGTGTGCAAAGACTCACTTCTTTATCTTTGTGTGTAAAACTCTACTGTGGTTTAGTAGAGGAATTTACTTTGCAGAAATCCAGAAATGGCACTTTGCATGCATGCATGCCTCTTCATACATAGCCACTGCAGTGTTAAAGTGGTCTTTAAGTTCATTCTCAAAGAATTTAAAACAAAAAATAACTGAAATTATACCACTTAAAACACTTTCCAAAAGGTTCAAAGTGAAGATTTAGATTATTTTCTTGGTTTCAATAGATAGGGCCAATGTAGTTAGTAGTCTTTAGCATGACATCTAGCACTTTGGAATACTATATAAATTATACAAAGGATAATGATTATTTTAATGAATTGTTTTACAGTATGATTTTAAGTAACATTTGAAGCATGAAAGATAACTATCAATGTCATTAGTTATTTCTTGCACTTAAGCAAGTTATTTTTTGTACTCACGATAAGGATGATAATGACAAGACTGGATACTTTATAGGCTGAATTTTCTGGACTATGAATGAAAAGGATATGTTAATTCCACATTTGAAACAAGTGTTACAGTCTCTCTCTGATATTGAGAGAACATTTCCTGTCAAAGAATGTGCTGATCAAGAACAGAAATGTCTATGGAATTGATAACTTGACTTCATATGGCCCTGGTGGTGGCCAATGCAATTAATGGCTCAAGACATTTTCAGCCTGCCTTAGTTCTAATGGCTGGTGCAGGATATTCCTACCATAAGCTCCATTTTCCTGGTAGTTTTGCCTCCATATCTAGTATGGAAAGGGGAAATAAAAATCCATGACTTAACTGATTTCTGTGGTTTAGAAATGTATTTCCACTTCCATCTCTGGTAACTAAACTCTCAGCTACCACTGTTCTCTTCTCACAAATTTAGCTCATAGCCTGTCACAGTACACATAAAAAAGTAGTTTAGGCCCAGGTACTACAAAGCAATCTCACATTCTAATTTCAATGGCCTAAAATCCCTACACTTTGCATGAGGCATATGTGAATCTTGTTTCTGGCTATATGACCTGAGCAAGTGACTTATCTTTTCTAAGTATAATTTTCTTCTCTTTCAAATGGGGTAAAATATAATTTACAGTACTCTGAAAGGATTACATGAGATACTGTAAATTAATATGGCAAATATTTTACCTTTATTAAGGTTTTCATAAGTTACTCAATGAATCAGAAGAGGTTCAGAGAGAATTAGCCTACCCTGGTTCCCTTTTTTATTCTAAAAGTAATCATGAGTTAATTATTAATTTATAACAAAATGAGGGAAGATCCTTCATCATTTTTTTTTACTTGAAAGCAAAGATTTTTCTTTTATGAAATCCAGCTCTTATTGGCGTAGACAAATAGAAAGAACAAGGGATATTGGTTCTCTAATGTTTGTAAGTTGCTATAGAATTATTTTGTTGGTAATTTAAGGAAAGTTGAAATTCTATCTGATGGTACCTTGAAGACAGCAGACCAAAGCCACAAAATAAACAGAAGTTACTAACAAAAGTAATTGTAGACTCAGTTTTGTGAAGCACAAAAGAACTAATATCACTAAAGCCTGACCACACTGTCAAATTTAAACTAAACAGTGTCCTATATGCTTTGAAAGTAAAAGAACACTTTCTACTCTAACTTTCCCCTAGGCAAGCAGGTAATATGTCTGGTGTGGGGCACCATTCCTGACACTTAATAGGTGTTCAGTAAATACTATAAAGTGGGTATATAAATACAAAAAAGTGATTTAGAGCAGTGTTTTTAAAGGGAAGTCTGATGCAGGGCAGGGTGAAGAGTACCAAGGAAACTAAGGAATCCTAAACAACTATTTATGGCTCCTTTGGTAAAACATACATTAGGAGAAAGGCTAAGACTTTCTCTGCCTATTCATCATTACGCTCCATTGTGGTGAAGCAGCTGGGGCCTCCAGACATCTTCCCAACACATCAACCATTTCTCTCATCTATAATTAGTGTTCTTTTTTGTTGTTGTTGCTTTAAAATCTACTTTTTGATACTCTTGTCATTCCTGAGTGATCACCACAACCTCTTCCTTTTTTTCTTATTGCTTCCTTCTTTGATTATCCCTCTGTGTTGTTGTCACCATGCCTCTTCTTCTCTTTTACTCCTCCCCTATAGTTTTTCCAGATAGATATTTTTATTTCTTCCCCATCTTAGGCCAAAAGTGGGGGGAAAAAACATTTTAGTGAATGATATGTATTTATTAGTCCTCAGTTTATCTTTGATATTTATTTCATTTTTGTTGTCTAATTCAGTGAATAGAAAACGTGATGTTTAAATTTTTAAAAAATTTAATTAATACTCATTAGGCATTCAAAATTTGTTGAAATGCATGACTTAAGAAATGAAATATTAGAACAAATAGCTTACAAGCTACCTGGACAACTTGTTCTCTTTGTCGAACCTATTTTTCCAGTGGGAAGCTGATACTTTCAGCCAACATGAGACTATGGGGAATCAGAGAGGAAAGGATTTGGAGGGAATAGGAGGAGACAGTATGTGCCATCCACTCTGTGGCTAAACTTGAGTTGCATGTAAGTTAGAATATTATGTATGTAAACCTGTCTATTTCTATGCAGTTTTGGCTCATTTTCTCTGAATTTTGAGTTTTAATTCATTGAAAACAGAGTAAGAGGGATTTTTGTTCACAGAAGAGTGCAGAGGATCAGCAACCCTATAAATAAGTCATAGTGGTGACTTTAGGTGTTTGGACTAACTCCAGAACCAGAATAGAATAGCAGCAAAGAAAATGGGAATAAAAGAAAGAGAAAATAAAGGTCAGCTGGGGATGCTGACTCCTTTCTGACCAATTCCCTCTCAGGAAATGATGGGAATTGAGGAGGCTTTAAATTCAGAGCTAAAGCCAAAGAGGCCGACAGCATTGCATATAACTATTTATGCCTCCTGATTGCTTTTTTCCTAACCCTGAGTCAAAAAGTTTGTTGTGAGTTATGTGACTTCTGAGATCATTTTCAATTCTAGAAAAGTAGGACTGTTTTTCCTTTCCAGACCTCCCAGTGTGTCTAATTTCTTCAAAACACTTTTGGAAATTTTATTAGCACATTCAAGTGGAAAGAATATGGACACACAATTTTAAAATCCTGGGTTTGAATCCAAAGTGTATCCTATTTGATGCTGTATTATTCTTGCTAAATCATCGAACTTTTGAGGCTTACTTTCCTCATAAGTATAAAGGGGCTAATGAATACTGTCTTTCTATCTCATGTGCTTATTGTAGAAAATTTAACTGTACCATTGGAGATGTATGATATTGTGTTGTGATGGCTTATAATATTCTCTAATTTATGTAATTGTCTTTAAATATATTTTAAGATACTTGAGGGCAAGGAGTATTTTGGGGGTAAGACCTATGGGTAGAATAAAGTGACTTATTCAGAATAATTCCTAAAGCCTGTAATTAAAAGCTGGGTGTTTAGTATCCACTGAATAAAAACAGAATAAAATTTTGTAGTCATTGTTGGCTTCTACATTATGCTCAAAATAACAAAATCATAAAGGCTCATTTTATTTTTTTAAGAGGTAGAGCTACTGCTAAATAATTTACCTGAGGAAAAGCTTCGTTCAATTTTATTGCAGAGGAGATGATGATGTTTATGGTTTCCTTCTACTCCTCTTCTGAACTGGGGACAGAAAGGAGATAGAAGCTGGAGTTAAACTGCACTGTACAAAGCATCCCGGAATGACAGCAGCTGCCGGTCCAGAAGCTACTGAATCAGGCCTTCTGAATCTATAAGTCTGGGGCTCAGGAATTTGTGTTTTCACAAACCCTGCAGGCGATTCTTAATACACACTCGAACATGAGAAACGCTGAGCTAAGTGTTTGGGATGATGCTTCAAGGGAGCCTCACTTTCATATTACCTTTTTCATTTTTTTCCCCTTCAGTTCCATCACCCAGGTTAAGGGTGTCACTTATTCAAATTTTCAAATGACAGCCTTGGTCTTGATAAACATACTTAAATTCATAAATATCTAACTATTATATCATCCTCTACCTATCATTGTTATATTAGATAAAATATTTATATAGTTATTGATAATAATTTAATATATGAATTAAATCTCTTTTAATGATTATTGATGATATAAATTGTGAAACATTGTGCTATCACTGAGTGCAGATAAGAAAACATAATATTGGTTGATTGTGGAAAAACATTTTGAAACATTCTAGAATTCTTTTATCTCTCAATGGAAAGTTTTCTTGGTTTGATGAAATTAGGTCTACTTCATTTCTGTTATATATCCTGATCTTTTTCTTCAGGAACTAAGAAGTGTCCGTATCTTTTAAAGAAATATTTATTCATTCAATCATTCACTTACTCTATGATTATTTGTTGAGCTTCTTCAAAGCTTTAGATACTGAACACCATGCTGGGGATTTAAGAATTAAAAAGATAGCTTCCTACATGTAATGTATATCCTGGATAGGATCCTGGAACAGTAAAATGATGTCAGGTAAAAACTAAGAAAACTTGAATAAGATAAGCGTTTTAGTTCATAATAATGTTAATATTGTTTCATTAACTGTGTCAGATGTACCATAATAATGTAAGCTATTAATAATGTAAGCTGTTAATAATGTGCCATGTTAATGTAAGCTGAGTGTGGGTATATGGGAACTCTGCACTGTCTTATAACTTTCTGTAAATCTAAAACAATTCTAAAATAAGTTTATTCACACACATACATTACCTTTACTCAAACTCTTTTCCTGAGAAGCTTAAGATCTAGTTGTAAAAAGAGACGAATCATAATAAAGCAAGATATTTTTCTCTATAGTAAAAGTTAACACGAGGTGCTATGGAAGCATAGAGTTGGGAATGAAAAGAGAACCAGAACTCAGTATTGCAGATGAATAGGAAGAGCCTGGGCATGAAGCGACGAGCAAATTGTGTTGTATCTTAACTTGTTTTGCCACAGTTCCTACCATCCTTTCACCACCATTCCCCTATATATAATGCACTGTGTCCTTCTTGAAATACAGTTACCCTTGGATATTTAATTGACCTGATTCCACCGTGTTCATTGTTCTACTACACACAATAGTATCACAAATGCTCTTTTTTTCATGCTAAATTAAATTGCCCCCAATTATATATGACTTTAAGGACGTCTCATTTTCTTTGTATGAGTAATATATAATCAATACAAATTCACAAGTAGGTTTTGAAATTTTTGAAGGCATGTATATTACATTTTATTGTTTGAATCCTTAGAATCTAACAAACTTTAGATACTTAATAAATTTATTTTATCGATTGCATTTAATACATAGAATTTAATTATCTCTATTCACATTAGTACTACCAATCTTAATTCTTTTTTTGAAAGCAACATACAAAAGGTTTCTAATAAAGATCTCAGAAAATGAGATGATAGGGCTTGGGGAGCACTCAGAATTCAAGAAAAATACTCAAGAATGCTTTTCTTCTGCCACTGCTCCAAAATGTTAAGCCCTTTTTTGGCTACAGGTCTTCTATTACAAAAGTTCTGAAGAGAAATCCAGAACTGCTTTGCAATTATTTAGAAAATATCTATATTTTACTGAAAGATGTAATTAGAGCCTTTAGCAGAGGGTCATTTAAATATACCTGGGCCATTTCATGATCAGTGTCACATTTCAATCACCTTTTCTTCCTGTTTGCTCTAGTCCTGATCTCCCAATGTCCAATGTAGCATCTCCTTTATTTTTAGAGTGATACGAAGAAAGAGAGACAAAGAATGCATAAAATTAATGACAAAACAGAAAGCAAAGGCAAGACTATGAAAGTGTAATAACTTACCTGACACCTTTGATTTTGAGGAATGCCTGCAATGACCAAAAGCAAGAATGTTTTCTGGTTTTTTTTTTTATCAGTTTATCCTTGTGCAAAGGTTATTTTAGGAGTAATTTGATGATGTTGCCTCTGTTTTGTGGATTTATTGTTTTAAAAGCATAGAGAATAATATAATGAGGAGAAAAAACAATGGTTACAAGTTTTATAATTATAGTTAGTTTATGCAAGATATTTTGAGTTTATTTCCTAACCCAAGTTAATTGAGAAAGAACCAAAGAACATTTTATCTTAAGATTTTATGATCTATAAGCCTTATAAAAATTGACAATATATTTTGAAATGTTGTATCTTTGACATTTTGTTTTCCTTTTTAGTACCATACTAATTAATCAACTATAATACACTTAACATGAAAGATAAAATTAATGGACATAAATAGAAATGTCAAAAGTGTATTCAGGAGAATGCACACATTTGCCACTGTCTCTTACTACTATAATAAATAAATAAATATGGAAATGAAAAACACTTGATTGTTTTATTTTTTTGAATCTAAGGTCAGGTTGTCAAAATAAATATAGAAAATAGAATCACTTTGATCATTCTGAGTAAGACAGAAATAATATAGTTTTTAAAGAAAATGGGAAAAGTTGTAAAATAAAAATGGTTTCCTTGGAAAAAGCTCTATTATTATTGATGAAACTGAGATAACTTATATTTCCTTACAAAAACAAAAAAGTGAAAAATAAAAAGAAAGAAAAAGTATTTCAAGTTTGCTGTTATCACGATGCCTAAACGTTGCACATATTTCTGGTCAGATGAATGGTTTTTGACAGATACTTTATAATTGCTTAAAATGGGTACTAGAATATTGAGCTTGCTGACAGTTTAAGGGTCTGCATAAATTTGAGTTAACCATATGTTGTGTTCCTAAAATAGCCATACTACCCATGTTTAAAATTTAAATGAAAAAGATAAAAAATGTTTTTTTCAAATTCAAATGATATAACTTTAGTTAATGATATACTCAACTATCCAGAAACTTGTCCTTTCCCATTAATAAGAAAACACAAGTACTTCCTTTTTATTTGTCCAGGATGAAGAACGAAAAAAGAAAAGATAGAATTAAGAAATCCTGGAATGGATATTATGAGCCACCAAAAAATATAAATTTTTTTACTATGTTATTACAGTTATGAGAAATTAACAGATTTAAACTTAACACGTTAGAATGCTTTGATTTCCTAGTAATTCCTCAAAGCAAAATTCACTGTAATAATATATAGAAAGAAGGAAAATATTATGGTTAAGTCAATTATGCTTACAATTAAAAGAATGTAATTATATCTTTGTCATTATATTTCTTAGAAATAAGACAAAAGTTATGTACTGGGCATCGCTTTTGACAGATTTTTTTGCCAAATGTTTTTTTGCTTTCTACAAAATGTGTATGCGCAAACTGAAGTCTGATTTATTTTAAGATTGTAGAAGAATTTTTGTATCTGGTGAATAAAAAGAGAAGTGCCTTAAGACTTAAAATCAATAAAGTTGGACGAAAATAAAAATTAAAAATTAAATTAGGAAATTGATACAAAGAGAAAATCTGCATACAAATAAAGCAGTTATCACTTAGAAACACATTAGATGCCTTTTGTAAAACTGGTCTTGGGATGGAAAATAAATAGAATACTAGGATTTATTACACACAGTTATGTGTTGGAACAGATAATTATGTTTACAAGAATTTACATTTTTATGTCAATGATTATATTATAACAGCAATATATATTTTTAGGCTAGAAATGCCATTGCTCTTTTAGTCAGCTAACTTATACCCATTGCATAGTTAGAACATACTTGATACTGCTTTATTTTTGAGTACCCAGGATACTGGTAAATGAGAAAATTTATACACAATTTGTCATTGGTGAAAACAAAATTCTTGCCAGCAAAGGCATTGCTGTAAAGCACTGTGTCCCCGTGAATGGTTTCTAGATACTGCAAATTCACTGCTGCCTTTTACTTGTGAGGCTCCCCAGGCCAAATCCAAATTCCCATTCACACTGCTAGCTACTGAAATTTCCCTTTGTCTTCACTACTTTTTTCTCTTAACAAATAAGCCCAGCTGCTACTGCAGCCGGTTGCCCATACTCTCCCATACTGCTCTTGCTGAGGATGGCAGCCAGAGCAAAGAATAACAGCTGGGATTAGCTTACTTTGGCATCTGAATAATTTGGGGTGAGTCCATTCCTAACTTTATTATTTTATTTAATTTTATAATCTTTCCTTCTGCAGAACTTTTAAAAAATAGATAAATGATGTTTTGCCAAAATGTTTTCCTCATCTGGCTGTGACTCTCTTTTACCTGGCTGCTCAAGGCAAACACACTGGTTCATTTTGCACATTATTTTTTCCACCTATAATCACCTTTTGGAAAACAAAAGTATCAAAAACAAATTTATTAGTATGATCTTGGACACGTTACTCAACCCTTCTCTGACTCAAAGAGGTGGAAAATAAATAGCACTTAGGTTATTGATTATGATAAAGATTAAATGAAAGAACATTTGAATAAATTTAGAATAGTGCTTGGCACATAGTAAATGCTAAGTAATTGTTCGATAGAATAAACGTCAAAGAGGGAGGGGGAGAAAGAAGAAGGTAGCACACCAAAGTAAGGGTGAAGCAAGAGGGAGGAAAGAGAAGAGGGAATAGAGGGAAGGAAGAGGGAGGAAGAGAGGGAGGGTGTGAGGGAGGGAGGGAGGAATAATTGCAGGAATGTGGAGAAAACATTAATTTCACTTATGCATTTAAGACCAACATTATACACTTGGCATTTTATATATCCTATTCCAACCAAGCAATCAAACAAAATCACTAATTAGAAAGAAAGACTGGAGTTTAGGAAAACTTGTGGAATTTCACCCAAATAAAGAATTTTATTGATGGTTAAGAATTTTAGTGATTTAAATTCTTTCCCTGGCATCCAGACAGGTGGTCAGACACATTTATCATTTTTAACTTGTACATTCTCATGGAAAGAGAAATCACTGCTTGATGAGGAAGTCCATTCCATTTTGAATGTTTTAATGAGGATGTATTTACCTACCTAATCCCAAATCTGACTTAATGTATATCTTCCACTCTTTAGTCTCAGTTCTTTCCTCTAATGCCCTCAAGGGCATAAGTCTTGAGGCCCTACAAATGTTTAGAGACAGTTATCATGCCTTTTTGTGGAGGGTGAATATTCTTCCTGCCATGATTATCTTTATTGTGCTGTTAGTGTTCTGTTCATGTTCCTCTCTTAAAATGGAGCACCACAGTCAATACTCAAGAGATTCCTGCCTTGTTCACAGAATGGTGCTGCTAACTGGTGACTTGTTTATTAAGGGCACCTGAGTTGACAGCAGCTTATTTGGCAAATATGCCAACCTACTTGTTTATGTAGATTGCTGTCAGCCCTTCTAAGGGTTTTTCACTTAGACGCTAAGCCAGCTCTTTCCTTTATTTCACATGTCTGGTTTATTTGCTGAAGTTACGAAAATCTCCTACTCTCTCCAATTTAGAATGTGGATAGTAAAAGTATATAGTACCTTGAAAAAGTACAGCTCTGGAGTGAAACATTCCTAAATTCAAATGCAATTTTGTGTTCTTGCTTAATTTTCTTAATATCAGTTTCCACATTTATTGCAATATGGTAACTAGTTAATTGGAAATGATAAAACTTACATTTGTTGTAGACATTCTTTTAAAGGAATTTTAAATTTAAAATATACATTTTTGGGCTCTCTAAAATGTCAGTTTTTGGAAGAAGTTAAACACAGATTTAAGACAATTTTTAAATTAGAATGTACAAAATATAAGCTTTTGGCTTTCAGGAAAGATTTAGACCAATAAATGTCATTGCTGATTTTTTCCTAAATACTTTATATTTATACTTTCTATATACTTTATATAATTATAGTAAATGAAAGATTAATTCAAAATTCTTTAATATGAAGAAGTAAAACACAATCTTTCTTTAGATCTAAAGTAAACAGGAGACTTTAAACATCTTAATAATTTTTATTTTAAAAGAACCTGGAATGGTCACCACAACAGAATGGCAGAATTAAAATATCATTATAGCTATGATTGCTTAATTTTGTAATTTTAATTTGCTGTCATTTTGCAGATTTGCCAGTTTCTCTGGGTATTTGTAGAAAGTTCTGTGTTTTAAAAAAAGAATCATATAATTTTTTGAATATTTTAACTCCTTGTAAACCAAATAGTAAGCTCTATAAAATTAATTCCATAGAAAATTTTATATATTAAAAATATACCTCATTAAAATTAAATTTAAAAAACTTTATTTTTACCAAACTTAATGTATTTTTACCAAACATTTTTATGGCCTCTGTTCTGTTTTTATTATAGGATTAACTTAATCCAGGCTCCTTTTCTATATTACTAGTTTATGAGTTACACTTTTTTGGAATTTTGTATGTAGAGGAAGAATGATTCTAAGAATGGTTAAACATTGTTGGCTTTATAAGGAGTATCACTATTGTGTATCTCTGCATACAACAGTTTTTATAGCACTACTCAACAATGTTTCAAATTTTACACTGTAATAAACAGGATATCTGTACTGTTTCAGAAGATAACACATGACAAACAGACTCACTGATCTACCATAAATCAAATTTGCTTTGTAGGGTATGTTCAGAGTGTTTTTGCAGTTATTATTAGTAAATTTTTTAAGTGCTTTCAAGCATATTTGAATGTAATATTTTTTCTCTAAGTTATATGTATCGATTAAAGAAATAAGGTCAACCTTTTGCTATCCTATTTTATTTATTATAATAATTTTATCAATATGAGGAAATGGAGAAATGAAAAACACTTTCCCTTACATTGTTACAGAGATTGTCAAAGTTAATTATCCTTTAAGTTAAGAAATTAAACAATTCTTTTTAAATACATTAATCTATCAGGCAAACAAAAAATATTCTATAATGCTATAGAATATTTTATATTCTAAAACACATGATAGCAAATATAATTTCTAAATCTAAATTCATGTTAAATATGAAGAAGCATTTTTTTCAAGTAGAGGTTTATAAAGCAAAATTATTTTATTGCTCTTCTTAATAGTAAAGAAAAGGAAAGTATAAGTTAGGAGAAAGTACAAAGACTACCTGAAATTGTAATACATACTTATGAGTTCCACTAACAGTTGTTAATATTTCAGTACATATGCATCCTTCCAGATACATAATTATATATTTAAACACACACATAATTTTTATAAAAATGGGTTCATATTATACATTCTGCTCATTAATCTGCTTTTATCTATTCTATGAAATGTTTCCATGCCAAGGATGAGTATAGACATATACTGCATCCCTTTTAATTATCCTATAGTATCACTTTGTTTGAATGTACCATAATTTGTGTACTCAATTGTATATTATAGGACATTTAAATTTTTTCTAATTTTACTTTCTTATTATAAATAATATTATGATGATAATTAATATACATATCATTTTGTGCACTTTTCTGATTATCTCCAAGGTATCAATTTCTAAAAATAAAATTGATTAGCCAGGTGAGAAAGTATTTTGAAAACCTACTAGTATAAATTGAGAGTAATATTATTTTTAATGTTAAATATTCCACTTTAATCCATCATATTCTTATCCAAGTATCACTTTGACATCAGGACACTTTAAATGCCTACTTTTTAAAGCAAGATTCATTTACATTATTGTGAACAATAGGTATACTATAAATTCTGATTTGTTTTTGTTAGTAAACATAATCCACAAATATCATCCAAGTCAAGAACAAAATTACCTCGCAAGATGTTTTGCATTCATTTGGATTCTTTTTCGTATGAAAGTCTATAGATAATTTCACAGAATAAAGAAAAAGAACCCTCAGTTTTATTACTTTATTCTATTCATTCTAAGCGATGTAGGACATATATGATGAGAACTCCCTTTGTATCGTCTAGGATTTATTGAATAAAACATAAAACATTTAACTATTTATGGCGTACCTACTTATATATTGAGTACCTATTGAATGCCAAGGTACCATTTCTAGGTGTTTGGATAAAATGAAAAACACAGTTTCTACTCTATATGTATCTATGTATGTATGTATCTATCTGCCTATAATTATATTATCCACAATTAATAATGCCATATCCTCTAACAACAGTACTTTTTTTTCCTCTTATACTTTTGCTTTGTCTTCCCTTCCAAAAATAATGTTCAAAGAGGGAAGGAAATAGTATTTTCTCACATGTGACAAATTCAAGGCAAGTATGATTACTTCCTCTTGGATATAGTATATCTGTAACAGACACGGAACGTGGCACTGGCATTCTGTACTTCTGAGCCCAGGCATAGCCTCAGAATCTTTCCACACACACTGCTTAAAGTGAACTATTATTTTTTTATTTCTCATTTTCTATTAAAAACATATACATAATTTGAACTATTTGAAATGACAGAAATGGGTTAATAATGAGCCCTCAGTAAGCTGAGGGCTCAAATTTATGGTTTCCAAATAAAATCTGGAACACTCATTTAAGCATATTCCAGGTAAGCATCAAATAATTTTTAGTTTGGGTATGTCCCAAATATTGCAAGGAGACATACGTATACTTAAAATTATTCATGTTTATATGAAAATTTTAATTGATTTTGTTTTTTGTTTTTGTTTTTGTTTTTGTTTTTTTTTGCTAAATAGTAAATCTAAGTATGATTCATCTATATTTTAGGAAAAATGACCACAAGAATATGAAACTAAATGGTCTACTTTGGGTTACATCATGAATTTAGCACATAATGGATAGCATCTACTTTATAGTTAAAATTTTGATTCATAGTAGATACTCACAAATGTTCATTCCACCATTTCCCCATTACCTTTCTTACTCTGACTTTCCACTACTCCTTTGTTGGCATCATCTTTTCTGTCATCTACCATCCCACTTTGACTATATAAGGCAGTGATGAGTAAAGCAAAAAGCAAGAGGATGGTGGAGAATTATCATTTCTCCCCTTTCCCCACCCCCCAGCCCCACCCACCCCAACTCTAGACGTCAGTTAAAGAAGGAAGGAAAAAGGAATGTAAATGGCAGACTCTGGGAAGCAGGTCTCTCTCATGAATTCCAGACTTGTGTATCCAGTTATTTGCTAAGAATATTAGTGATCTTTTTTGTAGCCTTCACAAACTCAGCATATCCAAAATTTGATTCACTATCTTCTACGCTGTTTATCCCCTTCCTCTGGTGTTTCCTATCACAGTAAATTGTGCATGCATTAACCCACCTGGCCCAGTCACAAATAGATAAGTGACCCTTAATCTTGCTCTCTCTCTTAGTAGACCCTACACGACTGACTCAACTATCTGCATTGAGTCAGGTGGTCATTGAGTTCATTAACACTGGATATTGTTTCCTAAATCAGTTTGTATCTCTCTGGTCTCCCTAATGTTTTTATGGTCCACCTGCTTGATTTTAATAGACTGATATCTTACTGTCAATCCAATGTACTTTTCATACTATAAGCAGAGTGATCATTAAAAATGAAAATCTTACTTGTTTCACTCCCCAAAATAACTTTTTAATGGAAGCAAACACATGACTTTTTAGAGATAATGTATACTTCTTGGCATAGTACACTAGGTTTTTTGTGAACCCCGTTTATTTTTCCCCTCCCTATTATACATCTTTTGTGTGTGTGTGTTCCAGTCTCCAGCACTGCAAATTCCATGGCATTCTGAAGATTGTCAAGCTTTTTCTTGCTTCCAGGGCTTTGTACATTGTTTCTGCTTCCTAGAATGTCTCTTCCTTTTGTCTGCATTCTCCCCTACTATTCTACTTACTGTTAATGTCTGCTCAGTCTCAGGACTCGATTTAGACATGATATGCCTTTGCGAGTCTTTCCTTAACCTCTGTAGCATTCCATGCATACTTTATTACAATTATTATACTGTTTGCACTTGTCTATCTATTAAGTTCACTAGGATAAACTCATTGAGAGTAGCGGCAATATTTTATTCACTATCTCACAAGCACATAGCACAATACCTAGCCAAGAGTAAAACCTCAATAAATATATGGATAAATGTGTTGTGCTATGATTAACTGGCCTTTTCTGGATGCTCATTTTATACAAGAAATATATGGGAAAAATAATATTTCAATGGCACAAAAGCATCTTTATCTAGCGTAGAAAAGCCAGAAAGAGCCTCTTCACAGATATCTCAGGAATTATTCACAAATATGTTTTCCTAAACTTAATTATTTTAGGTTGATAATATTTTTTGTTGTTGTGAAAGAATACTTTTTAAGCACTATTCTACTTTGTATGAATTCCAGATCCACATCTTTGTTTGGTAAGATCTAGCACATGAAGCAACCTTTTAAAAAGCCTATCAAACAATGATTTATAATTCCTTCCTTTATAAAATCACTTATATATCCTAATTATAAATTCTAGTAAAGGAAATGGAAGCTCTTTGTACTCTGTGGCATGGTTATTTGGTGGGCTATTTTCATTCCTTTATAGTCAACCTCCTTAGGACATCTATTAGCACTCATACATGAAATGGAAGTTGATTATTTCCAAAGTAGGATTATATACAAACACCATTGCAAAATGAAGATTATATAAAAGTAGAAAACATTAAAATATATTAATAATGAAAAGGAACATGTTGCCTACAAAATATTTAAAATTATGCTAAAATATATTGGTACTTTGTATTTTCTGTTTAGAGTAATAATTTTAATATCTATTTTGGATTTTAACCAAATTAGTTATTAAAATGACGGTAAAAGATATGAATTGGAATATTTGAAGATTGCTTCTTGGCAGAGGTGGAAATCTCATGTGGGTCTTGAAGGGTAGGTAGGACCTCAATAAAGAGAAAAGAAAAAAGACAGCATTGCAGGCTGATGCAAAAAAGAAAGAATAAGTTGGAAGTTCTGGATTTTAGAAGAAATCTGATCATTTGAAAAAGAGCAGGAAATAAGTAGATTGAGAGCAAATTGCCAAATACTTTCTATTCATTAGAAGATATTGAAGTGTGACAATTGTGATTTTGGTACAAATAAAAATTCAAATACAATTTCTTTTTCTATTCTGTCAAATGTCTCATCTCAGAATACATGAATACATGTCAGAATACAGCTTCTGCTCTAACGTATTTAACATGAGATGCATGATATTTCTATTTGATCTAGAATATACTTGTACTAAAAGTAGGAAAAATAGATTTTTTTCTATGTAAAAGAGGTCATAATATAAATGACAATTGCCCTAGTTAGGTCGTTTTGTAGTAATCCAAATGTTTCTCCGTTATGCATCATAATTACTGCCTCAGTCTAAAATGTTTTTGCAGTACAAAATCTTCATTTACCAAAAGCTTAAGAAAATAGACTCACACATAATTAACAGCATCTATTTACCCCCAACTAAACATAATTATTATAATCACAAAAACATAAATTTGGAAGAGACCCAAACAGATTACCTGGTTCATGGTCTAATCTCCTCAAGGACATACATTTAACCTACCATAAACCAGGTAATAACAAAAACTTTTTTTCTTAATCATTTTAATTTATTTCACTAACTTTAGGCAGAATTGTTTAAAACCATTCCTGATGAAAAAATTCCATTTAATAAATAAAGCCCTCTGGAGAGAATGAGATTCCACAACAGCTTTACGTATTAGCAGAGCTTAGTGTTTAGAAAGCTTAGTAAAAACAAATTCTTAATTATACCTAAGGTAACTTTCCCATGTTTCTTCCATTTGAGACCACTCTAGTGTTTTGCGGTTCACTTACAACAGTAGAATTGCTTTATAGTTGCTATAATCTGCTTTCAGGTGGGAAGGTGTGGGTGGGTATCTGTGTGCAAATCTCTCTCCTCCAGTGGCAAAATCATGATGGAGGTATATAAAATGTGGCTTATGAATGTTATTCTTAAAAATATAGATATCATTCTTCTTCTGCTAGCTTCTAGAAGCCCCCTGAACCCACCCATTGCTGCCTACATTAAGGTAGAGCCCACGTGAATCTATTGTTTTCCTTTGGGCCATCATTCAAACTCTTACACTTTTCCTAAATTTTCCTTATCATAAGTATTTTATTCAGTCTCCATATTCCTCAGTGCCACACTATCTGGTAAATAGGGGATTTAAAAACAACCTTCTGTGATTTGAAAACTATTTATAATGTAAACTGTAAAAACAGTATATTCACATTTTAGCACTATTTAGAGAGATCAAACTCCAAGTTAAGGAGAACAATGGTGGTAATTTCAGGCTACTTGTAGAGCTATAAGATATGTAGGTGCCATGGGAGCCCTTAGACTAGGGCTGGTAACAAAGTAAGTGCTCAACTAATATTAGCTACTGTTATTAAGTATGGAGAAGATGGTAGTTGTGGTGGTATTGTCTAAATATGTTAGAGCAGAAGCTGTATCTTATTCATTTTTATCTTCTGCATGGAATATAGTGTTTTGTTATATTCATAGCTATATTTAATACATATATTCATACATTCAATAAGTATGCATTTTCAACCAAACAAATTCCTATATTTAAGAACAATGAGTAGGAAGTTACTTAAGCATTGAAGCTTTTGTGAGCTGTTATTTTGTGAACTATTTATTAATGTTTTAATTGATCGTTGGGCACATGATAGGATTGCACATCGCTACCTCCCCTTGGAAGTTACCATGGCTTTGTGACTTGCTTTGACCAATTGAAAGAGGTCAGAATGAACAACTGCCACTTCTATGCAGAAACTGAGCTATGAGACCAAGTGTGATTTGTCATATTTCCTTTTCCTGACTCAGCAGTCAAAAATGCACTTGTCAAGATGGAGATTCTGTTTCCTGGGTCCTAGAGTTACTTGCTCGGCAGAGTCTCACTTGAAGACCTGCCTTGGTTATGTAAACTGAGATAGAAATTAAATGTATGTTGTTTTAAACCACTGTGATTTCCTAGGTTGTTTTTTATTGCAGCATAATCTGTCCTCTCTTGACTGACAATTGGCAACACATTTATTTGTGAAAAAAACATTTTTGTCACTAGACATGACTAAGCAAACTATTTTTTCCACATACAAATAAATTATATTCAGGTGTCACACTTTGCGTAACTGATTGTGTCATACCAACTTTCTCTATACTAAATTTGGTAAAATTCTTTTTTTACAAGAAACACAGCATCTCATATTTGAACAGGAAAACAGCTTTTGGCTGGCTGTTCACAGTGCTGAATTGAGAATAAAACTTAGCTGGCTATCTCCTGAATTTTAGCACTTTGGAGGAATGTGAGGAGCTAGACTTATCTATATATCACACTTCTTTTTCTCTCATCTTAGGCATTAAAAAGTACAGAGTGAAGTGACAGCTTGTGACAGGTATAATTGTTAAATAATCACTTGAGACTTTCAGGGGCAACCAGAGCAACTCTTTTTTTTTTTTTTTTTTTTTTTTGTAAGAGCAAGAAAGACTGCAGAGAGAAGATAATTCTTATTTCCAGTCTTCCATCTCACATACTTGGTATTTCACTGAAAGTTTCAACAATATTCCTGGAATTCTTATTCCCTTGCTTTTGTATATGAATATTGTTGTATACTTTAAAAGATGCTACATCCTTAAAAGTCATTTATGTTGCATTTTTAAAGTAAATTATTATAAAGAAAATTACATTTAATATCCTCTAATGGGGATGAATAAGAAACTATTATGAAATATATAGTTTTAGTGGCAACTAAGAGAGAAATGTGAAAAAAATTATTTTGAAATAATTGTCTTTCTGTTTACACCATCCACAAGAGTACTGTTTTCAGTTTAAGATTTACATTAGTTTTACTATCTTGGTGTTAAGAATGAAGAATTATCATAAGTTGAAATATGGATTATAGAATATGAAATAATATTAAATGCAGAAAAAATAGTAATCTTAATTCAAAAGCTTGTTAACCATATTATGGGTTATTTTTAGTCCTGAATTGCTATTCTCACATCATATTTGAGTAATCCTGTTTCTCCATGTAACTAGTAAATAGAGCTCCTTGTTTGTTCAGTTTTAGACAAAATGAGTAAAGAAAGAATACTTTCTGAAAATAGTAGTCATTTCATATTATTTTGTGGTTTTTAGTGCTCCATTAAAAAGAACATAGTATTGTTAGGCCTATTTCAAGCAGTCATACAGTCTGATTCCCAAAGGAAAATTGATATTTTTTCCCTGTTTTTTATTTATGTATATCTTACCTTTACTTCTGTATGTTATTTATTTTTTAATTGATAGGAGTATGGTGAGGGAGCAGTATGAGTTAAACAGATTCATTGGGAGATATTAAAAGGCAAACAGTGTTTGTTCTTTCATGTTTTAGAATAGTTATGATGTTAGGGTGCTTCTTCCAAATGAATAAAAATTACTATTTTTAAATATCTGTTATGAGCCCAATGATTTTGATGCATCATCTCAAATCCTCAAAATAGCTTTATAGTATTATTTATATTTTATGCATGAGATAGAAGAGCCTCAATTTTTTCTGTGTTGCCTAAGTAAAGCCATGTAGTTAGCAAATGACATAACTGGACTCAAACCCAGTGTCTGTCTGTACTTTCTGAATACAGCAGGCTGAACTATGGGTATTGGTTTTGAAAGATTATCTTCACTTAATATATTAGACTGTCTTTCCCACTGGTATATAAATTAGTATTCATTATATTTTTCTATATAAACTATTAGCTTTTATAATAATTATGATTTAAGGATGGAGAGATCTTGTAGGGGAGTTAATATATGAACTCTGAAACGTTATTTCCAAAGAGCTTGTTCTTCAGGTAAGAGTATACCTATCCTAGGAGTAAGCAGTTACGTGTTTTACCTCATTCCTGGTAACACTGGAGTCTTCTGTTTTTTAAAACTTAGGGTTAAAATGAGGCAAGGGAGGCTTAAACTGACTAACATACAATTACCAAAATCTACTGTCAGCATGAAGAAGGCAGTGGGGACTGAGGTTTGATCTTTTGGAGGGGTGGAGGATTATTTTTCTCATCACTTGGAAATAGTCGAATTCTGGCTGTGTGACCTCAGGTACTACAGTAGGAATGCAGGTGAACAGCAGGGTATAGAAGTATTGATGAGATTTCTTTTCAATAACTTCTAGTTTCTCTATTAAATATAAAACAAGGTTCTCAACTGTGGAAGAGGAGGAAGGAAGGAGATGTGTATTAGTTTGCTAGGGCTGTCATTACAAACTACCTTGGACTAGGTGGCTTAACAACTCAAATTTATTTTCTCACAATTCTGGAGACTAGAATTCCAAGATTAAAGTGTTGGTAAGGCTGATTTCTTCTAAGGCCTCTCTTTTTGGCTTGTGTCTTCACATGGTTTTCCTTCTGTGTCTGTCTGTGTTCTGACCTCCACATAAGGACATTAGTCAGATTAGGGCCCACCCTTTAATTACCTCCTTAAAAACTCTACCCCCAAATACAGTTACATTCCAAGGTACGGGGGGTTAGAATTTCAATATATGGATTTGGGGACATATTTCAGCCTATAACCCATAAGATTGAAAAATTCAGCAATAAGAGAGTAGATTTAAGAGTTCTCATCACAAGGAATACATTTTTTCCTGCCTTTTTTTTTTTTTTTTTTTTTGGAGGAGGGTATTTATATAGGATAATGGATGTTAACTAAACCTGTGGTAATCATTTTACAGCATATGTAAGTCACATCTTTATGCTGCACACTTAAAACTTATACAGTGCTGTATGTCAATTATATAAGTTAAACTAAGGGAAAAAAGAAAAAAAGCATTGGGATAGCTTAAGTTTAAAGGTTTTTTATAATTTTAATTAATTTTTGGAATTGAGGTATAATTGACATATAACAGTATATTAGTTTAAAGTGTACAGTATGTTTGTATAGTTGTATATATTGAACAACTATCAAAATAAATCTAATTAACCTCTATCACCATGTATAATTACAATTTTTTTCTTGTGATAACTTTTAAAATTTACTTTCTTAGCAACTGTCAAATATTCAATACAGTTAACTATAGTCACCATACTATGTATTATGTCCTCATGACTTATTTATTCTATAACTGAATTAAGTGTAAAGTATTAATAAATCTATTCATGTCAATTAAATTCAATAAATATTTTCTGTACATATATTCTGTAGTAGTACAGAAGATAAAATAGAAAATAATAATAGTAGCTCTAGATTTATTCACTATGTGTATACATGTACTAAATACTTTTTTCATTTGCTTTACATTTGTTATTTCATGAATTATACCACAATGGATTAAGATCAGAAAACTAGACAAGAAGGAAAGATCGGTAGAATGAGCTTTCATCCTGTCTTTCAGACCAAAGTCTAGTTTCTACTAACCTCTAATACAATCTAATTTTCTCTATGAAAAGTCTTTCGCCATTCTTTGTTTCAGATATTTAATACATAATATAATTTTTTTTGAAACTTAATATAATATAATTTTTTTTCAAAATTTATTTGTAATTTGCCTTTAAATGAAGATTCAATTATTTTCCAGAAATACCTTGATTTTATTTTACAGTTCATGTTAACATATTTAAAGTTTTTCTGACCTTTTTTAACTTATTGTCAATAATTATTTAGTATGCAATATTTAATTTTATTGTGGCAATGTTTGAAATATATTAGAAAATCAAGGAAACTTACAGCATGTTATTTAACTATTATTTTGAAGAAAATTTGTTGTCTGATCAACTTAGGATATTTATTTGATTTAAGACAATAAAGTAGTAAGCAGTTAAGTTCTGCCAAGATTGTTTTTTATGAGACTTAAATAAATCAAGCTTTAATTCCTATGAGGAAAAGTTTATTTGATAAATAAAATTTATAATTTCATTACTAAATTTATCACCAATGACCACAATATACAAAATATGGCTATTTAAAAGTCAAAATTAATAGGCTAGCATAATTTTATTAGCTACAAAAAGAATAAAATTGACAATTTTTAAAGGATAAAATATTTAATTATATTTGGACTGATGTATGTTAAAATAAGTATAGGTCTTAATTCTCTAAAAATATTCACAGGATTTAGATGTTATACAATTCAATTTCTCTATTTATCTGAAAATAATTCTAACGAAAAGGTTGAGAAAAAGTGTATATTGAATTTAAACTATACAGTGTGCCTTGAGCCACATCACAGTTGTTTTTATTTTTTTTTTAGTAAACTAAACCTTTATTGTTAAGTAGAATTTCTCTATTTAAACACTACCATTATCCAATATAAATCTCATTTTTTAAAGTAGGAGACTAACATACATGGTTTCAACATTTTTTATATTATTGATGGAGAATTTTTTAAACTTCATAGTTATGCTATATGATCAAATATAGAGCAGTGGTTAAAATATTATTCAAAATATTTTTTTAAGAAAGGTAATATGTATGTATAGGGATAAATTATACATAGCATAATTTTAAAATTATCTTTCTCAATGCATAGTAATTTGTCAGACATTTCTCTATGCTTTCTCAATACTTAGAAATTTGTCAGATGGCTTTACTTTAACTTCTTGGCAAGGCGTCCCTTGAATCCTTAAAATGAATGAAATTTTATGCTGCAAGTTATATCACAGTGTACATTTCTTTCACTTAGCTCTCTTAAACAATGAAATGAGATTTTACCAACTTTAAATGCTTAAATGTGCTTATAACCACTTGGGTTACATGCCATCTGAAAACTTGATAAATACTATGACTTCTCTAGAAAAATTAAAAACTTTACCTATACGCTCAAAATGTTGCATTCACATTCAAGCAATTCATGGGTTCCCATAAGAGAACCTATTAATCTTTTGGGCTTCAAATTAGTGCTTCTAGATCCACAATAAAATCCTGGTTATACCAATTATGACTTATTATCTCTATGAAATACTATATACACACACACACACACATACATATATATATGGAGCAGGGTGAATATTTATGATAAATTATGAAAAAAGAAAACAAACATATATGTACTGTGATCACAATGATATTTATTCTCTGACTAAAATTTTTAAAAATCAATATAAAACAAAAGTGGTCTTGTAATGGTAGAGGAATTATGAATAACTCTCTTCTTCTTTTTAAAAATTTCTTTTAATATTGTAGATGAAAACAGGGCTACATACTAAACCTGACATGCTCAGTGGAGGCCAGCATGGCGGGCTCTACAAACTCAGAGACTGAAAGTAACCACATAGGATGGTCTGAACATCAAAATTCCTAAGTAAACGGGAATCATGGCAGATAGTCATGTCTTAGGCCTGTAGCTTCCTTGACAAAGGTCAGTCTTTACCAAGTAAGACTGTCTATTGTCTTTGTGCATCTAAAATAACATACCTTTAAACTGTCAGAGTAATTTTCTTTTCCAGACCCCTCAGAGCACATCCATAGTACCAGAGCAGGGGACCACAGAATCCCTCATTGTTATCTTGTTCCCTGAATACTATCTCTATGTGCTGTATATTCTGTGCCCACTGAAGTAAAAAAAGTATGTATCTCTTTGTTTTATTTTGTATCCAATCCCAGAGCTATCCCTTCTTTGCTTTCTCCCATCCCCTTAATCTACCATTAATGGATTTCATGTAACCCTTCTTATGGCTTCTTCTTTTGTTCTAATGTATAAAATGAACTGCAAGATTGTCATTTTCGGGAGCATCTTCTCAAATCTCTGAAGTTTTTGCTTGCCAGGAATTGTTATCAGTTTGACTCAAATAAGCTCATAAAAATTGTCCACAGGCTTCCACATTTCTTATGTTGACAATGCTATATTGTTTTATATTAAAAATAGTATAGTAATATGAGAAAACTGGAAAAGAGACAACCTAAAACCTGGACAAATGCAATCATTTCTTAATTGTTCATTGAACATCCATTCTTGCTTCCTTCCATTTTATTCTCTTGAATGAAGCTAAAGTAATCTTTTAAAAATGCCAATCTGACTAGAACACTCTTCTAATTAAAACTGTTCAATGGCTTCTAATTGTTCTTAGAATAAAAATCATGAATGTGGTCTCCAAGATTCCTCTTCATGAGATAGCCTGTGCCCATCTTCTCACTATTTTCTCCATCTCTCCAGCCTGTCCCTCTTTGTATTCCTGCCTCTACACATGACTTAACACATCCATTCTCTTGTTATCCTGCTGTCTCTTCTAAATTTTATTCATTCTTTGGTTTCAACTCCAGCTTTACTTCTTCAGAAAATGTCATATTTATCCTCCAGCTTGAGAAGAGTACTGCATCATTTACATCTGTAACTATCTGATTTTTATTTCATAGCTTTTTAAATAAATGAATGAATAATAAACCTACCAAGTTCACATTTTTATAAAATTTTAAAAATATTAAAAACATGGATTTTTATGGTTCATATATACAATGGAATATTACTTGTCCATAAAAAATGAAGTCCTACCATTTGGAACAGCATAGATGTACCTAGAGGTTATTATGCTGAGCGAAATAAGTCAGACAAAGACAGATACTATATGATTTCACTTATATGCAGAATCTAAGGAACAAAAAGAACAAACTAATCAAAAATAGACTCACAAATATAGAGGACAATCTGGTGACAGTTGGAGGGCTTGGAGAAAGAGGTGAAGTACTAAAGAAGTACAAATTAGTAGTTGATAGATGGTCATAGGGTTGGGGAGCACGGCATAGGGAATACAGTTAGCATTAATATAATGGCTAGGTGGAGAGCTAGAGCAACGAGAAAATAATCAGGGGGATTGTTTCATGAATTATATAAATGTCTAACCAATGTACTATCTACTTAAAACTAATAATAAAATAAAATTTTAAAAAAAGATTTTTTCTGTATAAAGTAAAGGTGAAGTACTGCAATTATCTAATTTAATTCTTATAGACAGTCCATTTCCGTTAAGATTAACATGTGTAAGGTAAAGCCTCTTCAGTATAATACAATAATGAAATTACCAAGATAAAGAAATTGCTCAGTCAGTGGAGAAGATATTTACAACACTTACCATTTATGTCTTGAGATTTAGGCTGATAAGATAACCCCCAAACATTTAGTGATTTTTATACATTCAGAGAAAGAGTAAGTCAATTAAGTTGAAAAAAATTGAGCTAAACATGTTATTTGTTGTCATGTGGATAGATAAGTGACTGATTTAATCTGTACTTTTTAAAAGTTACGTAAATATTTCCTTAGGTCATTTCACACTAAGGAGTTCAAAAGGAAAGACAAATTAGCTCAGTGGGAGCTAATTTCAGCATCATCTCAAAGGCTGAAGTAGCACTCCTGAGCTCATTTAAAAGTTCAGTCTTCCTGAACTATTTCTATTTGTACCAACCAGAAATTGTTGGTATAATCTGACATGACATTATTCCTGAGACTTAGCATTTAAGGAATGGGAGTATATTTCACATCCTGAATTATGCTGCAAATAGCCTAAATGCAACACAGATATCATAAAATTACACTAATTTTATCTATAACTTCAAATATTTCTTATAAGCTTCACTTCAGTAGATCCTATTCTGTAACCTAATATTGGTCACAATGTAATATGAGAATAGAAAAATACATTTATTTGCTTAAAACAATAATTTCTAATCTGACTTTTTTTTTTAATATCATGAGATTGCCCAGGAAGGAAATTAATGAGCTACTAAAATATTAAGACTGAAAAATCATCAATTCAGTGGCTTTTTGTAGATCCCACCAAGAAGAACCATTAACTACTTTGTTTTCATCATTCTGTAACTCAGAGCTTTCAAAGATTTGCAGCTTGAGATGAATCCAAGACAGTAATCTATAAGTTTTCAACTTTCTCATCAAGTACAATTACCAGAAGCTGCTGAATGCCAACTAGATATGTGATGATGACTGTTCACCAAAGTGTAATTGGGGTGTTGGGTTTCAAAACGGTTGCTAGAATATTTGGATGTCAACACTTTATTATTTGTTTTGATTGGTCTTAATTTTAAAATAGTATCTCCTTACATATTTAGGAGTTCATATAATAAAAGTTTCTATGAATGTCTAAATAGTAGTAGAAAACCACTGAAGTTTAAACACACACACGAACAAATTGCATCATTTCTACTTGGGATGAGGAAGAACCTTAACAGCCAGGTAGCTACCTTTTCACAAATTGTAAACAGCTTGATTCAGAGTATACACATAGGACTGAAATGGAACAAAATATCCGAAGAGAGCAGTTTTCTATATATATATAGTTATCATTTTCTCTATGTAGTTATTATTAAACTAATTTACTTCACTTTCAGGGGTAGGAAAAAAAATGTCTCTGTCCTCCTCTAACTCATACGCTTTGCAAATGCATGAATGCACTTTATTCTAATGGTTAAATAAAGGAGCATCTCTTTATTCATTGTTAGAACAGTTTTCACTTTCCAAAAATGTGGTCATAGTCAGGTTCATTACCAGAACCATACAATTAGTGGGAATCTTAGCTCTCTGTACCTGAAGGAATTTCTGACAATAGATGATTTGGCAGAATAAGCTCTACACAAATTTAACTCCCTATTTAGTTCTTTAGCACCTTAATTTTCTTTTTATAGCCTTTAAAAATCACTCATATGTGCAAGAAGAGTAGCCAAATCCAAAGAAAAGTTTGCAAGTGTTTGTATAAATACTTATTATAAGTGCTGTTGTGTTCCTATAGAGAGCCCCAAAGATTGAATGGGAAGGTTTTTATACAACATTTTAGAAGAATGAAAAGGTTTACAGCAAACAAAATAAAAATTTTGTCTCAAAGGATTAAAAGATATTTGCTTCTGTGAGAAAATCATTAAGCTTTTGGCCTTTTCCATCATACGTTAGGTAGAACTCTACCCATCTTACTGCTGATATTAGAATTAATTTGTTAAACTACTAAACTTAAACTAAGATTACAAACAGAGTACCTTATGATATTCTCAATAAAATGCCTATAGCAGCATCCAGTTTTGTTCTAAAGAGATATGCCATTTTTCTCTATGAATAGTTATGAGTTATTTAAATAGTTTAGCACTTAAGTCATAAGAATGCAAAACCTCCTCATTCCTTCTACTGAGTAGTAACTTAGAGATATTCCTATTCATGGTACAAAACAAAAAAGGATATGCCACAAGGTTTCATGCCTTTTTACTCCCCTCCTTTTTTTTAGGTTTCACCTCACTAACATGCCCACCATGAACTGAAAATAACACAACACTCGTATTAATGTATGAACTTCAGGGATTTTTTTTTTTTCATGCGGGATATAATGATGTATAGTAGGGGACTTTGACCAGAAGGTTAATGGTATTTCATGGAGAAATATAATTTGGGTTGGAAGTTTACTGAAGAAACATTATACAATAAAACTACTTTGTCCTGGAAAAGTATCTATGCATAAAACAATACAGAACTGCACATTTTTAGTAGGCTAAATTTCAGTTTTAATTTCATTTAACAAATATTTTTGAGGACCTACTCTGCGCAAACTATTATATTCAAATGGCTCAAGTACAGTTTTAGCCATTAAGTGACTTATAAGGGGAATAATAATATATGTAAATAAATATGAATGACATGGGCAAATGTGGTACCACAGAGACATTACAAACAAAACGTGGGAAGTCACAAGAAGAAACTAAGCTAATGTCTAACAGTGCTTAAGTTTAAATTAAACTGGAACAACCAATTTTAATAGTTTTAGTTTTTAAGATTAAAGTTGATAGAATGCTCTGATTCTAGTGTGTTAGCTGGCTCCTTAATGAACACTCCAAAAATATGATTAATGCTGGCACATCTCGAATTATGTCATGAAATTAGAGTCTTAAAATTAAGCACATATCTAGAAAGAAATAAAGTGCTTCTAAGTGTCCAGTGCTGTAGACTCCTGAAGATGAGATGAGGACACATATTTTCTGAAAGGAGAAGGGGCTGTGGAGAGGGGCATGCTCATCTGAAATTTATTGAACACTTACTAGTTGAAAAAAATTGTATATAACATTGAGAAAGGTTTTAAGAAGGCAATGGTAGTTCATATGGCAATTGTGACTTGTGATTTGTGACTACCTCAAAACTACAGAGAATATGGCCTGTTTTATCACAAATTTCTACTTTATTACATTGGTGTTATTTACTTTATTGTGTCTCCCATGATTAGGCAGGACTAGAAACAAAACTACATTGCTCCTATCCTAAAACAGAATTAGAGAGACAAAATTCTCATGCATCCTACCCACAATGTAACCTGGAGCATATAGGAATCCTCCTTACTATTCTTTAGAGTTAATTAAAATATTCCCCTCCTCCCTCCCTCCTCTATCTTCTTTTCCTTTTCCTCCTTCTCTTCCTCCTATGAGTGCCAATAGTAAGGGTAGTATATAAATAAGTATAATTGTCATGTACCAAGCTCTTACTATATATCAAAAATTATTCTAACAGCATCAGTTACATTATCTTTTATCCTTACACTTCTGCTTCAAGGTGCATTTTTATGTCAGATTTTTTTCAAGTAAAAAAAAAAAATAACTTGTACTAGATTAAACTAACATGGCAGATTTATTGTAAAATAACGGATGGTTCATAAATCAGAGAACCACAATGTAACCAGGCCTGAAGAAATGAGAAGAATCAGGACCTGAGAATATATGAGGAACTCAGAAAGAAGGCTCTTATCTTTGCTTTTTTCTGTATATCTGTAGCTTGATTTTCTCTAGTGTTAGGTACTCATGACTAAAAAAAGATAGTCACTCTATGGCTTCAAGAGACTAGCTGACATTAATGGCTATCTCTCAAGCCCAAGTCTAAATTTTTAGAAAAGAAAATTTGACTATGAGAGCTTGAGTCAGGTATCCAAAACTGATCCAAAGAACTTCAGCTAGAGAGTCAGGATCACTTAGAATACACATGGGGGAAGAGTGCTCAGAGAAAGCGATCTTGTGTAATTCTCTAATGTAAAGATACATCAAAGAGGGTAAGTAATTTGCCCAAGTTCATACATTAAATAAATGACAAAATGAGATTTCAGAACACAGATTTGTCTGAATTTAAAGCCCAAGTATTTTAATTAAACTGTGTTGACTCTTGTGTTAGTTCCTTATTGCCACTGTTTCAAATTATTATAAACAATGTCTTTAAACAACACAAATTTGTTATCTTACAATTCTGGACATCAGAAGCCTTAAATAAGTTTGAAGGGCTATATTCCTCCTAGAGGCCCTATGAGGAATCTATTCCCTTGCCTTTTATACTTTCTCAAGGCCTTTGTAATTCTTTGGCCTGTGCCCTTCTCTTACATCATTCCAACCTTTACTTTCATTATCAGATCCTTCTCTTATTCTGATCCCCTTGCCTCCCTTTTATGAGGACCCTTGTGATTGCATGGATCCACCAAGATAATCCAAGATTATCTTCCCATCATAAAATCCTTATCTTCTTTACATTCCTAAATTCCCTTTTGCCTTGTAAAGTAACCTGTTCACAAATTCCAGGGATTAGGGTGTGTATATCTTTGGGGAGGCCATTGTTTAGCCTATGATAGCTCTCTAGATTCTAGTTCATTTCTATTTAATAATGCCATTGGAATTTTTATCACTTTTTATAACTTCACTTTCTACCTCTTTCTGGTTATCCTATTTCTCTATAATTATGACCCTATTTGGTAAAAAACAAAAAGCAAAAAAAAAAAAACAAAACTATTTTTGTTTTATTTTTATATTGCTTGAGATTCTGTAATGCTTCCAATAATGTGTTGTTGTTGTGGTTGTTGTTGTTATCTTGATAATTCCTAGATCCTAATTTCTACTGTAACCCATTTATTCATTGACATGGACTTTGAAGCAAAGTTTTAATTTCAACAGACAGGGTTGAGAGTGAAAAGAGGGTATTTCATTTTGAAGGATTTTTATAAACAAAGGCTCAAAGCAAGATATATATGGTATAGCCATAGAAAATATGTCTTTAGGGAATATTTGATGGAAGAACAAGAGAGGAAAAGTGGATTGAGAGTCATATTTTGGAAGCTTTCAAATCAATCAGTAGTATATTTATATAATAAGATTGATGCAAAAATTATCCCAAAATTAAGTTTTCTACAAATCTATTAATTTTAAAATGTTTATAATGTGGGAAAATGACCATTAAAAAAAAAACGCTGGCTATTCTTTATGTATACATGAGTCCTACCTTTAAAATTCCATAAAGGTGTTTCAAAAACAATTGTACTATTTATTACTTATTTAGATATAAAGATGAAACAGACACATACACATTGACACACATACACTCACAAAGCCAAAATAAGATTGGAGCACTATAGGCATACACCTGTGAACAATGATTGTTTATTCTGCTTATCTTATTTTGTAGTTCTAATGATTTTTAATGGTATTAAAAGGTGTTCTGAATATGAAAATTAGTTTGTATGTAAACTGTTAGGTGGTAAGTTTTCAATGGACCATAGATACAATCATTTCTATTGTGTTCATCTTGGGTAGAACGATTCATATTAATGTTAGGAAAAATCAACTTAATTTTACTCATTAAAGACCAACTGTGAAAGTATTCAATAGCTGTAAATCAACCTTGGAGCAAAAGTGGGTTATTGAATTTAGGCTCACATTATAAATGAAGTATTTTGTCAACCAGTAGTTTAAAACAATTAAATTACTTCTCTCCTGTGTCTCATATTCACATAGGAAGTTCTGTACTTTTGCTTAACCACAAAATACTTTATCCTCTAGAAGGGGAAATAAGTAATCTCATAGCTTTTTATGAAAGGAACATTGTATTATGTGTAACTTAATGTTTCCTCTAGATTTACTATTTTAGAAAGGGCTAGAAGTGGAAAATACTAGACACTAGCGACTTACAATGACATCATTCTGTATTTAATTAAAATGTGTCCTTAATACTTCCTTAAGGCTTTCAAAACCATATAGTTTATCTAATTTTTTACTTTTAAAAACTGTAGCTCTTACAATTTTTATATTTGAGGTTAATTTTCTAAAATATGGTAAATGATAAATCCAAACATTTAAGAAAATTTAACTCAGAACTGTTTTGCCTACTAAAATTTTTCTAATGAGTGTTTATAAAGAAAAATTTTCATAATGTTTACTGCATATTCACTTAGCTGATGTTTATTAAGTGTCACGTATTTAGAGATAAAGTCTTATCGAGATATGAAGTCTTAGAGGTATAAAAATACATAATACATGGACTTTGTTCTAAGAATAAAATTTATATACAGTTAAGTATATAACATATAATTGGGTAAGTGCTGATAAAAAAGTGCAGAGATGTTATGGGAGCACCGAGGGATGTCACAGCAGGTTTTCTGGAGATAAATTAAGTTGTAGTTAAACCTTAGGAGCCTTGTTGATTTTGAGCATTTGGTCCCTTTAAGAGAAGATTGGAATTCTCCCAACTTAAGCTCTGCAAATGCTCAGAGCAGAAAACTGCAAGCATTATTAATGCAGTACATTTCCAAAGGGAGGACTCTAGCCTGTATAATAGCGTTGACTCACCATTGATTTTTATATATAAACACTAACTCAATTATCTACATGGGCAAGGAAAGAATGGATGAATAAAACTCAATATCACTTTATAAAAGCCACTAGTATGCAATGCTTTATGTTATTTAATATTTCAATGCTTTCCTTCATTAACTCATATACTAAAGTTGACCAATAGAATAAAATGGCATTATTTATCATGGTATCATTCTTAGAATCCTTTAAAGGATCTCTCAAACAATTATATTTTGATTTTATCAACACTTGAAGTATATAGAAAAGTACTAGAGAAATGCTAGATCCAGGATCTCACTGCATTTCAGTTTTGGCACAATCCTTGTGCCATCTGGACGATCCACCCTAACACCTGCCACTGCAGGTGGATTTAGCTCACCTATGCTCTAGCGTTCCAAGCTTCAGTGGAACCAACTTCCATAAATCTCTATATTCATGAGACAATATAGTGTATGTGAGAACATTTTATAAACCACAATTGATATATTATAATGAAGCTTTATAATAACAGCACAAAGTTAATTGTAATGCCTTCCAAATATTCATATTCCACTTAATTTCCAGAGTAACCACCAGATGCACATTTTAAAATTATTTTTAATTCTTTGTCTCTCATATATATTTGTTTGCATATATATGAGTGTGTGTGTATATATATATATATATATATATAAAATTTTCCATTAGAATAATTAAGTTTTTTCTTTATATCAAAGTATGGAATAATAGTTCGGTAGAAACAGTAGATCATGGTGGGGCATTATAATTGAGTTTGTTGTTAGCTTACTGTGGCTTGACCCTACACTATCTATAGAGTAAATTTTTCATGAATTCTCATTGTTTTACCGCAATAATAACCAAGAAAAGTATTGTTGTAATACATTGTCTTATATATGTTTAACTGAAGTTTAGACAAAGTTGAATATAGTCCAATAAAATGTAACATCAATTACTGGATGGAAATGGGTAAGAAAATTAGGAAGCTTACTAAACTACAACAGTGTGTATGAACAGGGTCATAGGACATTTTCTAATAGGTAGGTCAGCTCATGGAAGCTACAACTAATGAGTGAAAGCTGGTGAAATTGGAACTCGTTTTGAGCAAAACACAGTCAAGATGGTAAAATGGTTGGACATAAATAACTCAGTGCTAAGACAGTGCATTGATCTGATGCATTCTTATCAGAGAGTTCATAGAGATGGAAGATTACAGAATGAATATCACTTAAAGCTCTTCTTGGCAGTGACACATTTCAGCAAAAATAACTATCATGAACTATTAAGCTTTGTTTTATTTTTGTTGTTGTTTGTTTGTTTTTGTTTTTGTTTTTTTATAAAAGACCTGAGTTTTACAATGACCAGAGACCTCCATGACCAAGATCATGTGGTTTAAGTCATGATTTCAAATGCCCCCCCCCCCATCTAGTCTCACACACTGTGGCCATAACACTTTGTGAATCACAGTGCTAGTGTCAGAAGAGATACTTATGGAAATGTGTCTCTTGCCAGGAATATAAGGTAAGCAGGCATTATCCATAAAATAGATAATTGTGCTGATGGTTCTATAAGCTGAGCAATACTGTTCTTTTTCAAAGTGTCAGGCAATCACCTGTCCAATTGGTCTAGCCATCACTCTACAGATTTATTGAGAACAGCGCGATCATGACATTGAAGGTTAAACGGGAAAGCTATAATTGGGGTAAATCGAAGGACCATTAATAGAACTGTCAGGTAAGAGATCTCTCTAAAGACTTCCCTTAGGAATTTATTATTTTCAATTATAGTATTTGACCCCACTGGTATTGTTTCTCTCTGCATAGGAACATTTTAGGGAGGAGCTAAAGGATTCACACAAGTTCATAAAAATATAAGAAAGTCCAAGATGCCATCAAGAGATCAGAGGGCATGGGGTGAGCGCAGGAAAGACTGGGATGGACATTAATCAGAAGAGATTTCATGTTGGGTAGATTGGTGAATGAGAATGGGAAACTGGACACTTCTGGTCTGGTGAGCAACATCTCCTGCCCAGGGATTAGAAAATCAGGTGAAGGAATCAGGCTGGAAAGTAAAGATTAACAGTATTTTCTTGGATTTAGAATCTAGAAATAATGACACTCAAGCAGCAACAAATATTTCCAGAACACAATATTCTCCGTTGACAGGAACCAGGGTTTTTTGGAGAAGTGATTGGAGTGGAGCAGGGAAAATACAAGATGAACCTGGATCATGAATGCACTATAAAAAAAAAAGTAAATAAAAGAAACAAAAAGAGGCTAGAGAGAGAAAGAAGAGAGAAGGATTAGGGAGGAGAAGAGGAGAGAAGGTAAGAGAAGAAAGGAAAGTGGAGTGTCGAAAGGACACAGGAGCCAAGATGAAAGAGATCATGATAGCCAATGCCCGAACAATTTAAGCAACAAATAAACTATGACAGTACTGAATTATGACCAAAAGAATGATATAAATATCTGTGAGTCCATACTAACATAAATAGCTAAGTAAATAAGTAAGTGAGAGAAGGAATAACACCGTCTTATAGAAGAATTCCAATTAAAATATAAAAGAAATGAGGAAAATGGAAAATCAGCATTAGAACACCACAATAATAATTGCTGCAGGCAAAACCCAGTGATGAATTCTAAAATTATAGGAAAGAAATTTAAGGATACACCAAATATTTGCATAGTCACAAAATATCCCTTTCCAAAATATATCAGTTACAAAGAAAAATTGTAATGACTTTACGGTGGAGAAATCTCACAGGTACCACCTTAACCGAGTGATCAAGGCAAACATCGCCAGACTTATCAAATCATGAACTTTCTATTACGAGACACTGTGATGTGATGTGTCTCTGTAATATCCTTCCTAATAACACATAACCTTAAACTAATTTTGAGAAAACATCAGACAAACTCAAATTGAGCAACATTGTATAAAATAACTGATTAGTATTCATTTAAAAGTTTCAAGGTCATAACAGACAAGCAATGAATGAACAAATACAATCAAATAGAAGAGACTAAGGAGATATGACAACTAAAAGCAATCTGAGATCTTGAGTTGGATCCTGAAACAGAAACATGATGATAGTGGAAAAATTGGTGAAATTTGAATAAAGCCTTAGTTTAGTTAATATCATTGTACCAATGTTAATTTCTCAGTTTTGATAATGTACCACAGTCAGATTTTCACCTTAGGGAAAACTGCATGAAAGGTGTATGGGAATTCTCTGTGTTATTTTTATAACTCTTCTGTAAATTCAAAATCATCCCAAAAGAAAATTTAAAAAAAAATACATAATACCCGTAAGGAAAATAGAAATCATTTATATATCATGGAATTGTGGGAAATGCTGTTTAAACACTCTAAGATGCTTTGGTTGCAAGTAATAGAGAAATCAACTAAACTGTCTTAAAAATTGCTGATTTAACTGAAGAATCTTAAAAGTAAGGGAGCACTGAATCAAGATGTTGTTCAATAAAGACCCTGCTTCTCCTAACATAGGTTCTCTTTAGATTAGCTTTCCTTCACCAGCCACTTTATCCTCACCCTGGTAATGAGAAAGCTATAGGAGTTCTAGGCGGATCACTAGTGTCCAGAGTGAGGGGACTGCCAATTGCAATGGCTGTCTTTAAAAAAGTAAGGGACTGACTTTCCCAGAAGATCCCAGGAAACTTCAACCCCTCAAAGATCTAATTGGAGTAAATTGGGTTGGATACTCATCACTAAGTCAATTACATGAACAAAGCAAATCATACTCACAGACCATCTGTCATAGGCCTAGTTTCTAAAAGCAATCACTGGCCAGGGTGTTTCAACTACTATGCCCCTCTCCCTCCACTGGAGCTGAGGATGGGGTGCTGAGCTGTGGAGCTGGTTTAAGTAAATGAATTAAAATTAAATTCTTGGGAATCGGAAATGATTATTAGAAAAGAATAAAATAGTCCAATGTAATATATTTTTCAAAATAAAATTTTATACGTGATCTGGTGCTAATAAATAGATATCCTAATATGGAAACAAAGAATATCTGAAATTCACACCTTTCTGGAAACATTGGGAAGGTTTGCACTTATCCTCTTTACAACAGTGCTATAATTATTTCAGCAATCTGGTGAGACCCAGTGGGTTAACTCATTAGTTCTTTAAATTCCATCACTGATTACTCTTATCCGTTTCCACTTGTTTCAGTCAGCATCCTTGAAAATACATTTGTTTACATACATTTGGTACATTTCCCATCCCTAATTTGATCACCTTCCTGCTGGCTGAACAAATTGAAATTGTTCTCAAATAAGCTTCTCACCTTCTAACACACAAAAAGTCATATGAAAAGGAAACAAAAGAGTGTCTTTTGACAGAGAAGGTAAGAATATTCCATGCTCTCTAAAGAAAAACAACTTTAATTGGGATACGCTGGCAAAGTTCTCTATATTGGCACCATTCACTATATGGAAAAACCTGTTACTAATACTAGTAGATACTAATTCATATAATAATAGTATTAATAAATACTGAAACCATTGACACTAGTGAATGTATTGTAAAGAAAGGACATGACTGGTTTGTGTACCTCCAAACGCAACCATAACTTTTCACAAATGTGAAATAAAACCTTTTCACTTTTTAATATTCAAAATAGTATTATAAATTATCTACAAGTAATTATAGTTTTGTAAATGCCATCATTGAAAACAAACTTTCATTTATGCACTATGTATTTTATTATATATTTCTATAGTGTATTTAAAAATATTTTTAAAGATACGTGGATAAATTGCTCTTGCACTGAGTATGAGTTGGATCCACATCTGTAGATCTGAACTCTTTATCTCTAGATCCCGGTATCTTACTACTTGCTAGTTTTCTCTGTGTAGCTACATCTTGATTGCTCAAACTCAGCTTGTTTAAGATGCAATTCATTATAATACAACCCAAACCTGTTCTTCTTCTTGATTCTCTAGTTACTCTTGAGAACATCACCATCCCATTGTCATCACTAATTACTCCCAGCTTCTTTTCAGCCTCTACATGCAGTTACTAAGTGCTCTTGATTTTATGTCTCAGTATTCTTTTAATCTGGGCTTTCCTTTCCATTCCCACAATAACAACGTTGTTACAACAGACTACATAATTTTCTAGCTGGTCCAAAATTTTCTCCTTGTCCCAGCAACCCCCTTCCCTCAACACACACACACACACACACACACACACACACACACACACACACACACACACAGCTTTCAGAGATAATTACTACTACATTGATATTGATCTTGACACTCTCTGCTTCAAAATATTTGATGGCTACCTAGAAACTAAAGTTTGATAAACAAAGTTTTTCATCATTTGGTCACTAACGACTTTAGCAGACTACTCAATGAATACTTTTTAAGTCTCAGCTTAATTGATTTTATTCGTGTTCTCATTGTTAAAACATTTGTTTCTGTCATCCTCCAAGATGCTTTTTCTCCTATTTCACTTCCTTCACTGTGTTCATCAGTTTGGGCTGCTATATCAAAGTACCATAAATTGGGTGGCTTAAAAACACAAATTTATTTCCCGCAGTTCTGTTAGCTGAAAGTCCAAGATCAGGGTGCTAGCATGGTTGGATTCTGGTGAGAGCCCTCTTGAGTGTTGCATACTGCCAAATGCTTGTTGTACACTCACATGGTTTAAAGAGGGCAAGACAGTTGTCTGGGGTCCCTACTATAAGGGCACTAATCCCACGCATGAGGTCCATAGCCTCATGACTTAATTACCTCCCAAACATCTCCCCTCCTAATACCATCACGTTTCATGTTAGGATTTCAACATATGAATTTGGAAGGGACACAAATATTCAGTCCGTTGCATTCCCCTACCAGGTTTTCTTCAGCTGTTTCATGTGTCCCCTTTATTATCACTAACACCTCTATCATAATTGCTCTCCAGTACCCTCAGCTGAAATATTTTCCTGACTCCCAAATCTACCTAGCAACTGTCTACTACTTAATATATCCTCCTGGATACCAATCAAACATCACTTTCTTCTTCTCACTAAATCCCTCTATATTTAATCATCAAGTAATGATAATTCTACCTTCTAAATATTGTTGTGATGGTAGAAAAGTTCCAAGCCTTTTGTCTTAATCTGGGCAATGGCCATCAGTGGGGGTGAGATAGAGAAAAAATGTAAATTTAGATTTGTTATTTAAAAGTTATATGATCCTCAAAAAATGTTAAAAATACAGGATGACCTCCATAGTACTTTAAAACCTAGAAATAATGAATGTTTTATAAATATAGTAAGCAAAGTATTACTTCTAACAAACCCATTAGCCTAACCCTAAGTATATATTTATTAATTTTATCTAGCTTCTATCCATGCTTAGCACAAAGCATAAGTTTGATATCAAACAGTAATCTTCATTTAGAGTAGCAGAATAATTTATAAGTCCCAGTTTCATTCTTTTACATATTAATTATTTTTTCAAAATAAAAGCATTATCATACACAATATTTCTAATGACGATTGGAAAATTTCATTCTGCTCTCCACAATCTCTGTCAAAAATATCTGTTAACATATTAACACCATACTATATTAATATACCTATACTTATAAATATTTTTATTGCCACAATTAAAACAGAACATTATACTTATAAAGCAGTGTTGTGGTTATGTTTTTTGTATGACATCCGCAAGACAGATTTATGTTATAACTGAATCAAAAATATTTGATTTAGAATTACATATAATAAATTGGTGTACATTAACAAAACAATAAAATCCTTACCCAATCATTTCCCCATTTGCTATATTACAGTTATCAAATAGAGCTGTAGTTCTGGTTTCTTAAGTGACATAAGCATTCTGTACTTATTTGATCATTATGAAAAGAAAAAAAACACTTTGAAATAACAAACAATACCTGTTTTTATATTTTTGAAAAAGTTTTAAATGTTTATTTTAGTTTAAAGCATGTAAATTGATAATATTTGATTATTTTGCTTACAAAAATGGTGGTTTGACATGATTCATATGGTTTGATCCTATCCCATGAACTCTACTCAAACTATTTGCTTAATTTCCATGTTTAAAAACTATATTATATAAAAATGTTGAAAGGATATTTAAATTCAGCTTCACCAAATGGTAGCTAAAACTATTTTTGTTAATACTGTATTATATATAGTAATACATGTAAGTCATAAATATAATACAGATTTTTGTGTTTTACCCCTTCTTCAAACTTGGTATTCAAACACTAGCCACATTCTTTAAGCAAAGTGAAGATCGTAGTAATTTAACAACAACAAAAAATCTCACCACACTATAAAAACAATTATAACTTGCTGCTGATAGCAGGTCCTGTGATATCCTATAATCCAATAAATATTTGCACACATGTAAATAAGTTTTTAAACAATTCTGATGGTGTGTTTATATTTTGCTTACTTAAATTGTGGCAATTTTATTTGTACTGGCAGTAAAACTAAGTATTTATTTGTCTGTCTTTTGGAGAAATAATCTTTGTAAATAACTTTAACATAAAGTTATAGTGTATGGATGACATATGGAAATAAATTGGCAGATATTTAATAATTCTTCATCAAGAACTGGTGGGTTAAGAGTAATTTATATACTTGATATCAATAAATATAAAATATCTCATTGATTAGATATTGATTACATATTGAAATAATATTTTGGATATATTGAGTTAATAAAACTATATTATTAAAATTATTTTCACCTGATTCCTATTTAATTATTTTTTAAATGTAGCTCATAAAAGATATAACATTACATTGTTGTGTGTGACTAACATTTGCAACTTGCATTCTATTTCTGTTTTACAGCACTGTTCTTAATGTGTCATGAGGAGGGCTGATGAGATTTCATTTGTATGAGAGCTAAAGCAGCCTCATGTAAAGGCCAGTAGCTGGGTGTACTGTGATCAAAGTGAAATTTACCAAACTCAAACTGTTAACTCTCAGAAACAAGAGCAATTTTAACCTTATAGATAATTATAATACATATAACTAAGCTTATAGTTATAATATATAAATAATCTCATAATTATAATATATAAATAAATATATAGAGAGATAATAATCTTAGGTGGGAAGGAAACTCACTCTAAAGAAATAAGAGAGGAATGTAAACCAAACAAGAAATGATTATTTGTTAAAAGTCTGAGGTAATTTCTTAGTGTTGAGAGTAACAGAAAATCCTGCCAATCAGATTACCTTCTGGGACTAGTTATAATAAAGAAAGAGTAAAATTACAATTAACTTAAGAAAATGATAATTGGCTGAGCTGAAGAAGTACCCTGAGAGCTGAAGGTGTTCCCGACTGGTTATTATAGAATTGAATATGAGAGTGAAGATTTCTACCCTTCTTTCTAGCTCATGCCCCAAAGTTCAGTGAGCTGCCAAAGATAAGTGAGGAAGGAAGGCATCATCTTTGGATGGTTTGGAGGATGTCACCTCAAAGACCTAGGTTTATCAGTTTCCATGGGGAGCATCTGAGGAACAGGACCCTGTAGTTGAAAGATTCTCTCAGGAGGTTCAGAAAGTCGCCACGGGGATCTGGGGATGAGATTTTCAGAGAGGACACTAATGGGGCTGGGGCTAAGATTTCCTTTTATTATTTATTTATTTATTTATTTATTAATGATCATTGTTTATTTTTCTACTTAATGTGATCTAAAGGCAAATGTAAACTATAATTTAGAACATAATAGTTATCTAAAGTCCATTAAGCTAGGGAAAAAGGGTCTAACACCTTCCATCTTTAAGCTATTAGCAAATGCCTCTATAATAATGTGTGACTTTTTGTCATCTGCTTAACTAGTGTGGAATACTAATGAGTGACGTTGATTTAATATTCATATTAATTCTAGAGACTCCACATTAGCTAGACATTTTCTCAATGTCTCTACTCAGAGAGGTAAATACTCAGCTGCTTTAAATGACAGTTTCTTAACGTCCATTTGCCTAAGCATTCGACTGCAGAGTTTTTCACAATTCTTATTTTTTTAAATTGCTTTTTGGCTTCTTTAAGCATGTGAGAATCAATTATTATATTCAACATAAAAAGAAAGACATTTAACATTAAAAATAAGCCAGTAAAGGGCTATTAGTATAGATATAATCAGTCTTACACCAATAAAAAATAATTAACTTACATATATATGAAAATCAAATTAATGTAGTGATAACTGAAGCATAAAAGATTATGAAAAATATAGAAGTTACTGCTTAGAGCAGCATTTAACTATTTTAATTACATAAGTAATTCTCCAATACCTGTTTGGGTTAAAAAATCATACAGTACACATGCGTATTTTGAAACTTATGCATCTTTATTCCTATTATATAATCACTATCTCTAACATTTTTGTGGCATACTTTCAAACTCTTTTCTACATAATCTCATATATTTACAAATATGCTATTAATGATTATGTTTACATGTATGTATATTTACATGACCATATACACATAAGTTTTTATATTGTATGTAAGGTTTTTAGCTGATTTCTATATAAATGTGCTCATACCAAATAACAGTAGAAGATTTGGGAACTTGATTTTCAATCAACATATCTGAGATTCTTTTCATATCACTATATCTATATCTACTTTACTCTTTTAAAGGACTTCTTAGATTTTCATAGTATGGATAAAACATAGTAAATAGTGTAAAATAACTTTTAATAAAGTTTAAGAAAGCAAGTTACTTTACTTAAGAGAGAATAAACTTTATTTTTTTAGTCCAAAGTATGTGAGCTTCTGAGGGTTTCAGATATAATAGGTTGACATGTATTATCGTGTCCATTTACATATAAGAAAACCATGTCTAGAGAGCATAAGAATATTACTCCAGGCCAAGCAATTAGTAAATTGAGCGGTGATGTCTGTTGGCAATCTTCCATTTAAGGTATAAAAGAATTGGTTCTTAAACTTAAATATATAGTTGTGATAAAGGAGTATTTCTGACTGAGGAAAAAGAAAACAAATACCCAACAGATTTTATGTAATTCAGATTGTGACTGGTATTAAAACGAAATTGAATCATGAATCCCTAAGTGACTAAGACAGGATGGTAGCAATTACCAAACATATGTACAGATACATTGCTTAGTTGAATTGGCATTTAAAAAGATATATATATATATTTAAAAATCTATTTGAGTAATCTTCATTTCTTTTGAAAAGGATAAAACTCAACAAATTCTACTAAAAATTATAATGATTTTATTTTAATTCCCTATGATTAATAACTGAAGACACATGTTAGAGTTAAGCAGTCCAAAAACAGAAACAGCATATGCATACCCACAGTCCTTTCCCTTCTTGCCTACTTAAAAAAAAAAAAAAAAAAGAGTCTGCCAGCTTGGCTCCTGGTCTTTACTAAACTTAATCGGGATAATGGGTAGAAAAAAAGTAGATGCCAGGAGTGTTAGATTGGATTGGAAAAAGCACTTTATTTCTGGAGAGAAAAGTAATAAATACATAAAGGAAGGAAAGAGAAGAAAGTTTTTGAATATTTGAAAAAAAAGACAGATTTTTTCAGGCAGCTTCTGTATAAATGAGGTCAGAAGACAAGAAGGAATTTTGCTGTAGGTTATAAAAGGGATCTCTTTCTGTCATTTAAAAAAGACTCTAGTAAAGATTGGTAAACTTGTTGTGATTTTTCAAATATGAAATTAAAGTGGTTAAAATAATTTTGAAAAATAGATTTAATTTGACAAAAAAGTATTCATTATACTGAATAAAAGCTATACTATTTGTATAAAATTGAACAAAAAAAAATTGGGTAAAAGTAAAGGATAGATATAGGAAGTATTGAAAAGAGAAATGTGAATGCATTACATGGTTGCTCAAGAAGACTTAAAATAAATACCAGGTTGAAGAGTGTCAGTTGAGAGTAATAATTTCTTAAAATATTTCAACATGAAAGAAAGAGCACATGAAAAAGACTGAAATGTAAGAAAAGGAATCTTCTAGCAAGGTGTAGCATAGATGTAACTGAAGAGAAATAGAAACCACATCATAATTTATTAACATGGAACAGGTGTGATTAGTTAATAAAGGGTTAACTGTTTTTTACAGATACTACAGTTAGCCCATGAACAATGTGGGGGTTAGAGATGCCAGCCTCCAAGCAGTTGAAAATCCACATATAACTGTTGACTCTCCAGAAACTTCAGTTGTCCCTGGGTATCCGTGGTTACAGGACTCCTGTGTATAGATGATCAAATCCCTTATGTAAAATAAAATGGCATGGATCAGTGCATACAGTTGGCTATATACAATCACAGATTCCCAACAGTGGATCAAAAATAGTGTTTTCAATTTTGCAGTTGAATCTGTTGATATGAAGGAATGATTATGTTTATTGAAAAAAAAAATTGGATATAATTGGACCTGAACAGGTTTAAACTCACGTTGTATAAGGATCAATGTTTTAAGGCAGTAAATAACAGGCACATAATTGAATTTCTGACCTAACCCAGATTTATTTCTGTGAAAAATATTAAAGGTAAAATGAAATTTAAAATATTACATGCAAAGTGATAGTAGTAGCATATCCTATGTATTTTTGAATTAGGTACCCCAAAATATTTAAGTTAAATATGAAAATGGATGATCAACATAATTCATAATATATTAAGAATATATTTCCTATAAACCTTAATGCCATGATATTAGAATTTAGAATACACTTTGAGCCATAGCTTCAGGAAATTATACATTAATAAAAAACTTTTTCATAATATTTTAAGTAAAATTATAGCTAACACTCACTGGACACTTACTATATTCCATGAATTTGCTAAATTCAAAGTAAGGTACCATATTAGCTCATTAAATTCTCTAACAACATTAAGAGTTAGTTACTATTATTATCCCAAACTTCAGAGAAAAGAAAACTGAGATATCTATAGGTTAAGTAACTTGCTATAGTCACTCAACTTCTAAGTGGTGGAGACCACATTTGAATCCTAGAAATCTGGTGTAAGAGCTTGCACTCTTAACTACTACTCACCATCGCCTCACTCAGCAGTTAATGCAACCTATTTTTAAAAGCCACAGCAAAGTTCATTTTTAGGGGAAAGCAATTACTCTTCAAAGGCAAAATTTTAAAACTGATTTGATGACTTCTAAGTGGAAGACTTTCATCTACATAATTATTTCTGTGCTTTTCTAATAATAAAGGGGTACTTGTCCATGTACCATCTAAAAACAGCTGTTATGCCAGATCTTAAAGACCATAATCTACTCTAATTGTTTGTATTTCCTGTATTCTCTATATACATCCATGATGAATAAATTGAAAATTAAACTTGCTTAAATTTCAAGGGACACTTCCTGATAATCCATAATATATTTCTTACAAGCCTCAAATAACTTAAAATTCTGTTAAATTGAAAGAGGTGGGAAATTATAAATATTCTTTACAAGAAATTGCTCAGCATATGATTTATTCTATGTTTGTACAGTTAACATTTGCTTCATGCAATGATATTATGCCGAATGGTCTTTTGTTTCTATTAGGTAAACTTTAGAAGTAAATAAAAGAGAATCAGTGAATTTTAAGAACTTCATAGCATCCAATTTTTCTCAGATGCATATGCATTCCAACCTTATTTAACAGCCTTCAATGTAAAAAAAAAAAAAAAACACAGAAATATGGCCATTTCAGTAAGAATGACCTTGATTTTCCTATGCTGAAAGAAATAACTTGAAGATAGCAATTTCAGAGCTCAATGAAACCTAGAGTCTGCATTTATATTGTTGAGTATAGAGATTATTTTCTTTGCTGGTGGATGGTGGGTAATGACAGACTGCACATAAGGAAACGGAAACTTGTAGATTTTTATTATAATGTTTGGAGGAAGATAAGTTTACTTAAAACAACCTCTATTATAGTCTCTTCTTTGGCTTACTCTTGGTCTTTAAAGATAGGATCTTACTGATTAAAATAGCATGCCAAATCTCTTTGGCTGCTTTAAAGTGATATAAACTCGAAACACTATATCAATGTAACAACTAGATAGGACCTTCAAGATTCTCCAAAGTTTACATTATTACTCTTTTGGTGGTCTCAAACACATTCTTGATTTAATGAAGCTGTGTATGTTCTCCTTAGAAAAGATATATTTGACTATAACTGCAACATCTGTTTCTTTTATAAATAATAAAAATGAATAAGACAGAGATGATGACATGGGGATGTGTGTTCAAGTAATTGCATTTATCTATTTGCATATACCTGTGCAGTGATCTATTTACTTTTTGTACCATGTGTAAATTGAGTTTAAGTAATCACATCTCTGCCTCCATTCTCACATCTCTCTTCTCTTTTTCTCTTCGTGTATCACTTATAAGAGGACACTTGTCATTAGACTTAAGGTCCATCAGAATGCTTTAATTTTGAGATCCTTAATTATGTCTGCAAGGACCTTTTTCTAAATAAGGAGAACTTATTTCCTAGGAAGATTGCATTCCCATATTCTGAGATGTGAAGGTTTTGGGGGATATCATTCAACCCAATCTAGTTACCATTATTGATCATTTGTTAGTCACATAGTATTGCATATATTTTTTCTTTCTATTTTACTAATATTCTGTGAAGTAGGTAGCAGGGAACCCATTGCAGATGAAGAATTTGAGACCCACAGAAGTAACAAACAGACTTCATACAGTTTAGTCAGTGGTTGAGCTTTGGCTTGATCTGTGTTCTTACTGTTCAAAACTTAATAAGAAGAGCTCAGTTAGTTACCCAAAGTAAAAACAAACAACCAAAAAAAAAGAAAGAAAAAAAAATAAGGTTTTTGAAATCTTTTTTGGACTTTGTGATTTAATAAAATAGAAAATATGTGAACAAACACAAACCACTGAGATACAAAATCGAAGGTACATGCAGTAAAGAAAAATATATATAGATATACAGTTAAGGGTGTTCAGAGGAAGTTGATTTACCCAGCCATTTTTCAATTTATGGTGTCTTAATACCCTAAGATGATAAGGCTGATTATAAATGTCTAATGTGACATTCTATTTCATTATTTTAGTACTCATGTGCAAATCTACATTGTCTTACTTAATGAGCATGCAATCATTTACTTAGTTAACATTTATGGAATACCAGAAAATTATGTTATACACTCAAGATGTATGGGGAAAAAAAGACAAATGTGGTTTTTGTTCCAATGCACTTGCTAGTGGGAGTTAAACAACAAAGAAATAAGAAGGCAAATATACAAAATGACTGCTAGTTTTAGTGAGTGCTATGAAAGCAATGGGAGGCTCTGTTAGACAACAGTGGAAGGGATCCTAATCTTAGTGGAATGCTTGGGAAGGCCTCTCTGTGAATGGGGCATTGTTGCTGAGGTGTGATCATAGAGGACTTACCCATGAGAAGAGCAAATAAAGAGTATTGTAGACTGAGGGAACAACATACTCAAATCACCTAAAACCAGACAATATTAACCATCTTCAAAAAACTGAAAACTGATTAGTATGGAAGTGTTACATACTATTAAATAGGCAAGGGCCAAAGAATGCTGACTCTCACAAGAAAAGGAGTGAGAATTTTATCCTGGTATATTAGGAAAATACTGCAGGGCGTAAGGAGGAAAATGAAGTAACTGAGTTCCTTTTGGGATGATCACTTTTGCCGTTCCTCAGAGCATGGATTGGAGGGTGGCAAGAGTAGAGAAGGAGGGAGAAGTGAAGAACTTAAAAGTATTTGCCAATATTCAAAGGTCACTTAAATTATCGCCTATCTCTGATGTATATATTAAGGGTACATTTTGCTTCTTAAAAATAGTTTATATATATAATTAACAATAACATACATACATATAACATAGGGTAGACATAGTTGTTTCATTGTTATCTTAAAGAGAAAATTTATCTAAAAATAATTTCTCTCAAGGAAATTAGATGGCCATTCCATCTCCCTATCACCTGGCTATCCAAAGAGAAATTAATTTATCATTGATAAATAGTGGTCATTATTTACCTAGTCTGAGCTGCTGTGCAGCTTTGCACTCACTGGCCATTTGTCCAAGGCTTTTAGTTTCCCAACCTGCACACTTTAGAGGTGTGACAGTCTACAGGACAGAATTACCACTGGTTATCAGAACTTCATTCACCCAATAGAAAAGGGAGGTATATGATCTTACTGTCTAGATTTTCATGTATTTAGACTTGAAAACTCTAAAAATAGGGTTGTAATTTGTGACTCAGGAAAACCTTAATGCAGTTAGTTTTCAATTCCATTTTTTATTATGAGGTCAGACTCCTATGATTTTATTTTTTTAAAGTAAATTATGTTCTTCCTTGTATTGCATTTTTAACTGCAATAAAAAGTAATGTTCTCTCCACGATTCAGAAGTTAAGGGTTACTGTACAGTTATGACTCCCTATTAGACCTGCCTTAAACACTTTAATATTCTTAAGATGTATAGTTTTATTTCTCCTCCCAGAAAATGACAAGGAATACTGTTGGTATTTTGCACTTAACTCAGTTACTTTTCACTAGTGAAAATAGTGACGAGACTTCCTATTGCTAAAAAAAATCCCCCAATAATTACCCTTGATTGTGGAATAGACAAACTTCTTGTGAATGAAATAAAAATATTCCCAATTCATTTCTACCTGTACACTGTGACAGATTGTTTCACATTGGTGTTTTAGTCCATTTTCTAAATAGTTTAATGATCAATTGGTCAGCTATTAGCTTTCATTTAATTCCAAGTTTTAATGATCACTTGCAGTGATATAAGTTTTGTCATTTTATATCATATTTATTTTTATATTTAATCTACAGATGTTAGCAAAAGTTTTTTTCATGGTACAAAATTCAGTTTATTAAATTGAAAACATTAAAAATAGTAGTTTGAAAATTTGTTTTAAAAAATGGTATATAGTTTAAACAAATAGATATATCCTAAAAAAAAAAAACAGTATTTGTAGCTTAAAACCCAGTGTTGTTATTTATTAGAACAAGTACTTCAAATAGAAAAATTAATAGAATTTACTCCCCTCTTTTCACAATGTAGAAGTTTAAGTTATAGGAAAAATCTTTCAAAGTCCATGGCTATAAATATTACTCTGAGCAATGCAGCAATCTGCTACAATATATTGTGTGTGGAACATTTTTAAAAACAATTTGTAATCTTTAATGATGAAATAATACACAATGATAACAACTTAGAAAACATGTATTGAATCTATTTTTAAAGCTATTTGAGAAGTTGAGGACCTCAGACATGATACGAATCCTTTAATGATGCTGAATCCTGTGAAGTTGTAAGTCTCAATTCCAGTTACCCTACAGAATGACTTTAGCATTCTGATATTACTTTGCAAGTCTAGGATAATAAATCAGTTTCAGAATAGACACATACAAGGCTTAATTTATGAAACTTTTAATTACTTGCAAATAATTTAACATCACTCTTAAATTTCAAATTCATCATCTAGGGGATATAACAAACTATGTGATAATAAAAATTTGACATAATTTTTGATATGGAATTTAGCATATTAATAGGTACAAGGATCAAGGATTTAAAAATAAACTTCTTGGCAACAGTATTCATTAAACAAACATTCACAGCATTTATTGTCTCATATTTGCGTGGAACAGGTGTTAAAAATGAAATAACATAGGGCTTTTCTTCAAGACAAAGAGAGGTTATATAAATTAACAGTTATAGTTCAATGAAATAAATACTAAGAGTAGATTAAAAAAGCACAGAAAAGACACTTATATCACTGAAAAGCTAAAGAAGGCCTCCCAGAGATAATTCATGACACTATTTGATGAAAAAGTTAGAACTAGCTATATGAAGGAGTGTTGGGGAAATGCATTACAGACAAGTGGCAAATTATTCAGTTACTAAGATACAACAAAGAAATGATGATAGTCTAAATGGAGGAAGGACCAGTGAAGTCAAAAGGGAAGGGTATATATGATAGTAAATGAATAGAACATACAGGATTTGATAAGAAAATGGAAACAAGGGAGCTGATTGAAAGAAAGGCATCTAGAATGATTTGACTTGAATTTATAATTTTATCTATAATGAAGGCTGTGATAAGGCTAAATTCACTTTTGAGCACATTATTTAGTTTGAAGAAGTGACTGATATAAGAAGGGTGAACTTGAGAACAATCAAGAAATGATAATATTTCTTGTGCAAACAGAAAATAAAGAAATTGGAATAGTCTACCTGTTTCTAATTATTCCTGTTGAGTTCTAGGAAGAATTGTGGATAGAGGGACTTACAATATCATCAAATTTATCCTCTTGCCAAAGTCAAATTTTTTTGTTATTGTACCTGACTTTTTAAAAATGTAATTTACTCATAGAACTAAATCGATTGTTTATTTAGGTACAGAGTAGAGTGTACTTCGGTTAACTAAACTGGGCAAAAACAAGAATCTATCATGTTCCTAAGAATGACTCACTTTTTCAATGAGTTGATTCATTGCTAGTTTTTCAAAAACAAATTTAACAAGCCAAAATTTTAGACTAGTGTTAGCTGCTTTTCCCGCTAGATGATCTTAAATTGGCTATGGTAAATGTGAATTAAGAAAGAAAAAATAAATAATTGTGGAAGTTGAAACTTGTTCCTAGAGTTTTTATTAAAATTTTCATTATATTTATAAACTAATAAATTCTACAAAACATTTTGCATTGACCTAAGATTTTTATTAACCATGTTGTCTTTTCCCATATTATTTAGCATACACCAATTGTTGTATTTCTACAAGTGATATGTACAAATCTGCCAATGTAATAAGCCAGTTTTAATCATAATTTGATTTATAATAATCTATGTCAAAATATACTAGACAGTTCTATAACTTTAATTTCTATTTATTTGTCTATATTAAAAATGGTAGGCTGATTTCTTTAAGAAAGTTTTCTCTAAGATTTTTTTAAATTTCAAATTTTAAATTTGAATTTGAAAATTGGTTGTAATTTTTAAAAAGAATATTCAAAATTCTCTGCTAATCCTAACTAAAGTATACAATTATTTAATTAAATAATAGATTAAAACATACAAGTAGATTGAATTTACATAGTTTATTATATAATATACAGTTATACATAATAAATAGCCAAAGTTTTTATATTTTTAAATCCCTGTTCTAATAGATTTAAGTATAATTAAATAATGTGTCATTCAACTATGGAAAGTAAAATCTAAGAAAACTTCTATCCAATTCAACATATATCTAAAAATAGTTAAATTTTATAACAGGATAAATTGTATTATATATTTTAGAATCTCTTAATAAAGCTTGACCAAACTTCATTCTTTGTATATTGAATACTACAATATAAATGGTTATTAATTAAATTTCTATACAATTCTGATTAATTCAAATAATGATAATGATTCCATAATTTCTGTTACTTTTATTATTCAAGGACGGACTTAACAAAGCTCCACAAGTTTAAAGTGCTGATATTTGAATAAGCTGTCTTTTGTTAAGTCTACATTTAATTAAATTTAGTCATAATACATTTTTATTCTAAAGTCTTCTGCTTTTTATTAGAGTTCTTTATTTTTAGGTTTTCTCTTCTTAGTTACAACTGCTTCCACTATGAGGACTTTGTTTTGGGATAGTTGTGGAAGAAAATAAATATTCTCTACCTTAATTTTGATATTAGTCTTTCATTTATTTTATAAATTGTAATGAGTGTTAAAAACCAGTTTTCTGTATTGAACAGTGCCTTTTATTAGTCTAAATATAGATTCTAGTTTTCAATAACTACAACAGTTAGAAAGATAATTGGCATAGCAATGTTACACAATATAGCCTAAGGAAACTCCTTGGGGTGTATGTAAAACATGTTTATTACTTCATTGTAATAAAGAAAGCTGTCATGGTCATACCTATGCAATGTTCTTTCATTAGAAACTTAGAAAACTAGAATTTATAAGGTTATATTCTTTTTCTTACAGGTGCCAACATTCTGAGTTAAAATTTAATATTTTTCAAATTCTGGAAGCTATGTAGATTACACACATTACTCAGAACCAATGTATTTTAGGTTTCTTTATTTAAAACTAAAAAAGGATAATGTTAAAATTTGGATAAAATTTTATATGAAGACAATTTTGTTATTCCCTTATGGTTTGTTAAAATATAAATACTCTAAGGTTATTTATATATGTGAAATATATAAAAGAATAACACAATATTATATTAGTTCCAACCCTCTGAATTGAGATGTTTTTTGACTTTTAATAATTTTTTATTAAATTTATTGAATTGACATTGGTTAATAAAATTATATTAGTTTCAAGTGTACAATTCAATAATAATCTGTGTCTTTACCACTCAAAGTCAAATCTTCTTTTGTCACCATATATTTGAACCCTTTTACTGTTATCTACCTCCCCTCAACCTTTACTTCTGGTAACCACTAAACTGTTGCCTGTGTCTATGAGTTTTTGTTTGTCTTGTTCATTTGTTGCTTTTAGTTTTATATCCCACATATGGGTGAAATCATATGGTTCTTAACTTTTTCTGTCTGACTTATTTCGCTTAGCATGCTTATGAGATTCATCTACACTGTCACAAATGGCAGCATTTCATCTTTCCTTATGAATGAGTAATATTCCATTGTACATATGTACCACATTTTTATCCAGTCGTCTACCAAAGGATGCTTAGACATATGCACCCAGATGTGCATTGTAGCATTATTCATGGTGGCCAAGACATAGAAACAACTTTTTCATTATTTAAAAAAAATCACTCTACATTCTCTCTCTTAGAACCAATTTTCCTCCATTTTTTCTTTAAACCTATTATCATCTATCACAGGCTCCATCTGAATTAAAATGAGAAAATAATCTGCCAATACTTTATTCTTTGTTTCAATTTTATTTAGTTTGGGTATATTAGATAATTATTAGGATATAACTCATTTGTGAAAAGCATTACATAGCTACATATCATATTATAGTAAATTTCTCTACCTGTAACATAGATGCAGACTGATCAAGTGGCTACTTGCGAGACATATGTGACTTCTATAATTATTAGAATATGTCTTGGGCATTGCATTATTACCCAGTATTTTTAGATTAACATCTTTAATCTTAGCAAGTTACTGAAATCCTATTGTTCAAATTATAATTTAAGCTAAAATAGCAATAAGTATATAAACTATACAAGAAAGAGCTATATACAATATATCATTTTTAAAACTTTCTTCAAAGTTTTGGTCCTGTTGGACAAAAGAGCTATATATTTTTCTAATGTCTATTAATTTGTCCTATATCATTCAATTTTTCTGAGTTTTAACATAAAATATGTCCCAACTCTTTTTGAGAAACTAAGGACAGTGTAGTACCATCCTGTCTGTCTGTCTGTCTATCTATCATCTATCTATCTATCTATCTATCTATCTATCTATCTATCTATCTATCTATCTTTCTATCATCTATCTATCATCTATCATCTAATCATCTATCTATCTAATCTACCATCTTTATATACATATCTATCATTATGTATGATACACATATTTATATGTAAATTTTAATATGATTATTTTAAAATTAGATCTAACTCTTTGATGTTTTGCATTAGATGATTACGTGCATATAATATATGTGTGGTGAATATAAAATGTATTGTGTAAGAAAATGTTAAATCCAATTTATAGATCTTCAATTGATATAAAACAAACATAGCTATCACAGAAATTATTTGAAATTTTATCTAATGATAACAATTATAAATATAGATGTTCTTTCAGCATAACACATTTTACACATTCATCTGGGATGTTAAAAAATACACATTTGTATGACAAATTTACTTATAGAAAAATACCACTAGAAACTCTTTGATAAGTTTTAGCTATCTCATACTTATCTATCCTGTGACAATTTCCTCTTTAGTTTTAGAAACAGAACCCCATGTTTTAGCTGAGCCTAATGCTGCCTATTTTAAAATCAACATTCACCAAGCTCCCTCATAGTTTATATGCTATTTACTCAACATTTGCATATATTTGAAATTTTCCAATAAAAGTTTGAAAATATGAACTGTCATAGCCCAATAGATAAGCTTCTAAAAGATACCCAGGTAAATTGCAGAATGAAAGAACAAGGTTTATAGTACATGAAAATGAAAATTTTAAATTATTTTAAGATGGCTAAATTTGTTAATAAGATTTAGTATATCTTGGCTTTGGGAGACAAACCTTTTGTTGATTATCATTTGTATAATTCTTACAATGAAATTGACTTACATATGTACTTTTCTACTAGATTTAAGAATATTACATATCCTTTCATAGTAATATGACATTATTCACTTAAATTTTCTTTTCTTTGTAAACTAATATAGCAATACATTATTTGAAGTCTCAAAGCAATGCAGCTGAATATAGTTAACCACTCAGAGCTTAATTATATAAATAAAACTCTTCACAGTGTTCTAAATAGCTGAATTTATCTAACTGTTTATGGGTTTGATGAAATTATACTCTGAGAGTGATAACTTGTATCCTTGTCCTTCGATCAAAAACTTATAAACTTTATTTTCTCCACAAATACAAGAAAAAATATCCCTCCATTTTCATTTATTCAAAGGGTAGAAAAATTCTTTAAAAGGAGATAGTATATGTCTTTGGTATTCAGAAAGAAAGTAACCCACGGTTTACAATAACATTTATTACTGACAACAGACTCGAAGGAGGTGTTCCAGATAATAATGAGTCCAATGGCTGACATAAAAATAAAAGAAACCAAATAATACATGAGAGTTTTGTATGTTAAAGCTCAAAAAGAGTAGAAAAGATAAATATGAATAAAATGTCTGGCACATGGAAAATGACACTTGATAAATAATTGTTGAATTTATAGCCAAACCAAATAAAACTTGTATCCAATAATCATAGGTAAGTAAAATTAATAAATTAATATTTTTATTAATTTAATAAAAATGACTGCTTTTTACTTTCTATCTAAATAATACAGTCTGCTTAAGATATCATAGTCCATAGAATATAATGCCATATTGGTTTGATTCTATCCTGTAAGAACGTAATAATACTGTGATCTGCTTCTATCCAAAGAATAATTTTAAGATTTTAAGTCCTTCTGCCACTTTCCTTCAACTAGGGAAAGAGGGTAGAGGTGTACTGTTATTTTTAACTTTTTCAGCAAGGCTATCTCTCAGGGTAAAAACAAACTTATGATGAATCAGATGTATTAGGCAAATGTATATTTCAAAGGGAAGTAAAATAGTAACCTGTTCTGAAGCCAACAACTAAAATGAACCACCAAGTAGAGAATTAATAAAGAATTTATTTTGTATTATTTCTTAGCAAAAGCTACTGTCCTCCATATTTCTATGTATTGTTCTCTATCGGTTAGCTTTTGCTGTGTATCAGATTACCTCAACATTTAATGACCTCAAACACTTCAGTTTCTTAGTTCATTGTTCTGTAATTGGAATGGGCAGTACTTCTGGTTAGTAATAGATTTGCTGATCTCTGTTGGGCTTTCTCAGGTTGGCTGGCTGCTGGATGGTCTAGAATGGCCTCACACATGTATGGCTGTTGACAGATAGTTCACTGTTAGACTATCAGCAGAGGCTCCTCACTTTTCCACGTGACTCCTCATTCTCCATCAGATTAGTATATCCTTGTTTTAAGGATATACTTGCTGTAGTCTAAGGATTACACAGCAAGAGAGAGGAAGTCTCAGTAGGTAAACACTGTTAAAGTCTCCATTTGTATACTATTTGCTCTTATCCCATTGCCCAAAGAAAAATCACATGGTTTAATGTATGTTTATGTGGGTGAGGATTACTCAAAAATGCAAATACAAGTAAGGAAGTTATTGTGCCTATTTTGCTAGCAATCTACCTAACCGTTTTACTTTTCGACCTCTAATTTTTTTTCCTTTTTCTTTCTTTCCTCAGAGCAAGGCCTCTCTCATTGTATATATTATGGTCTTTGAAGTCTCTTTTTTATGATAGTAATTTGTCTTTCATGGCCCTATGCCATCACATTTTCTTTTATTCTTTCTTTTCCTAAGGGAAAAAAAATATCAAATTTTATTTTTCTACTTTTAGTAAAGTAAAAGTTTTTGACTAGAAAAATAGAATTATTTCCCATTCTATTGCCTTGTCTTAACATTCTAAATAGTGTTGGGAACAAACTTGAAATGTCTTTCAAACGCAACGAGACCTGAATGATGAAAATTCTGCACTAAGATTTTTTAATGCAAGTCCCCAAGGATTTGGTTTACATTTCTATTTAGTAAAGAACTGAGATGAGATGTGAAGGCTAATATTTAAAGATCAAGTGCAGCCTTGGTATTTACATATAAAATGTTGAGCATTGATTAGAGAATGGAAGGCTTATACCTGTAAAATTTACAATCTTAATCCGTTTTAAAAAATTTAATGAAAACTTTAAAATTTCTTCTTTTATTGGCTTACAAAAGCCAGTAATAAAACTGATTAGAGCTATTTTTAAAATTATTTTACTCTATGAAATGCTAAGGAAACAGTATTATACATGATTAAAATAGTTTTCTAGTAAAAGTAAGAACCCAAGAAGATTGGAATATCTGATATATAATAAAGCAGCTATTTTTATTATTTTCTCCAAAATTGAAAACGATGCCATAAATGTATACATTTCTTTATATAAGATGAACTGATTACCTTAAAGAAGTAAGGTAAGAAAGCTAAAACAATAGATATTAAATAAGTTAAATTCTCTAATTTTAAAGGTTACATTTAATTGCAAACGTCAAAGAAAATTACAAGCATGTGCTCATTATTTGTGCCTAAGTCAAAATATCTTTATCCTCCTTTTATTTTTGTAACTGTCTAGACAATTTTAGAATAGTGACAACAAACTGGATTTTCTTCTCCATTCCCAGAATGTCAATATCTGCCAGAAAATATTAATTTTTCCTATGACAAAACTTATCTTAAGACAAGTTAAACATGTATGTATGTCCATACACTGATACATGTGGCATGGATTTTAATTTTATTAAATACTGTAGTCTATTAAAGTATAAATTTGATTAACTTTAGGTTAGTTAAATAAAGATGCTTGATGACAATAACAATTGACAGTGGCATTCTTCCTCAACATAAATGTCCGATAGAAACCAATTCTGAGCAGTCCCTACAATTTTGAAAACAATTCCAAAAATAAAATAATCAGCATTTAATGAGTACTTACTATGTGTTCATGGTGTATTATGCGAAGTTCTCACAAACTGCCAGTGTTCCTCTACAAATGAGGTGGTTGAGAATAAGAAGTTAACTTGCCCAATATTAAATAGCTGTAAAGTGTTGGAACCAAAATTAGGATTACTGTGCCAAAATTTTTCTCTCATAATTTATTTCTTGGATACAGAATTAAGATTGTCATAAACAAAATTTTAAGCAAGGAATTATATGTATGTAGCTGTTAATATACTGGAAAACCAAGATAAATATAAAACGATGTTGACAGAATTGGGGGAAGAAGTAGTTCTTCAAAACACACTAGAATTTAGAAAACGTAAATAAATTGCAACAAATTATCGACACTACCAACATAGACTGGCAGACAGCCATTAAGGTATAATAAAATGAGATTGTCTTGGCCTCGCATGCTAAAAACAAACCAGTATTTCACTGCTTTTGTAGGGGAAAAAAGCACAATACCACATTAGGTCATATTAGAACTTATATAAGATGACAAACCAAGAGTTAACATGTGAAGTACAATAAAATAGTAAGCCAATATATAATATAGATTTTGAAAAAAAATCACAAATAAGTCCAAAGAAGAATCAGTTATTGGTTATAAAGCTATAAATACAGCATATGAAAAAAAGTTAAATGAATTAGGTGTTTTTAGCACAAAAGAATGAAAACATTGGGTAAGGAGGCAAATGTGTAAATCACAGACAAATTTTAAGATGAGTTCACAAAACTGAATGATGGTAAAGTTTTAAATTCTCTGAAAAATCTTTGTAAAATAAATAATGTGAAAGTGATATTTTGTAGGGGCAAAAGGAGATCCTTCTTTACTGTCCGTAAGGTAAAATGCAAGAATTCCAAAGAAGTTCATAAAATTTCCACCCCTCAAAAGTGAGAAAAACATTGACAGCTGTTTTTTCTGTTTAGATATCCTGTAGCCTGTAGGCAAGGAAGCTGGAGCAGACATGCTATCAGAGCCTGTGCCACAAAAACGATATTAAAGTTTGTACATCAAATGTATGTTTTGGATACCAATATACAAATTGATAATGACTCACAAAAACATTAATATATTATGCATTTGCTATATATTCTCAAGAAATATTTTTTGAGTTCATAATAATTTCTAATCCTATCATTACTTTCTCTTTTATAAAGTATTATGATTCTTTTTTACCAACCCCATAATTGTAATCTTTCTATTACATCATTCCTGCAAACATATAATGAACAACAAATGTGAGCCAGGTACTAAAGTTATTAAGACAGACAATTTTCTATCCTCATAGAGCTGGCAGTTAATTGGGAGGAAGAGAATTGCATAAATGATTAGCTGGGCAATTGTTAACAATAGTGACTAAAGAACAAAAATATTTACTAAAAGTATTTTAATAATGATGAGAGTGTTATATTGATGGAAGACTTTTTTTAACTAATGAAAGTACAATGTGAAGAACACTGACCCAGAAAGAACTGGGCATGGCATTCCAGGAATGCAGTTTTACGAATGTATTTTTTTCTATAACACTTGAAGCTTCTTTTTTAACTCTTTGCAATATAATTTTTCCCCAGGTTATGGTTCATTTTAAAAAATGTCTTTATTTGCAAAATATATTTTGGGAGACTATCTAAAGCAATGGCCTTTTAGGGAAAGTGAGTTCACTGCCCACCAAAAGAGAATATTTAATCCTGTATTTTATTATATTTCCCAAACTGGCTTCTACATAGAACTCTAGGAAATTTCTATATCTCTTACTTGTTTTTATACATAATAGGTAGGACTGGTTGAAAAATAAAGGGGAAAATGTTGAATCTAGTTAAATTGTTGTCATCTTAAATTTAAAATTGATTGATTATATTTATTTTTTTGGTGAGTTGAATTTTAGGCACTATTCTAGACAGATACCACATAGGAGTTGATTAACAGCTTTAACTCCTGTGGGCAAGAAGAAGAATAATGTGAAAGAGTTTTATTTACGTCAAAGATAGGAAGGCCAAATAGGGATGGGAGCATCATTTTAAACAGCTATGTTGTTATATTTTTATATGGCTCAAGTATTGAGGATAGATTTATCAGAAATCTCGTTGAAGTTATTAGGAAGCCAGTTAGAATAAAGATAGATGAACTATTTGGACTGATGGCAAAGAGCAGTGATTCTCAATTTTAGCATGCTTCAGGACTTCATGAAAACCCAGTCTCCCCACTCCTGAGTTTCTGATTAGTAGGTCTGGGCTAGGACCCTAAAGTTTACATTTCTAATTCTCAGATGCTGCTGCTGCTGCTGGTCTGGACACAACACTGTGAGTCCCACTGACATAGAGTATGTCTATAGTAGCCTTTGAGTAAAAAAGTCACCAAAATAATAAAAGTACAAATAATAATAGTAGTGGCTGAGGCAAAACAATAACAAAGGAAAAAACTGTAAGTGTACTAGGGATTATTTCATTGTTTGCTTTGTCTACAGCCCGTTCATAGAAAAGTTGTCCTTCTACAGTCCTGATGCCTTTAAATGACAATGTCCTGTTACAAGTGATAATCGTGACCCTATAAGCTCTATGAGGCCAGGGACTTTACCTGTCTGTTTATGCCTGTATCTGTAACATTGTCCTTGATTGCACAGTTTACTCAATCCACAGGGTAAGGACTAGATTTTGACTCTCAGGAATCTGAACTGAGACATACAGAAATGCCTGTCCATAGTGGACACTGGAGCTATGAAGTAAACTAATTCCACCAAAATTATGAGGAAAATGAAAACCACTAGTGAAAAATAAATTTAGTAGGTAGAAAAGGAAATAGAGCTCAGAAGGTGTAACATTATCCTTGAGGGCAACTTGTCTGTATCAGATGACTTTTCGAGGTATTGAAATTTGCTCTATTTTATTTATTCTTCTTGGATTCTTATAGGATTTTCCAATATGTATAGAATAACTCTCCCCTCTCTCCCCTTTTTTGGAGATAGATTGGATGTGTCTTTGCTTCATACCACCAAAAAACTCACACTAGGACTTAAAGGCTTATTTCCCTGAAATAAATTACAAATAATAGCCACTTGTAAAGGTTGCAGAAGGCAATTGTTAGCTGAAACTAAATTTCCTTTGCTACAGATAAACTGTTTCTCTAAGGAAGATCCTCTGGATGAGATATTTGAATTGTCAATGTCTGCCAGTCTCAAGGAATAGTTTGGGTGGAAGATGTTTTTTTACGATAGTGATCCTTCTATAGTGGTCATTTTTTTAATATGGTTAATATTTTACATTTTAAAAGGAGTTTCTAAAAACAAAAAAATTTTCTTAGAGGGTAAAGATCTGAATAAGATAATTTGCACACATACACAAAATGAAATGCAAATGGCTTTTCAACTTGTTCATAGCATAGCAAGAGAAACAAAAATTAAAAGTACATTAAGATTAGCAAAATATCCAAAGTTTGAAAACATTATCTTGATAAGATTTTGAAGAAAGAGGCACTCTCATACATCTCTAGTGAGAATGTAGAATGACACAAATACTATGGAGGGGAACTTGGCAATATCTAGCAAAGCTGAATATGAACTTACCTTTTTTTTTAATCTAAATTAGTTTCAAGTATACAGTACATTGGTTTTATATATATATTATATATATATATATGTATATATATATATATATAGAGAGAGAGAGAGAGAGAGAGAGAGAGAGCGCGCGCGCGCAAGCACGCCAGAAGAGAGAAGGAGTAATTATATATATAGTTTATAAAACAATTCTCTTAATTGCTCTTTCTCTCTTCTGGCTCTCTACCTAGCCAATCTATTAATGCTAACTGCTTTCCCTATGCCCTGCTCCCCATCCCTGTGACCATCTATCAACTACTAATTTGTACTTCTTTAACCCTTTGCCCCTTTCTCCAAACCCCCTAACCCTCTCCTCTCTGCTGTCAACAGATTGTCCACTATATTTTTGAGTCTGTTTTTGATTAGTTTGTTTGTTTTGTTCTTTAGATTCTGCATATAAGTGAAATCATATGGTATTTATCTTTCTCTGTCTGACTTATTTCACTCAGCATAATAACCTCTAGGTCCATCCATGTTGTTGCAAATGGTAGGATTTCATTTTTTTAATGACTGAGTGATATTTCAATATGCACCATAACTTCTTTATCCCATCGTCTGTTGATGGGCATTTAAGTTGCTTCCATATCTTAGCTATTATAATTTGTGCTGCCATAAAAATTGGGGTGCATAGATATTATGAGTTATTGTTTTGGTTTTCTTTGGATAAATATCTAGAAGTGCAATTGCTGGGTCAAAAGGTATATCCATCTTTAATTTTTTGAGAAACCTCCATACTATTTTCCATATGGGCTATACGAATTCAAAATCCCACCAACAATGTATGAGAGTTCCCTTTTCTCCATGTCTTTGCCAACACTTGTTCTTTGATTTATTGATGATAGCCATTCTGACAGGTGTTAGGTGACATCTCATTGTGGTTGTATTTTACATTTATCTGATGATTAGTGACCTTCAACATCTTTTCATATGTCTATTAGCCATTGTATTTCCTCTTTGGAGAAGTATCTGTTCAGATCTTCTGCCCAATTTTTGATTGGATTCTTTGTTTTTTGTTTTTGTTGTTGTTGTTTTTGAGTTGTATGAGTTCTTTATATATTTTGATATTAACCTCTTATCAGATGTATCATTAGCGTATATCTTCTTCCAATCAGTTGGTTGTCTTTTTGTTTTGTTGATGGTTTCCTTTGTTGTACAAAACCTTTTTAGTCTTCTCAAATTATTCCAAAAAATTCAAGAAGAAGGAAGGCTCCCTAACTCCTTTTATGAGGTCACCATTACCTTGATTTTAAAACCAAATAAAGACATTACAAAAAAAGAAAACTATAGGCCGATATCTCTTGTGAATATTGATGCAAAAATCCTCAACAAAATGTTAGCAAACCAAATTCAGCAATACATTAAAAATATTATGATTAAGTTGGATTTATTCTTGGGATGCAAAGTTGGTACAACATCTGCAAATCAATTAATGTGATATACCACATTAACAAATCAAAAGATAAAAACCATATGATCATATCAATAGATGCAGTAAAAAGCGTTCGACAAAATTTAGCATCTATTTATGATAAAAACTCTCAGTTAAGTGGGAATAGAGGGAACATACCTCAATATAATAAAAGCCATACATGACAAACCTACAGCTAACATCATACTCAATGGAGAAAGGCTAAAAGCATTTTCCTTAAGATTAGGAACAAGATAATGATGCCCACTTTCACCACTCCTCTTCAACATTATATTGGAAGTCTTAGCCACAGCGATAAGACAAGAAAGATAAATAAAAGGTATCCAAATTGAAAAGGAAGAAGGAAAACTCGTTATTTGCCGAAGACATGATACTACACATAGAGAACTCTAAAGATTCCACCAAAAACTGTTAGAACTGATCAATGAATTCAGTAAAGTAGCAGGTTACAAAATTAATATTCAGTAGTCAGTGGCATTTTTATACACTAATTATGAACTTTCAGAAAGAGAAATTAAGAAAACAATCCCGTTTACAGTTGCATCCAAAACTATAAAATACCTGGGAATCAAACTAATTGTGGAGGTGAAAGGCCTGTTCTCAGAAAATTATAAGTCATTGAAAAAAGAAATTGAGGAAGATACAAATAAATAGGATCATGTACTGTGCTCATGGGTAGGAAGAATCAACATCATTAAAATGGCCATACTACCCAAAGCAATCAATAGATTCAATGCAATCCCTATCAAAATACCAATGGCATGTTTCAGAGAGATAGAACAAATAATCCTAAAATTTATATAGAACCATAAAAGATCCAAAATAGCCATGACAATCTTGAGAAAGAAGAACAAATTTGGAAGTATCACACTACCTAATATCAAACTATACTATAAGTCTACAGTAATCAAAATAGCAAGGTATTGGCATAAAAACATATACATTGATCAATGGAACAGAATAGAGCGCCCAGAAGTAAATCCATGCCTATATGCTCACTTAATATATGACAAAGGAGGTAAGAATATACAATAGAGTAAAGACAGTCTCTTCAATAAGCGGTGTTGGGAAAATTGGACAGATACATGCAAAAAGAAAAAAGAAAAAAGAAAAAAGAAAAGAAAAGAAAAGAAAAGAAAAGAAAAGAAAAGAAAAGAAAAGAAAAAAGAAAAGAAAAGAAAACTGGACTCCTTTCTTAGATCATATATAAGAATATACTCAAAATGGATTAAAGACTTAAATGTAAGAACCAAAACCATAAAACTTCTGGAAGGAAACACAGGCAGTAAACTCTCTGATGTTACTAACGGTAATTTATTTTTGGATATATCTTCTTAGGCAAAGGAAACAAACTTAAAAATAAACAAATGGGACTACATCAAACTAAAAATTTTTGCATAGTGGTCATTTTATACACTTAACTGAAAAATGAGATTCTACAAAGCTCACTCTGGTTGCTGCTACCTGTAGCCTTGGATGTGTACTAGGGATTCTGAATGCTTCTCGGCAGGAATCAGAGCTGGATGGGAAAATGTGCTGATGACCTTACTCTTAACTGTGTTGTAAAAATTCATTTGCTAGTGTTTGGAAAATTAGGCCCTTTTCAATTTAAAACTCTCAATAACAACAACAACTCACACAAAATGAAAACAAATGCAACCTAAAATCACCCTTCAAGATAAAGTTTTCAACATTAAGGTTAAGAAAACTCCGTGGTTTTAGATTGTTCTTTTAAAAACATTTTTTTCAAATATTGCCATTGAACCATTTTTGTTTCAAACATGCATATTAAATTCTAACTAAAATGCTGAATGTCAGACTGATGAATTATAAGTATTATGCTCAGTTATTCTTTGGTGTTGTATTTTTCATATGGCGACCTAGGAGCCTGATAAAAACCATGGACTGCATGTCCCCTCCTCAGGGGCTCCAAGTCAATAATAAGCTTAGTGAGAATTTTTTGTATGGCTTTCTTTCAAGAGGAGTTCTATGGCTAAAAATTTAGAAATTAAATTCTCAGATATTATTGGTATACTTCCCCACATATCTCAGCTAAAATGTCTATGTTTTCTGTTTTATTTGCTGTAAAATCTGTGATGCTATATACACAAGCTATAGGGTATCAGAAAATACCATTTTTGTTAGTATAGTGATAAAATACTCATCCCAAATGAATAGATTAACATTTATAATCAGTTTGTCATTATGCTGCTGCAGGTAAGATTGACACAACTTCCAGAGTGAAATGAAAATGCTGTCAGCTAGTTACTGTGAGAGCTCATGAGACTACGTAGTAGGGCTTTCTTGCAAAGGGCAAATACTTTTAAAATCAGCTTAATTCAAAGCATCAATTGAGTTATTGAGGGACGAGATATTAAAAAGGAAGTTGCCTGCTGGAGGAAAGAATATAATCAGGGATTAAGAGGCAGACAAGATTTGAAAAAGAGAGAGAGAGAGAGAGAGAGAGAGAGAGAGAGAGAAAATGAATTGAAAAATTTACAAAAGCCTGAAAATTCTACCATGAAATTATTTTACAAGCTTGACAGGGAGGTAGGCAGTCAAAATTCTAAGGGTATTAGAGGAGATCCCATGGGAATATTTTACCATAAATGAAAAATAGAGCAATAAATACTTTTTAAAAAAATAAGTTCCTAGTTTATTTTGTGGAAGATAAATCTCACTTAAAATAGATTGTTATTTTAGAGATCAAGGTGAGTTCTCACATCTGTCATGTTAAAAAAAATATATAGCTACCTCTATATTTATCCTGTATTTTCACACTGACAACCTTGTACATGGTTTAGTAAATACAGATTTCTTATTGGTTTTGTTAGTTCTATGAGAGCAGCTGTGCTCCCTTAACACAGTTAATGTATGCAATAAAAAGACACTAAAATTCTTATATCATATGTAATAATCCCTTTAGGATTTCTAGATAAGAAAATTCCAGTAAATTAAATTATACCTAGTTTATCATAGACCTTTATTCCATTTTTTAAAAACTATGTTTTGGAAAACAGTATTATAAAATTGACAAGATTAGTTTACCCCAATCCATATGTTTGAAACTCTGTAACACACTTCAAAAAAGATTAGTTAGTGGGAAAGTTAAAAAAGATGTAATTAGGAACAAAAAATTATGCTCAAAGTAGTCTTCTAAAAATTATTTCCTAGTGTGCAAAATCCATTGTATATAGGAAATACAATTTATTAAAAATGGAGAATAGTTTTGAAGAATATTTTAAAAGTTAAAGTCTTAGTTCTCATAAAAATTAAATAAACATGTTAAAGATTAATTTAACTCCCTAAAGAGAGAACTAGTAAGACATTATAAGCAGTTAAAATGAGTGCTAAGAATCACACATGTATAGAAAATAAAAAATTTTGAAATGAATTTACAAATAAATACAAAACCTCTCTGTCCACAAGGCAGTAATCAATTGTATACCATCGCACACATTTATATTTCTATAGGCAGAAATCATTTATATTATTATTAATTTTCTACATATGTAGCAGGTGAGCTAGACAGAACACTACAATTTTACTGTTTTTAAAGTATTATTTCCTGATAGTAATAATAGAGTATTAAAATAAATATAAATAAAATAAAACCATTAAGACTGTTTCATTTGATAATTGCTTTCATGTGCCAAAATGAAAGCAATTATTAAAAGTGTATATATACATTTATATATACATATAATATGTATATATAAATATGTATATATAAATATATATAAATAAATATATATTATATTATATGTATATATATTACATATAAGAATATATAACTATATATAAATATATAAATAAATATATATCATATTATTATAATTAGGTAATAATTATAAATGGATATATCTATATTCTGTCAAATACCCTTATAGAAAAGTGTCATTTTGCAGAAGAGAGAACTAGCACTCAAGAAGATAACCTACCTGAAGTCTCACAGCTAACAACCATCCCAGATAGGGTTTAGACTTTTTCTCTTGCTCCAAGTCCAGTACTATTTTTGCTACATCAAAATTAATGATCAAAAAAAGCAATAAGTAATAATACTTTATTTATGATTACTAAACACCAAAATAGGCTTCAATCATCAACTAACCATGTAGCTGGTTAAATTTTTATTTCATTCAAAACCTATGAGCAGAAATAATGTCGAAACAATATCATTTTTGACTGATGAGCTAACTGGAATTCACAGTTCAAGGAAAGCAAAAAGGAGACTCAAATTTGGAAGCTTATATTTAATTTATGTTGTATTTTATTAAAGAAAATATATTTTGAAATTTGATTTATGCATGACATGACATTATTAGTCATTTGTAATTACAAAAGAGAAGAGTTTTATTCTTCCATATTTAGGATGCTAAAGTAGAAGAATTATTTTCTCATTTTTTTGTGGTTTGTCATTGTAGCAATGATTTTTAACCATATTTTTATTAAAATGTATTAAAATATTTAGTTTGGTTCTGAAATGTAAGCATAATTTAAGAAACCCATCTGGAATACATCTCTGCTAATATTAGTGACTCTATTATTTTTTTTCTGCTTCATAATTTGACAAATGTGTTTTTTGAAAAGTGGATAAAAGTATAATTTTATAACTTTATTTCCCTCCCAAAATGCCACATTTTACATTTTAAAGGGAAATTACTAAAGAAATGATCTTTAAACAATCCTATAGTTGTCTTTTGAAACCAAATGCCAGTAGCAATGAAGACCACAAAAAATTATTCAGTAAAATCTTGGAATCGGTCTCTAGAAATTAAAACAATATTAATTTCTTGTTTTGAAAAATCAAGGCTGATACTTTTATATAATTTATTTTCTGAAATATTACTCATGATGTCCTGGTGCACCTATGGTGGTGTATTAGTCAGCAATCTCCAGAGAAATAGAACCCATAGAATGGATATATATATATATATATATATATATATATATATATATAGAAAGAGAAAGAGAGTTATTACAAGGAATTGGCTCATTCAGTTCTGTTGGCTCAGAAGTCTCAAGATCTGCACTTGATAAGCTAGAGACTCAGAAGAGCTAAAGGTACTGTAGTTCCGGTCTGAAAATCAACAAGCTGGGGCCCCAAGAAGAGCCATTTCTTCAGTTCCAGTCTGAAGGCAGGAAAAAAACCAATGATCATTCAGTCAGACAGGTGGAGTTCCCTTTTTCTCAGCCTTTTTTTGTTCTATTCGGGTCTTCAATTGATTGTAAGAATCCCTTCTACTTTAGGGAGGACAATCTGCTTTACACAGTCCACAGACTGAGATGTTAATTTCATGGAGAATATTTGCACCAGACACACCAAGAATAATGTTTGATCAAAAGTCTGGGCATTCCATGGCCCAGTCAAGTTGCAAGGTGACATAAAATTAACTGTTGCTGGTGATATCTTCAAGTTTAAGGTTAAAGTGTACAACATAATGATTTTATATATATATATCACAAAATAATTACTATAATGCTGTACATTATATCCCCAGAATTTATTTGTCTTATAACTGGAAACTTGTACCTTTTTACGACCTTCACTTATTTCTCCAACCCCAGCTTCTGAAAACCACCAATCTGTTCTCTTTTTCTATGTGTTTGGCTTTTTTTACATTCCACATATAAGTGTGATTATTTTGAATGATTTTCTTAAATGGCTGTATTGATCTCAAGAATTTCTCCCCATCATGTATTGAAAGTGCTTACTATATATTGCATCTACTTTTCCAGATTAGTAAATTACAAATATTATGAAAGCTATTATTAGGAACTATTTTAGATAACAAGTTAAAAGTAGTGCTTAACTGAACAAGGACCTCAATTTTCTCCTATAACTTGGGTATACAGAAAAAATATTTATCCTTCTAAACAATTTTAATATAGGAAAACTATGTGACTGAGCTGACAACCTTGGGTATATGTGCAAATAAGAAGCTAATTATTTTGGAAACACATAGTGTACAGTTTGAATGAAGTTACAATACCTTCTTCTTGAGAATAAAACTTGGGGTTTTCCTCATATTCCCATCTCAGAATTATTCTTAGTTGGGAACAATGGGGACTAGAGGAACATGTATCTAACCATCTAACCATTATGCTAAAGAGAAACAAACTACTGCAATAGTAATTTCATTCTTCAGAAAAATAGATAGAAAATAATAATATTTTTCATTTTGCAACTGCTAGTATCTTTACTGACACAAAATATAAAATTTAATTTATTGTTTTAATTTACAGAAACTTGTGAAAGGATTTTCTTAAATACTTTGTCAAATATTAACTAATGTTTGCTTAAAATAACTTTCTGTGTTTTTTGAGTTCCTTAATAACTGGCACTCATGTTATTAATGAACATTGTTTAATATTTTTAAATGGAAATAATGATGAGCATTGAAATATTTATAACATAAATTGGGTAGAATAAATTTAAAGTTATTTCCCCATATTAAGTACATTAGTTTAAGTAAAATCCTATTTTAATGTGCTTTATTAATTTGTTAAAATATATTACTATATACTATTAGTACTTATGTTTAAAAATGCATAATAGTGATTATTTTGATTTTGTGTCCTAGTTATAGATAAATACAAATTACTTATCTTTTGCCTGCCCAGTGAAAAATTAGGCAACATTCATTTTAACTCAATGCATCCAATTGAAAAAAAACATAAATATAACAGATACATTTGAAAAAAATATAGACATAATTGAACAAAACAAATATATGAAACATAAATTACATAGATTTAGAGATAAAAAGCAAATTCACTTTTAATAAAATATATTGATGTACAACTTTATTGATCTTCATGTATTGTGTTCTATACATTTTCCAGCAATCTTTAAACTTTGTAAACTAATTCATAAATCTATCTTGAGATCCCCAGGTGATGATCTGTGTCATTATTATGTGCCTACTACTTGTACCTACAAATTCCTCCACTGCACATGCCCTATAAAATAAAACATAGAGTCATTAAAATTTAGAATTTATTTCCTATCTCCTCAATGTCTAGGTCTTTTCCTAAACATGGTTTTCTCATAAAATGTAAAATTCATGAGAGCAGGAATCATTGCCTACTTTATTCACTGATGTATCGTGGCTCTAAAAACTATGCCTGGCATCTAGTAACAGGCTCAAGTAAATAGCTTAAATGAGTGAATAATAATAATAATAATAGCCACTTGACAGTAATATGGATTGAATGAGAACATCCATGCAAAGTCCTTGGCAATCTGAAAAGCTTATTTCTCCACATGTATACCAAATTATCAATAGTTACTTCAGGAAGAAAAGGAAAAATGCTGGGAGAATAAGCAGAGGGGAAACAGTTTTTTCCCTCCTTTTACTTTCTGTGTCTTTTTTTTGTTTTTCAACAAGTTTGTATGACCTATATGGATATTTTTTGTCCTGCCAGAAAAAGAACAGAGAAAAGTACAGTCAAAGCTGCCTTTTTCATTTATTATAAGTTATATTGAGGACACTCACAGAGAGCAGAACAAAAATATTAAAGTCTGCATTTTTAAAAAGAGGATGTTAGAGAAAATTTCACCCCAAGATGGTCTATGCCATTTTCTCTAACATCTTTGATTTGCACTGATACATGGGCGAATCACAATTACACAATACCTCAGCTTCTTCAGTTCTATTTTATGCATGGGAAACATATTTGTCTTTAGTGGAAAAAGGAGTAGATAATTAACAAAAGGAATGGAAATCATCTAGAGTATAGATTATTTTAGATAATAAGACATATACTTTCATCTCTATGGTGAGAAAAACATGCTATGACTTCCACCATACACTTTGTTCTTTCAACCCCACTTAAGTGGGAGAAAAAAAAAGAAAATTAACACACTTATCCACAAACTTTTGGATGCAGAACATAGACTAGCATTAGATAGATTTACTCCTGTACCTTATGTCAAGGCCAAATGTTTTTGTTGTTGAATTTCAGTTCTACAATAAATTAAATAGGAAAAGTAGTGTTCGCTTAACAGAATTCAAGGCTGCAACTGTTCTATTGGAAGAATGTTTCTTCCACTTACATTTAAATTGTTTTTAGTGAATTGGATTGTTTCTGTGAGAAACCTGTTTTTAAAGTGTTATTATACTTGTTATAGGGTGAATGTTCTAAAATTATGCATTAAAAATAATGCATGAAGGACTTTTCCTTCTTTTACCTTAAGTGGCAAGATAATTGCTCCTACATTACTGGACTAGGAAACTGTTGATATACTACATTTCATAAATCAAATTTTATTAAATAGCCCAATATTTTTATCAACTTTCTCAAATGTATCTATATATCTAGAATGATCAGCAAAATTTGCCCCCCTCTATATAGATCTTGAAAGTTTTATTGGGTGCACATATTTATACTCAAGGCCTAGAGAAGTGTGGCTGCTGCCTCATGTCAAGCAATTTGATTTCAGCTTTTCTGTATGGAATCATCTTTTCATTTTTTGTTAATTTGACAACCTTAATTTAAGGTTACTGTTGAAATTATAAAAGAAAATACAAATGTTTACACCTGTTTTACACAGAAAGTCAATCATTATTTGGTCATAAAACTGTGAAAAATCACTTTATATGTGCAATATACATGACTGGGTTAAAGTCACTATAAAAAAAAAACTTCATTGATTGATTTATTTATGTTCAAATCTGATTATGAGAATAAATTCTTGATGTACTCAGTGTTAAGAGTGGCATACTTAAGTATGCTAGGTAAAATATTACTGATATATTAAATTTTGAAGTAATAATTCAGCAAAGAAAATAAAATTGACAGGGATAGAGAAAACAATTAGAGCACAATCTTGGTAATCATTAGCTTAAATGATAAATGTGTGGGAATTCATAGTACTGTTCTTTCAACTCTTATGTATCTTTGAAATTTTGCATGAGATAAATATAAAATCTTGACCTAAAAGAGACATTGCATAGTTCTTCAAAGATGAGTAACCAAGAGATATTCTATTTAATGTATGGATTAAAATGATGTAGAGGTGGAAAAAAATCTTTTTCTTTTACCCTTCTAGATTCTTATCTGGGGCTCTGAACAAAAGACAGGTTATTAACAAGAGAAAAGCATACATATTTATTTAACATAAGTATTATGTGACACAGGAGCCTTCATAAGAAAATGAAGACCTGAAGGAGTTGGTTAAATCTGAGCATTTTAATACTAGGTTTGATGAAAAGTGGAAAGTCATGGGAAAATATGGTAGGAAAAAGGAGTTGGAGCTAAATGTAGTAAACTGGGGGAAACTTAGCAAGGCCTGTTCATTTGGATTCCTCTCAGCAGTCCTCTGTCTTTGGAGACAAAGATACTCCTTTCCTCCAGCACCGTAAGGGCACATGAGGGTCTTAAAACCTGCTTCAGAAGAGAAAGAAGTGAGGCTCAGAGAATCCTTTCAAGACCTGCCATTTCCCAAATTCCTTCAGCTCAAAATATTCAATGTGCCAAGTTGCCATAATTTGGAGTAGCAAGTTCTGAACCTTGTCGATTGATAACTTTGTCTATATAACTATAAACTTATGAAGGTATAAGGAAAAATTGGTATAACCTTTGTAAAAGTGTGGAACTACCTAAATATTCACATACTCTATGATCTGGCAATTTAACTTCTAAGTATATATCCTTATGAAACTTGTATATATCCATCAGGAGACATACAATAATGTTTATAACATTTTTTATAACAACAAAAAATACTGAAAATAGCCCAAATGTCCATCAAAAGAAGGATAGCTATATAAATTTAGCATATACTTACCATGTAGTAACATGCAGCAGGGAAAATTAATAAAATATGATTATGTTAAAGATTCTTAAAAATATAACACTGAGTGAAATAAAAACACAGAACACATAGGTTATGATATTGATTTTATAAAGTGGAAAAAAAAGGAAAAATAATCTCACATCAGGATAATTTTTTAAAGAAGAATGAAACATGAGATTCAGGATAATGATTACCTCAGAGAAATTTAAGAGGATGAGTTAGGGAGAAAAACACACAGGTAAATGACATAGAATAGGAAAGATTCTAGATATTAAATTGATTAATAGGTTCATGGGTATACATGTTTTACAATTTATAATATAACTACTCATACTAAAATATTCACACATGTGAATAGATATCAGAGAGCTCAGAGCTTCATTTTTCTTGGGCTTTTTATTAAAATGGACCCATAGTAATCTCAGAAAAGAGTTTCTGTAGCTTGGCACTATTAACATTTTGCATTGGATATACTTTTTGAGATGTGGGAACATTTTGGAATTGTATTATGTTTAGCAACATTCCTGGTCCCTACTCACTAGATGCTAGTAGCAAGCTCCCAGTTTTAATAACCAAAAACATCTCCAGACATTGCCAAATATCCCCTGGGCAAAAATCACCCCCAGTTTTACAGGAATAATTTATGTGAGATTTACATGAAATAAGATTGTGTTCACTTGAGCCAAATTTGAACACTAAAAACCCCAGTGCTACAACTATTATGCATAATACATTGTATTTGATATTAGTCATACTATTTTTAATTTCTCATGTCTTTGTATTGTTATGTTAAGGGCGTCTCAAAGAATCTGCAAAGAATATGCACTTAGCTACCCTACCATAGTTCTGACTCTGACAAACATGTAAATTCTTCCACTTTTTAATGAGTTTGCCCACATTATTCTGTCTGCCATGACTTCTATCTCTAACCAAGTACTTGTAATCTTTACCCCAGAAAGCAAAACAGGTCACTCTCCTCCTTCATGTTTCCACATAACTTCCCTGCAGTCTTTGAAGCACTTATCCACACTATTACAATTCTGTGTGTGTATGTGTGTGTGTGCATGTGCATGTGTATGTGTGTGTATCTCTCACTTCCTCAGTTAGTTCGTTTAAAGTTGGTACCATGCCTTCCTCATCTTTATATACCAAAATTTAGCTTAATATCTGGCCTCAATAAATAATTAATACATGTTTGTTGAATACATATGAATACATAAATGGATTAATTAATTTGGGGGCTTTGCTTACTCTAAATTAGATAAAATCAATCAGTTCTGTCACTTATTCAATATTGAAAATAAATCAGAATTTGACTTTTTTTGGTAAAAACTAAACATTTTATTTATTTAAATAAAATTTCCCTGCTGCATGTTACTACATGTTAAGTATATGCTAAATTTATATAGCTATCTTTCTTTTAATGAACATTTGGGCTATTTTCAGTATTTTTTTGGCATTGTAAAAAATGTTATAAACATTATTGTATGTCTCCTGATGGATATATACAAGTTTCATTAGGATATATACTTAGAAGTTGAATTTCTAGATCACAGAGTATGTGAATATATAGGTAGTTCCACACTTTTACAAAGGTTATACCAATTTATAGTCCTACCAAATGAGCATATGGGTGTTCCTTTTAATTCACATATTCATCAAAACTTAGTATTATCTGATTTCTTTACTTTTTCAATCTGATGAGTCTAAAATTGTATTTCATCAATTTTCAGACTAAAGCTGTGGAATCAGGATTCTAACTCAGGTTCATCTGATAGGCTATTCCATTAAGAATTCTTTGTACATCTCATTGAGGGCTTAATTCTATTATGATTTGATTACTAATGCAATTGAAAACTTTTCATATATGTATTAACATTTCTATTTCCTCTTTTGTGAAAGCCTAAGCATTTTTCATGACTATTTTTCTATTGGGATGTTTGCTTTTATATTGTTAATTTTTAGATATTTGTATAAATTTTCTAGTTCTGTGCGATGTCAAGGATTAATGATCCCAGGAAATGGTTGGAGTTTCTACTTGTCAACTCTTCAAAATTACTTCATTAAAAAAAAATATTTCATTGATAGGTAGGTGATAGGATGTTAAGAAAAGGAATCCAATTTTGAGATATTCTTGATTTAATATATTTTATCTTTAATCTGTCACAGCATTATAATAGAGAGTGATACTGAAACTGGTGGCTATTCTGTACATAAAACACATGCAAAAAAATTCCTTAAAAGGTTATATGTTTCCTTGATAAATGAATGGAATGTTCGATGGCAACTGCTCATTTACTTAGAATGTAGTACTGTGTTTACTTTTTGAAAAAGATATGTCACAACTTTTAAAGAATCCACAAAAGGTGAAGAAGAAAGAGCAACAACTCCATTTTGCCTTATTTCGAAAGAATAAATATTAAAGCTGAAATGAAATATTGCTTGCTTCTGTGTGTATATGCATTCCACTCATATTACTGCATACCACACATATATACAGGAATTCAGAAGTGAGCCTCTGGGAATTTAATAGACTAACCATTTTGGGATAATAACAATTTGATCAGTCTTTCAAAGCAAAGATCTCAGGTCAACACAAAGTATCGTCTGTCCTATGCAGTTATGTAGGTGTTACCACTTCAAATGATAGGTGATCTTCATATTCAATAACCACATGTGTTCAATATTGAAAGGGGATTAGATAAATGAAGACAGTTGATTTTCTTGGCTCTTGATGTTTCTTTAACATACTTTCTGTGGATTGACTTCTGTAACCTCAAGCAATGTAAATAAAACTAGGGTCTTTACTTTGCAAAAATAATGGACTAGAGTAAATTTAGTGCAGAATAGGGGAAAATGTTCCGAAGTGCCACTGATAATAGTGTGGATGATCGAGTTTGTTTGCATTAAATTAGAAAAACTCCTTGATTTTGAAAATGAAAACTCCTAAATATGATTATCTACCATTCATTGCCAAGGTGAAATTCATAAGACAAGGAATGCAAAGAAAAAAAGGGGAGTGGAGATGAATTTGACCTCACAAAGATAATATTCTAAGAAAATGACAAGGCATTCACATTGCTGACACTAAAAGGAAAATTTAGAATATCTACAGCATTTGTCTTGGATCTAACGGAAGATGGAAAAAAGTGAATAAGCTCATTTTAAAATGTTGTTTTATTTTTAAAAACCATCCATATTGGTTAGAATGTTATATAGATGTAAGATTGAATAATCATGAGTTATACATTAGATGTACATACAGAGACATTAATGATTCAATAAAAATTGATAAAGTAGTTAAATCAAAACTTCTGTCAATTTTTAATAATAGGGATGAGATAAAAACAAAACATCAAAATGGTATAAATAAATTATTAAAGTAGTTGTTAGATTCGGTGTCAAGGAAAATAGTGACAAATGTCTAAAATAGATGAAGAATCAACTGGAGTTAATTATCAGATTAATAAGTGGTGGAATCAGGGTTCTAACTCAGGTCCATCTGATAAGCTATTCCATTTATACTTTCCTATATCTTTTAGAGTATGTAATCGTAATGCTTGAATATTTAGAAATGAGAATAGTACTGGTTTATTGGGGGATTAAATGAGATAACATGTTAAAATATTTTATAAATTAAAGAGATTGACAAGGATAAGTTAGTATAGGATATTGATAAAATGTTTCCACATGACTCAAAAATTAAGTCTATTATATGGTATAACATAAATTTTAATTTCAAAAATTTCTATTCTGGTCTATGGCCATGCTACCCTGAACAAGCCCAATCCTGTTTGATCTTGGATGCTAAGCAGGGTTGGGCCTGGTTAGTACTTGGATGGGAGACCACCTAGGAAGACAAGGTGCTGTGGGCATAAAAAATTAAAAAATAAGGGATTGTAAGCTGACAAGGTCCTTGCAATCTGTGAGGTCAACCAAGGGTTACCTCACCTAAAAAAAATAAAAAAAAAAAAAAAAAGAGGAAAAAAATTTCTATTTGGTGGGAAAGTAATATAGTTATAAATGTGATCTTAGTTTCTAATTTGTTCTATTTTCATACTTAGAAATTCCCAGAAAGCAATGTGGCTTTTTCTTTTCTTTGTCTTGGGGGCATATGTGGTGCTACACTGAAAGAATAAGTTACCAAACAAACATAAACCCTCTCCTTGGCTTTTGTTTTTCAAAACCTAAATGTTGAGGGTTTATGCTTAGAGGTAGAGAGGTAGGAGTTGAATTTGTAGATGAGAAGAGTCCTTAGCACAGAAGGGGCCAGGGAGTTGGGGCATTTGGGGAGAAGTGGGAATTCTTACTCTCCTTATTTTCCTCACTCTAGGGAGGTAATCAGTCTTAAGGAAATGCTGTGTGATATACTTGGGGAGAATGTACTTAGTGCTCTAGGCACTAGGATGCTCAGCCTCAGTAAGAATCTTGATGCTCAAGTTTGGGAATCACCAGAAAGATGACAACCTGTTAAGGGACTATACAGCCTAGAACTTCAGTCACATTACAAGTGATGAGTGTGGATCAAAGAACAGAGAATCTGCCAACCAAATATTCTGTCTGGATAGGGAAGACCCTAAGAGGCTTTTCTTAAGACTCTGTGGAAAGGGAAGAAGTCCTAATAGTGCATTAAAGTGACACTTCACCTTCCTGTTTAGTGGTGTCTTAGAGTCATAAATAATTTTATTTAGATAAATGAGATATTTTATACCTATCTAGAGTACTATAATACTCATAATTGCTATAAAAAAGATAAATTCTAGGGGAAGGAGCAAATCACAGACCTTTATATGTCAACTTGCTTTTAGAAAACAATGAAAAACTTGAAGAAGGGCTCTCAGGTTAAGGAAAATTAAGTAATTAAATATTTTTAATTACCCACAGAATTATGGCATCGGTGTGGGTGTGAGAAGTGATCAAATTCATCTCACTTCTCTGTTTCTTTGAAAGCTCTTAAACATAGGCATGAAATTGGAGAAAGGAAAGCCTTGGTGATAGACATTGTGCATTAAAAAAGAGTAGAGAAAGATTAATCCAGGAACAAAGTCAGGAAATAAAGGAAACCAAAAATTAAAAAAAAAAAGCTCTAGTTTCTGAGCTTACCTTGGACTCACTGGAGCCAGATATGGAAGAAGATATTCTGCTGAGGATAGCAGAGTTCACCCAGCATGATCTGGCAGCCTTGTCCAGACTGGGAAATGCTACCCATTCCTCATTCTTGTACATTTTATTTTCTGTTGAAAGATTGATGATTACTCTAGGATCAGGGTGAGTGAATTTTTTCTTATGTCTGCCTTCATAAGCCTATTGGAGTCTGGCAGCTTGCCTTACCTGGCAGCTAATAGGCAGGATGTACCCCTCTGAAATTCTGTGGGTGGAAGAAAATTTGCCTTGGCCGCTGTTTGCATTAAACAAACCTACAAACCACCACCTCTAGCAGCAACCAAGTGCTTTTGGCAAGCAGCCTATTTTCTAAGGGTAAACATAAATCTTTAAATATGATTTGATAAAAATATAATATCATACATTCTTTGTTTTGGGGGTGTTTATAGCAAAGTATGTCTGACCACAGTAGATCCACACTACTATATAAGGAAGGGTTACCTTCCTTATTTAGGCTGTGAAAATGGCAGAATGAGTAATTTCATTGTGAAGAGAAAGCATAACCATACAGAAAATTGGAGTTGACGGCATTTTTACATGGACTTTCTGCTAAAATTTTAACAATAGTTTTGCAAACTGGAGAAAAATTAGGGAACATTATAGACCAATGATTCTGCTGCTATCACCATGAAGAACTGTTCTCAGAATGTTTGACCTTATGTGGTGCCTATGGATGAATAATGTGCAGTTCCATAGACTGTGATTTCTGACTCTGCCTAAATGTTAATAATAACCTAGACTATGACTTATTAAAGTTTACAAAAAATAAACTTTGTAAGTTATTGAATAAAATGATAAAATGTATAAATATGAATGTATCACTAATACTAAAATTACATTATACATGATTTACTAATAAATAAAATATAATTTTTATTTGAATATACTCAGGACTCTAATTCAGTATTCCAGAAGAAAATTTGTCTCTAGTTAACATTTGGTAGCTTTTCAAAACTTTTAAGGTATCCTCACATTGACCAGTGGTTGAAATTTTAGTAAGGACAGTTTATTAGTTTATTCTCCATCTTGTTTTGAGTTGCTTATATTTTTCAATTGCAGCCATTTTTGTTTCTCAACCAGTCATTATGTTTGCTTAATTATATTTTCAATTTATTTTGTTTAATTAAATTTGTTTAAACAACTTTGAGTAAGATAATCATCTCTCCATCAATAGAATTTTGATCTAAGATTTGGTAACATTTACTTAAACTAGTTTGCTTTGCACTTTAAACACAAATCTGCCATATCTTTATTGCTAAGGGGATAGATATACATATAACTTGGATGTGTACCGTATTATTTATCACCGATTTATTTTTCATTGGAACATAAGACTTGGTAGGATAACAAACATAAGATCTCTTCCTGGCCTCTCAAAGAAAAGTTTGAGAGACACCAATAAAATGTGATTTCAAAGTACATAATTGGATATTGACACAAATCTAATCTTGACCCTAAAGTGAAATGTAAAGGAGCGAATGGAGAAAAAAAGAAATGCATATAAGACTTGTTGTGAGTAAAACTGTAACATGGGAAATGTTGGCCTTTTTGTCTTGGTTTCCCTCCTTGATAGTTGTCACTGCCCTCCTGCCAAGAAATGAGCCTGTCCATTTGGAAGCTACCATTCCTTTCCCTAGTGCGCCCTCTCATTATCCCTACATTGTCCTGCATTCACTATATCCTCTCCCCCACCCCGCATACAACAAAATGCCTTCAACATATTCTATCAAGTACACAGTGCTTCACCTAGCTAAGTTACCAAATCATCCAATAAGCCTGTTCAGGTTATAGATCCCTATAAATCTTGGTGTATTAGTGAAGCATTGTAAAATACGTATATAGTTAATTCAGCTAAAATTGGAACTTTTTTCTCAAATAAAAAAGTAAAACATTATAAAATATATTCATGAAGTTCTGACTCATCCATTAACCAGTGCTGACACATTATAACAACTGGTCATGTTAGATATCATATATATATGATATATTATATATATATGATATATCATATATATTATATATATATGATATATCATATATATTATATATATATAAAATATACATTAGAAATATATATCTGTATATCCATTACACTACTGGAAAATGGTGTTGCATATAGTTTTCTCTTAGTCTATTCACAGTAAAGGGAAGAGACTCCTGTCACATGCCCTTATGAGCTAGACGCTTACGCTATACAATACTTGCCTCAGTTTGATGCTTACTGGCCCGGTTATTTATTTTTTCCACTATGATTTCTCATTCTGACATTTTTTTAATTTCTCTTGAACTATTTTGACACTTAATGGTTAAAAACAAAATTTTGCCGAAGAATGTGATCAAAATGGATATAAAACCGAAAGTTTAATAGACACTTAAAAAGCTTTCAGGAACAGTCATTGGGGATTGGGAGTAAATATTTGTTATCATGAAGGGCACAGTAAATACCACTGCATCCTGGGATGACTGACCCAAAATGAATAGAACTGGGTACTGAGTGAAGCCATGGCCCCAGGAGTTTACCTTCAGAGGTTTTAAAGAAAAAGGAAGAACATTTGCCATCTTAGCAAATGAACATAGTTCCATATGGACTATGTCCCCTATAGAGCTTATTCAGTTATGGCTCCCATTTCTGAACATTCCTAGCACTAAATGGGAAATGCAATGTACAATGTACCATGTTCAAATATCCATTTCAGGAGCAATAAGTAATAACTAAGTTGTTGGATTTCGCAAGGTCAGCAGATCCTGAGCTTCCTATTAATGTATTTATATTGCTAGTCATTAATTTTTTCAATTGGTATCATTATTAGCTGCCACCAAGGGTTTAAGAATGCTTTTATCCAATAGCCTAATTTTTCCTGTTTATTAAAACAAAAACACACACATGATTTTATCAGTAAACACCTTTTGTCCAAATCAAGGAAACTATTGAATCATGGTTTTATGAACATGTAACTAATCCAAGGGGCTATAAAAGAGTGAGACAAAAAGTCCCACATAGATGAGATATAAATATCATGAAACTACAGCACACGTATCCCACTGGTTTAGTTTAAGAAGCCACCTTCAAGGTTTCGAATCAGAAATATTTGACTTGGAATACCAGCTCTACTTGTAAATACACAGTGTGTCCTTGGGGAAATTATTTAAACCCTAACTTTCAGTTTTCCCGTGAATAAAATGAAGAAAATAATTAGTATCTACCATACTGAGTTGTTGTGATGATTAAATAAGATAATGCATGTAAAATACTTAGGACAAAGTATACATGTAGGCACTTAGCATTTGGCACTTATGTTAACTGGGATTTCTGAGAAAGCTCTCTCATTTATTAAGCTGTCAAGCCTCCCCCAGGTGGATCTCTATCATCTCCTACAAATCATACCCATAAATAGTCACCAACTTAGGGTTTGAAATTGTTATTTATATGTGTAGCCACTTGAATGAATAACTAACACTACTTTTACATAGTATACTGGATTTGTTTAAGCACTATAGTTTTCAATTTTCTGTAATTAGGGTTTTAAATGAATGATGATTTAAGGAAGAAAAAAGTATAAACAATTTATAAGGTCTACTTAAACATATTTTTACCAGCTTGCTATGAAAGGCCCATAAACTGTTAGGATCTTCTATTAGGTAATTATACAGGTGCCTAATAGAAAAATCTTATTTACAAGATGTCTTATGAAGTCTTAGAAAATAATTGAATTGGTACTTTATAGAACTTTTTGTTAATACTTTTATTTTTTAAATTTATTTCTTTTTAAAATTTTAATTATTTATTTTTAATGGTGACATTGGTTAATGAAATCCAATAAGTTTCAGTTAATATCTTTATTCTAAAATAACATTTTACAAAAGAGGAAAGAGAAAGCAACAACTTAAAGAGAAATTTTAGGAGGGAAGAATAAATGGCAAAATTCAATGGTTAAAGAAGTATTAATCTAACTCAAGTTTAAAGGTTAAGATAAATTGATCAAGTAGTTTGAGACCAGAGTGGTATAAACATCACCCTGATGTTGAGGTTTCAGCTTATATTTTTTTCTTTTCTCTATAGCTTAGCAGAATTGAAGTGTGTTCACAATTCTGAAGTTAACATTGTTTAGTGCATCATTTTTGTTAGCAGGCAGGACGAGTCCAAGGAAGTAAGTTAGGAAAAGAGCCGTATTTAACCAGTTTTCTCCACCTCTATCTTCATCTTCTTCTGCCAAGAGAAATTTATTTTACTGTTTTAGTTACAATAGAACTGTTTTAGCTTGTTGATGCCCCACAAGCATTTTTATGTGCATGTATTATTTTAAATTTCTAGAGTCATTAAATCACAGACTTCCTATTACAAAGGTACTTGTTAAGAGGATGATTTGAGTTGGAACTTTACCATATTAAGTAACCAAAAACACAAACTTGAGTTTATATAAGTCTAGACACACACGTAGGCTCCCTGGAATCACAGAAGAGGTATTTTAGTACCTGTAATCCTTAACAGATTTTTCTTTTTATCTTGTCTGAGAAACAAAGAAAATCTATTTAGTTTTATGTTGTTAATTTTGAATAACATGTTCAGTATTTCAGAGGATCCATGAAAATTAACTGCCATATCTAAGACTGACATTTGTGAGTTTTGTATGTTTTTTATTTATTTATTTATTTATTTATTTATTTATTTATTTATTTATTTTTGGCATAGTTGTCCAAATCACTTTACATCTATTTGTCTTGGTTTCCTCAAACTGAAAGTCAGTCTATTCATGTGTTTTATCAGTACAAGGCTGTCAATAATAATAACAACAACTTACTGAAACTATGTACAAGAAATTTATGCATTGTCTCTTATACCAGTCCTACAAGTAGGTATGATTGGGAGAAACTGAGGCCCACAATAACATAGCAAGTAGCCTTCCCTAAGTCTCAAGATGGGTTAGATCTGTTATAGTCTATACATATATAAAGCAGCTCTCTTTTTTGGATTTTTAAGCCACAAAAAGCCTACTGTTCAAAATTCTCCATTATTTATTTGATTGTGATATGAATTTATAACTTTAATAACTTGCTAAAAATTGTTGAATATCTACTGTATACCAGTGATAGTGGCTTAGAGGCAGAAATACACATGAAAACATAAATCACCATCTAAGCCCTGCCTTTTAGGAGTTTACAAGTGTAGTGAGACAGGCATTTAAGTTGATTATAAGACCAAGTAACTATAATAAAAGGTAAGGCTACAATCAGTAACAGGAACAAAAATCCTAATCTTCTGTATGATTTCTAAGGTGAATATTACATGTTATTTCATGTTATGTTTTTGAAAAGGTCAAATGTTTCCCTATGAGTTTTATTTTGCTCATTCAATTATTCAAGCACTGCAAAGTTCTATCAGGTATTCTATTATTATATACATCTATAACTAGTTCTATTGTACATAAAACAAAATGTATTATACATTTTATATAATCTATATACATAGATTACATGTATGTATATTACATTAAATATGGATATATTTAAATGCATTATATACATATGTATTAAAACTATTGTGTACATAATAAAATTATATAATTATAATATGTACATATATAACTAGTTCTATTATAGAAAAAAATAAAATTTTCTGTTAAAATATTTTAAATTTAAGTTTTAAGGCTTTTTAAATATGAAATAAGAGTTAACATCAACAAACCATTTGATTTCTATGAATGCTAACTCTTTCAAAATCCTCAGAGTTCTCTGTTGGTTTATCTAATTCTGGTGATTAAGAGTTAGGCCTCAGTCTTAGCTGTCACTGAGTCACTGTGCAGCACTAATCATCAAAAGCATCCTGTAAAGATGTGACTGACTGTCTCATTTAAACTGCTTTTCACAGGTTCTATGTCCTTTAGTCTAGCCCTACTAGGGCCTCTTTTAGAGTATGTCTCCCCATGCAGTTCCCTTCTAAGAACATTCCTTGGAAACATGAGCGGTTATATATTCCTTCTGACTTACTGGAAGTCAACTTATCGTTCTGTTTATTTTTGACGCCATCAATGGAGGTCTCACTCTGGGGGTTTACATCAGAGTCAGAGTCTTCCAGATTCTCTCATGAATGCTCTGAGTTTTCCTACATTTGCTGGCAATACTATACTGGTTGCTCGAAGTTCCCCTATTTACTAAAAGAAATCAAAGTTAAGTCAAAATCAACTTCTTCAATAATCTATATTTACTATAATGTTGATGTTTCACTGGCCTCTGAGAATGGTTCTCAGATGAGCAAACAGTAACTTCTATGTTTACCTCTCTTAGCAGAAGAGAGGGACTGATGGAGAGATTTAGGCTCATGGTGCTAACTCTGGTTTAATCCGGAAGCATTTATGGTATGAAACATTTACATTTTCTTGGTATTGTAGTCTCTCATCAGTTAAGTGTCAATATCTGTTCATTCAGTCAACAAATATTTACTCACCCCTACTGTGTTAAGGAAGGCACAGTGCTGGATGCTGAAGGTAAAACAAGAAATTTGATAGAAATAATCCCTGCCTTTATGCTGTGTAGAAATTAATTGCAACTTTTACATTAACATAAAAAAATTTTTGAAGAGTTGAAAGGGGAGTCTTGCTCAGTTCTCTTTTCAACGGAAGTCAGTGTTTCATATGCAAATCGAAGTTCTTAGACTCTAGAATTCTTTCTCCCTAAACTAATGAGGTAGACCAAATGCCGGCCATTTCTCTCTCCCAAATAAATTGGTTGGAGTTATCATTTAAGCCCTTTTCTAAGAATCTGAAAATACTCAATATTCCCTTTACTGAGGATCTAAGCAACTCATTTCTGTCCTTTAACTCTTTTCTCAAGACATAACATGAAAATGACTTCTGAGTTATTTGGATGAAAATTTGCCATTTTTTTTTACCACACAACAGTTATATTTAAACAAACACTCCATGTTTTATGCTATTAGAGTATAGAAATCAAATTCATTATAACCTACAGCTAAATTTAATTTCATAATCTCATTAAACATGTTCTTTTTTTTTTTTTAGTGTGATTTTTAAATTTATTGTGCTTCAGATTCACCTAGGAAGGTGAACAAAATGAAGACTCTACCCTCAGAGGTTCATACATAGTAGTTCTTGGGTGGAGCTAAGGAATCTACATCTGTATTTTAAAAAATTGCATTTTTACTGAAATGCTCTATGTATCAACTGTTGAGAGATATTACCTAAGGTAATGCATACCATAATTACAGAAGTAGACTATTTGATAGGACATTAATGTTTATTTACTTATTAAAGTATAATTATACATTTTTAAATAACATTTAAAATGGATATACACATTACAGGGACAAAAAGTAAGGCAGAGTCTAAGGAAGAAATATTATTAAATATATTTTGGCCATTCATGTTCTTAGAAAGTATCTTTGTTATATATACTGGGTTATTTCCAATTTAGAGACCAGCAGTACTGTTTGACATCCTCATTAATATCCTAAATTTTTATGAATTACTAGATTAATGTTTTAGTAAAAATTATGCCTAGTGGGCAATTTCAGATCTAAAATTGTATTCATATCTGTTTATGCAACACAATCTATTAATAAAATAACTCACTGAATTTGTTTTTCAACATCTTTGAAGACTAAAATTAAGTTTAAAATGGAAAGACTTTTCTTTTAAAAAATATGACAGGTTGAACATGCACATTAACCTTCACATTTTGTCCAAAACTCATTAATCATAGATAATGTGAATATAGAATTTATTACTAATAATATTAGGAAGAAAATAGAGTAAGGAAATGGCAGTGATGACTTTAAGAAAATAAAATAAAAGTGGACTTAGCAGTAATAACATTTGGAAGGCTGAAAGCCAAAGAGGTAAGTGGTAACATTTAGAAAACCAGGAAAGCTGGATCCTAAACTGGAGTAAAGAAGGCTGAGAGTAAATTCAATCTATTAGAGAACACCCCAAAAGCATAGAAATTGTCACTACCAAATTCTCTGAAATTGGGATAAGGTGCTCTTTCTTACATAGAAAGATCAATTTAAATCTTGTTTGAGAAGTAGAGTATCAGACTCTCCTTCCCTTTTTACAACCAGATGTCTGTCACTTTTTAGATCATCAGAAGAGTTAAAATTTATTATCTTCAGAGCATAAAGCAGAGCTATCTGACTGGGAGATACCAGGCACAGTTGAGAGGAAGGATAATGTTTCAAAAAAATTCTGGAGACAAAGAGAAATTTTACTAAGGCTTGAAATTCCAGTTCTTTCCCCCCTGGGCTCTCAGAGCCTGGCACTAGGCCTATACCTAACAGGAAAAATATTTTAAAAATATTTTGTAATGAATGAGACCAGCTCAAAGCTAAGATTCTATGCTTTTTTAGTAAGTTGCCAAACAAAACCACCCTACAGGCCTATAGTTGAAATGTCTCACCTACCCAGTTGGAGCTTCTAGTCAACTTTTTAGTGTCCCAGTCATATATATGAACAGATAGCTATGAATGTCACTAAGTATTTGAGGAAAGACTTAATAAAAAACCCAAATTAAAGAATTTATATTGCTATAAAAATCAAGTTAGAGAAAACAGAAGTATTCAGAAGCACTAAGTAAAAAAGAAAGGAAAACTCACAAATATCCTCAGAGAGAACAGTAATCATGGCAGTCACGAAACATTAAAATAATACTATTTTTTTTTAAACAGGAAAAAAGAGCTCTTTACATTAAATATGTGATAGTGAAAAAAAAATCAATAGATGAGTTGGACATAAGATTAAGGCAATCTCAGTGAAAGGAGAACAAAAAGACTGAGACAAACAGAAAACAGAAGAGGAAATACTTAACAAAATAATTAAATAATATTTTCTAAAACTGAAAGGATAGTATAATGGATGAAAAGACTCAAACTAAAACACATTATAACTACATTTCAAAGTAGTGAGACCAAGAGAATATCCTAAAAGCTTCCAAAGAAAAAGAACAGTTTTATACAAAGCACAAGTGTCAGAATGGCATTGGATTTCTCAATAGGAATTCTAAGGTAAAAGACAGTAAACCAATTTCTTCCAAGTTCTGAGACAAAATCATTTCCAACCCTAAATTCTAGGCCTAGTCAAATTATCAATAAAACGGGAAAGTAGAATGACATAGTCTCACAAATTTTACTTCCCATGGGAAACTTTCTCTACTGAGCTACTGAGGATGTGTTCTACCAAGACAAGAGAGTAAACCAAGAAAGCAAAAGTCATGGGATACAGGAAACCAGTCTTCAACATAAGAGAGAGGAAAGAGAATTTCTAGTGATTGAAAAGAGAGATCCCCAAATAATATTTGTGTAGCTGATCTAGAGCAGGTCAGAGGAGTTGAGGAGAGATTTTTTTCATGAGAGATTTTTTTCAAGAAGAGAATATAGACTTTATTGAATGAAGAGAAGATTAACAATTGAGAAAGGTCTGAGATATGTCTGTGAGAACTACGTAAATGAAAACAAGATGACAATTATTCCGGGGGTGGGGGGAAGGGGGAGATTATGAAATCATAATTGAAGCAAGTTAGAGAAAACGGAGTTTATGCAGAAGCTATCAAATGGTTCAGCAGTCAAAAATAATTACATAGCTCTAATAATATTATAATGCAATAACCAAATATTGATTGAAGAAAAGTACAATTTCAAAGAGAAAGAGATGCATGCACGTGCATCATGTGGGTTGCTATGGTAGGTAGAAACAGAAATTCTAACATGTCTCCAAGGAAGAAATGCTAATTGCCAATAAACATATGAAAAGATGTTCAACTTCTTTAGTCATCAGGGAAATATAAATTAAAACAACAATTATATAATAATTTGCACCCACCAAGATGGCTAGAATCAGTCAGACAAGTGTTGGCAAGGGTGTGCAGAAATCAGAACTCTCGTACACTGCTGATGGGGATGTAAAATGGGTGCAGCTGCTTTGGAAAACACCCGACAGTTCCTTAAATAATTGAACAGAAATACCATATGACCCAACAGTTTAATAGAAAAAAATAAGCCATAAAACAACCTTATTATTTAGAGATTTGAAGATAAACAGTAAAACATTATGGTGTAAAATTGATTGCCTCTAAGGCAGAGTTTCTCAACCCGGACATTAATGACATTCGGAGCCATATCATTCTTTGTTGTGTGGAGCTGTCTTGTGCATGCAGAATGTTTAAAAGCATCACTGGCCTCTACCCACTTGATGTCAATAACAACCCTCTCTCCTTCCTTCATCTGTGATAACGAAAAATATCTGTAGACGTTACCAAATGGCCCTAGGGGGTGGGGGGTTTAGTTTTCCCTGGTTAAGAACCACTATCTAGGTATTGGGAAAAGGAGTAGGGTTGAGCTGTAATATAAAGGCATGGCTATTTTTTATAACAAATATAGAAAGACTGTTTGACTATTTAAACTATGAACATGTGTGTATTAGTCAGCGTGGGCTGCTATAACAAGATATCACAGATGGGATAGATTAAGCAACAGAAATTTATCAGGATTTAGATTCTGGTGAGCACTCTCTTTTAGTTGGGCTTCCTTCTCACTTTATCCTCACATGATGGAGGAAAGAGTGATCACACTTTCTTCATATAAGGCCACCAATTCTATTGGGTTAGGCCCACCTTTATGAGCTCATTTAACCTTAATTACCTCTAAAAGCCCTATCTACAGATGCAGTCATATTGGGGGTTTGGGTTTCAACGTATGAATTGGCGGGGAGACAAAATTTAGTTTACAGTCATACATAACTTCAAATAAAATACATGCAAAATACTGGATATTTTCACAGAAAACCTATGATAAAATTAGTCATAAGAGTTCTTTCTTTACTGGGATACCAATGAGGTCACTGTCACTGAGGATGTCATTAACAATACTAGAAATAGTTTTTTGTTGTTTTTGTTGTTTTGTATATTTATATTTATTTGGCAAAATTCTTCTCAAATTGTTATTGCAAACATTGTGGTGTTTTATGAAATTGTCTCAGTATAACTGGTGTCAACGATGGTCATTGGCACCAATTCAACACCATCAGGTGTCCTCAATTTTGGGTGCGGTGAAGGAGGGCAAACAGCTCAATTGTGATTAAGCATAGCTGAGGGACTAGCATGGCTGAGATACAGGTCAATAGTGTTGTCACCGTTGGGGCCGATCTCGGTGTCACTCAATGGCAAGGGGGAGTGAGAGGGATATCAGCAGTGCAGATGTGTAGTTAGCATTCTCTCTCGGTTCTTCCTCATTGACTCAATGAGGAACCACAGGTTAGTGAGATATAGAAAACATTTATTAAAAGTATATTTTAGAAAGACAAAGCATGCCCCAAGGAGGTACATGGACTCAGCACTGCAACCAACACAAAAAGGCCACAAAAAAGAGCCCAGAAAGGCAAAAAAGGCCCATAAGTGGGAATGTTTGCCTTAAATTTGGGCCATGATGGGGTGATTCCAAAGGCATTCCTAGGTGACTGACAAGTGAGGTCATTTTGATAGACACCTAGCTGCTATATAACTCTTTGCCTAGTGCACATGTACTTACCCAGAATTCTACTACCATTGGGGTATTCTTTGGGCGGTCTCTAGGCTGGGCTCCTATTTTTTTGCTCCCGCTGTTGCTCATATCTGACTAGCTACAGCTCATATCTGACTAGTTACAGCTCAATTAGAAAACAGCAGGGCTGTAAAACAGCAAGGCTAGGAGGTGGCCTTGGGGTGAGGTAGCCCTGGGGAGAGGCCCCTCTCTAGCTAGATAGCTCTCCCCTGCTCTTCTCCACTCTGGTCCAGTGAGATGTCTTTGGTGGTTTAGCTCCAGTAGGGAAAGTATGGAAAGGGAAAGTATGCTTTCCAAACTAGAGAGAAGCGACTTATATAGAGAGAAATTCCCCACCCTTGGACCCTGACTGGTGCATCATCATGCATATAAGGATTCCGAATCCTTGCAGTTTGATCAGTCCAAAAGGCACTGTCCTGACTGGTCAGCATGGAGCTGACCATGCTGTTCAGTGCAGAAGCTAAAAGGAATATAACTGTGAATCTCTAATTGGAGAGCCTCAGGCCTATTGGTTGAAATACAGTTCCAGAAACTTCTTTATAAAAGCCAGCTCAAACTACAGGAATACAACACAGGCAGGCAGTTGAGTGTGGGAGGTCAGCAGTCCAGAGCAGGCTTCTCATGAAGTGCAGTTTGCATGAGAGGCCCCAGTTTAGACATGGCTGCCAGGCTCTTTTTTTTTTTTAATTTGAGCCCAGTTAACCACCAGGAATCTTCCTTGTTAAGTATCTTCTTTCTCAGGATCCACATTGGTTATTAAAAAACCCAAGTAAGTTGTCTTATAGGGAAGTTTTTTCTTTATTATTTGTTTTACTTGTTTGGTTTTGCCTTAGGTAAACTTGGACATACATCTTTACCATATTTTTACAAGTGATTCAGGAGAAAAGGTGCCACATAAATGAAAAATTAACTGAATCATCCCACAAGCACTTTCACATCAGACCTGAAATATATGTAGGCAATCAGACTATTCTTATAAAGTGTTATTGATTATTCAAAGTCCTATACATGATATTAGTAACAGATACTAGTTTTAATTGGTCTAAGATGTTCTCTCGGCAAATTAAAATCATTGTATTGTGGTTATTGCCCTGTATGTTCAATCTTTTTAAACACAGATTCAGTTGAAAGTTTTTATTTGGTCAATTCATTAAAAAAAAATCAACTGCTCTTAGTCAAAGTGATCAAAGCTTTATTTAGATTTTTAGCAAATAATTAATCTTAGTTTACTATGTACATTTATCAACATATAAAAAAAAAACAGAGTAGGTACTTTTGAAAGAATTACCCCATTTATCAAGCTGACATTTTGGCTGCTTCACAAAAAAAGCAGATTCCATCATTGGTGTATATAGAGGCAAAGTCAAATCAAATCACTTGTTCCACCTGGGGATGTTTGATTAACGAGATCCTGCTTTGTTTTATTAATCTTTCCACATTTTTCACATCTCACTTTTGACATGTAACCATTCGCTTTGGAAACCATCATTATTTTCTTTATGTACAATGAAGATTTAATCATAATTTAGGTTTGGAATTTTTTTCTCTTAAGTCTTTTCATAAAATGTTTTAGGACCTTATTTCTAAGCTAAATATTTTCTGCTCTATTGTACATTATGAAAATCTTTCTATTTTCCTAACCTCTTTTAATAAAACCCACCTGTCAAATAAAATAGAACATAAGAATAATTAAGACCTTTCGCTTTAAGCATATTTTTCTTTCCGTACCTTTTAGAATATGATAAGACATAAAAATGAAGCTTTAAATTATAACATCAGAATAATATGGCTTTGGTAATCGTTCTCAAGATCAATGACATTTTCTTTAAGGCTGTCTTTGAAGCAAGTGTGAATAGAATCAAAGTTACCATTAGGAATGCTGTAACTGCTATGATTAAACAAAACATTTGATAGATGAATAGTGTAAATGTTTACCGTGTCAGCTTAAATAATAAATCAAGCATTACTTGCTTTTAAAAAATAGCTTTTTTTTTTTTTACTGGTCTCTTGGCCACCTTTAATTTTATGGGCTTGCTGCTTATTTTATATACCGTCAAAAACCACAGCAACTTCAGACAGGACACATGGTTAATTCCCAACACCACCTATCCTTAGAGAACAAAGGAGAGCTGCCGTTAGGTGGAGCCAGAATGTCCTCTGAATATAGTCCAGAGTTATGAAACCCTTTGATGAGCTTCAGTGGAAGCCTTTATCTTAAAATAGGAAGGTTATAAATTCCAGGACTCTCATAGTCAAAGCGAGACAAAGGCTAAGTGTACATTTAGTGGATTCACAAAGAACATCAACTACAATATTGGAGCCTAAAAATGCACAAGGTACAAGATATAATTTTATCCCTGCCTAATGTGCTCCATTTTCAGGGTTTCAGAACCCAGCTGGAGACTGTCGATCAAAAAGAGTTTCACTCCTACATATGGGTGGTTCATTATTACTCCTGGGATAAAATCCAATTCCTAGCTTGGAATTGGACAGTTCAAAATTTGGATCCTAATTCCCATTCTAACCTCTTTGCTTCTTACCCTAATACCACCTCTCCCGAGTCAAAATACTAACTTTAAACAAGAGGGGTAAGCAAATTTTCTGTGAGGTCAGATCAGAAGTAGCTTAGACTTTTGTGGGCCATACCATCTGTCATACTTCTCAACTCTACCGCTATTGCAGGAAAGTAGCCATAGGTAATACATTAAAAAGTAGTTGTGGTTGTGCATCAATACAACTGTATTTACAAAAACAGGTGATTTGGCCGCTAGGCTATAGTTTGCCTACTCCTGCTCTAGATCAGTTGATTTACAAACTGTTGAGTTATGACTGTTTAACAGAGTATACAGTCAATTTTATAGGCCACAGCCATTTGTTTGTTTGTTTATTTATTTAACCTGAAACCACACAATCTGTTTTGAAGATGGACCCTGATACTCCAAATGGACTTATGAGTAGGATTTCTGGTAGTAAGCACCTGCACCTGGGCCTCTGAACTTTTTGGATTAGCCAGATGGGGATTGGCCACCAGCTGGTTTGTCCACACTGGATGAAGATTTTTTTTTTATCTCCTTTAGCCTCATCCATGTGTATCTGGCAATAGGCCTCCAGGGCTTTTGGAGATGGACTGAAGTTTTAAGTAAATCTGTGCCACTTGACCATGCAGTGGAACAGGTTCAAGGTGTTAGATTGCAGTGTCCTTGGCTCCAGCAGGGTAGACCATTTACCTTGATGAGGTCTTCACTCTATTTGCAGTGCACCATGGCTGTGGTGGTTTTCTGGTGCTTAAAGACCTGCACAGAATTCAGAGAGCTCTTTGACCGCATGGCTGAGGGCGCAAACGAAAGCTCCTCTCAAGCACAGCACTACAGCTAGAAAAAAATATTTTTGTTGTTCTTGTTTTTTTCCTAGATGCTTTCTTTTATTACTATTTAATGTTGTTTTAAAAATTCTGAGTAATACAAAAAAAAAAAAACAAGAAAGAAGTTAAGAAATACAATGATTGTAAATGAAAAGATAAAATTGTTATTTACAATTGATAACACCATATTTCTCAAAAATCTGATAAAATCACCTGAAAACCCTTTTAGAATGGTGGTACTCAGTTACCTACACATGGGAATCACCTGGGGAATGCTAAGAAAAAAATAATCATGATGCCAGAGCCTCACCCCCAAGAGGCCAGTATTTTTTTTTAATATAGATAAAATAAATTAGAAAATATCAATATATATTGCATGCAATAAGAGTAAATATTGTTTTATGAAACCTTGTTTTCAGATATATATTCTACATGTATGTACGAGTGTACTGGCTGAGAAACAAAATCTATTTGTTATCTGGGCATGGTCTAAAAAGTTTGAAAGCTGCCCTAAACAACCTAAAATTGACATAGGCTTAAAGTAGGAGCTACATTGTCTTCCTATGGAATAAGTTACAAAGAACGATATTTGAATTGTCCTTTGAATTGTCTGCACTTAGGGTAGAGAAGCCCCATGATGGATATTAGCAAGGAAAGTGAGCTCCTATTTATTTATTTGTTTGTTTGTTTGTTTATTTATTTATTTGATGATTTCAGACTACATTTAATTGTTCCTTCATAGTGAATTTGAGCTCTTCTTTTGAACAATGGCCTAAGCACAGCTGGGAAGGCAACATGGGGATTGACCCATCAGCAGTGCCTGGGCCATCTGACCAGCCATGATTCTAGTAACTCATGATTTTCCTTCTCCTTCTTTTGAACTATTCAGATTTCATTTAAGCAGAGTAACAAAAGGGAAGGACATTTTTAGATGGAGGTAACTTCCCCCAGGATGGAATAACCCTGCCTGAAACCCCTCATCTCCTTGTCTTGTCTCTGATGAAGGATATTTGTGGCATTTAATCATTTTCCTCTCTTCTCCTGACTCATAGCCTTGCTTGTTTTCTTTCCATATGAGACTTAAACATAAATTAAGATGAGAGAGGGGAGGTTCTCTTTTAGGTTGTAAATCCTGGGGCCCCACAAGATGCCCTAAGGCAATTCAGGCAGTGATGGTTAGGTGGAGGGGGGAGGAAGAGAAGAAGGGAAAGATACTGAAGGAAGTGTTATTTTACATATTGTCTTAAATTTTTGCATTGAAAAAGCTCATTTAAATTTCCTTCATTTGTGCATGCTGTTACCCAGAAGAAATAACAATCAACAACATGTGCTGATTTTAAAAAGTCACTTTTATCATATGTTGGTTTGAGAGCCAAAAGCCAAATGTCTCATCTCCTGAGGATACCCATATGGAACAGTGGAATGCAAATATTTATATCAAAATTATTTTCATAGGTGCCTATCTCATGTCTTAAGGGGTTCAAATTAATCAAAGAGAAAATATACAACTCTTTCTGTCATAATTTTTACAACAAAAAGTAAAATATTTGTTAAGTAAAATATCTTGGTATCTTAAAATATGCAATTTCATTCTTAGTATCAGTTCTAAATTGAAGAAAAAATTAATAAATAATTAATTTTCATGTGATAGAACATGAAAGAAAAATATAGATATTTGAAGACATCTATATTAATAATATTCCAATTAAGAAGCACACACACAAAATAACTTATTAGTTTTAAAAAATTAAGATTTAGGAATTTTCCCAAGTTGCTTCTTGTTTGATTTTCTAACAAAGCGAAAATAAATATTTATACTAAAAAAAACAAAACGATAACTTTAGGTGCCTAATAATGAGTTATAATATTAGACAAATACTAGGACAAACTGATTCCATCTTATAAATATATTTTATTGATTGCATATGCCAAAATAAAACTTTTCGTACAATTGCAAATATCAGATTCCCTTAAGGAAAATCCATGGTCATTTTGGGCAAAAAAAAGTATGTGTGTATGTGTAGATATATGTATGTGTAAATATATACATATATGTACATGAATACAATGTATAATGTATGGGAAATATTTATAATTTATAATATAAAAATGTTAATATATTTAATGTAAAATATATATTTCCACAGACGCATTGGCTTCATGTTATACTGACTAGAATCTTGAATTAAATATATATATATATAGGAAATTGTTCCATGTACAACAAATAAAACTTGCTTTTTAATGGCCATAGTGTATTCCATTTTATGATTCTCCCATGATTTACTTAACTAGTTTCAATTAAAAGATATAGTATTAACTGTATAGCTCAGGAAGGAAGTGCAAATTAGAGTAGTTAATGCTTAGTTGAATGCAATGTGTCAATGAAATGACAAAATATGCCAACCTCGAGAAGTTGTGTGATTTCTGTTTGATGCCATAGAAACAGAATTACAGAGGCATTGAAATTGAGACACAGGAAGCTTAGAAGGAGGCAAATCCCAGCATCAGTAAGCACAGCCCTCAGGGCATTAAAATATAATCTGCATGTTAAATAACTTTTAGATGCATTTTTAAGTTCACTTAGGCACCTGGACAGTTCAATTTCGTGTAACACAACCACTGTGTGACCTGCCACCCTCTTTTTCAGTAGAATTATTATTAGTGTATTGTGTTTATTCAGTATTCCCTAGTTTTAATGTTTTAAACATGTTATTTGATTTCTTATAAAAACATAAGTTAGACAAAGCAAATTGCTGATGTTACAGAGGAGAAATTGAAGATAAAATTTAAATGATGTGCTTAAAGCCACATAGATAAAAAGTGTCAGGACTGAGAGTAGAGAAGTTTATACAGAAAATTTCACTGTTTGTTATAATATTGCCTCTTTACCAATGAATAATACCTTTTATAATTTTAAATCATAAATATTTGATATAATGCTAATTTCTTCCACTGTGATATCATGGTCATTTCTATTTAGTGCTTTTTTTGAAAATTAGACAAAAGAAATCAAGTTATATGAAAATATTTTGATCAGTTCATTTGAAAACTCAAGAAATATCCTTTAAATAATGCTCATTTAGTTTCAGATTAAAGCAATAATATTTTCTTTAGAAGTTGTCATACAAATGACTATCATAAAATTACTTTATTTCTAAATATAGGATTTAGTAAATATCAAACACATTTATCCAAAATAAATATTTAAAGTGTTTCATAAATCAACAATCATTTTCACTTATAGTGATTAAAATTGATATGCATAATTGATATGTATCTCTTATTCATCTCTTGAGGATAATTAAAGGGAAAAAATGCAGGAAGGACAACTCCTTTGCCGAGCACTATACCATAGAATAATTTTAGTGACCAAAATGATTAGAGATGTGGAAAATCAGTATCATAAAAATTACAATAACTAAAATAACTAGGATCTGTTTTACCAAAAAAAAAAAAAAAAAGTATAAATGTAGTCTTAAATGAAATATAGGAGATATTTCCTGATTTCCTGAATATTTTGCAGAATAAAAGAATGAGCACACAGATACCTTTTGGTTCTTTTTATCTTTTGATTGGAATGTATTCTGTTTATGCCATCAAGACCATAAATAAAGAATTTCTATTGTGTTTCTCCATGAACCTGATCTAAAATCCTACGTATTTTATGTCATCTATAGGGTTTCTTGTCAAATGAAAATTTGGTGCATTAGAATTAATATTGGGAAATATTGCAGATTGGGTTCAGTGAGAAGTGACTATGAGAGAGCTTAGCATGCAGAAAGCTTATTAGAGTGCTTTTGAAAGGTCCACACATGAAACAGAAGGGAAGAAATGCAGATTAAGCAGTAAGTAAGGTTGAATGGCGATGCGGTCTCAATCGTGGCCTCAGTCTAATGTAGGGGGAGCTCTGAAACTGGGATCATTCTTCAGAGTTATCCTGTGTTTTACCCAAATGGATCAGGTATAAGATATGGACCACCCTGGAAGGGGCTTGACTTTGGGCAAGGTGGCTCTCTTCCTTTCTTCAGCTGAGACATTCTCTGAAAGGGTCGACTGCATAACTCTGTTAGCAGCACTCCGAATGACTGTGGGAGTATTTCTTTTTTCCTAAAGGAAGATGTCTACTGCAGCTCACAGAGCCTACTGAAACTTAAGCAAAGAAAGAAAGAAGGAACCCAGAAGCCAATTTGTTAAGGCAGGAAGCTAATGGGTAAAGGTGGCATTCAGGAGGAGAGATGGGTGACAACTCAAAAGGGTGACAAATATTTTTAAAGAAATAAGTCCTGTTATTTCTTAAGAGCAAGATGTAAACTAGTTATCTTCTAGTCTGTAACAATAACATTAAGAAAAGTTCTTTCTTAATATTTATTTATGGTGAGAGATAGTATTTCAAAGTGGTTCAGAAGACATTTTGAGTCAGAATATCTGGTGTATGTTTCTCCTCTTCCACTGGTTATTTACGACCTTTTACAAGTTTACCTTTCTACCCTTCAGTTTTCAAATCTATAAAATGAAGAAAATAATATTACCTATCCCACAGGGCTATTGTAAAAATAAGCAAGTTAATACTCCTAAAGTCCTTAGAATAGTGACAGAAGCCTTGTAGCGAGCAATTAGCAACATGAAACTCTACATCTGTGCCTATTGAAATGTACGTTTCATTCATAATAGAGTCTGTGTTATTCTCAGGGCCTGGAAAAGTTGGCAGAACATAGTAGGTATGGATGATTAAAACCTGAATTCAATTTGAGAATGTATTTTTATATTGAAAATATATAATATATTTAATAATTTAAGTAATAATTGTAGTATATAAATAAGTATATTGATCCTATTTTGAAATATATAGGACTAAATTTCAAGATATTTTAATCTCTTGTACAATCCACTTAAAATTTTTAAATAATGTAACATGATACTAAAAATGTACCACAATGGCAGTTCTTTCCAATTATGCTGCCCAATTTGAATTGCTTTTTTCTTTCTATATATTCTAATATATAATAAAAAAATTGAAGGAGATACGTAATATTTTATCTTTTACATCCATGTGTATAATGTTTTTATCCATTGAAACTGGTTTACTATTTTGGTTTTCATTCATTTTTGAGACATTTCATTGAGAGCCAATTTGAAATCATCTCCCTTCTTCTGCCTCTTGGAGCCTCTGTCTAGAATAGAACAACTGATTATTTTATTTGGCAAACATCAACTGGGTGCCCAGATTCTTTTGACTCTTAGAAATACCCAGTATAGATATCAATCCCACAAATCCCTTTTTTAAAATGTTTGATCCAGTTTCAGTAAGTTTTCATCACTGAAAGAATACTGATACTTGATTTCTGCTTCAGCATCCAGGCCTAGCATTTCTGTTCCATCAATTCCAGACATCTTAGTGGGGGTCTTAGCTTTTTCCTGACCTCTTTCCAGGTAACAGTAGATCCTAGAGCTATACTAGCTAGGGTCTAGTATGAATGCTCTTACCACTTGGACTAGCCACCTACATGACCACAGCCTATTTTAGGACTAAAAACTCTTTGGATGCATAGACTACCTAGGTTCATAAGATGTTTATAAATTTTTGTGAAGTCAGGATCTAGTTTCTTCATGAGAAATTGGATCCCTTTATCATATATTCATATATTATTTTCTGAAACATATTTGCTAGTTTTTGACAGAGGTAGCTCAATTTTCCACCAATTACCTAGAATATACAAAGATAGCTATTAACTGCTCCATACCTTGGTCAATTTCTTTTTGAATCGGTCACCCTTAGCAGCAAAACAAAGTCATGGGCAAACAAAAGCAAATATATTGACACAATGACTAGAGTACAGTTTTAAGCCATGACACTATCAGTAAAGAATATGCCAGAAATGTAATATAAGAGAAATTACCTTTCTTCCCTTTTATCAAGAATGTATTTTTTCAGTCATTTGAAGAGCTGCTTCTTATAGCAGTTAAAAATTTTTTTAGTTACTATTTAAAACACTTATGTTATATGTCAATGACCATGGTGTGAATAATTTAAATACTTTACCAGAAATATAACCTTAATAAGGGTAAAATAGGCAACTTGAATATTCTTCTAATCTCAGACTTTGTCTGGAAGACTTTTGTAGAGACATAACATACTCATTATCTAAAAAATATTTACTTCTCTACTTGAGCATATTTTTCACATATTTAAACTCTTTACAGTATGGTTCATTAAGAAAATTTAAGACTCTGAAGATAGAGAAGACTAATAAATCACTGCAATTTTATTTGAATTTTATTTTTTAATTTTTTATTTTTAAAGACTTTTTCTGAAAATGTACTTGTTTTAAGAACTTGAGAGCTAAATTATGTTAACAACTTTTATTTTGTGGGTCATATTTTGCAAACGAATTTATTAAGTAAAAGTGTTAAAATAAAGGTTTATGTGGGAACAACTTTTATGATGGGTCTTGGATTTTACTTATCCAGTCATTTTTGCCTGTATAGGTTGTTGAGTAAGTACTTAATATGAAAACTAATAGTGAATTGGAGTGATTACAAAGGAAATTTGGCAATATTATTCATCTATGCCAAATTTTATGCTAATATCTTATAGATTACAGTTAGTAGTTTGTTACTTCAGCCATTTTCACGGCCCAGTCTGTGGCACATTCTAGCTAGTCTTCCATAAACCATGTCATCAGTTGTAACTAAGCTTTAATTCAGTCCCTGATTTATTGCTATTCTGATTTCAAAGAAAGAGATGAAAATATTAGATATTATACTTGTAATTTCTGCTATTTACTTTTTTTATTCTTTCTTTCACCCTAGTTAGAAATGCTTAATAGTTCCTTTGCTAAAGATTAATTTCTATAATTAGTATATAGAAATTATTTTTACTTTATTCATATTTCATATTTTCATCATTACTTAGGTAACAATTATTTTTGTCTTAATATAGAGGGCATTATGGTAAGAGTTATGACAGAAACTGTATGTAAGCATGTAATTACATGTGTTTGTAATGAAATATAAATTAGTCCCTTTCATCGTATGCATAGGCAAGAGTTATCAATTGTTTCTTAATTTTAATTTTTCAATTAGAGTTGACATTTATTATTTTTTATTAGTTTCAGGTGTACAGCATAGTGGTTAGACATTTATATAATTTACAAGGCGATCCCCCCAACTAGTCTACTACCTACCTGACACTACATAGTTATTACAATATTATTGACTATATTCACTATGCTGTGTTTCATATCCTCATGACTATTTTGTAACTAATTTATACTTCTTAATCCTTTCACTTTCTTCATCCAGCTCCCCAATCTCTCTCCCATCTGTCAGTCATCAGTTTGTTCTATGTATCTCTGAATGTTCTCATTTTGTTTGTTTGTTTATTTTATTCCTTAGATTCCACATATAAGTGAAATCATATGGCATTTGTCTTTCTCTGTCTGACTTGTTTTACTTTGCATAATACCTTCTAGGTTCAATCATATTGTTGCAAATGGTAAGATTTCATTTTTTATGGCTGAGTAATATTCCATTGTATGTATGTACCACTTCTTTACTAAGGTAATTTAGTTTCACATAGTTTATGAAGTATTTGATAACAGTATTTTAGTTAATATAGAAAATGTAACAATGTCATAGTTCACCAGTGATTAAGCAAATATAATATTTCTCTTTTATAGGAGTTTTTAATGAGTTTTTAAAGCATTTTCTCAAAAGAAGAGTATATGAATTATTTTTGATTGTATGTTAGTTATTCAGAAAATAAATTCATTGTAACAAATTTATAAATAACATTAAAAAATCTGTTATCAATTACCTTCTAGATCTCAGGCAATGGAAATATAAGGCCAACACATGGCCTTGCCCTAACAATGGCCTATTTAATCTTAATAAAATACATCAATATTATTCCTTGTAATTTGATAAAATCACTTGAAATCATAGATGTAATAGAGGGACACTAAAGGAAAATACATAGATGAGCCTTAACAATATCCTTGTTTGTGGGAAATCTGAGAAAGAGAAATCCAAGGAGAAGACAGAGTGATTGGCCAGAGCTGGAGAAGAATACACAAGAAAGTATGAGGAAAACCAAGGACAGATAGAGTTTCAAATGGTGGAATGACTATCCAAGACAAATTCCAGTGAGAGAAAAAGAAAGTAATGACAAGAAAATTAACAGTAAATTTGACAGGGCAGAGTTGTTTTATTACTTTCCTGAATGGAGCTTTCATGGATCGATGAGGTTGAAACAGGTGGTAGTGAACTTGTCTATTCATATGGATTTTGTTATGTTATAAAAATATTACCACCTGACTCTCCCCTACCATTACCCACTGTGATTCCATTCTCTGACCTCTTTCCTAAAGACTCTCTCTGCCTTGACTTATCTAAAAGTCAGTTTTCTCTTGGGATCACTCTTGTCTAAAATCACAAGCAAAAACTGTTCAGACTCCAGATCAATAAAAGTCGAGGTTAAGAATATGATAGTTAGGCCTCTTTGTCCTTAGTACCGCTAATAATAAAGAAGAGGCAGAACCACCACTGAGTGCACATGGACCTTTGATGCTCATTTCCTCAGGCACACTTCCCCTAGCTCTTTTTGCCATTGCCACCTGCCAGCCTCCTGTCTGTTTCCTTGGAGTCAGCCCCTCTTTATGCTGATGTTGCAGTTAACCTGTGCTGTTCAAGCCTCTGTAAGCAGCTGATCAAACATTACACTCTGATATTTCCCCACCTCTCCAGCACTCTTTCCATCAGTCCTGAGAATTGTGCTTTGAGGTCCATTAAGGGTTAACAGGAATGTTAGAAAAAAAATGGGAAATCCAGTGAAACTAAGTGTCTCAGGCAGGTTGAGCTAAGTATAGGGGAAGGAAAAGCCCTGTGTGAAACAATGAACCAAAGAATGAGGGATTAAATTTGAAATAATAACAGAAAGGCAGCTAGAAGGATGTCATATAAAAAGACAGTAACACTTAACTATCCTGTTTTCCCCATTGTATCTGTTAATAATATAGATGTTATCACAAGTGTTGTCTTAAGTTGTATTTCCCAGAAGACCCTAAGATGAATGTTGATATGCAAGTGATTTATTAAAGAAGAGGTCCCCCAGGAGACTGGTAAGGTTGGGAGGCTCAGGACAAATAAGTGGAGAAAACAAGAGTGGCATTTTAGGCTGTAAATTAAGTCCTAAAGGGTTAACCCCTAATTGACTGAAGCAAGGGTTCTGGGTTTTTATATCCTTGCATATTTCACATACTAGTCAGTGGGAGCTGAAGAAATAACTTCCCAAGGCACTTCTCCTTCTCTATTGTATTAGCAAAAGAGCTCCAGCAGTTGAGGGCAGTGATCTGAAGTCAGCCATGAATACAGGATGTTAGAAAAAGAAAGCCCACCAAATTAAAGGGACATACCACAGCAAACAAAAAAAAATGATTTGAGAAGATATAGGTAGAGCATTAATGAGTGTTTTGGGCTAAAATTATTGCTAAAGTTAGCATTGAAATATAAGGGATTGACTACTACTTGGCTATCTGGAAAAGAAAAGTAATTTAGGGGAAAACTAATTTATAATTTCTTAAGGATTAAGAATGATGCATCTGTCCGGTGCATCTGTAGGACACTTTTGAGTAGCACATCTTTATAATGCTTCTGTATAAATATGTTTATAATACTCTAATAGTCTAATTCTTGTCTCTTCCCTTACATTACATTAGATAATACATAGCTTTATTTTTTGTAAAGGTACCTGCTGTAAATGGAATTGTGTCCCCCAAAATTCATATACTGGAATCATAACCTGCTATCGTGACTATATTTAGAATAAGGAAGAACAGGGGTTATGTTCCGAGACTGTCAGTGGATACCTGAATTTGCAGATTGTACCAAACCCTATATATATATGTATATATGTGCATACACACACACACACACACACACACACACACACACACACACACACTATGTTTTTTTCCTGTATATACATACCTATTATTAGGTTTAACTTATAAATTAGGCACAGAAATTAACAACAATAATTAAATAGAACAATGATAACAACGTAGTATAATAAAACCTTTGTGAATATGGTCTCTCTCTGTTTTTCTGAACACCGATCTGATTACTGAGGCATCTACTAAGTGACTAATGCGCAGGTTACATGTACAGCAAGGACATGCTAGACAAAGGGATGATTTACATCCAGGCAGGGTGGAGGAGGATGGCACGAGATTTCATCATGCTATTCAGAATGGCACACATTTTAAAACTTATGAATTGTTTATTTCTGGAATTTTTTATTAATATTTTTGGACCGTGGTTGACCACAACTGAATCCACAGAAAGTGAACCTTGAGTAAGGGGGGACTACTGTAATTAAGATTAAATAAGTTCATAAGGCTGGGACCCTGATAGGATTAGTGCTCTTATAAGAAAAGACACCAGACAGCTTGCTCTCTCTCTCTCTCTGCCTTCTGAGGACAAATTGAGAAGATGACTGTCTGCAAACCAGGAAAAGATCTCTCACCAGGAATTGAATTGGCCAGCACCTTAACCTTGGACTTCCCAGCCTCCAGAAACAAATTCTTTTTTAACTGTAATAAAAACGTTCTCTTTATAGGCATACTGCACAAGAGGCAGTTAGCCATGTGCCTGACATCTCATACACCCCACAACCTAATGCCCTATATTCTTAGAGTCCCAAACAGAGCAAGGCAGATTGCTATTGGGAGCCAGCCAGCAAGACCTGGCAGCCCTCCAGCTTATTCTTTAGGGCAGGTGTCTGTAGAATTTGAACTTGACAATTTGCTGTGATCAACAAAGTTGTTTGGCTTAACATTGTCTTTGAGTGGCTATGTCTTTAAATGGACTAAAAAATAACTTCTATATATCTCCTAAACAGTATTGAATTGGAAATGCTAAATTTGCACCTTTGTCTTAAATAAAATAGCAGGTAGCAATCTAGTACTGATGAGAGAGGTGGATTTTGTTCCCCAGAAAGATTTTATTTACCTTTTACGGCTGCAGAGCTAGTCTTGAGCTCATTCTTATTGGTCCTTCCTTACCAGCTTTTCTCTGAGCCCACACTTCTCTTTTAGTCTCATTTCCCACCAAAAGGAGGCTGTGGTACAGGTGGGAGGTGTTGGAAAAATTGGGTAAACTTTTGTGCTGGTTGATAGAGAGGAGAGTGTAAAGGCAGAAAACTAACATCAATTCTGTAGCCAAAAATTTCTCCAAGTTCCTTTCATTGGTGAAGGGGCCTGGTAACTGAGACAGGAACAGCTGTCTGACCAGACCCGTTTCTGAGATTTCCCAATCTTTTAATGAATGTAATTAAAAAAAATACTCTCAAGTTATTCTTAATAACTTGAGAGAAGAGTTGCAAATGGCATTCAAATATTTAAATGAATGCAAGCTCTCTGATGCAGAATAATTTTGGAGCTTATTCTACACAGAGAGATCAGAAAATTGCCTACAAAAAGGTAACATCATAGCAGTGCAAATGCCAAAAGAATATCAGGGCTGATTTTATTCTAAGCCTTCTTCAACTATAGATTACATATTCACTCATCTTTTATGTATTTATTGAACACCTACTATACAGCAATCTATGGGATTGAGAGACTAGTGCTTAGGAAGACTGGACAGATCAAACAACCTGGTTCATGGCCTAGTTCTAAATCTTAAAAGTTTATGACCTTGGGAAAATGTCTTCACCTTTCTGTGCCTTGATATTCCTTTCTATTAAATGGCAGTGATAAGAGAGATACATATCCTACAGGGTGGTTGTGCAGCTTAAGTCTAGCATATGGCCATAGCCCTTCAGTGTAATATCTTTTGTTATTATTGTTTATGCCAGGTTTTATCCTTGTAGAAATTAGTAAGGTAAAACTTCCAATATTCTCATTATTTGGTGGGGTCTAACAATAAGGAAAAAAAATGAAAACTCAGAGTTACAAGTGCTATAACAGAAGATATGTTCTGGAACTGTGGCACTCATATCAGGGGTTATTCAAAAGGAGAAAAGATGATGTTAGGATTTGGTATAAGTCTCGAAGGACTTTAACAAGGAGACAAGATGATGAGAGCTGCAGAAAAGACACAAGCATGAGAAAATGTGATGCCTTCAAGAAATGTTACATAATTTAGCATATCTACTACCAGAGGAGACACTGGGGGCATGCTGGAGAATGAAGTTGGTGTAATTGGAAAGGCCAGGCCATGCTATACAATGTCAATTTCTGTTGTAGGATGTTTAAAAAGTCAGATTCCAGAAAGTTTGCTCTAGGTCCAGTGAGAAAGATTTATTTGAATTGATAAGTCTGAAGGTCAAGACAAGATACAAATTTATGAGAAAAAAGAACTGCAGTGAGAGGTCTTATTATGCTGTAGAGCTCGGAAATAGGCCACACTGGGAAAATAGCTAAATTTGAGGGCTGTGGAGTAATAGAAGTGGGGAGCTAGCCTGAGAGGGAAGGCTGCGCTAGAGTATAGTCTAATAGGGTCTCTCTCTGGGCATTACCAGGGAAAGGAAAAAGGGGAAAAGGACAGATTAGCATTACCATTGGCATTTGCTGAGATTTCTTTTTGTACTTTATCCTATTTTTATTAATTAACATAATATTCTGGTATGTGCTATTTTACATAATCATTTAATATTATCCTTATAAGAATTCTATCAGGTAGGGGCTAGTGTCTTCTTGTATGAATAAAGAAACTGACACAAAACCAAGATATGTGATTTACCTAAGATCAAATAAGTAGTAACTTTATTTATACAGCATTTTACCTTTTTACAATGTCCAGTTTCAGCCATTGGTCTTACTGTCACTATAGATTTCTTTGTACCTTTTCCTTTTCTTACCTGTGATTTGTAAATGCTCATTCATCTGCTTTCTCTTATTACTGGGGTAATGAACATATTTGGCAGAAAACACACTCATTAATTCATGTTCTTCAACTTCAGCTGAATCTTTATAATGTTCCCCAATTTTCTACATGTATCTTGTCCATTCTGGGACCTGTTTCCCATATATACCTCTCACATTGAGACTATATGAGTCTTTATGTACTAACTTCCGGTCCATCCCCAACTCACGGATGTCATACTTTTCTTCTTTCATGAAGAAAACTAAGGCTATCACATGAACTTGTTCAAATTTCTGTTTCTTCTATAGATTCTCTCTGTCCTTTCCTTACAACCCCCTGCACATTTGTGTGCCTCTAATGGAAACAATAGCCTTGGAATTTCAAGCTCTTAGTGGAATTAACTCTAGTAATTACTTTTCTCAGAATCCCCAAAACCATTCTTCACCACCATGATCCTTATTGATTACTACTGTATAAACATATTCTTATTTACCTCAGAGTTCCCTAAAAATTTACCTGTGTTTGTTCTCTTATAAATTATTCTTGCCTCAGATCCAAATAGTGATTAAAATCTGGAAAATCTCATTTTCCATTGCATAAGAGGTGTATGGGTACATTGTTAGCATCTGAAGTTTGATCTATAAATGTATTTTTGCTTATATGTTGATTCTCTTTTCTCATCCCCTCCTTTCCTTTTTCCTTTCTTCGTTCATGGTCATCTTTCTGCCCTAGATTTCTGCTATCCTTCTCCCTACCTTGCACTTAATTCTTCATGATAAAGTAAGGGAATATCTGTCAAGCTTAATATTCTATCTACTTATAATAAAGTGAGGAGATAATAACAAAGCTGGTATACTGTGTATTACAAATTCTTTACTTAAAAGATAATTAATTTTTTTTATTTATTCCTGTCACAGGTTAGAGGGAGTATAGTAAAAGCAGCATTTCCTGGAGTATAATTTCAATTAAATTCCAAAATAGGAATAGATTTTTTTTCTTAAACTTTTGGGTAAATCAAGCTTGCAAAGTTGTTGATGTATTTAAAATAAGCTTTAGAAGTGACAATGCTTCTTTGCTCTCTTCTCCTCTACAAAGCCAACTTGTTATTTAGAGAATAGTGTGCATAAATGCCATGGAGCAAAGTCTTTCATGCTCTGTCTAGCATAAGGCAGCTGCAAAAACACATGATTTGGAGAATCAAGGCTATTGCTGAAGTCTTCCCTTGTCAATGCAGATGTTCAACTTAAATGCATGTGCTTGTAGACCCTGAAGGGAATAGGGTCAGTCTACTATAGAAACATTAAAGACGTGTAGTGCTTCTTTCATTTCAGTAGTCACAAGAGTACATTGAATTAAAAATTGTATTCAAGGAAATAAAACATTCCCTGGAATGGATGCAGTATTCTGATAGTAACAAATTCCCTTTATATATACTACATTTATTCAAGACATGCATATATGATGTCTATGATTGTACCTCTTACTTTTACTGCTAAAATTAACTATAATTTCACTGGAAGGTACTGTTAAGCATTCAACTATCTCAAGCATGTTTGACTTCTGTCATACAGTTAAGAACAATGTGATAGATAGATACTATCAATTCCCTACTACCGCTTAAACACTTCATTTTGTGTTCACTGAAGTTGAATGTGAAAATTTGATGCTGATAATATCAGAATACATTGGCTTTAATGGTTTTAAACATGTATTCCATCCATTCTAAGGATTTATATAATTACAAATATTGAATCTACATAATATTGACTTACCCTCTTCAATTTCTTAAGCAAGTATCTCTCAGCAATATCGGAATCAAATGATAGAAAATCCTCTTCATGCTAAGATTTGCCAAGTGTTGTTTACATTCTGAGAGATTTCAAATTTGCATTATTTTTATTTGTAATATATGTACATTTTCCTTAAATTAATCTACTGTGATTTTTTCCAAGTAAAATTAATATTTAAAAAATAGCCCAAAATATCTTTATACTGTTGTGTATCACTGTCAAATAGTATTTAAATATTGCTGTAATTGTCTAAATTCCTGTTTAGAAAAAAAATATTTTCTCTTTAAAGGGGAAAATGTTTTATTTAGAGGAAGGAAACTCTTTGAAGCCAGAGTCCATGACTATTTTATACATTAGTATACCCAGAAATTAGTACTGTGCATAAAAATAGTTATTAAATTAATGAGTAAAACTAAGTTTATATGGAAGAAAATTAATTTATGGTTGGCAGTGATATACAAAAATGCCAATTTGATGCCATAAGGAGAATCACTGACAACTAGTTTTATATACAGACTCAGTCTTTGGGAACAATATATTATCCAATTTTTTTTTAGTAGTCTGGTGTCCTTCCTATATCCTAGTGATCTCATAATAATGACTTCTGTAGTAAACTCTAAGGATTAAGCAGATGGATTAAAAATCGCGGTACAGGCAAACCTTGGACTTCCAAATGTATTTTGTGATGGGACAGTGGTGCACATTAGGAATATCTCAAACTCTCCCAAGCAATACAGGAAGGATAGAGGGGGAGGCTGAAGATTAAGGAAATCAGTATAATTTCTGCTAGTTTTCTTGATAACTTGTACTAATATTTCAGATTGTTTTTAAGACAAAAAAACATCCCATGCTTAAGTCCCCAGTACTTTGTAACATTTACTCAGAATCGAGGACATTTCTTCTTTTCATAAGAAAATCCCTTTATTGAGTTTAAAAGTTCTACACAAAGTAAAACACCTTCAGGGCAGGAGGTTGCCTGAGAGGCCTCTGCTTCCTGCAGAGTAGTGAGAAGGAAAGGAGATGAGGCGAGAAGAAGGGGAGGCCCTGGGTGGGGGTAGTTTTTGCAAACTGATTATTTCCCCACTCTCCAGTCAGACCAAGGCTGTTGCTTAGTTTAATTTAATCTGTTATTTTCCCTGCAAAGGACAAAGCACATTTCAGTTAGTCAAGTTTCTGCTGGCAACAGTGGTTGCTGTTTCAAGGGCGAGGAGAGACTAATACGTGGAAAAAATAATTATTCTTCATTTTTTACTTACCATACATATATATGTGTCTATGTGGGTGGTGGTGGGGGGGGGAAATGTGTGCCTGTAGGCAGGTGAAGTATCTAAATATGATATTAAATCATTACCCTAAATAAGAATCAATTTTTCTCTTTTTCTCTTCCTAACTCTTCTGATTCTTTTTTTTTAAAAAATCTTGACAAATAGTCATGAAAGCAGCATAGTTCCATTTAATCACAATTTGTTACAGAATGTCTAATTAATAATGATCGTGTAAATCTAACTTTACTTCATTAATTTTTTTTCTCCTTAGAATGAGAAATGTCTTTCTCCTCTGTTTCTAGTTCAAGAGGGAAACATAACCTAGATTGTGTGTTAACCATAATATTCAATTGGCCCATAAAATTTATGCATTACATTTAAAATTGAGTTTGTGTACAGTTACATTGGACAATAAAGTTTTGTTACTTTTTTTTACTTTTAAGAAAACAAAGTCTTTAAGAAAAAAAATTTAGAAATAGATCTATTAGAAACTTGTTAAATACCAATTTTGAACCCTTGCAGCATTTATACTAAAAACTTTAAAGAGATTTGATGGCTAGATCAAAATAGTATGGCCTTTATTTCAAACATATATAACTAGTAAATGATATTTGAAAATCTAATTTTATAAGTTCTAAAAACACAATGTAATTAATTATTGGTTTCCTGAGAGGGCATACTAAAGTCACTCAATTAAATCATTTCTCTCATAATGTGCAAGTATACGTATAGGTGTATTTATTAAAGAAGACCCAGTGATAGCTTTGCCTTTAATGATAAAAGATAACCTGAATACGGTCTCATAAACTTTTAATTTTGTGGGAAGTTCACCTTCACCATAAAATATTAATTAACTTTATAAGATTTTAAAATGTGTTTGTGCAGTCAACATTGGACAATTATTGTATTAATTAATTTTTTTTTTTTTTAGAAAAATTACTTCTTTTTGCTTCTAGCTCAAAATGTTTATGGCACCTCTGTGCTGATTCCCCTGGGAACTCTGCACAAGAGTGTTTGGAAGTGTTATGGAAAGAGGTAATTATGCTGTCCAGGGAATTTGTCAGGGAACAGAGCTGTGGTAGATTAAAGGAGATGTGATGGTTGCAGAGGTCACAGCCTTGATTTTGAGCCAAGACTCACTATCATTTTTTTAATTGAGTCTGAAAACTAGAAAGCTGTGATGTGGTAGCCACCTATTACCAAGCAGGACACATCTAACTAATTGGAAATGAGTGCGAGGCTTAACAATTCCAAAAACAAAGAATGAGAGCAACCAAATATGAATGGCAGTTCATTAAAACAAATACTCAGATAAAGACTTTCATATTATAATTAATGTGTAACCTCCCTTTGATATTTTAAAAATATAAATTCTCACTATTCCTATCTTAAAAATATGAATAGTTTGGCCCCTCTTGTAGCTTTAGTCTTTCTTTCAGAAACAGAAAAATTATTTCCATTAGTAATGAAGCTTTGGATTCAGAACATTTTGTTCTTACATATTAAATAATGTTTTAAAAGTTATATTGATAGTATTAATGTGTTATATTTTTATTGCTATACTACACTGAAATTAAAAAGCAGGTATAATTTATGTCATATCATCATATTCAAGGTACAAAAATAGCTCATGTCATGATATATAAAACACCCAACCCAATTTAGTATAATTGCCTTTGTTATGATTCCAATTCCTTTCAGCACATTCCCTTATATATTTAAAGCTCAGATGATAAATTACTAATTTCAGATACTAATTGCAAAATAATTTGCAGTTATAAAGAAATTTGATTTATTTTACTCCTTCTTATTAAGTTCAAATTAATATCAAATACAGCTATCTCTAAAATATACTTATCTGATTTCTCCCATTTGCCTTCTTTAGAGGTTATAGAATATTAGAACAAAATATAATGCTTTTTTGAAATCGAACACCCATCCCTTTGTTTTGTTTTATCCTATGTCTATACACACAGTAAAATGAATGCAACCAATCCACAGCCCATATTTTAAGAGTTTACCATTTTTTGAGTTCCTATAAATGAAGGCTCAGATTAAAAGTTTCAGCCTTAAGTAGTTTAACAGTGTCCATAAAGCTTATTCAGGGTTGCCAACCTGAGAGGTCTGCTAATTATATATCCCTGTCAAAAGACTTTTTTTTTCTGGGAAGTGTGTTCGCTTCTTCCAAGCACGCAATTTCAAGGGCGAAGTATATGAATTTGGAAGGGCAAAAAAAAAAAAAAAAATCAGCCACTTGAATGACCATTTCAGTTAAATTAACTACGGGAATCAAATGGGTGAAAATGGTAGTATTAGGAGATTTTTTGGACAAATTTTCTTTAATGGGCCTAAACGGTTCCTACTATTTACCTTCCAATCAATTACAATTGTATTTTTTCCCCATTTCTGTGAGGTAAACAAACGAAATTAGCAAATTGTGACCTTTTTTCTTGTATTGAGGTAACACTGACATCATATGCTTCTTTCTCAGAAAATACTTTTAGTATATTGCAACAACCAGAACATGCAGTGGTTTCTTGCTGTTTTAATGTTGCTAATAGAGAAAGGAGAAGGACCTTCACCTTGACCCTACTAACCTCAGTGAGCAAATGGAGATTTCATAGGTCTAAACCCCTTAGAAGCATTCAGCTGCGGGTGGGCAGGAACTAGATCTACTCAGACCTTTTCAAAGTGTTCATCTACTGAGTGGAGTAATGCAGTCGTTGGGAGTAACCACAAATGTTGTTTGATACTTTTTCCAGTAGAGGATATGACATTAGAACCCTTTGACACATCTCTATATCTTGGAGTCCTGAAAGAACTGCTTTATTTTTCACTGGAAAATAAACACATTAGAGCCTGACTAAAAAATTCACCTCTGATATTGATAAGCACTTGATACAATGTCCCACCACATTTTTTTGCAATGAATGAGTTGATATGGCCTGAATCTTTTAGACTAGCTAGATTTCTTGCCTTGCTGTCTTAAAAACCTTGCAGATGACAGGAGACACAGTTTATCAAGAAATCTAGAGAGTTCAGAGTTGCTTAAAATCATACTTGTAGCACTCAACGCAGACATTTATCTTTGATTTTATTCTCCTTTAAATTGTTGTAAATTTGAATAATGAAGCGCCATCTTTTAAAACTAAATTTCTTCCAGCTCAAATAATTAAGGTTATGCATTATATGAAATACATACTCTTAATCTTATCTTCTTGAACATTGTACAAAATAGATTCATAACATGAGAAGTGTCTTATGGAACAGATGAAGGACATTTCTCTAAACATCAATTTTTCATATGATATAAACACATAGGAAGAGCCACATTTGCTTTCATTATTAATATGTTGATATATTCAAGTAAGATTTTTTTTTCTTACTTCTTCTTAGTCTTATCTATAATGTCAAGCAGTGATCAGCTTTATTTTTCTCCTACTATTGACTCAGGGTCAGATAATGACTGGAACATTTTGGCAAGTTCAGTATCCTGGCAATTCTTTGTAATTGACACATAAGCTTGCAAACCTGTGATTATGTGCATATAGTTTTTAATCTTATCGAATAGCCAAGCTTCAGCAGAATCATTCTATAGCAGAGGTTCTCAGCTTTGTGTTATGTTGGAATTACCTGGAGAGATTTTTAAAAAATGCCAATGCCAGACCAAATACACCATACTCTCTTTATGAGAGACCCAGGCATCATCCTTGTTTAGAGCTTCCAGGGAATTCCAGCATACAACTAAGGTATTCTAGAAGATACAGAAACAATCTAAATTGGCATAATATCAGTCTTCCACACTGAACACTGGATTTGCCATTTAAAAAATTTTTTTTTTCTGTCAGGTTGATGAGTGCTAAAGCAAATTTTTTATTAAATTACTTAGATTTTGTGACACTGTTCAGACACACTCATATGTCATGGAGTATGTCTAATTGCCTCTAGAAAACTAGGGCAAAAGTGAACAATTTAGTTGGCTCTAGCTCCCCTGTTTTGACAGTGTAGCAAAGCTGTGTGCCAGGACCTAGAAACCTGGCTTGTTGAGGCAACATTATGAAAGTTGTATTGGGGTATCAACATTCACACCTTCCTTCTGCCACTCCCACACATCCCTAACATAACATATGAAAAACATTTTTTTCCATATGAAAAGCACCCCTCCAGTAGGTTCATTTAATATTATATTTATGCTAGACCCAGTCCAGTTGTTCAGAGAAAGCTGTTATTACTTGATAAAGGTTTAAGGTATTATCTCTCCAAGAGGTTCTGAAATTTTAATACAGTCTCTTGAAAGTCAGAAATATCAGAGTTGTAAAACTTTTATGACATGAATAACTGAGAGAGAATTAAATAATTGGACTCAAAGGACCCTCTACATTACCCTTCTGCAAATTATACCACATAGGCAGTCTTGCTCATTAGATTGGCCCCTCTGGAAAACATTAGACTTCTGTTCATAGTACATTCAAAGTTCATTATTACCTGATCAAAAAAATTTTTGTTCTTTTGGTTCCATGTCATATAAGTATGATAGTCTGTTGTATTAGAAATTAATTGTTATTTTACCCATGGTAATTTGCCACTAATGATGCACTAAAAATATTTTATTTATTAAGAGAAGTGTGCTAATTAAATGACTTCCAAAAATTTAATTTACTCTAGATAATTTATTATCATAAGAGACCTTATAAGATGTCATACATACTATATTGAATCAATAAATATTAAAAACATGAATGAAGTAACTATAGAACTTTAAATATTGTAATTGACTTTTTAGGAGTTATAACCTCTATTAGTAATCTTTCCTTTGCCAAAGAAAGTAATGTTACCAATCAATTATTTGGTTATATTTTTAATGTTCTTGAATGTCCCCATTATAAAGATTTTAACTATTTGAAAGCATTTAATAATTTAGTTAAGCAATATATGTTTTTATTCTTTATATGGGAAATCAAAATCAGGAAGCTTGCTGAGGACTGGAATTGGTAAGTTCTATAAAAGCAGACTGGGACTTGATAGCTTTAAATACCTCAATAACATGTCTATTAATTTATATTATTTTTAGTAATGTGAACTGTAACCAATATGATCATTTATTGATATTATTTTTATCAGTTTTACTTACCATCATTCTTTTTTTTTTTTTCTTTCCCCTGTTGCAAAGTAAAAGATGTTGCAGGGAAAGATTTTACTCCTCTCACTTACTTGCCTCTGCTTGCCATTCCCTCACAACAACTACCACCACCATATTCACATTCTTTGTTTTCTCTCATAAACACACACACGCACCCCTCTGTTTTAAGGTGATAAATTCTAGCAGTCACTAACCCAGTTACGAACCATAAACATTCTAAAAAATGCCTCATCACTTTGAAGGGTGTCTGTCAATCAGGGACGTTAATACATTTACTTTTTTCCAGTGGCAGAGGCTATCTCTTCTTAGTCATGACAGGAAAAGAAAATTGACCTCCTGTTCCCAATTTCATATGGAATTTTTTCCAGATAGGGGCAGTGACCTTGCCAGAAGGATCCAAGTGCATGTAAAATCATATTTGACTTGATGATGGATGGCTAGTTACCTGGGTGTAAGCATCTGTTCTGATAAGGTTGGGGGCCTGGGGATAGAGTAGCTACATGTTCTGCATTTTACTCTTGCTTGCAGCTGGCAGGAATGATATTTTCAGAAATTCAGTTGATTCTCAAAGGAGATTATGGGCAGTCCATCATAAAATATAGAAAAAGGAACTGGTCTTGAATTTCATAACAGAAGTTAGGTTTTATTCTTTTAACTTGTTCTCCTAATAAGTTGCTTGTCTAGAGCTAATTTTATGCTTTGAAGTTTCTCCAGTGAGTTCTACAAAAGACATTTTAATTTATATCACAAAAATGTCTTCCAAGTTTTCCATGCTTTTTATTATTTATCATCCATTCTCTTGTTCTCAGCATGTGGAAGGGAGTTCACATTTGCCGAGTTACTTGTTTCCTGAGTAATAAAGTTTTGGCTTAGATGATTACATTATGATTTTAAAGGTTTTGATAATTTTTTTTAGTTCTAATTTTAGTATGACATAATTCATATTTTTTCATTTTCTTAATAGCTATGTTATACTAGTATGAAGTTAGAATACATTTAATTTATAGCTCCTCCCTTATATTTGAAGCCTGTCAAAAATTATACAAAAGTAGATCAATAACAGTACATATGTTGTTTTTTATACCCATAGTGATATACTTTTTTTTGACATGAGAGCTCAACAAATATACAATTATATCTTTAGCTAATTCTTATCTTTCTATACAGCTAGAATTCTGTGGTTCTCAGGGTTTGCAAAAATTAACAAGTTAAAAAATTCTGGAAAGCATATCTTTTGCACATTTCCAGTTTATGTTTTCCCCAATTAGTGATGATATAACCCATGATGTGATACTGTTCATGAAGCTGGAAGGAACATTAGTGATGATCTCACCTACTCCTCTCATCTGACAAATGGGGAACTTAATCTCCTGTAAATGGCATATTCAGATGTCTTTATTTATTTAAAATATTTTTAAGAATATTATCTTCTCTTGCTTATTTGAAGTTAATAGGTAAAGGCTTTTATTTCATTTTATTTGCTTTTGCTTTCTCTATTATCTGATCCTTCAGTCTCATTTTTTTCTGTTTGTTTTGACTAGGTTATACAACATAAACATGGCTTCCTTGAGATAGCCCTTAGGATGCAGGAGGCAAATTATGGAAAACAGCCGAAGTATAGATTCAAAAAATGCCTGTCTCCAAGGGTGTCTATTACCATTTATTATAGGTTAATGTTATTTGGTAAATGCATGAAATATGGGACACACCTATGACATGCTCCTAAGAGATTTGCCTGTGACTAATCTGAGTCCATGAATTCTTCCATTATGGTCAAATAACAAAATAAGCAAAATAATGTACTAAATCCAGAGGTATCAACTTTCAAATGAGGTATGACCTTAGGAAGTTTTTAACCTTCTCTGTGAACTTCTGTTTCCTAAACTGTAAAATAGGGAGCATTGTGCATCCATTGCTGGAGTGATGTGGAAGGGCAAATGAAATTATGTAAATTAGATATTTCATGCAGTATCTACCATACAAGAGCCTTTCTGTAAAAGTGTTTTCCTCTCTTCATACTTTGCAGAGAAAACATGGGTGGTCTTTTTAGGTATTATTTGCCTTGTGATGGGTTATAAACAACTGACTTTTCTGGGAAGTGAATCAGTGCTTATTGAGGATTGCTGGAAAAGAAAAACAGAAGGATTTGTTCGCAGTTTAGTCACTAAAGCAAATTTTTCTGAAAATCATCAGTGAAGTGTGCACACAGCATTGGTTTGTCTCCTCTCTTTACATTTCTCCTAGTTTGACACATCTGAAGAGAACCCACCTTCCCAGGGGGCCTATTACCTATTAAGAGACATCCGGTTCACATGGCAGCAGCTATGGTAATTGAGGCATGTAATTTAAGAGCAAATGAGCTTTTAGTGGTTGTCTAGCATTTTCAAACCTATCAAATGATTGCAAATAACACACAGCCTCATTTTTGTATCCTGATACACATCTACCAATAGTATTATTGGCATTATTTTCTTTGCTATTATAATGTCAATGAGTAGATTCAATTTTTATTTAATTAAAGGGTATCAAAAGATTATAAAGTTGCCCTTCATTCTGCCTGAATTTGAAATTCAGTTATTATTCTGTCAGTATTGAAACAATGAGGAAAATATGATGTTAATAGAAAATTACCCAAATTACACAGCAGTAATTAATTTATGGTAATATGTCAGTCTGGAGATTACATATTTTTAAAGGTGCAAACATTCGGTGTGTCAGATTGTCAGATTACAAACTCCTGGTACATCTGGAAGTCATTTTTTTCTGAGAAAGAATGTTTTGTAGGGTTATATCATTTGGGTTGAGAGAGGTTTTATTTTTATAAAGATCAGGCTACAGATATTTATTAGAGGTCATGGAAGAATGCAGAGGCTGCTTAGCTGTGATGTTTTAACACCATGTCAAACCATGCACCTGTTTAGAAATTGATCTTTGTTTTTATAAAAAAAAACCTACCAAATTAAATATTAGAAAATTCATAAAAATCTAAGGTGTAATAATAGTAACAAAATGTTGAAAGAATTTTTGCCTGTTATTTTGGTACTTAAAATTTTAATTTCAGGGGTGGAGTGGACATAGTTTTGTATAGTGTATTTTAGATTAAGCTTATAAATAAAAAGATGATAAAGAAATGAAGCAAATTTTCTAAGGAAATAAAGACAAACTTTCTCTTCCAAACTGAGATGGATGTGGTTTGAAAGAAGGAATAGAAAATTATTCCAGTCTATTTTTGGTAAGAAAGCAAGGTTTTAAGTTAAAATACAGACTAACTGTTTACACTGATTATAGTAAGTATACTTGCAAAACTTCCTATTTTACTTTAAACATCTATAATAATCCTAGAGAGCAACTATGTCTATGACAGAATATAATTAAGAAAGGTCCATTTCTATAGGGAAAATTTTTTATTCAATGCTCTAGGTCAATAATTTATCAATGTCAAAGAAAGAAGAAAGAAACCCTTACATATTGGTCATCAGTTAGATACTATGAATCATTTGATTCTTACAGCAAGCCACTAATTAGTAATTATTAACCCTATTTTTATGCATGAGGAAGTTGAGATTCAGAATTCATTCATTTTACACATCTCTATCGAGTGCCTACCAAACAAATGGCTAACACTGGTCTAGGTTCTGGGAATACCACAGTGACCAGGATAGAGAAAGTCACTCCTCTTATGGAACTTGTTTCCTGCCATAGGAGAAAGAAAATACATAAGAAAAAAAAAGTATTCATATAATGAAGGATATTAAAAGAGGGTGATGTAAATGAGAGTGCTTAGGTGGAACTTTAGATTCCTGAGACTGGGAAGAATTCACGAAAGGAAGGTTCACATGACAGGAGGGGCCTGATCTGTGGAAGTCAGAAGGAGGCTCACATCAGGCAGAAACAAAGAGCCAGGCAAAGCTGAATGAAGCCTGTGCTGCCTGCTCCATGCTCCGTGCTCCATGAGCAAGGGAGAAAGTGGAGCAACATCTGAGTAGGTAGGCAATGGATAGATCGTGACAGACTTTGAGCCAGGATTTTAATCTAAGAACATGAGGAAACAGTTGGAGTGTTTTATGCAGAGGAAGAAACATCATGACCCAACTGATATTTTTAAAGAAAAAGTCACTCTGGTTACTGTGAGATAAAACTATTAAGTATAAGGGGAAATGGTAGAGAGTGGAAGCAGGAAAATAGGAAGCTCTTTCCTGGTCCAGTTCAGCAAAATTATAGTGGAGATTTTGAATATAAGTTGTATGGCATTCAGAGAAAGAAGAATCAGGACAAATTCTAGGTTTGGAAAAAGATCCACAGAATCATTTACTGAGAGCAATAGACTGAGTGTTGTTTCATGGGTAGAAATCAAGAGTCTATTCTTCATTTACTAAATTGAAGGAAACTTTTTATTAGACTCTAGAAGATCGCAAGTAGATACTTGGCCAAATAAGTATGGATTTGGGGGTCAATTCAAGACATAAAAAATTGAGATTCATATTATTTTGGAAAACTTCAGATATCAAGTATTCAAACTAGTATATAGTAAAATAAAAATATTATCCCAGTGTTAGTTAATTTACTTGTTTGTTATGTGATGGATTATTTATTAGAGAAAATATAATTTGTTGTAGATCAAAGATCAATAAAGTTGTTAGAGAAAGATACAGAATTCCAACAAGAACATAAAAATTTAGAGGTGGGGAAAATGGGTGAAAGTGTTCAAAAAGTACGACCTTCCAGTTATAAATGTTATGGGATTGTAATATAATGTCTATAGTCAACAGTATTGTATTGTATTTTTGAAAGATACTAAAAGAATAGATCTTAAAAGTTCTCATCACAAAGAAATAAACCAGTGTTAGGTGATGGATGTTAATTAAACTTTCTGTGATAATTATTTTGCAATATATATGAGTCATTATGTCATATACCTTAAATGAATACAGTACTATATGCCAATTATATCTCAATAAAACGATAAAAAATGTATACTATGTATTAGCAAGTTATATTATGCTAACATTCAAATGATAAAATACAAAATAAAAAAATGATACTAGACCTATTTAACTTTTTAGCATGACTAAAATTCAGTTAAACAGAAATTATAAGGAATACATTAGTTTATAGCAAGCATAGAACATTTCTGAGTTAAGATAATAGTGAAATATATTTATAATTAAATTAATAGCTAATTATACTAGTTACAACTATGTATACATTAGCCAACTTTGTTCGAAAATGAAAAAGCATCTCACAAATGCATTTTATTGGTAGTGGCATATAGATAGAGCAACAGAAATTAGGATTGTTAAATATGTTGTAGGAAATGAATTTTAAAGTACTATCACTCATTTATTTTAAATCATTTCTAAGATAGAATACAATATACAGTCATAGAATAGCTGCATTCTACTATTCTATAAGTTTTAAATGTTAAATGAGAGCAAATCCATTGTGAAATGGCATAATCCAGAAAAACTGGCTTTTTCTGTGCAATGGATTCTATTTAAAGATGTCTAACACTAAAAAAAAAATAAGAAATAAATGAAATCAAAACTTCATTGCCACAATTTCATAGATTATATGAAAATATTTTGAAAGGAAGTTGTTCACACAATGGTCAAACCTATAGCATTCTATTAAAATATTGAGAGCATCTTATAGAACTTTTAGAAATCTGTTTTTTCCCATTCCCCTCCTCTAGGATAAATTTTAAATGACTAACAGTACAGAAAACATTACGGTATTTTACTAATATTCTTGGCTTCATTAACTCTTACTTTGAATACGAAAAACATCTTGTAAAATATTTGTTACTCAAGCGTTCTGGAATTCTCATAAACAAGTATCCAGAAATCAGCATAAAGACAAGTTAAGAGTAGGGTTTAAGGGTCACTTTTGAGTGAGTCATTTTTCCTTCCATATGAAAGAAGCTCTCTAATTGGCTAGTATTCAGTAAAAGCTTGACCATAAATAAAAACTGACCTCCACAGCAGTGGCCTTGAAAAACTACATGTAAAGCACAACATTTCCTATATTTTGTAATAGTGAATACATTATTAAGAAAATATTATATTATGCCTCTTAATATAACTCCTAGTTAATCCATATACAAGGAAGGGTGGTAGATTTGGTAAATCATGGGTGACTGAAAATAATTGTTGATACAAAACCAAATGAGTAAAAATGGATTCAATAGTGAACTTCAAAAATGGAGCTGTAGGAAAAGTCTATAGGAAGTCTGAAGGGGATTGGAGTTTGAAAGAGTCCAAGTGGAAAACCTGACCCTGAAGGCAGGGAGGATGCACGAGAGGAGGGAAAAGTCTGGATCAACAGTAGTATCCTTGGGAAGGAAGCATCTCACCAAGTCCTCAGTCGAAAAACCACTGTCACCACGCCAGCTGTGTCACCTCCACTGTGGGCAAGGCTACACATTTTCTGTTCCCCTATAACTCCACAGTGGAACAGTTTGCCAAGGAGTCTGGTGACACTCAAAGTCAACTTGTAGGAGACTGCGTATATTCCCTACCCACTTCTGATTTATAACACTTTTTGTGTGTGTATAAACTATTAATTCTCAAACTGGTTAATTACTCCGGATAATCAGGAATTAACTCTATTTGCTATTGCAAAAGTATAACAGATTAAAAATATCTTTCTAATGTGGTTGAAACACATGACTTCACATAACATAAAATTTAAAAGTTTGAAAATTTCTTAAATTCAGATATTGTTAAAGCAACTTTAATACTGGGAGAAAATAAGCAACAGATATGAAGAGCAAAGTGACAGAAAGTTAAGACAAAGTACTCTAAAAAAGTGGAAAAATGCTTAACTTTACTCAAAATGAAAAATGTAAATTTAATTTGTATTTCCCCAACCAGATCAGTAGAAATCCTAAGCTTTAATTATATACTGTTGTCAAGGCTATGGGGAAACAGTCACTCTCACATGTCGTAGTGGAATTTTAAACTGATATAATTCCTGTGAAGGCCAATTGGCAATACCTATAAAAAAAGAAAAAAAAAGACAAATTCATGTATCTTCTGACCCAATAATTCCACTTCTAAGAATATATTTTACAAATTTCACGTACGCAAATTGACATATATTCATGTATATACATTGTAGTGCTGTTTATAATAACAAACTTTTGAAAGAATTTAAATGCCTGCCAATAGCTGATTTATAAAATGAAATATAATGCAACTATACCCTCTCTAAATTTTGATACAGAAAGACTTCTAAGATATGTTAAGTGAAGAAAAGCAAAGTAAGGAATAACATTTATATTATGATTCTTTTTGTGTACAAAAAAATGCACAAAAATATCAATATTCACACATATATGTATGTATATATATGTGTGTATATACATATATATGTGTATATATATGTATTATGTATGTGTATAGATAGATAGATGAGAGAGAGAGAGATGCATAAGAAATTCTGGAAGGATACCCAAGAAATTAGACAGGGTTATGCCACTGAAGGCAAAGGAGTGAGAACTGTGCAGGAATAGAGAGTCCAGAAGTGAGGAAGTTTATCATTATAAACCTTTATATTCTTTTTAGTTTGAAACCTTAAATGTATTTTCTTAAATTTAAAAAAAAAAGTTAATGGGCCCAATTTATCAAGTACTTAAGTTTGAAAAATCTTACCTCTAAAATTAATTTACAAAAATAAAATGGGAGATACCAAAATCTGACTTCGGTTATTTTATTTTAATAGAATTATATTAATCCTTAATATCTCTCTGAATACAGTGCCTAATACAGTGGATGTTATATTATTAAATTGTTGAGCAAATTGAATTACAATCTGTTATCTTAATACTAATAACTTAAAAAAATAATTTTACCTTATGTAAAATTTGATGTGTAGCTTTCTTCCATTTAATGCTTCAAACTCTACCTCTACAGTGTACCTTGCTTTGCTACTAGCACTCTCCACACCTGCTTATAAAAAACAAAGTCTTCAAACCTCCTTCCACTCAGCTTTTGCCCCTTCTGGCCTTTATGCACAACAAAACCAATTGGTATTTTTAAAATAAATCTTGGCATATAATTGTTCTTAAAATATTTGCAGGCCCTCCCATTATTTTTAGAATAACATGATATAGTTTACAAGGCTCTAAAGAATGTTGAATGAATGATACATTGATTCCAGTTCAGCATACCCCAGGCAAGCAGGTTCAGTTCAGGAAGATATTCACATAGAACTTACTCCTTTGGCCTCCAATGGAATACAATATAATCATATTTAAACCATTAGGAGGTAATCAAAAACAAATTGTTAAATCATTTACTTTTAGGTAGTAGCATTTTATATTCTATGGTTTTCAGTTCAATAATTTAAATACATGCACACGAACATATATAGTATATGGATAGACAATGATGCTCTGTAACCTTGTCCCATGGTGACCCATGTTCATAGAGGAGTTCAGAGACATTTAAGCCAGAATATTATATATAATACTGACTAATAATTTATATAAGATAGGAACACAAGTAATCTTAAAATTCTGACACCATTTTATTTTCCTTGATGGAGGAAATAAAAGGCAATTTAATGTCTACGCTATTTGTAGGTCCATTTGAACTCTGCTTTTGTTGGAGTGGTATGTGATGAAAACTTGGAGCACTGCAAGGACAATGCCTGTAGTGGACCTTCGACTTGTAAGAAAGAAAGAATCTAAGTTCAGAGAATGCATGAAAGGCCAGCTACAGTCCATTGTGAGAAAGACCAATTAGCAAACCATTGCACTATATCCACTGTTTACCCTTTAAAAAGTTCATTGCTATTTCTTTACCACTCTACTTCAACATTATTACAAACCATTAGCGATCATTGATCAGATCTGTCAAAATCATAAAAGCATGTAAGAAACCTCTTATTTTTGAAGTTGAGAAATTGAAGAAAAATTTTAATGGTTATTTCTATATTTCATCTTCATTAACAATGCTTACTATGTGTGCAATTCAGTAATTTATTGTTGACTTAATTTTAAGAGATGCATTGAATCAAATAATTTATTCAAAAATAATGAAAAGTTTAAAGTCTTGGGTCTCAGGAAGTTGCTACTTTGCAAGTGACAGTGGAAGTGTGCATTCAAAGAAGAAAACACCCCTCCCTTGGAAAACCTTTTTTTTGTTTGAGAACTGAAAAATGTGCACTTCCTCTACCCCCATCTTACACATGGATGTGTGGAATTTAAATATATTTTGACAAAGTGAAGAGAACTGTCTCTGTTTTAGATTGATCTCAATGAGTTTTAAAACTATTTCCCTTGCAGGTTAAGAAGAAAGGCCATGAGAGGAAATGACTAAATCCTCTGTATATCTTCATTGACAGCTGATAATTAGCTTGCAGCTTAGCAATAATAATTAGTTCTCTCTCGAGAAAATTTCCGGATGAATTCTGAGATGGTTCATCTCAGTTTAGTCTCGTTTCTTTGTCCACTCCCTCCTCCAAGTAATTCATGTTATTTTTAGAGTAGGAAGAACTGAAGATGAGCTCCCTTCTTTAAACCAAGTCAGCGCTGTCCATTATTTGCACTGTGTTTTCTGGAGATTACCTGTGATTAGAGTTTCTTTTGTCCCTCTCTTCCTGTTATGTTTTCTGATTCTTTCATGTAGGCAGTTTGAAACAGTGCAAAGGGATAAAGAAGTTAGCCATTGCTTGGTAAATATACCAAGCCCATAGACTATAATTTGTAGCTAAGATCACTAATAATATTACTTGAAGTGCTGACTCTAAAACTAAAAAGAGACAAAAAATGAGGAAAGTTTTCTGCCTAAGTTTCATTTGCTTTTAGTATACATCAAATTAAAAAAAAAAAAAACTTTCCATTTGAAGCTCTATGAAAATTAAGTTAACATTTTTCAATTTTTTCAAAAGATTTATGAAACTGAAAATGTCACAGATTAAGTCAAAGCAAAATTAAAAATTCTGTAGTTATTTGAGATGGTTTATAAATACAAATTAAAAGTAATTAAAATTAAAAATTTATATTAACCTGAATTTTTCTGTTGATATTATTGATGTTGAATTACTTTGAGTTATATCAAGCCCAAATATTGACTATTGGGAAAACATTCTATTTTATCTTGTTACTTATATTAGACTCTGCAAAAATGCATTAAATTTCAGACACATCATCTTTTAATAGATTAGTCTTTTCTTCATTGCTTTTGTAGAGAGTTGTATATGTAACAGGTTATGGAGTTATCGTTAGTAAGGAACAAGCTTTTAATAAGTCAAACAATCTTTTTGCTCTTTGACTCTTGGGACCAGAACTGGGGATGACAAAATGGTGTGAGTTCACAGACACTCCATCTCATATGTATTGTTAATAGCAAAGCTCTTCAGTTAACTTCTCATTAAATTTTGGTATTATTAAATGAGATAATAAGCACCAAACCCTTCAACAGTATGTGACACAAACCTACTCAATATATATTAATTGTTATCATCAGTTTGAGAGTCAGGGCTCTGATGAACAATATCAGGACATGGAAGAAATTTGGTTCATAAAACAAGAGGCACTTCCCCATTCTACCCCTTTTTATTTATTAGACATATTTTTAATAAAATAATACACATTTGGTGGGAAACATTTGGAAAATATAGAAATGTAACATTGGCCTCTAGAAGAGTCCTAACAGCAATATCCTGAACCTCATTTTCACTAGTTATTATAATTTTTTAAAATACCATTTAAAATATTTTCACATTTATTTCTTTGTGTACTTAACAAAGTGAATTCTTTTTATGTGTATTAGTTTTTGTGTTCTGTAATTACATGTCTATTTACAGAACAGAAGTGATAGTTTTTTTTCCTTTAAAATATTTTTTTCTAACATACTAAAGGAAATAATTTGTTTTCATATCTATCCTGTAAATAAGTAGTTTTTCTCTCAATTTTACCTAATAATTATGTTTTCACTTGTTTTAAACATTGGAATTCCATGGTTTATAAAACTTTTCTTTTTTATCTTATTAATTGCTTTTATGCTTACAATGCTTTTTTATAAATAAATTGTGCTTTAATTCCTATAAATTTCATAAGGATGATATAAATGAATGTCTCCCCATCCCAAAAGAAAACAGAACTTAAAGTATTCTCTATGCAGACAGTTAGGTTTATTCTCCAAAAATGAGTGACTTTAACAAGTCAGTTATTACCAGGAAGGGTGGCTCAAGGTCAACTAATGAAAAACTCAAATTTTCATTTTGGGCAGATGTTCTTCAATAGTTAATACTATTATATGGAACATCTATAAACAGCAGGTCAATTTATCATCCTAATGGAAATACAGATTGTAATGAATTTATTATTATGAATTTACTCATGAGTAAAGACAGACTGGATAGGTTTGCCTGTGTGATAGATACATGTTTTTCATGGTAACAGCTCTGACCTCATATAATTATAGGGACCACACTATTTACTACATGACTTCCACATTTAACCATGGATGAATAATTGATAGCAAAGCATCCAATCTAGAGGAAACCAGCAGTCTATGAATTGTGAATACTGGTTAACCCAATTATGTTCTTTTCCCTGAAAATTTGAAATGAAAGATGTAAATGTCATACAGTAGTAGACTGGAAGCTGGAAGATCATACAGTTGGGGCTAATGTAAACAAACTAATCAATAAACCCTCAGAATCAGTATAATGAAGCAGTGGCATTAATAAAAGCAAGAAACAAAGATGAACCATCTCCTAAGAGTTAAATTACTTTGTGCTTCTGCTGGTTTTACAATTACTATTAGGCCTGGTTTTCTGTTCTTAGATTTATATCACCTTGATTTAATTAATCTCTGTTTATTAAAATCATTAATATCCTAACTCATATGGCCACCCATGGCCATAAAGTCACTTTTGGTAAATTGCACTTTGATATAAATTTAATTGGTTTGTATTGAGGGATATAATTATAAGCAGAGGTATGGCACAAGATACCTTATATTTTAGTAATTTTTTTTTAGTGATGTTATATATGTTCACACACACACACACACACACACACGCACGCACACACACACACACACACACACACAATGAGGGATGACTCATGCAATTATGGAGCCAGAGAAGTCACACAATTTATTGTCTGCAAGGTAGAGAGCCAGGAAATCTGGTATTACTGTTCAGTCTGAGTCTGAAGGCCTCAGATCCAGGAAGCTGATGATGTAGATTTCAGTCTGGAAGTAGGAGAAATCTGATGTCCCAGCTCAGTTAGGCAAGATAAAGGAGTGAATTCTTCCTTTCCCCAACTTGTTCTCTGCAGATCTTCAACACATTGGATGATGCCCACTTATACTATGGAGGGCAATCTTCTCTAGTGAGTCCAGCAATTCAAATGTTAATCTTTCATCTAGAGATACCCTTCCAGACACACCCAAAAAATAATGTTTAGTCAAATATCTGAGCAACCCAGATCCAATCAAGTTGACACATAAAATTAACTATCACACCAGACAATGTTCCTAAGCAACTGATATTTTTTCTCTTGTATTATAGTGACTTTAAGTTTTAGGAAGCCTGGGGTCAGTTTTAGTATTCACTTGAACTCTATGGGATATTAGAGAAGGGCTTCAGTTAATAAAATTTATTCTAGCCTTTTCATCTTATTCTCCCCCCCCCCCTTTATCTTAACAACCCTAGCAATATGTTTATTTGCTTAATTGAATATATTTGTATAAGTCATTTCAAATTCTTTTGGGGAAGAGGCAAATTAAATAATCAAATAAATAAAAGTAGAAAGTTGAAATTAATATTGAAGCATAGATATATATAACTTTTTAAAAAGTGTTTCTTTTATAAAATGCTTCTGTGTCCAGTATTTCAGACATATGTCCAAAGCCCAGATATTTACCCATAATGGATACTTTTAACCCTTTCAGACTTAAATTCAGGATGTTGGAGAATCAGAGACAGGAAGGACGGTTTGGGCCTTAGAGAAAATTAATTATCACAATCAGGTTTTATGCCTGTAGAAATGTAGAAGAAGAATACAAATGATTACATTGATATATTTTGGTTGGCATCTTAATTCTGAAATAATATGTTTACTGACAATAATATATCTACTAAACTTCTTAGGAATCTGTCATTAGCACTATTGTGTTGTAGGATGATAGTCAAAGTGGAGAGTTGCACAAGAATTCAGTGTACTTCTCTCATATTGTAAAAATGTTTAAAGAAAACTGCAATCTATTCATTGGGTCTTACAAATTTAAAACAATGACTTTAGAAATTATTCTGGGAAATGTTTTCACAAGTGAAATAAAATTTCTTGACTTATTGCCTAAGGCATATTTATGATATTTAATTTTATGTATCCAAAGTTATCTTGGTAGCAGTTTCATCTGAGGCAATGTGAATAAACCAAAATAAACAAGGTCCAATATTTTTCATAGCTTAAAATATGTATTCTCTGACCTTATATAATTTAAATATAGGAGAAGTCATAAATGAATATTTTAACTACTACTCTTTAGGCTTGTTCATTGATCATTCCTTCCATTTGTTAAGCTTCCAAAAACACAGGTTCAGCACTATACTTTGAAAGACTGCAAAATATCTGTGTGTTGGATTTATTTATTTTTACTATGTTTTATCACCTCCATTTCAGAAATGCAATTCAGTCAAAAAATTAAGAATTTTAAATGTAGAAGGGTGATTAACATGTGAGGAAACCAATTAAAGAGGTTAACTGATTGTTCAAGTTTCCTCAGGTAATTAATGGCAAAGCCAAGACTAGAACCTGGTTCTCCAGATTCTCAGTCTACAGGACTTTCTTTTATAATACACACATCTGTTGTACTTTGATTGCTTTGTTTTTTGGAGGAGTGAGGGTGGGGGTTGAGGTTTGTGTTATGTGTGTTTATATGTGGTAATCTGAATGATTTTTTTCATTGTTATAGTATATGTCTGTAAGATAGTCACTTAATCTCCAGGCACCCTAGTTTCTCTACCGATGAAATAAAGGATAATGGTCATTTAAACTGTTATACTGTAGATGTTAACTATTTTGAAGATAAAAAAGATAAATGTAAAGGCCATAAGAAGTGAACATTTTAAAAATTGCATTTGTTGAATGCACAAGCCAGTTTTTTCCCTTTGCAGCTTGCAAACTATGTCTCCATGGGAACATGAGTGCATTTTTGTGATCTCGTGGAATAGATTTGGCCATAGAGATGGAAAGATGGGTCAGAATAACAGTTGATATATCAGAATAAAATAAGATTGATGAGTCAATAATTAGTTTCAATTATCACTAACTGATGAAGAAATAGGAACTATCACATTTAGAGTGTAAGAATTACAGAAATCGGCAAGTGATTAAAACAAGTTGAAGTTGATCTTTCTCTCCATGTTTACACAGAGGTAATGAGGTCCTAGTGACCTCACTGGGAAACCAGCAAGTTCATTCCTAAATGGGACTCATCTATGCGGTGCCTCCTTTATTTGTTGGACTTTCCCTTATTCCTGTTCAGACTTTTTAATGTTGGCATGGATTGCTCCACTGTAGCAATATTCGAGGGTGGGACCCTTGCATTTTATTCCTTTCATGACTTTCTGTATTTTTCCGCACTTATTTCCTAAGCTCTGCACCTTAGCATGTTTGGTAACTCTAGAGTTTAGAGACATGTTAATTCTAGATAATGAGTAGCCTTTCTTTGATTGGTTGCATTATTTTAGATGGTGATTTCACTGTGCAGAAAATTTGGGGAATTTTAGCAACCTATTGAAATAACGGGAAATTTTTCTGGAAAAGAGTCCATTCAGCAGCCCTATTGTAAAACCATAAGTGATTTTGTGTGTGTGTGTGTGTGTATGTGTGTGTGTGTGTGTGGAGAGAGAGAGAGAGAGAGAGAGAGAGAAAGAGAGACAGACAGACAGACAGACGAGAGAAGGTGTAATGGCGATGGATAGCCTGGATCTATACTTGTGTTGTGGGATTAGATCCCTAAAATGAGTATGTCTTGCTATTTGTGAATACCTAGTAAGGTAGGAAAACAATATGATTCTACTTTTACAAATTTGTCTCTCAGGAATCAAAAGCACCTAATCTCTCAAATTTCTATTTTCTTCTTCCCGAAATAATGCGCCGTATCTTTCCATATGTTCCTCAAAACCTGTTCTCAGTTTCTTTATTTAGATGAATAGTCAAATGACTCATTTTCATGAGTTTTACCAGTTTCAAGTTGAAACATTCTTTGTGTGTTGGTGCCCATCAGAATTAAATAGACAGACCAGGAATATTTATTTTGAATTTGGGATTTTTGTTGCACATAGAGAAGTAAATATAAAAGTTATAATACAGTAACTTTTCCACACAGCTTTTTATATTAAAGATTGTGAAGAATAATTCTTTCTGTCTTTAAAAACACAACTATTTACCTTACATTTTAAATTGAATTGGTTTTTAGATTCATACACATAATAAACTTTAATTTGTGCACATTAAAATTTATTCTCAGGTACATTCTATTTTTTTACATAATGCACAAATATTTTTTTAAATTTTTTTCTGTTTTGAGATATAGTTGATATATAGCATTATATTAGTATAAAATAGACTGCATATGATTTAATATATGTGTATATTGCAAAAAGACTATCACAAGAAGTTTAGTTAGCATCTATCACCTCACGTAGTTAGAATTTCTTTTCTTGTAATGAAAACTTTTAAGACCTTTCCTCTTAGCAACTTGCAAATACACAATATAGTATTGTTAATGCAGTGTCTATTTTTAATCTTTTCAAATGCTTTATATTTCTGATAAAATGAATGTGACTACACAGTTCCAATAGATATAAAAATAGAGCCATGAGAAAAGTACTATAAAGGTATTTGTATTTTCTCATGTTTAGCATGCATTTCCTTTTGCATTTCAGAGCTCTTGGAATTAAACAGAACATCGGTCTTTCATAGCCCTTTTGGATTTCTTGATCTCCGTACAATGCTGCTGGATGAATATCAAGAGAGACTCTTTGTGGGAGGCAAGGATCTTGTGTATTCACTCAGCTTGGAACAAATCAGCAATGGCTATAGAGAGGTATGGAAATATCGGACTGTATTTCAGGTGGGAAAGAAAGGGATTGAGACATCTTCTTGCATAGGTGTTATTTGGATTATTTTTTTAAATATCTGAGGGATACTTTTATTGAAATAAATAAAATAGTCATTAAAACAAAATCATCTTGAGAAAAGTTTATAAATCATCAAAAATATAGAACATTGAACTTTCATCCCACCACTAAACTCTGTATTCTCAGAAAACTTCATATTGGTGCATTTGACATTCTTCTTTCATGATGCCCCTTGTCACCACACCCTGAGACCTGGATTTGGAACATGATGATTTACCAGCAGTCTCTCTCAGCAATATTACTCCCCAAATCCCAACCTGAAAGAATATGAATATGTGATCTCAATATACCTTACTCATGTAGTTCAGTTGGTAATATCACTAACTTGGTGAATTAAATGAAATATTAAAATAGGCAAGTGCCCAATATTTTCAAGAAAAGATTAACTATGATAAGAAAGATAGTTCTACAGACTATGATTACACAGAATTGAATTGAGCTCAGTTTTTTTCAGGCCCCTATCAACCTTACATAAAACATGCAGAAATATTTAGACCATAGTATTTTTTGGCATAAATGTATTTATTATGCAATATATTTTATTTATAATTGACTTTTTAATTTTTATGTTTATTAAAATGATCAATGTCTATATTTTTAAGTCAATTCAAAAAACTTATGATGAAAAGCAGCATACCTTTATTTCTGCCAGTTCCTAACCTCTAAAGGAAATCACTTAAAACTGTTTGTTTCTTCTGGTACTTACCTCCATATTCCTAAGTAAAGTTTGCGTACTCTGCTTTCTTAGTGTCAATGATTTTGCACACTATCTGTTTGACTCTCTATTAGAGAAGATGAGCTTTCTTTTCTTGCAGTGCCTACAACTAGGATTTATTACTCTGCACCATTTCAGTAGTACTCCCCATTCATCAGTCCCCCATCTCAATATAGCTATACCACAAAAATAGTTAAATAATAATTATTTACATTATAATTAGAAAAAATAATTCATACTTCTTTGGGTTTACTTTTAGCATTTTTGTATTTTTTTCTGAGATTATTATCCCATGGTTTCATTTGTTTAGATTATATTACTTCCACTAATTTTTGACCAAATTATCAGGATTTTTTTATACTGCTCTCAATATAGTAAAATGAATCAATTTCCATCAGTTCCAAGTTTTTGGATTTCAAATTAGAGATATCTTTCTAGGTTCTCTTTCCATCCTGGAGTTTAACTGTACTATCATCCTGGAGATCCCCTCATCCTCCAGCTTGTATAAAACCATGTCTTCTTCTTTCTGGGTTTAGTCTGATGTTTACTGAAACACATTTTTTACTAGCTTTTTGAAAGAGAATTCGAAGTAAAATTTTGAGTTTTGTATGTTTGAAAATAATATTATTTAAACTTCACACATAATTGATAGATATAAAATTCTAGAAGAAATATAATTTTCTTCAGAATTTTGAGAATATTCCTTCATTCTTTTTAAACTTTCAGTATAGCTACTGAGAAGTCTGATGCCTTTCTACAGCCTGTTTCCTGCTACCCTACCCTCAATGCTGACCCCATGCGTGCATCTCTATATTTTGAAATTTTCTCAAATTTCTCTTAGATTGATCTTTTTTCATTTATTATGCTAGGATGAAAATGGGCCTTCTACAGGAACTCAATGGCCTTCAGCTCTAGAAAATTTTTATTGTTTCTCTGATATTCTTTCTTCTTTCCATCTTCTTCTTGACGCTAATATTTCTGTAACTCTTTTTTTTTTTTTCCAATTTTCTGCCTCTATTATCCTACAGACTTTGAGCCATTTCTCCTGATTTCACCCATATCTACCCTTCTCCTCATTCTCAGAGGGACCCTGGGTTTCCATCTCCTGAGCGTTTTTGCAATTCCTTTCATAAGAATCAACTTGCTTATTGGCTCCCTGCTTACCTTGCAGGCATTTAGATTTCAGTTATTCTAGAGTGCAAAGCCAGTCAACACTTGTCTATATGTTGTAGAACTGCCAAAATGTTCCTGCTATTTCTTTTGCATATCTACTCAAATTTTACTTGTGCTTTTAGATTTATGTCCTTTTTACTATCATCTTAGTAGCTTCAGGATGAAGTGGAAGCACATATTGTGTTATACACACACAGACACATACAAATCTCTGAGATCATCAATGACCTCTTTCTTCCAATCAAATTCAATGCATTTTTCTCTCCTTCCTTGGATGGTCTATTCTCCATTAACCATGGTGTTTAACATGTGGCTCTGCTTTTTCTTTCAGATCATCTACATGCTCCACTCTTCTATGAAGGAATATGTAAGCTAGGGATCACAAGAATGGGAAACATAGAAATATCTCTGCTATGGACTGAATTGTATCCCCCCCAAATTCGTATGTTTAAAAACAGCCTTAACACCCAGTACCTCAGAATATGACTGTATTTAGAGATAGGGCTTTAAAAAAGGGTGATTAAATTAAAATGAGGCAATTAAAGTAGGTGGTAATACAATCTGATGGGCGCCCTTATGAAGAGAGGGTGTTTTGACACACAAAGAGACATCAGGGATGCTCACTCACAGAAAAAAATACTATGTGAGGACACAGTTAGGAGGCACCTTTCTGCAAGTTAAGGAGAGACGCCTTAGAAAAAGCCAATCCTGCTGACACCTTGATCTTGGACTTTTAGCCTTCAGTACAAAATATATTTCTGTTGCTTACGTCACCCAGTCTGCAATATTTGTTATGGCAGCTCTACCAAACTAGTATAGTCCCCATGTTAAATTATGAGTAGTGAATATTAAAAGATCCTTCAAAGGATCTAAAACCCTGAAGATTGCGAATCTGCTTTAAGGAAGTAGATCTTAAATAGTTGTGCTTGGATCAGGATCATGTATCTCTCACAGAGTGGGTCCTTGTAATCCACATTTATAACAAGATGACTCTCTGTACACAAAATCTCTTAATTTTTCTCAACTGTTTGTTTTCTATGTGGAACTAAAACCAAGAGAAAGCAGCTTTCCACTCTAATGTGATTCTGCTTTAGAGTAGGAGAAATTGAATCACCCACTTATTCTCCTTTATCGTTTTGGCCTAATTGTACTTTCAGGCCTTTGATGCTGGAAAAACTTTTTTATCAAGAAAAGGACCCATGAAGACTATATAAGAGTAAGATACCTGGAGAGTAATGAGGTTTTATTAATTGCATCTTAGAGAGCTAAATAAAATAGTATGTGGCCATTGAAGCTTTAGGGTGTCATCCAGCAAGGATGTCAAGGAAAGTAGCTATATAAATTATTTAATTGAGTAACTTTCCTGCATGCAAGGGTAAATCCTCATTTGTGGGGACTGAAGTGTATACGATTTGATAGACCTCTTCAATAAATATAATTAATTCAAACTTACATAAATTTCCAAATTTCTAAGCCCCTTCCAGGACCATGAAAGACTAGGTGCCAGGAATGAGTCCTGAGGCTTAAGCTTCGGGACTATAAAATAAACTATAATATCTTTATAATGTAATGAGGATGATACATATATACATATCTGTCATAGCACAATTTGAATATAGCTGTAATAAAGATCCAAATAAAATACTAAGAGTATATAAAAGCTGGGAGTTGGGGTTACTTGGAGACATATAATTTACATTGGACTTTAAATGATAATTGGAATTTTGATTTGCACAGATTGGTAGTGGGAATAGAGTGAGAGGGAAGGACAAATATTTTAGAACAGTTTAAAATAATACTGATATCCATGGCTGAAGTAAACAGGTGAGGTGAGGGCATGTTGGTGGGAACAGGGTACAGAGTGAATATTAAGAATGAGAATATGATTGAGACCAGATCCTGAAGAATATTGACTGCTATGCTATTAAAACTATTCATCTAGGCAATGCAGGAACCAGTGGGAAATTCTCAAAAAGTGCATAACATAATTATAATTTAGTGTGATTGTTTTAGTAGCAGCATGTCAGATAAGTGGAAGGAAGAGGAGAAGAGAGTAATAAAGCCAGTAAGTAGCAGTTAGAATTTAAAACCAGGTCTATTTATTTTAGCAGCCTATGCTCTTTCCACTACATCACATCATTGAGAACCAGATCACTGCTTTCAAGTGAACTTCATGCCTCCCAAATTGCTCTTCAGTGTACCATTAGTCATCCCTTTTGTTATGAGTTTTTTTTTTTTTTCCTCTTGGTTCTTATTCCCTTTGCATAACTACACATTACCCTAGTACTGGTTAACAAAGTAGTGGAAGAGTTAGTTGTTGGTGAATGGGAGAGAAAATACACTGAACAGTAGAAGGAGTTGTATCCCCTTGTTTATTTATGGCAAAGGGAGAGAGCCCAGGAAGCTTCAGTATTCAACCACAGATAAGAGAGTAGAATGTCTATGTTCCATCTGTATAACTCTTTGCAATCTGTGCAATCTTAGAATTACTAGCACTGTCTAAAAATAAAAAATAAAAAGTAAATCAAAACTATTAACTAGTTTGAAGTATCAAATTTTATTATTCCATGAAGAAATCAAAAATTGATGTCTGTTTATTTAAGCTATATTTTATGGGACTTCATAGACTATTTCATATTTAATAATAAACATTTTTCTAACAAACTTTTACCATACTTTTTCTATTTCTATATTTCAGCTTTCTTTTCCTAAATTCTCACCACTATTATTTTAAGCTAAAATTACAGTATTTAATTTGGATATCTGTATATATAGCTCTGTTAAATAACTTGTTTATAAAAATATTTATACTTTCTTATTTATTCAACTTTATTGCATCAAAAGTAAAAAAAAATCTGGTATTGTAGAATTTAATTTTTTATTGAGTGAGAGAAAGGTATTAAACTATAATTTTCACATAAATGGCAGATGGTATTTTGCATTAATGATAGCAATTGAGTAAATGTCATCCATTTAAAAGGGCATGTGTCAGGCCAATAATATTTGTGTAATTATAATATTGTCTTAATTCAAATGCTTTGGAGTATAAACATTTCATAGACAAATCTTGTCTGTAGTCCAAAAAATTAAAATTCTAGCATATAAACTTCTTGAATAATGATAGTCATTATAATTGAGTATAAAAGCATACACACTCAGAAGGGTAATGTGTGTCAAGTTAAAGACTACCATTTATAAACCATTAAGACTCTTAATATGTTGTATTCAAAATATATTTTCTTGATTTTAATAGTATTTATAGTGCGTACAATTAAAATATACATTAATGGAAGTTATGTACTGTACAATTATGTAAAATGTATAAAGGAAAACTAAAATATAAACAGAAATTTTTATTGTAATAATAGAATTAAGAAGGGAATATTAGATGAAATTGCAATAGTATCTTATTTACTTAAACATATTCCATTAAGAGAGATTTATAATAACTGAATAATTTTATTTATTTTTTAATGAAAAAGGCAATAATCTTTTTTTGGACAGATTATTTCTTCTTTATTCATATTTTTCTGCTCTCCTAAATCTCTGAGTGTCATAATATCTTCTAACTATCAGTTTTTAAATCCTTATTTCTGGTATAATTATGAGACTCAATAGGGAGTTCAGAAAAAAAATTACTTTGTAATTGAATTTTTATTTTATTTTTCTCCTTTGAGATATACAAGAATAGTAAATGGCCTGTTAATGTGCATTGAAACAATTAAATTATATTGTAGGAGTAATCTGATGAAATGATGTGTATTTAACCTTTTGCTTTTTGTACCTTTTTGAGTGCAGAGAATTTGGAAATATCATTACACCCTGTTGTTTAACTGCCTTTATAAATGTTTTGTGCAGAACAAATAGCTTAATTTTATGGGTTTTGTTGATGCTAAACTCTGGAGCAGAACCAAAAGACATTCTGACCTCCAAAACAAATGAAGAAAATCATTTCCCTTACTATCTTGGCAGAACATTATGGCTTTAAAATATCTTTCCATTTCCAGGGAGGTCTTGGTCATTTTTTTCCACCTGAGTGAACATTTGAATACAATCCTGAGCCTATTAAATTTTGTTTTAAACAAAAAACAACAAAAGCAAAACTTGAATGAACCTATAATTACATTATCCTTTGGAGAATTTTAATGTGTTGGACTTTACAGTGGTGTGTGTTCTATCTCTCCTTTCCATCTATCTAAAGTGACCTGGTTAAGATAATTTTCTCTGCTCCCAGAAACCTTACCAGTATTTCAAAGTCTAGATTATTGCTAAAATCCTACAGGATTTCCTTCTTGATTAAACTGGAAATTACTTACCCCATTCATTTTGCACTGATTATAGCATGTTCATGTCAGTGAATCTTACCTCTCAAACTTTACTGTAAGTTTCTTTATTAAATTGACCTTTCAAAGAATGTGATAAAGGTGTGTTGATTGATACAAGTTAATCATTAGTCACTGAATAAGCAGTGACCACAATCAAGGCATTGTGCCAGGTAGGTTTTGGTACGGATACAAAAATAAGTCACTGCCTTGCTCTCTATAACTTTTAGTCTAATAAGAGTGCTAAAGTTAAATACATAAATCACTGTAGTCCTAGATAAAGAAACAATATAGAGGGTCAAAGGAGGGAGGGATACTATCTGTTGAAAACGTTATCAGGAAAGGTTCTGTTGTGAAACACTTTGAAAGATGTGCTTAAAATAATGATTTCCTTATTCCTAGCACAGTTGCCATTTTTAGGTGTCTTGCTAGATACAGCTATTTCTGACAGTCCTAGAAAAAGCCATTTATTTCTTCACCATCCCATTATATATTATCTTTTGTTTGTGTCAAGAACTGTGAAGCATTAGAGATTTTATCTCGTTTTCGAGAAAAGTTAGCCTGTCATAATTTCATAGATGCTGGCAGAAGACATGAAACTCCTGAGTCAGAGACAAAGGACTCCATTACTCCAGCACAGCATGCAGCATGACCTTCATGTTTCCCTCTCAAGTCCAATAGGGTGTGAGGCATAGCAGCCTAGATAGGCACTGCACACCCAATGAACATGTGTTATGCTAATTAACCAACCTCAAGCTTAGAAAACTCCCAATTTTGTAAGGGGTCTGCTAACCTACCCAATTTTTGCCCAGAGGGAGACATTATCTTTATAAATGGACCTTCCATTGCCGTGGACAAGGATTCTATCTCTATCTTTCAAGACTGTCCGAAAAGGCAGTGTGGAAAAAAAGCTGTCAATTGATGTGTAGAAATGATATAAAGAATCATTCCCAAACTATATTTAAATAATCCTGGAAATAGTCATTAGACAGCAGTGATTTAGGAGAATATAATATAATATGTTAAGGTTGTTTTTTCACCTGGATGTTATTTCATCATTGAAAACTTGAACTTGGTATGTTTTTCCAAAGAATTGGTTGTTATTTAATACTTTGAAATTATTGAAATACTGTTTAAAGAAGTCATTATTTTACATAATGATGAAAAATGAGTAAGAAGGGATGCTAATATTTTAAGAAGAAAAAGCCCTGCATCTCAAGTTAAAAGTGTTAAGAATGCAAAGCATTATTCTGAATTACAGATAAGATATTCTCTAATTTATTCATATAATAATTGAATTAGTCATGAAAATTTTTCATCATAGATTATCCTAAAATGAATTTGTTTTCTTTATGTTCTCACACACATGCACACACACACACCTTCTAGCATATACTTTTGAATAATTTATGCATCCACAGTAAAATTATAATTCCAAAATCAATTGAACCCTAAGTTAGAATAGATTTTAGAAATCATCTGAAAAAATCTCTATTGATGCAAGCATTTTTTCCAAGATAATGAATCAGTGTGCATTAGTGGTGTAGTGATGAATAAAGCTGTGTTCCAAAATAATGGATTAGTAAAGTTTATAAATTCTACAGCTTCACTTCCAGAATCCTTTATAATGGTATTAATGACTCTCCACAGGCTGATGCAGGGATGAACCTGAACCTGATATTATTGTATTTATATGATAACTTTTCTGAATCATATATAATCCACTGACAGATTCACCACTACAATCAAGAACATTAATGCTAAGATTTTATGTGTGTGCTTTTGGCTTTTTAGTTGGTTTTCTTTTATATCCCTACATTTTTCCTTTGTCTTTGTGTGTGTATGTGTGTGTGTATGTTGCAAAAGAAAAAGAAAAAATCTCCTATGTTTTTATTTAAAAGTCTGTACACTGCACTATGAAAGCAAAAGAACACCTATGTTGAATATTGTTGGTAAGAAGTTGGGGAGAAGGCACTACACTTTCAACTCTACACAGGAATGCAAACCTGGTGATTGTCTTCTGATTTTTCTAGAAAAAAATAGAAATGTGGATTTTTATGCAAAATTTCTCATTTTTGAATATTGGGCACTAATTAAAAATAATTAAATAGTGTGCTCACTAAATAAAAAATACCTTCAATCAGCAACATCTAATATGTAGCTTAATGACCATAATGTCCTTCCAGGCTTGCAGAACACAGGATGGGATGGTGTTAGGTGGAGAGAGGGGAGACATCAGGGAGAGGTGATAAGGATCTTTAGGAAACAAACAAATTACAATGAAAAAAGAATCTGGCATACTGGCTCCAGCCTACCAATAGAGTCTCCTGATAATAAAGGTTGGCATTGGATAGTAGGAAGCTATTCACGGACTCTTTTTAATCTAGGCCCTGAAGACTCTTAAACATCCTGAGGAGGAAAAGACTATTTTTTAAAAAAAATATCTCGAGAGGCCAGGATACTCTACTAGGAAATTTATACTCCTTCACTATAATGTTGACTTAAGAATGGAAGGCGACTGCCTACAAAAAGAAAAGGAACTAAAGAAGTATTGATGTAGCCTGGCTCAAAGCAGCCATGAAGGTAGGAGAGGAAGACAGAACATCTCAGAATTTCTGTGGACCAGTGCATGTGAATCCAAGATGCAGGCCTTTGGAAGCAATGAAGAAAAAACTATAAGGTGTTCTGATGAGAGTCAATATCCCTCAAAATAGAATCCATCATCACCTGACAGAGCCCATGAAGATGATAAATTAGCCTGAGAAGGTGCTCAATGGAATTCCAAGAGGATACAGGAAAGATGCCAATTGAGATTTTTCAGTCTACTGAGGGATGGTGATTGATTCAGCAGATATAGGGATAAAGTATTAACTAGTAGATGTAAGGTCTTGAAGCATAGGAAACCACTTGGGAACTTACCGGTTGCTATAGTTCTCAAATGGATCACATTCCTTGGTTCCCATCCATAGATCTACTCTGCATTATGGGGTTAGACAGAGAAATATGCAGTTTTTTAAAGAAGTTCCCAAATAATACTACTTCTTTGATAAAGTTGTAATAAGAATTAAATTAAATGTTGAATCTAAAGTTCTTGGTAGAAAATTTAGAAAGCTGGTAATGCCAAGTGTCAGTGAAGACTGCTGGCAGAGAATAAACATGTCATCATTCTGGAGAGCAATCTGGCACAACATTAACATTAAATATGTGCTTACTCTAAGGCTTAGTGATTCTACTCCTGGCTATACATGCCAATGATATTCTTATACAGATCCCAAAGGATGTGTACAAAGATGCATCAGTGTTTGATGTGGTGGAAATTTGTTGGCAGTCTGAGTGTCCATTACTGAGAGAGTAGATAAGAATATGTAGGGGGCAGGGATCTGTACATTGAATATTACAAAGCAATTCATAAAACAGACTATATGTATACATAAAACTATGTATAAGAACCTTAAAAACCCAGTTTTAATGAAAAGATAAGGAAGACTTTATATAAATTTAAAAATAACGTTTATGTAAATTTGAATATGTACACAAAAGCAATCATATACACTTTATAAGACTATATACAAACAAATAATAAGTTCCAGTAACAGTTTACAGTTATTTCCCCTTGGAAGGATGCAAATAGAACATGGAGGAGGGAAAGACAGTAAATAAAATAAGAAAGAAACCTTTCAAGATCGTTGATAATAATGAGCCATGAATTGAGTAGTATAACAAACTCAAACCTCTGCACATGAGTTTGTCAAGCAAAAGAAAGGAAAACTAAATTATGGTTCTTACCATACTGTCTGGTACATAGTACAATTAATCCTATAGTTCAAGCAAAAAGAACAGAAGCAGTCTGAGAAAAAAAAAAGGATAGAAAAAGTTTATTTTATTAAAAAGATATACTTCACAGTCATAAATTTGTGGCATCAGATAACAAGTACTTAATGATTTCTACTTGTGACCCCAGCAAAGTACTAGGTATAATTAGAGATCTAAATAAATAAATAAATAAATAAATAAATAAATAATAAATAATAAATAAATAAGTTATATAGACTTCCTCTTCAAGAAAGAAACCGAAAAACTTGCAATTTGATGAAAAATTTCTAAAATTCAATGGGAAGCTGGTAGAGTTAATGTTTCAAAAAATAAAGATAATCATATAAAGACCATCATGGGGTGTATTATTAGCTGATACTTTATAAATAAGCACTTTAAAGAGTCATTAATGCTTTAATCCTTTCATGCAGTAAATGTTACTGAGTGCAGCACACACCAAGTTCTGCACTAAGTGGTAAAAATGCAAAACGAACTCAAGGAAATGCCTGACTTAAGGGAGCAGACAGGTTCAGGAGACAGACTGGAATGCAGAGGTTATACAAGGCAGGTTAAATACAAAGCAAGGCTGGTTAAGGTGTGGGCAGCCTCTGAAGGGCTGAGACACGATGTGAGCCTTCCAAAAGATTTTTTTAAAAATCAGATTTGGCATGAAGTGAAAACTCAAAGATAAGTGTATTAATTGTGCAAATAATAATGTAAAGAAGATAAAGTATTGTTTTATCCTTTCAGAAAAGAGAATAAAATGAAAATGTACTGAATTGCAGAAAAAATGTAATGGTCTCCCAGTGTGGCTTATTTTTATGTGCAGTTGAATAATAATAGTGCATTATCTTTTTATTTCAGATACACTGGCCTAGTACAGCACTAAAAATAGAAGAATGCATAATGAAAGGAAAAGATGCGGTAAGTATTATTCATTGTAAATTACACAAATCATCAATTATATCTCTTGTCGATCACAAAAGACTGAATCTCTAACCTTTTATTTGCTTTAAAAAGCATATATGCAATTCATTTCAGGAAGATAAAAGAATATATATATACATATATATATATATATATATACATTATATACATATAATTATTTAAATATTAATGTAGAGTTAAACGGAGCTGAGATACCATCCAGAACTTGGTTTTTATTTTGTTTTATTATATTTTAATCAATTCAGATTTATAAATTCCTTGTACTAATATTCATTTCCTATGTAACTGGGGAAAAAAACAATTGCAGGCAATCTGTCAATTCGAGAAAAAGCTAAGCATGCTTTGTGAGATTTCATTTCATTTCTTCAGTCAATTAGAAACATAAAACAAAAGGAAAAAGAAAAAAAGTTTTAAAGAAGAGGGCAAGGACAATAAATATGCCTTATGTATTTCACAATATTTCTAGGGTCATACCTACAGAATCAAAATTCCATTTCTCCATGGTTCCCCGCAGTGTGAGTGGGAAAAGGCTGTGCAGGACCACCATCCCCAACACAGTTGCTAACACTAAAAACGAGTGAAAGAGGGACCTTCACATGCTAGCGGGAGCTGGCCATTCACACCATACATGTCTGGAGGATGGCATGAACATTTCCTTTTGAAAATGAACTTATCTTTTTTTTTTTTCAATAAAACAAAATACCATCTAAAAGACTAACGTACATTATACCAACTCCTGAATCTCCAAAGTAACTTCGTCACAGCCGAGGAATGAACCAAAACCTCCTTGCTGCTCTGGTATAGAGTGTTATGTTGACTAATTGAACATACTTTTATGCTATGTCAATCAAAGCCCAGCTGAGCCAAAATGTGGTCTAATTGGCTGTCAAATTATGACATTGTTTCAAGAGATGAAAAGCAGGTGCTTATTCCAGTATGAAAATAAAATATTTTCCCCATGCTTGAATGAGTAGATTTTTCAAAAATATGGGTCATCCACAGAATAAAATACTACATGAGGGGGAAATTAAAGAAATAAATATATCTGTGTGCCCTGAATAATCAGTTCAGTAGTGCATTCCTTATTCTTATCAAGGGAATGCTATAATCTGAATCATTTATGATGAAATGGTTCTGCTGGATTTTTTCATATTAATACTATTAAATGAGAGACTTTAAAGTCACAATCTGTTTTTATAAAACATTACATTTAATGATTATTGCATGTATTAATATTAAAGTATATTAATAATTAAAAAGACTAGTATTTCTCTCATTATTTATTTTAAATAAAGTAGCAATGCCTAGTTTGCCAACACGGTGTTTGCTAGAATTAATTTAGTCATGTTCATATGCAACAATTTAAAATTTTTTTCATTCAACATAACAGATCATAAAACTCACCTAGTGATTGATTTATCAAAACTTTGTGTGTCATATATATTAGATACTGCATTTAATTAAGTAGGAATACAAAGATTTGCAAAATAAAGATTTCGTCCTCAAAAAGCTTACAATTGAATTCCAGTATAAGCAAACTAGAGCTCCTGGGCCAAATGCAACCTTCCATAAATAAAGTTTTATTGGAACACAGCCATACACACTTATTTATGTATTGTCTGTGGCTGCTTTCATGCTATAGCTGCAGACTTAAGTAGTTGCAACCAGAAGGGCAAGTGGTAGAAATCAGATCACCCAACAAACTAAATATATTTACCATCTGGTCCCTTATAGAAAAATTGTGCTGATCCCTGGACTGTAATCTTAGTGTAATGGGTATAAAATGTTATTTTTATTGGCTAGCTTTCTATTTTCTTGAAAATTCTCTATAAAAGTGATTTATGTAAATTTATGAGTTTGAAGATATAACTTACTTTTCCAAACATGAAAACTAATGCTCTAAAGTCTGCATATGTTTTCTCGTGAGTAGTGAAATTTGATAATTATTGGTTTTCTGACTTAATGCTGATTCACTGTTTGTGTGTACTTAAAAAAATAACAGCAGTTAGAATATCTTAATTGCTTAGTGGAACATATTGCCATGCAAATTGTTATGCTTGAATAAATTTCTAAAGTGTTATTTTATTCCTCTACTGTGTAGTAGAATACATGAAAATAATACACTCCCATTATTAAACATAATTCATATATTGCTGCTAACTAAAAGGTACATCCATCGCTCTGGTCTCTTTTTCTGATGGTCCTTGTCTTTTCTTCATCTGCCCTTCTTGACCCCTCTAGCCACGATAGACTTAAACATGAGATTTCTAGGGTCAGAAAAAAAATCAAAAAAGGACTAAACATTTTTATTCCACTAACCAATTTCTTATTTTTTTTCTGCTTTAGAGTGAATGTGCAAATTATGTTCGGGTTTTGCATCACTATAATAGAACACACCTTCTGACCTGTGGTACTGGAGCTTTCGACCCACTTTGTGCCTTCATCAGAGTTGGATATCATTTGGAGGTAAGATGATTTCATTCATTGCTATCAATAAAAGTAATGATTAAAATAACTTTATTTTAAAAGGTTGTAGCATTTCCTCCAATGAAAGAGAAAAGCACTTGTGATTTAGTTTGCTTGAGAAATAATTTTCCTCTCTGAGCCTTTAAAATCTTTGTCAGTTATAAAACCTAAGAATCAATTAATTCTTTATGTATTCATTCACTGAACGATTTCATTTACTTAATTTGTTTACTTAAAAATATTTCTTAATATTGAACCATGTTCTCTATTATGTTCTTATATGAATTCATATTAATATAAGCACTAAACTAGAATAAATATATATGAATATATATGTATGTGTATGTGTACATATATAAATAACTAAATATATATAAATAAAATTGCTACACATAACATTTTATAAAGGACATGCAAAGGACTTGTTGATTCTGTAATTACTCCTTAGCCAGGTGAGGTAGGGAGGTGGACTTGGGTGTGGGGAGAATTGCAAACTGACAAGCTAAATATGACTGGGTGAGAGCTATTTACATATCTTCCCCTCAGAACCCACCACTGGGTGATGTGGTATAATGAGAGCGAATCTCAACAGAATTCTGCCGTACACAAAATTTTCTAACAAGCAGGCTCAGAGATCAGTCATATAACCAGTTTCAACAAATTAGGTCAACTTTAAACTCTCATTTATTTTAAGCACATTTTCAAGTACCTTATAGCACAGTTTCACTCTGAAGCATATTAAACAATATTCTGATATCAAGATCTGTTATTTTTTATTTAGGTCCATAGGCAGAATTCTAAGACAGGACACAGATAAAGCAGAGCTCTAGGTATTCTGTAGTTTAGCAACTAGATTCTTGATTCTTCTACACCACTTATAAGAAAGGACAGCAGTGACTATAAAATATTTTCAGCCTGCACATATAAAGACCAACATTCATTTCACTAGTGAAAAATTATTCCTGATATTCCTTATACTTAGTTAATACTCAAGTGCACGTATAATTAATATCTGAAGTGCTTGCTGTAAGCTGTCTCTGGAGAGTGCCCTGACTGAGGTACTTCAGCTGTTAAGTGTCCTTAAAGGCAGATTTTTTGATTAGCATATTTTAAATCTTAACTAACGACCCTGAGTTGTAGGTTAAAGCTAAGTAGCATGCATAAACATATCAGTATATTCATTGAATTATTTTAAAGAAACAGTACAGATGAGGTAACAGGAGAACTTTAGACAGAATGTGGAAAGCAAATCAGTCCATTGCAAAGTCAGTATATTTACACATATACAAATGTAAAAAGTATACATATGTATATACATATAAACATACATATGTGTACACAAACACATGTATACAGATGTACAAAGTCAGAGTGTATACATCTGAGATACAGATCAATTGGAAACAAATCCTTTCAGTTTTCATTTATCTAAAAATGCTTTTATTTCATCTTTGTTTTTGAAAGATATTTTCCCTCGATATGGAATACTGGGTTCTTTTTTTTTCTTTCATCGTCTCAAAAATGCTTTATTCTCTTCTATCTCTTTCTAATATAAACTCAGATTTCATTAATATTGACATTACCCTGTTTGTAATCATTTTATCTTTTAAGATTTTTAAATATTTTGGTTTTCAGCATTTTTTTCCATAGTGTGCCTATGTGCGTGATGTGTGATATGTGTTTTTCTATGGTGTGCCTATTGTGTGCTCATGTGATGAGGAAATTGGTATTTATATTTCTTGGAATACCAAGGTTATTGGATACAGAAATTTATGTTTTGCATCTAATTTAACAAAGTTTTGGTCATTATTTCAAATAATATATCTTCCTTATTTTCTTATTCTTCTCCTTCTGGGATACATACACACACACACACACACACGTATGTATATGTATAATTTGATATACTGTTGGGTATTGCCCCACAGATCAGACAGATCAGTGAGATTTTGTTCATTTTTGTTCAATCTTTTTTTACTGTGTTTTTCAAATTGAATAAATTCTATTGATTTATTTTCAAGTTCATTAATCCTTTTTTCTGATATCTCCAATATGTTATTAAGCCCACCCCATTAGTGGTTCATACTGATACTATACTTTCCAATTTTACAACTCTCATTTTATATATTTTCCATTTCCATACTGAGCGCTCCCCCAAAGTTTTATTCATAATGACCATGTTTTCCTTTCAGCACTTAAACATGTTTTTAACAACTATTTTAAAATCCTTGTGTGTTAATTTTAACATGTGAGTCGACCTCAGGTAAGTTTGCATTGACTGCTTTTTCTATTGACTATGAATCATATTTTCTTGTTTCTTTGAATATCTAGAAATTTTTATTGTATACTGAACAGTATAGACTGTATGTTTTTATTCTGGATTTCCTTGGCTAGACTCAAACTCAAAACTCTCGTGATGGGAAGCAGCCACAAATTTCTTTCAACTTTTCAGCCACTACTTTTTGTGGTCTGTTTGCACATGCAGTTTAGGTGTCAGCCAAGGATTTGGGAGAGAATATATACAGAGATTTCAGGATGTCTCTCTGTTTCTGGATATGTCTTCTTACTTTTCAGCTAATCTGGTACTTCATATCTCTGTTCAGTAATTTTCCAAGATGATCAGTCTCTAGTTTTCTGCTTGATTCTAGCTTCCTCTTAACATGCATTAGGGGGTTTCCTTAATTGAGAAAAATGCTCAATCTTTATCTCTCTTAATTGATCTCCAGTGCCTTCAAATAATTTTTTAAAAAATTATTTTATATTTTTATATTTATATATTTTATTTTATTTTATTTTATATTTTATATTTTATTTATTTATTTTATTTTATATTTTTATTTAACATTTTTAACTTAGTTCATCACCATTATTATCTGTAGAAGAGTTACTTCACCACAAGCTGCATTGTCATTAACAGAAGTAGAACTCCATGTAATTCACCTTAATATGCATGATGTTGAGTATTTTTCTCATGTAGCTATCTAAGCATTAAATATGATTAAAAACATTTCAAAGAATTCTGTATGTCATAAGAGGAACTTATGACCATATGATAATAAGAGTATTGAGATTTACTCCCCAAACTCCATTTGTAAGCTTAATAAAATTTTACATGAAAGACAAGGCAAATACTTTGATTAAAAACCCCAGAGGCAGGCACATATGGGATAGTTTGCAGACATTAGTCTGGTTCTTTGGGGAACAGCAAGATATAAAGCTGGGGCAAATTGGTGGTGGATTTTAATGCTATTCTGAGTTATTTTAAAGACAGCATGGAGACCATGAAGGATTTTGAGCAGAGTGTTTGATTGACATGACATTAGTAATATTTGGGATTAATTCAAGCAGAGAGGTGAAAGACAGAAATTATAAGATCTAGAGAATATTTAATCATGTTGCCACAATAGCAAAGAAAAAGAAGTGTGGAACTGAGGTGAGAAGCTGCTCAGCAGGAGAGTTAATATAACTCAACATTTTATTGGATGTTGCTAATGAAAGAGAATTAAAAAACTAGTTTGATTTTATTTCAAGGAGGCAGAATAGGTTTTTGTGAGAATGTAAAAATGATAGAGAACATCATTAATACTACAGAGAGGGCAGTTTTGATAAAGGGATGAATAATTAGAAGGTAGATTAACAAGTGACTGAATAGTGACAAAATAATGGCAGTAATATTACCTGTTTAATCCAAAAATAGAATTGTTAAGAAAAGGAAGTATGGGGAAAGACATAAAAGGTTTAGTAGTGTTGAAAGAAGATCTTCTTAGAATAGTAGATAGAGAAACTTAAATAATTTATCAAATAAGACGATTTAACCACTTACCTTCTTGGAGTTAAGGAGGACTGGATGGGAAACATTTTGTCAAGGAGGAGACTGCTGGATATTCAATGGAGAGATCTCATTAATAGTTGGATATAAAGGGCTATTATTCAGCAGAGAGACCTGAACTAGACATGCAGATTAGACAACCAACAGTAAGTGTGAAAGCTGAGATCTTTAGGTGTGATATCAATTGTTTAGAAAGAGAATTTGAGTAAAAGGGAAAAAGAGCTGAATATAGAGCCCAGAAATACCAATATTTGAAAGACTGGCAAAGGAAGAAAAACTTTCAAAGGAGATTAATAAAGAGTGATTTATAGAATTAGGAGGAAGATAGGAGAGTTAGATAGCACAGAAATTAGGGAGTGCTTACTATATTAGTACATTAGTAACATAATTATTGATTCTGTTAGACATCTCAAAGAGTCAAAATGTCAATGGACCTAGAAAGTCTTTGGAGACATTTATGAGGAATTTCAGGAAAATGTGGATGCAAACCATAGTTTTCTGGCATAAAGGGTCAAAGCCAACTTTCTTTTGAATCACTTTTTATCTTTCTTTATTTCATTATTTTTAATATTTTACTGAAGTATAATGTAAATACAATAAGTATACCACGTGTGAATATATCGCTCGATCATTTCCACAATTGGAATACCCCTGTGTAACAAGCACCCAGATCAAATTACTTTTCTTTTTTTTTTTTGTTTAAATTTTCACTTCTTCCTCTTGTTTTTATTTTGTTTTGTTTTTGCTCTTATGCCCCTTCTAATCTTCATTTTCAAAATATTTTTTCTTTTTATTTCAAAGAACTTCCTGAATTCTATCACCTACTATTTGAGTTTTTCTAAATTTGATTTGTTTTTCTTTTATTTCTTCTATTATTTTCTTAATTTATTTTGCTTCTTTTGAAATACTAAGTTATGACTGGTTCTCATACATTTTGTGGTATGTATTTTTGACAAACTTTCATTGTAGTATTGTTATTCTATTTCTTATTCTTTGTATTATAATAAAATTGTACTGGACTTAGCTGGAATCTTTATTGCTCATTATTATATAAAATTAGTTTTTCTCAATTTTCAGAAGGGAAGTATAGATCAGAATAGATGTCTAGCTTCACATTCCAGAACTCACCATTCAGTTTGTTGTGTGAATTATTAAAATATACATATATATCCATATCCATATTTTTTCATCTGGCTATGATATCTTCTTCTTTTATCTGGATATTGATTTTTCCTTGACGTTCTTTATCACTTTTTTGAAAAAATTGTGTTCTACTCTTGGCAGTTTTTTTCTTTGAAAAGAGGTGAGCTGGTTAATTTTAAGGCTTCACAAGGCTTCAGCCTTCCTATAGACCCTTTGCAATCACCTGCAGATTAAATCAGCAGAAAAATCTCTCCCAGGTTCAGCTACCATTCTAAAGTAAAGCTATAGTATCAGTAAGTACTTATTGAGAATTTGAGAGTTCTTTTTTTTCTCATGTTCAACAAAACCTGGTTGCTTCTTTCTGCTTTTTCTATAAGATATTGATACTCAGGTTTTATAGTTTGCATTAGTTCATCCATACCTCCTTATGCTTGGAGGTTCATGGAGAGTCTTAACAGCCAGTTTTTCTATAGGCATTGTCAGTGAGTTTTGCTTTTGCATACCTAGTTTATCCATCTATTATTCTGGGAGAATTTATGGAAAATAGAATGTATGTCTCTGTTGCTATCCACTCAGAAATCTTAAAACACCTATTAAATTGTAAAATATTATACAAATATAAAGTATGACATAAAATACTACAAGCTTGTATCTACCTCTAATTTTACTCATCACTCAAAGAAAATGGAAATTTTGTGTTAAATATAAAGGACAGACAAAAACTCCAGGGGTTCAGGTATAAAACATATATTTCTAGATAACTGGCAAAGACTTGAACTCCTCAAAAATTAAAATCACTTTTATTACTTAACAGCCTAAATTGCTCTTAGAACAAGATGACTTTAGCAGAATGTTATTACCATGTTACTCTTAGTATTCATGTTCTATGTCGCAAAGCAGATTACCCAAAATTTGGTGCCTTAAAACAACATGCATTTATTATCTCACAGTTTCTGTGGGGCAGGAGTCCAAGCACTGATTAGCTGCCTCTACTGCTCCAGGACTCTCAAGACTGAAATTAAGATATTTTCTAGGCTGTGGTCTTTCTGGAGCTCTGGGTCATATTTCAAATTCTTGAGTTTGTTGAGAGAATTTACTTCCTTGAAGTTGTAGGATTCGTTTCCATTTCTTGATAGCTGTCACCCAGGGCTACTCTGCCTCCTAGAGGCCACCTGCAGTTTCTTGCCATGTGACCCTATCACAACATGGTAGCAGAATTTTTAAGGCCAGCAGGAGAATCTGTTTGTTCAATTTAGTATGAAGGTGTCATTTAACATAATGTAATCATAAGAATTACTATACCATCACCGTATAAAGTACTGTAACCTTGAAAGTGATTTACCACTATATTTGTAGGTCCCTCCCACACCCAAGGGATGGAGATTGTATAGGATGTCTCTACATGGGGATGAGAATCTTGAGTGCCATTAGCACTCTGCCTACCATACTATCCTTTACACATGTATGAAGGGAAGATGGCATAAGTAGACTTGTTTTAAAAGGATGTTTCTTGGGGAAATAAGACAAAGGCACAGAGGAAAGGTAAGAAATTAAGTCATTCTTTTCTAAACTTTGTCCATGGCTCTTCTCTTGAAGGAATCTTGCATTCCTTCTTGCAAGAACCATAAAGATTAAGGAATGAATTTGTGGGTCATCTCTAAAATTTATATGCCTAAACATGGGAAAATCTGATTGTCTTTGCTATCATAAGCATTTGAATATAAATTACTGCCATATTTCATTAATGTAGGCTATATTTTTTCAGTGTATTTTAATTTAAAGCCTATTTATATCAGTTTTTAAATATGCTTACTAAGTTACTCAGGCAAATGTATTTGGCATCAAAGATAAACAATAATTTACTTTTTCACTTTCAGTATATGATTTTGACACGTTTCCTATAGTATAGAAAGGAGCAACTTAGCTATTTAAGTTGGGATGTTATCAGCTTCAAAATCATATATGTATATTAATCCAGTCTATATCTCTGAAAATGTTAGAAACTGTACCAAAATAATGTTCTTACCAAGTTAGTTCACATTTCTATTTCATAAACTGGAAGTGATATATTTTTCTAGTTCATATTCATTAGTTAAATATTTTGTAATGTGTAGCAAGAGATGACACAACAGGATTCTTGCCTTTTAGAGTCATACATTTTACATAATGTCCCATGGATCCTTTAGAGCTTGATGACTTTATTTTCAAAAAGTATTGAAAACATCCTTTTAAACAACAATACTTAAGTATACAAATTAGATTAAAATATACATGTTATAAATACATGGATTTTTAGTAGATATATTTTCCTCACAGGTACTTAATATTTGTTTCTTAGCAGATTAAATTTTAGTTTCTGCTTATAATACAAGGTAAAAACTCTATTGAGATAACCAGTAAAATTACTAACAGTTTCTAGAAATTTAAAATGTAACCCATTTGGGTTTTGACTGCTATTGGTATTTTACTGTACATAACTGAGATCGATATGTCATATATTTAATATTTTTTGTTTTTTTCACATAGAAGTATTTATATCTTGATTTCACAGATTATTTTCTTTAATATCAACTTTTGCCATGCCCAGCTTCTAAGTCCACAAAATTCCAAAGACTTTCAAATTTGTTTTTTGATGAGTTTCTGTTAGGTACTTGTTTATTTCTATTTCTATTTTAGGTGAAAAATGTGAAAGGTAATAATTTTTAAACAATTTTGTAAAAATCTTGTGTGAGTGTTAGCCATTTTAATAGAATAAATACACAAAAATTTGCATTGATTATTTAGCAACATTTATACTTCCAAATAATTTATGTATTAAATAGTTATTTACTTAACTAAAATACCCAGATTATAGTTTATACCAAGATATTTTTATAAATCTTATTGGTCACATGTTTTGAAGGATAACTCTAGTCTACTTTTCTTATTCATTTATGTGAAAATAGTATGTAGAAATGTTTTGGTGATTTAAAAATAGTGACAATTTTTTATATTTCTAAATAAGTGATTAAAAGGTAAAGTCTACCACCGTATGAAGTCATGTTTATGTTATATTTTGGCCTCAGTATATGATTTTTTTTTCATTCTGCAGACCAAGTGTTATATGTGTATTTTGGCTAGAAGCGTAATGGAAATTATGAGCAATGAAAATAGAAATTACCTGACAATACTTTTTTTTTTTTTTTTTAAGCAGAGAGAATGGAAACCTTTTATACATTGAAATAGATGTTGCAAGTTAAATGTGAAGGAGGAAATTATTTACACTAACATAGTAGCTATCAAAAAAAAGACAATATAACAATAGATTTTTCTTTAAAAAAAGACTTTTTGAGTAAAGAAAGCTATTTCAAATTTCATATCACAATGTATCAAGATTGATTATTTAGAAATTAACATTAGAAGACAAATAGAACCAATATTTTAAAAGAAATGCTATATCTTGTCCATCAGATGTTCAGTAATTTTTTACATTGTTTTTTCTATGTTCTTTACGGTAAATCAGATTTTTTTGGTGAAAGTGATAGAAAAGGCAATCTTATAATCCCTGGGGCATTAAAAGTGAGCATGACACTTTCTCCAGGAGCTTTCAGTCTATTATTTTTGTGATTTTTAAAATTCCTAGAATTTTTTTAAAATGTCTCAAAATAAAAGGATTATTCTTTTAGATCTTTCTCTTCTGCCAATCATGATAGTAAAAGCTGGTGACATGATCTGGTGGGAAGGAAAAGAGGATTCCTTGTCTTGATTTTTGTCTGAGAATGATTAAATGAAAGCTCTTGGAAAGGCAGACTGCTTGATACACTTCACTTATAGCTCTCTTTTCCATGCTTTCTGTGTATGAGTCATTTAGTAAGTAGCCTCACTCTCCAGAACCACGTGCCTGAGAGCACAGAAGGCACAGAGAGAAATGAGTGATGCTGTGTTGCTGAGCAGCTTTCTTGTCGGCCTCTGGGTAGTGAGGGACCAGGAAAAGTTTATGTTGGGCCAGAACTGTAACTGATTAAAGAAGTAACAGATCAAACCCTTAGGGAGCAATGAGCTCTACTATGAGGGCTTTTTTTTCCACTTAAAAATATGAATACATGGAAGGAATCAATAAAACAAAAAACAAATGTGCTCCAGTGCCAGCTTTTGGCCACCTCTTCCATGGAACTCTTCTGTTAATAGTTTGATGCTTATTTTTCCAAACATTTGTACATATGTGTGTAATAACAAAAAAAAATGTTAATATTCTACTTGAAGTTCTGATTTTGTTGATTTTAATAAAAGATATTTCATTACTATATATATATATGTGTGTGTGTGTGTGTGTGTGTGTGTGTGTGTGTGTGTGTGTGTGTATGTAAGGGCACACTAATTCTGTCTCATTTATTTAAATGGCTGCATAGTAAGAATGAAGCATAGTGTATGTAATTAAGGGATTTTTTTTTAACTGTTAATCTTGAGGCTACAGTGAAGCAGAGAATGAGCATAGTGCTTGAATGGTTGGGCACCTAAAGGGCAAATGAGATGCTTATGGCTGTAGCCCAGTAAGCATTCATGTCTTTTTAGTTTGATCAGATGTTGTAAACTAGTACCATATGCCTGATTCAGCTCACAGATGTGCTTTGTTTGCCACAAACAGTGTTTCTTGTTTGTTTTCTTTTATAGAGCCTACGTTTGAAAAACGGTTGGTTTCACATAGTAAATTGTGATTTCCACTGGACCAACATGAAAAGAATCAGTTGGTGCTAAGTAGTTGCTGCCCCATTCCTCAGTGTGGGCATCTGATGAACAATATTCCATAGTCCCCATCACTCACACAATGGACACTTATGCCCAGCCTCTTTGCCAGTTTGCCATCTCCACCTGGCCATGACAGACATCTGCATTTGTTCCTCAAGTACTAGAAGTCTTATGTCCTCAAAACCCTTAAGTGCCTAGAATCTAGTAGTTAGTCATTAGCCATAGAATGAATGAGTGAATGAATTAATGAATGAATGGTTTTTATTACATTGATAATTTGATATAAAACTCTAATATTCTAATGAGTTCAAATTAAGAAACTGGTTAAAATGTTTATAAGAGAATTTATAAGTACCCTCTCACACACACAATTTATTTTAATTACGTAGGGTTTATGAAATCGTGAAAAGTTTTGGTGATAACATAATAATAGATATCTGTTTTTACTTTTCTGATCTTTAGAACATAAATTAATCAACATAACATAGAGAGCAAAAGCAGTCTTTAGATGTACTTTTTTTGGTAACATAAAACTCATACAGAAAGTGCACAGATAAAAAAAAGGTACCTATGGGGTTTTTTTGTTTTGTTTATTTTGTTTTGCAAATCAAACACATCTATGCAACCAGCAGATCGATCAAGAAATAAAATATCACCAGTACCCCAGAATCCCTGTTCTCCTTCTTTAATGTCATCATTCCCCCCGCCAAAAAAAAGACACTTTTCTAAATTCTATCACCAAAAATTACTTTTGCCTCTTTTAGAATTTTATGTAAATGAAAACACATAGTACGTATTTGTGTGTGTGCACGTAGCTTCTTTTTGCTTAATAATACGGTGAGCTTAATCTGTGTCGTGTGTAGTTTTAGTTCATATATTTTCATTGCTGTGTAGTATTTCTTTTTATGGATATATCTTGATTTATTTACTCATTCTCTTTCTGCTGAACATTTGGGTTGTTGTGACTAATTTGCTGTTATTGTGCTGCTATGAATATTCGGTGCATGTCTTAACATAAACGTATGTGCATGTTTTTGCTTAGTATGTTGTAAGAGTGGGATTATGGTGCCAAAGAGAATACATATTTTCAGCTTTAGTAAAAACTATTTAAATTGTTCTCCAGTTATTATACCAATTTCATGCCCACCAGCAATGTATGAGTATTGTAGTTACTCTACACTCCACAGATAATACTCAGTATTGTCTGTTTTTTTCTAGTCATTTTGGTGGGTGCGTAGTGGTATTACATTGTAGTTTTAGTTTTCATTTTCCTGATGACTATTAAAGTTAAGTATTTTTCATATATTGAAGCTTAGCATTTTTGAGTTGATGTCTTCGGTTGGCCATTTAAGAGCTGCTTGACATTTGTCAAATGGGTTTGTTGGGGACTTTATGAGGAAGCAAATGTAAAATATTCAGTTCAGTGTTGGACATAGAAAAAATATTCATTGTTACCCATTTGTTTTGCTTTTTGAAACCAATAGAAAATTTAAAACAAGGGTCAAAATAAAATTGGGAAAACTGGTGGAAGAGAACAGTTGGATTATATATAAAGAGATGGTGAGAAAACAGGAACAGGGAGGAAGAATAAAACCAGTATTTCCTGATTATAATTTTGACCTTGTTGTCAACCAAGGTAAATCCAGAATAAAAGATGTGTTATAGAGTTCTCATTAGAAAGTAAGAGTGTATAAACTAATGGCATAGCTTTGGATTCAGGAATACCTGAGTTTTAATTTTCTTACTGTAATTTAACCATATATCTTATAGGTATTTCAATATTACTCGCTTCATAGGGAAAGTAGTGAGAATTAAATAAATATATATATGTAATCTTTAAACATAAAATATTTTAAACATAAAAATATATAAATCATATATAAATTTAAAATTAATTTAACTCACTAGGGAAGTAAGTACTCAATAAAAATTAGCTACTTTTATTAACTTTCTGTCTTTGAGATTTCAGATATAATTATGTTGTAATTCTTTATTTAAAGGACATTAAAACTCAATGCATATTGTCCACAATATAAGTTCATTACATAAAAAAAGCAGAGACTTACTACATATGGACTTTTGTACCTCATGTCAATAACTTAATGTTATCTCAGTTTATCACTTTTCACATTTTGGCAACCAGGTGATATATTTTCCTCATATGATGGCTATTAAGTAATGGTGGATGTTTTATAGTAGCTACATCAGTCCACTTTAGATTGGAAATGAGGTCAAATGGATTGCTTTGAAATATGTTCTTGAAAGTACCTGGAGAAATTTTTTAAAAAATATTCCTTAGAATGTTAATAAAATTCTCTAAAGATGTATTTGACATTCATTGAAACTTCATGACTGTAAGAAGAAAACATGTTAGTCTGGTGAGTCTTTTTTTTTTTCAAGAATATTCTAAGACATTTGAGTAATATCAGGTGATTAAGTAATATGTTGGCTCTATACAACTAACTTGAATTTTATTAGTGCAGTTAGGTTAAATTATTAAAAATTTAGTGATATGCTATACTATTGCTAATATAGGAACAGATATAGAACAGATGAACATAGAGTTAAATTTGGTGGTCTAATTAAAATATTGGCTAAATTAAAATGACTTGCTTATTTCCAGTCTGACAAATTGAATTTGGCCAGATTTTATTTTCCAAAAGAAAATTAAAATGTATTTTAAAGTAAGTAAACTCTGTTTTTACTTATTTATTGTGTTAACTTTTAAAATTCTTTAATAGTATAGATATATTTTTTCAGAAGCTTTATTTTGAACATTTGAATAGAAAAAACAGCTGAACAGAGAAAGGTAAGAAAGAGGAATAGAGAAGGTCAATAGAAATACAAGATTTTTATTTTGCTGTTTATCACCATCATTTTCGAACAAGAAAATGAAGGAAAAAGGAATATAAGAGACTCAATGAGAATGGAGCCCTTTTATTTTCCTGATGTTAGAAGAAACATCATTCAGCAGGGCACTTTGGCCACTGTGCCTTTTTTTTTAATTAACTTTGAAATCCTCTTCAGTATTTTCTACACTAACTGCCTCTTCAATGCTATTGAAGAGCATAGGTGTCCCAGTTTTTCTCTCTCTTAAATAACATTTCCCTTTTTCATTTAGAGTAAATAAAGAAGCTTCTGTGCCAACCTTTTTCTTTCTCCAACAGACTTCTTTCTTCTAAAATCAAAATGTTAAATATGGTTTTATATGTCCCTCCACATTCGCATATCTGAAACATTTGTCAGGTTTTAGTAGTCTATATAGATTGTTAAATATATAGACTCCATTTTATTTTTGTAATAAAATTCAGGAGTAAAATTAACAAGCTGTAGTCTCTTCCTGGTTCAACATCTTCAGGAAAGTCTGTTTTTCTCTCTACTCTCTCATTTTTTCATTTGTAAAGTGAGATGAGGGTATCTTCTAAATTTAAAATTACATATCGATGGAGTTAATTGTCTACCTCAGTTTTATTGTAAGAATTAAGCCATCCCAGTAAGAATTTTAATAAATATAACACCATATATTGAGTATATACCATGTGCCAGATGTTTTTGTTCATTTGCTTTTATGCTCATAACTTTCCTCAAGGGAGGAATTATTGCTCTCATATAATGAATGAGAAAAGGAAAAAGAAGTTAAGTTGCTTCTTAAAGATGTACAGTAAGTGACTAAACTTGGGTTTTATGGTCCAAGGCCAAGATTTTTTCATTATGTGCTACTTCTTTTCTGAATGCTGTAATATATTAAGGCATTTTGTAAACTATGAATTACCATATAAAAAGTTTTATGATAATGGTAATAATTGTGTCTAAGCAGGCATCTTCTGTGTAAATCTACACCTTCCACTGCCCTTCCACACTTTCCTCTAAACTTGATCTTCTTTAGCTGTCCATAGACATCTTCCTATTCTCTCAGTTCTTCAGACCTTCCAGATTTTCTCCCTTCTTGAGACAGTGGCAATCTCACTGAAGTGATATTCACAAAATACCACCACAGGCTACTTTGTTCTTTGTGTATCCACCTTTATGATTTACTAGCCTTGGTTTTTTTGAATATTTTGCTTTCTCCACTGATGTTCCAAAACTGCTTAATAACATTAGAGACAATTAGAGGATGTTGGTTGTCACCATTGTTATTCAGATGAGCTCATTTACAAGTAGTCAGTCATTTTACTAGTCCCCAATTTACTCTCTTTTTATTATTCAAGTCACTACTATTCTGGCAGTGGGATGGGGTAAAATATTGTAGTGAAGGGATTCTGATCAAGATGCCATAGAAGGTAGATGCTGTGCTCACTTCCTATCATAACCATATCAAAATTACAATGAAACTATGGAACAACCATCACTGGGAGTCAGCTGAGGTCTGTCTGAACAGAAATCTCACAAGTAGGGACCTACATAAGAGGTCACCTCAAGACTGGTAGGAGGGGTGGAGATGCGAAACAAGCTGGTCCCACTACTGCATGTGGCAGTTAAGAATCATAGAACCTCCTGCCCCACTCCTGAGGAACAAAGGGTCCCAGCTCCACACTGGGTTACCCAGCCCAGGGTTCCAATTCTAGGAAGAGAAGTCTCCACACCCTCTGGTTGTGAAAACCAGCAGAGATTGTGGCTGAGTGAGACAGAAGGCTGCAGGAGTCACAGACATTTCTCTTAAAGGACCCATATACAGACTTACTTGGTGATGAACTCACTCATGCTGAGCTCCAGTACTGGGGCAACTGTTCGAGGAGTGCCAGGGACATATGAGGAGAAACTGAGTTGTCTAACTTCAAGGTGAGGGCTAGAGGTGTAGCTTTTTCCTGGACAGAAGTGCTGGCAGTATCTGTTGTTTTTTTTTGTTGAGCCCTCCCCTCTCCCAGAATCCGGACACAGGCAGCCATCATACCTGAGTCTCCACCAACCTGGATAACACAGGTCACTCCACCCAGGGGATTCCCTGCGATTCCATCTCTCCCAACTTGTAGACCCACCCAAGCTGCCTCCAGTGATTTATCCCATACAAATGTCCTGGCTCAGTTCATTTTGTGGACTTTCCTAAAATCTCTCAAAGGCTTGCAAAACCCAAAGAAGCAGCATCTGGACTTGGTGTGCCCTGTACCTCTTGCTGAGCCTGGCATGGTGGCAGCTAGCCTCATTTCTGGCTTGGCCTCTCAAGGCACCTATAAGCCAGCATGGGTAACAGCCATTTGCAGATTGCTTTGTGACTCTTACCAGGTGGCCTCAGAAGTGTATAGGCTGTGTCTGAACTTCGCCTGTAGCTGGACCCCTTCTGGGAAGCCCTTAGGCCAGCACACCCAGTGGCCTGTTTCAACCTGTGATGGAGCCAGAGCACCACTCAGGGCTGCATCTGAAGAGGACACAGCTGAAGGGCAGACTGGGCAGGCACCAGAAACCTGATAATGTGAATCCTGCTCAATAGTGTTGGCCCCTCACCTGCCAGGCTTCCCAACCAATCAACTTGAGGGTCAATCCCTTCCATAAACATTCAAACAGCAACCAAGGCTCAACTACAGCAAGAGGTCACACACAACCCACAGAAGAGACACACTCTGAGCACCTGGCTCAGGTGACCAGGGAAGACTACACCACTGGGCCCCACAAGACATCTACTACATAATGCCACTCTGTTAAGACTGGGAGACTTAAGAGCCCTACCTAATTGTAGAAACAAACACAAGGATGAAGCCAAAATAGAGAGACAAAGAAACATGTCCCACATGAAAGAACAGAACAAAGCTTCAGAAAAAGAACTAAATAAAATGGAGGCAAGCAATCTATCATATGCAGAGTTCAAAACATTGATTATAGGATGCACAATGAATGTAGGAGAAGAGTAGATGAACTCAGTGAGAATTTTAACAAAGAGATAGAAAACACAAAAACAAAGATGGAAAACATAAAAGAGAACCAGTCAGAAATGAAGAATACAGTATCTGAGGTGAAGAATACATTAGAGAAAATGAACAAATTGGATAAAATGGAGAATTGAATCAGCAATTTAGAGGATAAGATAGTGAAGGACACCCAATTAGAAGAGCAATAAGAAAAAGAATTCCCCTAAATGAGGATAGTTAAGGCCTCTGGGGCGACATCAAGTGTAACAATATTTACAACATAAGAGTACTAGAAAGACAAGAGAGAGAGCAAAAAGTTGAAAACCTATTTGAAGAAGTAATTATAGAAAACATCCTTAACTTGGTAAAGGAAATAGACATACAACCTCAGGAAGCTCAGAGAGTTCCAAACAAGATGAGCCATCATCAAGACACATCATAGAAAATGCCAAAGGTTAAAGACAAAAAGAATCTTAAAAGCAGCAAGAGAAAAGCGATTAATTATCAATAAGGGAGATTCCATAGGACAGTCAGCCAATTTCTCAAGAGAAACTTTATAGGCTGGAAGGGATTGGCACAAAATATTCAAAGTGATGGAAAGCAAGGGCCTCAACCAAGATTGCTCTATCCAGCAAAGCTATCATTTAGAATTGAAGGACAAATAAAGAGCTTCCAAAACAACAACAACAAAAAAAACTGAAGGAATTCATTACCATTAAGCTTGTATTACAGGAAATGTTGGAGAGACTTCTTTAAGAATAAGAAAAAAATATATATGAATCAAAATTTTAATTAATAAAATGGTAATAACTACATATCTATCAACAAGTACTAAAAATGAAAAAGAATTAAATGCTCCAATCAGAAGAAAGAATGGCTAAATAGATAAGAGATTCACATATGCCTCCTGCAAGAGACTCACTTCAGATCAAAAGACACACAGAGACAGTAAAAGGATGGGGAAAGATTTTTCATGAAAATAGAAAGGAAAATAAATCTGGGGTAGCAATACTTATACCAGATAAACTAGACTTTAAAACCAAGTCTTTAATAAGAGACAGAGAAGGACCCAGTAATCCCACTTCTTGGTATTTATCCCAAGAAACCCAAAATACTACTTTGAAGGGACATGCGCATTCATATGTTCATTGCAGCATTATTTATAATAGGCAAGATATGGAGGCGATATGGGTTTTGTGGATGAATAGATAAAGAGGAGGTGTTACCTATATACAAAGGAATATTTACTCAGCCATAAAAATAAATAAATAAATAATAAATGAAATCTTGCCATCTGAAACAACATGGATGAACCTAGAGGGTATGTGCTGAGTGGAATAAGTCAGATAGAGAAAGACAAATGACATATGATTTCATTACATTTGGAATCTAAAGAACAAAAGAAACAAAACAGAAACAAACTCATAGATACAGAGAACATTTTGAGGGTTACTGGATGGGAGGAGTTTGGGAGATGAATGAAAAAGAAGGAAGGAATTAAGAAGTACAAATTGGTAGTTACAAAGTAGTCACAGGGATGTAAAGTATAGCATAAGGAATATAGTCAATAATGTTTTAATAACTATGTACAGTGTCACATGGGTACTAGACTTATTAAGGGATCACTTTGTAAGTCTAATCATTATGTTGTGCACCTGAACCTAATATAATATTGTATACCAAGTATAATTGAAAAATAAAACATTTTTTAAAAGAGTAAAATAATACAGTGAAAATGATGTTAGCATTGAAACCGGACAGATGAAATTTCAAATTTGGGTTCTTCTACGTACCACCTGTGTGACTTTGGGCCAATACTTCACATCTTTGGACTTCAGTTTTTTTATTTGTAAATATGTCTCCATTTTAATATGAAGCTTGCCAAAGTTGTATGGATCTTCATATAACTGAAGTGACACGTGGGAGATGTTATGTGGGGAAGCAGATGCCCTAGAAATTGATGCCTGGTAATGCACACTGATGTTACCTTTGTCTTTTTTCACGTTAAGTCTCCAGTGTTGACTTCCATGTTCTTAACTCTCAGCATTTGAAATGTCTTTCTATTAAAAAGCTGATGGAGGCTGTGAAGTAAAAGCCCACAACCTCACCTCTTTTCACTTCTAATTTAGGTATTTGATATGACCCTTTCACTCTGTCTCAGATGAAGACACCTCTGGACTCTCCTACAAGATTACTTACTCCATCTATGCCCTTTATTATCTCTTCTTCATTACTTTACCAAATATTTTCTACCAAATATTTTCTTTCATTTTCTACTCTCTTACATTTTGGCACACAAAAGAATGTTTAGATTTTCCATTCTAAAAAATGTATATATGTATATAAAAAACAAACAAAAAATTAGTCTCATCTCTATTTGGCCTACAAGTTTATTTCCTAACATTGTTGACTCTAGAATTTCCTGTGCATTTTTCTATAAAGCTTTTGAAAGCATAGCCTGCATTTGCCATTTCTACTTCCTAACCATTTCTGCTTGTATCTTCAACCCCAGCTACATTGGTCACTTTGTTAAAATCACTCCTGTTACTGTTACTCATGTCCATCTAGTTGCCAAATAAGTATCTCTTTAACTCATTTTTATGCTACTTCTCTGCTGCATTTAACAGACTTTTCATTTTTGTATAGACGTTTTCCACTTTTAGATTTTAGGACCATTATTATTTTTTTCATAGTTTTAAAATTCTGAATAGTTTACCTTTCTAGCCCTTTAATTTTTATGATTGCAGGACTTCTATCCATGGTATGTGTTTTCCTACAGTGCATGCTTTCATTGGAGTTCTTATTAATTCCCATGGCTTTAGCTAATATCTAGTTGCTGACTTGGAAACCTTATCCTCAGTCTTGATCTCTATCCAGAATTCTACTCCACATTTCCTAATCCTACTAAACATTCATAAAATAATTTCTTAGAGACATTATAAAGGAACAATTTATTTAATAAGAAAACTCTTAAAATTCAGATTGACAAAAGAGAATCTTACGACAAGAGGAGGTAGATCCCACACTACCTTTATGACTTCTCTTACCTAAGAGACCAATGAGACAGTTACATTTGTGTCATGTCTCAAAGACATCGTATTTTCATTTGCTTATGTCTTTGCTCATGCTGATCCCTTTACTTGAAAAACGCATCTCTATTTTCTGATGGAAAAATCCTAACTCATTTTTCAAGACTGAGCTCATATATCACTTCCTCTGTGATGCTTATCTCAGCCTCTACCTGGTGAAGTTAATTACTTTTAATTATGCTTATAAAAGCTTTAGTTATGAATTATTCCTGTATAAATGCCAGAGCGTCTCTAGTGAAGAGACTGTTATTTTTATCTTTCTTCATGGCCCAAAATAATTCTGGTAGTAGTCATTGAAATCATTCACTAAAATATATACAATGAGCATGTATATCAGGTTCATCATTTACTTTACCTAATTATTTATAACATTATTTGCCAGTGCTTCAACTATTTACTGAATTGATATGAATCTATAAAAGATGTTTCTGAAGAGAACTGAGTATTGGGTTGACTTTTAAATTCAAAATGAGCTGTGATAAAAACATTCAACATTTGAGAATATTTTTATCAATATTTATTGTTAATTCAAGAAGATCACATATATGGCTGTGTGTCTGTATAAACACACATAAATGTGAATTCATATATAATATTTCCAGCATTCTGGGCTAATTTATTTTGGACAGTTTCCTCTTTTACACTACTAGGTTCTTAATCATTATTTAGATTTTTATCTCTTATGTAATATCTGTGGTGAACTGCTTTGATTTCAGCTCTAGTAATTTTCCTATACTTCAGATGGCATCAATTGTAGGCTATCTCGACCCAAAGCTGTGCAAGTAAACTTGGGCTTAGCTCAAATTAGGAAATCCTTGGTTGAGTAATTCAGAGGAGACAGAATCTAGTCTGTCTTGCTCTGGTTCTGCTATAACCTATGGCAGTTCATATTAACACTTTGTTTTTGTGATGACACTTTCACTTTGTATACTCTATCATAACTGAGCCTCCAGTGGGCTCTTTTGTTTAAGTTTTTGGCTATGAACTGTAGTTCAGCCTTTGGGGTCCTGCTTCTAGTTTTATCTCCTTCCTAATTCCAGTACTCTGCCTCCATGACACGGGGATACAACTACTCTGATCTTTTTCCCTTACTGAATTTTCTGGGCAGTGACTGGATGTCTGTTATTCTCAGACTTACTCTTTTGATGTGTCTCATCTTATGTTTTTCTGGATTTATTGTCATATCCTGCCTGTGTCGTGGGTCTCTGCCCTGACAATCTCATCTCTCTGTAATTCTCTCAGGTTTGCCCAGTCCCTCACATGTAAACTCTCGCCACAACTTCTGACTATTCTTTATTATGCTATACTATCTGTCCATCAGCTCCATCCTGATCTTTCTTTCTAAACAAGGTCATGCTCCAGTTATAAACATGTTCTATTCTTAAAAACAAAAATTAAAATTAAAAAAAAGCTTCTGTTAACACTAAATTACAAATTTGATCAAAGAGGTAAATTTTCAAGCATAAAAAGACATATTGTTAAGTTTGGATTATATTGAGTAATTAAAAATTATATTTAAAGAAGAATTATAAATTGACTTATGTGAGAAAATATTTGCAACAGGTGACAAACATTAATATCTTAAACTCTGAAGCATGTCTTTAAATCATTAAAAAATATACTAAGAACTTAGTAAATGAATAGAATGTGGACATCAAGATAAATTTGCAAAAGTATAAATATATATACTATTAAATATATTAAATGTGCAAGCTCATTATAATCAAGTAAATGAAAATAAAATCTAAATCATTTTGGTCTATGAAAACTGCAGGAATTTTAAATATATTTTAGTCAATTGTGGATATCTAGAGTCAGAAACTCTCACACACCTCTTTCTAGTGGAAACACAAAAATATACAAACTTTTTCTGTTTATTTATTTTAAAGTATTATTATTTCATTTTATATCCAGTGTAATTCATGTTATTTTGATAAATGTATTCTAAATTTATCCTATGAATTTTCGTACTTTCCTAGATTCTGATAACTACCACTTATAGGATTTACGGGTCAGTTCTTCAACTCACTCCCCAACCTTCGGCAATTATTGACCTGTTATCTATCCCAATAGTTTTGTAATGTTGAAAATTCTATTTAAATGGAAACTCACAGTTGGCAAACTTTTTGAAATTGGCTTCTACCTCTTAGTATAAAGCATTTGCGATGCATCGAGTGGTGTGTGTATCAATAGTTTGCTCCCTTTCATTACTAAGGAACCTTTTTATAACATGATATATCACAGTTTGCTTATCCATTCACATATGAAGGGGCATTTGGGTCATTTCCAGTTCTGGGTGATTATAAATAATGCAGCTTGTGGTAGGTCAAGTTCTAAGATGAGCCCAGGAACCATGCCAGTATAATCCCCTTCCCCTGAGTGAGTGCGACCTGTAGCTTGCTCCTACCTAACAGAATATGACAAAAGTGAAATGAGATCTCTCCCATGATGTTGTGACAAAAGGGAAGGGATGATGGGTATGTAATTAATCCCTAATCAGGTGCCTTTAAGCCAGCAGTTGCTAAATTTAGTCATTAGACAGTATGAAGAGACATTCCAGAAAGAAGAGTATGTCCTTGGGCAGCTGTTTCACCAGGCTTCTGGAGAGTGCATTTTCTTCTCACTGCCCAGCCCCTGTGCCTTTCTTCAGAGTGAGATGCCTATTGGGCAAAACTTTTCCAGCATCTTGTCACAACTTTCAATTTGGGCAGAGGCAGCATGGGAGCTCCAGGTTGTCTGGGGCTGCACCCCAGGCAGTGCGGATTGCGGCTTCCTCTCCCCATGCACAGGCTGCGGGCCCATGGGGCTGGCCACACAGTGAGCAACCCTGACCCACAACTTACACCTACAGCAAGCTAGGCCTCTCTAACTCCAAGTCCCTCTGATCCTCTGTGCACGGGAGACTTTTTCTGTGTGCCCAAGGGTTGTTCCCCTGGCCTGGGGACAATAACCCAGCTCTGACTTGACAACACCGTAGGCTTCTCTATCATTCAGTGGGAAGCAACTACACATTCTTCAATGAGATTTGAAATCCCCTCTCCCCTCCTTCTCAGTCTGTTCTTCTTTAACCCCTGGTTCATCTTTATACTTACTCACCTATCATCACTTAATATTTGTTTATATTAAGCATTCTCTATTTAACTTACTGTACTTTTTTTTTTTTTGTATTTTGATTGGATCCAGACTCATACAGATAATAACCTACTCCCTCTACTTCTTAAGAATCACCTACTTGCTAATTTTCTATTGAAAGTACTAAAAGGATTTTACCAAAGAGGAAAACTTGCATCAACAAATGCTACTAAGGAGTGCTACCATATGCTAGAAGTCCAAGGACATTTTATTAGCTGTAATGCAGAACCAGATTGGAGGAAGGTGCTTGGGATCAAATAGTACTGCTTGACAGAGCAGTGCCACCTCATGGGAACCCAAGTAGTTTCTAGAAAACCATCAGGACTTTGCCAGGAACATCTGGAAAGGGGCTAGGTGACAACATATTATTTACATGTTGTAGAGGCTGGCCTAAACATTGAGTTGCATGCAAAAGGCTATAAAACAAGCAAACATACAAAAAAAAACAACCGCAATGTAGCAGCTTTGGCAAACGTAGGAAGGAAGAAAACAAACTAAACAAACTCTTCATTGATGGTGTTTTTCTCTCAGGACTTTCTGTACAACTCCCATTTCTTCCCCCTCAGGTGGCTACATCATTGTTGAGGTAATATAAAATTTGCATCAGCTGAATATGTAAGAGGACAAAAGGAACAGGAGCCAAGAGGATACTGAGATAGTTAAATGGAGAATGCTTACCTTGTTTCAAGACAAAACCAGGCTGGTAGACACCTCTTCGCTCCAGTGGTGTTTAAATAAAACTCAGCCAACATAGAGGCTAAAGAAAAGGTTCTGCACCTAAAATAGCATAGCACTGGAGATTGAAAAGTATTTATTAAATAAATGGAGATAGAATATAATATCATTTGTTTGACACTCAAGTAAAACTCAATATAACATGAGCTCTATGAAATAAGATATCAAAAATTCCATAAAGACCGGAAGGAAATATAACACAGCTTCAACTGTGGTTCTCTCTTATTAGTAGGATTATCAAACTTCATTATTTCCAGCTTTTATAAATTTACATTCTACATTTTTCACTGTAATAGTACTATTGATTTAATATGTAAGTAATGATATTGTTTTAGTCATTTGTAGTCACACAAGTCATTGTCTTCTCCTTTGTAAGGAATTCAAAGAATAAAGACAAATTGAAAGTGTTTCTTCAACATTTTCTCAATCTTAGTACCTTCCCCATACTGAACCATCACCAGCACTTTGGATTGTCCCTCAGACCTCTCTCTTTCTCTATAGAATGATACAATCCAAACTGATGATAGTGGTTCAGATCGATCGATCGATATATCTATCTATCTATCTATCTATCTATCTATCTATCTATCTATCTATCGTAATTCCACATGTGTAGGCTTAATCTCAATCTTCTACTGGCTATGTAATTTAGAACAAGTCATTTCTCCTCCTGACTAAGCATCCTCCTCCATAAAATGGAGTTTGTACTAATATTTCATTTATAAGGGCACTGTGAGAATTAGATTAATATAAGGAAAGCACCCAAAATAGTGCTTGATGAATAATAAATATTATGTATTGTCAGCTATCAGCATCACCAGCAGCAGCAGCAGCAGCAGCAGCAGCAGCAGCAGCAGCAGCAGCAGCATTGTCCACGTCTTATTCCTTTAACTTCTCCATGGGATCAACTATTGTCATTACATGTTATTTAAAAATCTGAATTCTTAGTCCTAACATATCATTTAATATCCTATATCGAGTTTCTGTTATTTCTTGGCATTTAAAAAGTATACAAATAGTAAATCAAACACATTCTTAATATGAAATTTACCATGTTTTCTTAAAAACCTATTATTTTGTTCCTTTTTACTTTGTTCCTTATCACAGTTAAAAGGTATTACTCTTTTCCTTTTCACCCATGCTTAAAATTGCAACATTGTATTATCAGCCTGGCTTTTCTAAAAGTTGAGTCAGTGGTAAAACCCTTTGAGCTGTATCTTTAAACTATCCTTCCAACCATTCTATTTTCTGTTTCCTCTGCCAGGACTATTATTATCCCTGACTGCCTCCACTAGCTTCTGTACAGTTTTCACTTGCTCTTCAATCTGGCTATTTCTCTGCTGTCAAATTAACCTTGCTAAACAATATGTCTTTTTAAAACATTCATGATTTACCCTTGGACATCGAGCGAAGGCAGTCCAAATGCCTTATCTCAGAAAGCCAGTGTCTTTCACAATCTGGCTTTAATGTACTCTCTCAGTCTTCCACCGTCCCGCTTATTAAGCTCCCCCTGTCCAGGTCTGGTTACGGTCAGTCAGGGCTACTCACTTCTTTCCTACCTATTCCTTCATCTATCCTTGAATGAAATGATTTTTTTTTTCTCCTAGAATGTCATCTTAGAGGAGAGTGGTTGAGAAACTGGAATTAGATCTTCCTGTAACTAGCTGTGCAAATTTGGATAAATTTACTAATATCTCTAAGCTTCAAAAACTATTTGTAAAATGATAAAATTATCTGTCCCTTAAGTTTGTAGTAACAATAAATAAATAAGCAATGTTCTTAGCATAATACCTGAGACATAGTGTTCCTAGTATAAATCTTAATCAACTGTATTTCTGATTCCTTAAGAAAAATATCCCAGATTATCACCACTTCCTTCCTCAGCCTTAGGTTCCAATTTCCCGTTCTCCTAATCCTTTGTATCTCATTATGACTTTTCACATTGAGGCACTCATTATATTAATTGTATTTCCCTATCTAGAACCCAGAAGACACAGTTTCTGTCCTGTGATATTCTTTGGAGGATCACTGTACACTTTTCTTAATTACGTTTATTGGGGTAACATTGGTTAATACAATTATATTATTTGCAGGTGTACATTATAATTTGACATCTGTATATTCTATTGTGTGTCTACCACCCAAAGTCCAGTTTCCTTCAGCAACATATATTTGATCCCCTTTACCCACTTCACCCTCCCCCTGCTCCCGTATAATTGACTCCCTTTACCCCATTTACCACCTTCCTCCTCCTCCACCCCTTACCCTCTGGTAACCACTAGTCTATAGTCCATGTCCATGAGTCTCTGTTTGTCTGTCTTGTTCATTTGTTGCTTTTTGGTTTATATCCCACGTATAAGTGATATCATGTGATTTTCAACTTTTCTATCTGGCTTATTTCACTTAGCATGATTATCTTGAGGTTCATCCATGTAATTACAAATGGCAATATTTCCTCTGTACATTTAAATACCTATCTTAAAGATTCGTGATAAGCAATAAAAGAGAATATTTAAGGAAAAGTGTTTGTAGCTTAAGTACTCTGCAGAAATGGACTGGTATTACCTTTGCAGCACTGAACAGTGCTGTGCAGGGTACTGAAGTGCACAGTGAAATGATGTCATATGGAGCATATGTTAAGTACTGTTTTTATTCTACATCTACATTCTGTTATCATTGATTATGTGGTCCTAGTGAAACATACTGGTTGTCTTTTTTAAGTTTTGTTATATTTTTATTCTATTCTATTCTATTCTATTCTATTCTATTCTATTCTATTCTATTCTATTCTATTCTATTCTATTCTATTGTATATCTACAGACATGAGCCTCCTGAATAATCATACAAAAGAAAAAAAGAGAAAACTAAAACATGCCAAGGATATGCTCACACCCCCTTTACTTCTGTAGCATAAGCTAAATTTTGTGGTTTGATAAAGGAAGGGATGAGCTGCAGGATAAAAGGTGGGACATGCTCTCTTGCCCTCTAGACCAGGTGGTCATGGAGCAGGGTTTCCCATTTCAGCAAATTAGGCTGTGGCCTGGGAATCATAAAATCAGAAAGGGTTAACTTTTTATTAGCTTTGAAAATAATTTTAGAATACTCTTTCCCAACTATATAGGATTACTACAATGTGGATACATTTCCTCATTTGTATATCTCCCCTTTCTCTGAGAAAAAGCCTAGAATCCCTTAGCCTAGACTCCTCTGATACCCATGAAAGACTTTACCCATTAACCCTATTTTTCCAAATTTCCTTTGTTGACACTGCTAACTCCAAGAGCTGTATGGTTTCAGCCAGGGCTGAATGACAAATCAGCTGTTACAGAAAGTGTCCTTTCCCCTGCAGCTGTCTAGTTCTTACTGTGCAGATGGTGGATTTATTTTTCCTTTTACCAGCAGTTCTTTTCTTCTTCACATAGGACTGTGATCCTTTGTGATCATGTATGACTCAGTCAGAAGTAGGAACACTCATAGAATTGAGAAGTTTTCAGATGTGTCCAAGTGAAAGGGAACAGGGATTCGGAAATGAGGAATTGCTCTGAAGGCTGTCTGCATACTAAAAAGAGGGTATGACTTCCTTCCCATGAAAAGTAGATATTCATAGTTTTATAAAAAGCATCTTTGTACTTAGAAAAGAATTTTGAATCTTGCTTCATTGTGTGTGGTCAGAATAACAGTGAGAATAGTTAAATCTAGAGAAGATGGATAGGAAGAGTGTAGTACAGAAGAGAAATCAAGATCTTAAAGCTGAGGAATCAAAATAGTTCATTTCTTGCCATATGTAAATATCTAAATAATTACCTCCATTCTTCAGTTAAGTTTTTGAAGGCATACACCACTACTTATTCATGATCATTTCTAGCATTCTTATTTAATATTTTAATATCAATATTAAATTAATAGCAAAAATGTTCAATATGAATATCTTCTTTTTAATATTTTATATATTAAAATATATACTTTTATGTATAATTATATATACATATATATGTTATTACACATATACCATATATTTTATCTAAGAAACAGATACAATTCAATCCAATTGCTTTGTTGAATATACTGTGCCAATTATTTTATTATACAGTGTATAGAGACGATCATAAGTTAAACACTTGTTTACACTGAACAAATATTTACTACCACTAATTTTTTTCTACAAAATTTACCCTAGCATATCTGTACAGGATAGTATGTTCATAACTGTTCAAAAAACAGCCATAGTTACATTCACTAAAATTGACATTTTATTAAGCAACAGCTGAAATTATTAAATCTAAATCATTATGCCAATTACTGCAAAACTTTATTTTCTTCAGCCTTCTTACAAATAATTCTGCATTAAATATTGTGTAATTTGTTTACATAAAAAGATTCCAAGTAAGCAACTTGAGTAATTTGTATGGAATGCTATTTCAGTCTCAATATCAATTGTAAATTTAAAATTGGATTAACTGGGTAACTCAGAAAGGGATTGACTAGACATATGTGATGGATGTTTCTATCATATTAAATTTGATTTTTTACAAAGTCAAACACAGATGATCATAAGGTAAATGAATTGAATCAGTACCTATGCTATAATTATAAGAAGATTGGGTGTGCTCATCTTTCAAATAATTAAAATACACAATTTCTTAATCTCAGAACTAGATATTTATTATAATATGACATTTTCTGATGTGGGCTTAAAGGATATTTCCAACAAATATTGCCAAAATTCGGTTGTTTATATAGGCTAGTTTAGGCTTCTTTCGATTTCTTCCAGTTACTATCTTTATTGATAGTCTCATCCTTGTCAAGTAGATACTTCTTCAGGTTGACATCTAAATTTTTTGATGTAATTCTAATAGTTTGATAGTTTGCTTTCTAGAATGAAAAGATATTCCGAGCCCACTTGGCATGTCAATGGCCTCAGATCATTTTTAAAATTAATTGTTTTGTCTTTTATTGATTTGTACACATTCATTGCATATTAAAGAAAAAAGGCTGTTTTTTATTTGAGTGAGAAATGTTTGTGTTTTATTTTTTATGTAGGATTTTTTCTTTTAATTTATGTCATATTATTTATTAATCTTTCTTTTATGTCTTATGAATTTTGTGTCTTATTTTAAAAGGCCTTTTCCTACACTCAAGGTTATATACAAAATTTCTATGTCTTTTTCCATTTCTTGTGTAATCCTATTTCTTATATTTAAATTGTTGATCAATCTGGAATTTGGTTACAGGGCTATAAGACATGAGGTAGTAATCAAACTTCATTTTTTTCCAGATGGCAATCCAGTTGTCCAAACACCATTCATTGAATAATCCATCATTTAGCCACAGTGCTTTGAAATTCTATCCATATCAGTGTGCATCCTTACACCACATTGTCTCTTTATAATATAGAGCAAGATTTTAAAGTTAACTGTAGAACAATAAAAACAAAAAACAAAATGCTGAATGAAATCAGCATTATGTACCATTGGATTTAATACGAAACACCTAGTTGCCATCCCTTGGATTGGTAAGAGATCAGTTTTCTTTTTATATATGATTATGTCATATATTCGAATTCTCTAGTTCTTGTAGTTTTTCAAAGACCTTTTGTATCCATTCCTTCCTCTGATTCTCACAACAGTACTGAGAGATGGCAGCATAGAAATATTGTTTATGTATACACACACACACACACACACACACACACACACACACACACACACAAGCAATGAAGTTGAGGTTGAAAGAGGTTATGGGACTTGAGTAAGATCAAATCAGAACGTTTTTATCTCCATTTTGGATTAACTCTCTTTGTAAAACATCTTGACTCATTATAATTCTTATTTCTATTCCTATTCTCCTTCTTCTTCCTCTTCTTCCTTCTCTTTCACTAGTTTATCTGAAGATAGTATCAGAGACCTTATTTTATTTCTGCCATTGAAATGATGGTTTTGTCTAGTATGATTCAACTATTAAAATGTAGTTATTAGATATTGAAGTATAGTTAATAGGTAGATAAATTAAAAATATTATCCTACTATGTTATATATTACTTATAGTCACTTGTTCATTTTGGTTTTGTTATTTGTCATTTGATGATTAGAAAGGCTACTTTGCTTAATTTTTATGGGCTTTAAAATGAGTAGCATACACCATGCTTCTTAAATTCAATATTGACTAAATACTTGGAACATATTAGGCTTCTTAAGTATTTGTTGAATTACCATATAAGTATATATACATAATCACAATGCCATGGGAATAATTCTATAAGAGATACGTAGCATAGTCCATGGAAGAAGTTTTGCCTGGAGAAGTCTTGGAGAATATTAGTAAAGTCATTTTTCAACATCATTTTCCCATTAAGTAGGAATTAGTGATGTAAAGCAAGGAAGATTGAATTCCCTTTTCTCAAAGATAAAATGTAATCAAAGAGCTCTAGGTACTATCATTTATAGAACTTTTAAAGAAAGTCAACCAGATTGTGCTGCTAGAGTTTTGATTGGATGGTGGGAGTAATGAAAGATCAAGCCTGAGGTCAAACTGTGAAGGTCCTGAACTGTCATTCTCGAGGGTAGTTTTTTATTAAATAACAATGTGGAAGCACCAAAGGTTTTTTCAGAAGACAAATAACATGCTTATATTTGAGAAGGTGAAGAGGAAGAGGTAGGCAGCAAGGATGATGCTATTTTCTAGTAAAAGCAGGACACCATAATCATTAAAATATAAAAAGTACTTGCTTCTAATACTTATATTATACCCAGGCATATCTATATCTGGTTGACAGAGCTATCAGTATGGAATTTAATAGAATATTGGCATAAGGTGAGAGCACTGAGGCTGAGGAGAACAGAATCCTAAAGTAATGATTAAGGAATACACCAAAGAGGGAGAAAACTTATTTTGCCTTCAAATATAAGTTTAAGCAAATATTTATTAAAAGTTCAGTGCAAAAAAATTAAGTTAGAACTTTACTCAGGTGTATTATATGTTTTTAAAAGAATTTTTGCTAGCATTTGTAAGCTATTTCAGTAATATTAAAGGAAATAAAACAGAACATATAATTTAACAAATAATGGAATAAAATATTTTTCCCTTTAAAAAACTCAATGTACATTTTTGAACCTTGATTATGCATTAAATACATTATAGAGGACACTCAAACAAATCCAGCAGCACAAATGCATACACCCTTTTCATGACAATAGTAGGTAGGATAGGCATTACTGTAAAATAAGTTTGGAACTAGAAGACACTTTTTGAGATCTGCAAATCTTCACCCTGCCTCTGATTCCACACCTATAAAAATAAAACAATACTTGTGAACAATATTATTGACCTTCTCTTAATTTATAGGCTTATTTTCAGGATAAAATAATATATGCAAAAATACTTTCTAAATTTTACAATATTATACAAATATATTATTTTTAGAGAAAAAAATGTAAAAACAAAAGCAATTAAAATGTAAAACTATTAGTCTTAAAGTCAAAACATTTACTAACAACATTTCTCCCTCTTTTAGTATTTTTTTCTGTTTGTTTATTCAGTCTTTGGAAAATGTTTCGAATATTTTTGACAAATGTTTTTCTGCTTGGCAGAAGAAGGGGAAATATGGTATAGATAATGAAATTTAAAATTAATTTGTGATACAGATTTTGAAATAGATATTAGAGAAAGAATTAAAGTGTATATTTTTTTATTTGAGACATTTATCCAAACTTTATCTTTGTTCAATTTTCATTGTTGATAGATATATATGTATGAGCCTTGTATAGTTTAGTTTTTCTTTAACCATTAGAAAGAGCTAATATAATAGGTGATTATTTGTTTTGTCTTGTAGTATTTGTAATGTTGTAGTTTACTTTTGACATCTTTCGCAATATCCAAGTGGTACTGAGGTCAAGAATGATATTAATTCACACAGCTGATTTATTAACAGGAAACCCTGATTTCATTTAATTGGCATTACATTCAACACCTGATATGTAATGCACTCACACCTATTGAAAATAGCTTATAGTAGACTTGCTGAGTTCTGAGACCCCTTCTCAAGGCCTAAAGAGGAAAATTCACCTGGGAATATCTACCATTTATTCTTTACAAACATTTTCTTTCCTGAAAGGTATATGTATCTGTCTACATCTATAACCTAGATGTCTTTCTTGCTTTCTCTCAAACACAGGAGGATTTATTGGAAAACTTCTTCATATCACACTGAAATGAAAAGCTCAGCCCACACTGTTAATACTAGCAATGTCTTGTAAATTTAAGCTAAATTACTCAGGCAGAAATTCCAGCTGTTAAAACATAGATAATGAAAAGCCAGTGTAAGTCGTGGCCAACATTCTCAATAGGGTTAAATGCCAACATTACACATTACTTGAACCATAAACTCGATTGCTTTGGGGTCATTGACGATGTCATCATGCCTCAAGTTTTCTGGTTGATTTGGTTGCAGAATTCCACTTCATGGAAGCAAATTATATTACTTGCTTTTTAGTATTTTATTGGATTGTGCACTAAATTAAACACTGCACATAAGACCACAATGAACTCTCAGAATAATGTAAGAAACTTCATTCTTGAATTTGTAGTTAATTTTGAAGTTAGCTTTTACTACACAAAATAAAGAAATAAAAGTTTGGAATTTGACTACTTTTCATCATAATATTAGTATTATTCAGTCTATGGTAAATGCTCTTTCTTTTTTTACTTCTTTTTAACAACTTTCACATCTCAGTTGTATAAAGTTAAAAAATAATATATTGAGTCTTGAGGCATTAAAAATGAATTGGTGTATCTTTCTATCATATGTAGTTTAACAAGGTAAAGAAAGCCGTAGCTTTAAAATCATGGAACAAAAGATCAAATAAACCATTAAAAACTACTGTCAAGTTAGTTGTTTGAAAAAAAAAGTCTTTACTCTCAATTCTGTATTGAAGTTTCATTTCCATACACCACTGTATCAAGAGAATATGTTTTACTCATGAAAAAAAAATCAGTCATGTGAGAAAAGGGAAGCCTTAACTAATAAATGTTTGTACCTCCATGTCATACCTCTAATATAACTTCAAATAATATCATGTCATCAATAAGGTCTTGGGGGGATAAAATAAATCATTTTTATAATTCTCCAATTTTATTTTTAATAACTACCATGAGATATTAAATTATGTTATATTCATCCTAAACTTTAATATATTAATCCAGGCAAGAGTCCATCATAAATTATAAAAGTATGTATAAAAATATAACATCTTCATTCAATAGTTGGAGAAATAAAGGACATATCTATTCTTTAGTAATTGTAGCAATGCAATCAGTTTCACTAAAGGCAATGACAGTGAAAATATGGAAAAAAGAGAACCATGACGTTATATAGGCAGCTCCAAGAAAGCATGCACAACATAGCATAGCATAATAATTTACACACATTGTCTATTTCAAACCAAAATACCTAACAACAGCTATGTTTTGTGAGTTGTTTAGATCTATAAGAACATAGGCAAGGGCCATGCAAGAAAGGAGATAAGAAAACAATTTGTTCTGGAAAGGTATTATTTATTCAAACAGCATAAACAGTTGTACATTTATGTGGCAAGTATTTTATTTGATATAGGTGATCAAAGATAAATATAACATGGGCAATTTTCTCAAGGAAATCCCACAAACCAGTAGAGAAGAGAATCAAACAGACGATTATAATACAAAGAAGCAAATGATATAAAAAAGGGATTCTTGTGATACTATGGGAAGAACCAAAGGGGAAAAGTAATTGATACTAGGTCAGGCAAAGGGGCCAGATCAGGATTCCTGGGGATGATAAAGTCTATGCTGAAATTTTATTATTTGGGCATTATTATTCTAAACACATTGATAATCCCAAGTAAGAGAAACCTGCAAATAGTTCAGAATGACTTATACACAGATGGTAAGAGCAGCATTTTAGAGATAAAAAAGTCCTACGTTTAAAATCTCTTATATAAAATCCTAAAGACCTTAGACTTTGTTCTGTGGATACTGTGGGAAGTCAATGAAAGATTTGCAGCAGAAGAATAATAAGAGAAAATTCACATTTCAGGAGGAACTCTTTGACAGCAGTGTAGAGAATTAACGGCTGAGGCCAAGGAAACTGCTCAGGAGACTGGTGTTAAAATTAAGGTGATAAGTGGTAAAGGAGTGAATATAGTAAGTGCCAGGAATCAGGCAACAATGTGTTGAATATTGCTAAAAGAAATGGTTAAGAAAAAAGAGAGAAAAGACTATTTGAAATAATTTTATGAGAACAGTAAAGTAATTGGTTTGGGGCTTTGCTTTGTTTACAGCTGTGCTTCTCGTTCTAGGGCCAGGCCCTGACATACAGGAAACATAATTTAAAAAAAATTACTTAAATAATGTAAACCTATTTTCTCTATCAAACATAAGATGTGAGGCTGTCTTCTGAGTGTTGAGAGAGATCTTAAGTTAGGGTGCTTGAGTAAATAGCCACTCAAAGAAACTGTGAATAGACATAACCAGGAAAACATACATTTCTTGGCAATTTTGAAGGCAGACTGATCGTATTGTTTTATATTTTTGGATGATTTTCTCTAGCAGTTATCAATATCCTAGTTTTAAGAATAGGAAAGACAGACACATGAATGATAGATTATGGGATAAAGAGTTGAAGGCTAAGGGTAAGAAGGGAGAAGGGACTTTTGCATTTTGAAAAAATAAATAAATAAAAGGGTCTCAACTCTGGAAGTTTGTATGAAGTCAAAAATATTTATAGTGTTATGAATAATTATGTAGAGGAGTTGAAGGGTGAGAGGCTGTGGGTAATCAATAAAATTTTCAAGCTTATTACCTGTCCTTCAATTTATGCAGTATTTTTTATGCAAGTTTTTTTTTAATACAGAGTAAATATTACCCTACTGCATTTATGCAGACTTTTTATATGCGGTTTCCATTTATGCAATCTCATTTTACGTGATTCCTTCATTTTCATTTCCATTATTGACAATTACTCTTTCTAGAAAACAATAGCTTAACTCAGCGATGTACAAAGAACTAATACTAACACACAATTATTAATGATCTCATCATTGGATGGCAAATAAAAAAGCATGGGTGATTACTGATATTTTTCGGGATTAGTTTTACAAATGTTTTGTTATAGAAGCTGAAAATTAAATGAAAGAAAAATATTTTCCTTTTAAAATACTTTTTTTTTTTTTACTTTTAGATAATGCACTTGATCATCCATACAATTTAGAACATTTAAAGATAAAAGTTGCATATTTGCCACCAAATACAACTTCCTTGATCCAAACTTTAGATCAAGGTATTATTTCTACCTTTAAGACTAATTAGATTAAAAGCAGTTTTAATGATATTTTTAATAAATTTGAAGATAATGAATTACAATTACAGAGCCTGGAATAAATATACAATTTTAAGTTGTATCAAGAATATTGCTTTAGCTTTGAGTGATATAAAGCCATCAATTTAAAATCTTTCTGGAAAGTGATATGGCCAGAAGTGGTTGTACCAGGGAATATGGTTCAAATAATTGAAGAGAGATTAAATGGCATTATTAATTTGTTAAATAAATTTCAGGAAGAAGGCTCTGACAATTTGAATGTAGATGCTATTAATGAATTACTAGTTGATCACAAATTAACTGATAATGAATTAATTCATTTAATGTCTGAAGCCTACTCTGCCCATGAATATGTCAGTGACCTTGAACCAGTTTCATTCACTGCAGAAAACATTTACAGAGCTCTTCAATGGCCACAAAACTGGACACTGAAATTCTAGATATTGATCCAAACATCTAACAAGCCTTAAAATTTCAAAATGATTTTTAAAAATGTTGCAGTGAATATTAAAGAATTTTTGAAAGCCTAGCAAAAGATGGGGTTGAAAAAAATATCATCCAAAAACATAAACATAAATAATGAAACCAAAGTAGTACTATTAAATATTTTGATCAGTGAAGACAGTGACTTTGTGCCAGTTAAAAAGAGAAGGTTGATTGTTTTGGATTACAGTACAGACACCAACGGTAAATAAATTTATTTATTTTTTCTAAATTTTCATTAGCATTTTTTGTGAAAATATGTGAAATAAATATTTTTATTACTTTTATCATTCTATTTTTTTAGTATTTTTTTGTACTGGTGGACTTTTTTTATGTGGTTTTCTTCCACATAAATAGAAAACGCGGAGAAAGGATAATCCATGTAAATCAAGGGGTGGGTGTATTTTATATTTGAACAGTTGCACTGGATGATGGCGTTTATGGCATGGCTTTGTGGATCAAAAGGAATGGCCCTAAAGATCATTGGCATTGAGGTGATAGGAACCATGAGGTTAAATTGTGGAATGGGCACATGGACATTGAAATTATCTCTCATGAGGGTGAATTTTGGACACAGAAGAACCCTGTGAGGGTAGATGTGATTGTGAAGGTGGTGATATAGATGTCAGTGGATGACAGAAATTGAAAGGATTGCATAGATGGATGGCATGAGTCTTGATAATAATGGTTGATGTATAGTAATTTAGAATTTGGTTGGAGGAAGCCTGAATTATATTAGTATTGCCTTGCAAAATGTAGAGTGTGGGAGAAAAGGGACTTACCATTGAAAAGGACTTAGGCAGGAAGCAGAATCCTCATAGGACCTGTATTAGCTTTGGCTGTTGTAACAAATTAACAAAAATTTAGTGGCTTAAAACAACACATTTTTTTTTTAATCTCATAGTTTTATAGTTAACAAGTCTGAAATGATTCTCACTGGACTAAAATCAACAGGACCACATTCTTTCTGGAAGAGATAGGGGAAGAATCTATTACCTTGTCTTCTCCAGCTTCTAGAGACCACCCACATTTCTTGACTCACGGCCTCATTACTCCATCTTCAAAGCCAGCAATGAATGGCAGGTGTTGTCTCCCTCATACTGCATCACGTTAGTTGGTTCTCTGCAATCATCATCACATCTCTGACTTTTTTTAAAGACTCAAGTGATTATATTGGGCCCACTTGGATAATTCAGGGTAATCTCGCCATCTAGAGGCACTTAATCACATCTGCAAACTCCTTGCGACATGGTAAGGGTAAGATATTCAGAAGTTCTAGGGATTAGGATGGGGACATCTGTGAGGCTCTATAATTTTGTCTAGTATGAGAGCTCTGACTCAATTAAGGCAAAGAGGTGTTGAAGCATGTTGCAAATTGAGTGTGGTCTTAGGAATATACTTACCATGAAATAAGGATTTCAGAATGCCTGGTAAGAAATGTTTGAGAGAAGCAATAAAATTGATCCATAATTATGCTTTTAGTGTTCATATTATCTCTAAGAGAAATTACCTTTTCAAACTTGTTCATGTTTCTTGATTTATTCAGTGGAAATCTTAGGTTAAAAATGGGAATTTTCAATATGTTTATAAAAAAGGCAAAACTTTTCTAGGTTTAATTAGCCTTAACCATAGACAATTTTTTTTTTTTTAAACATCATAAAGCACTGATTTGGTAAGTGAAAGATAATATCATCTTCTTATGTTGGCATTGACTTCTGTTGTTTAACTGCTCTGAGGTGTTGTAAATATGCTTTAAGGTTATGATTGCACATAATGTGCTCATTTAAAATTTATTGAGGCCACTCATGTGTCACAGTCAACAGTTGTGATGAAGCTATTACTTCAACACAATAATAGCAATGTAAAGCTGCATATAATTGTAGCCATACTTAGTCTCACAAGTCACAAACGAAAAATGCCAAATCTTTATTAGCTTTTACTATCAAATATTATTTTAGTAATAATAGCATAATAGCCTTTGTTTAAAAAAACTGTGCAACATATTTTTGTTACAACTACAATATTGTTGTAACCCCGATTTTTAAATAAAGTAAAAAGCAGGGTTACAATATTACTGTTTTTAAAGCATACAATGATTCAAATAAAGAATATTGATAGCACCTGTATTACACTGCTGAGGAAAGATATTCTGATTAATAAAAAGAAATGTAGAATTTATATTGTTATAAATACTGTAGTCTTTAAAATACAAATTACAAGTTTTCAAATTTAAGATGTATTATACTCTATAATCTAATTTGACATTGTCTTCCATTTCTGTATTATTTAACTCCTGGAATATTATTAACCTGTTATTATGTATGAATGAGATGACTGTATTCTCTAAAGATATGGATCTTTCTTCTCTAAGTACAGAAAGATAATGATACTTATATAAAGCGGGGATGTTCCAATAGTTTACCTTTTTTTAATTATTAGAGGGCTGAAAAATCAGAAACTGCAGGACACCTGTATTATTTCAGTATTATTGAGGTATAATTGACAAAATTGTTAGATATTGAAAGAGGACATCGTGATGATTTGATATATATACCTCAAGAACATATGCATTTTTAAATTAAAATAATAAATATGTCTATCTTGTAAGCTACTGAAAAATATTTGTTTAATAGTGATGTAAAAATCAAGCAAAACATGTAATATGTTCATTGTTTTAAATGATTTTGTTGAGGCAGTTTTAGACATTAATCAAATAAATGAGATAGATATTTGGAGTCTTCTGGGGGAAGGTGGGAAGGTATTCAGTCAAGCACATCTAAGTTTGGACCTGAGGCATAGATCTCTGAGGATGTGTATATTTTCAATATTCAATGATTATTATGTATTCTCAGTAACAAACTGGAGCTTTCATAAAGGCATATGTCCTTTCACTGACTCAAATAGATTTATATATTGATCAGAATTGTGTCTCATACATAACTAAAAATTCCAACATGATTCTGAATCCACCTAATTTTTTTTTTCAAAGTGTTAGGATTATAGGCTATACAAATATAGTTTCCTATTGATTTAGTCTACTTCTCTTGAAAGTTGAGTACACTGATATATCATATACTTGATATTCTTAAATGCATAATGAAATTCACATACCAATAGAATCCTCAAGAGCCTAGATTATGATTTATGTTTATGAAAATCTGTGACTATTCTAAAAAATTAACTTCATTTACTTCATCTCATTCTGTGATTTTTCAAAATCTGAGATTCTCTTGAACTTAGAATTCTTACAGTTTGTATTTTTTATGTTTCACCCACTTTATGGTTTAAATTTAAATGAATTTATTGTACTTGAGTAAATAAGCAATGTACTTATTTTTCTCTTGCAGTTTCAATTTTAGTGTTTAAGATGTCTAGTTGTAAATCAACTTCATCAGTCATTAGAGATAAAAAATTATCACAGAAATTTGAAACTATAGGAAGTCATGATTTAATAAAGCAATTCTACTAAGAAGTAGATTTTAAAAGAAATGTTTTATTACAATGTATGGTGATGAGTATTAACTAGACTTACTGCAGTGATCCTTTGCAATATACACAAATATTGAAACATGATGTTTCACACCTAAAACTAATCTTATGTGTCAATTATACTCAATTAAAAAATAAAAACTGAAAATTAGAAGAAAAATTTAAACAGCACAAGAGCATACAGTGAAAAGTGAATTCTCCCTACCCCAAAAAATAAATAAATAAAATAAAAGCAATTCAGCATATCTCTTCAACAGCTTTCTATGACCAAACATTTGGACATTTGACCATATAAAACATATAATATGTATACTCTACCTATTTTTTAAAATTTTTTATAAAGTGTTAGTGACCAAAGGAGCAAACGACTATTATATTCATAGACTTGATTACTTCCTCCTTTATATGATGCTATGAATCTGTTTACAAATTTAGATGAAAACCCTTCAGCATAGGTATTAGTTGACTAGACCAATAATTCTAACTCATTTGAAAAAAAATGTTTTCTTGTCATGTCATTGTAAATTTTTCATTTGTGGAAAGTGAACACAAAAATGTCTCAAATGATTTACTGGCATTCTTACTCTCTACTAATTTGTGTAAAGTATCTAAATAGGTAAAATTTGTTTTGCTTAAAATATCAGTTTAATCACACTCTAGGTCAGGAGAACACATTTCTTCTATAGGCTATGTTTCAATTTCAAGGGTAAGACTGGGAGGTTATAGGAGTCAGGTCAACTCCACTTTCACCAGGAAGGTTTGGAAAGGCAGAATGAGAATGGTGATTTTAGGATATCATAGAGAGAAAGAGGAAAGTGTGTCAAGTAAGAATGGCAACATAGAATACAAAAGATAAAGTGGAGTAATCAAAGAAACTGGACAAGTCAAGATCAAGTTCAAGAGAAGTGCATGAAACTCTCAGTGGTTACTCAGGACTTTAGGATTCATGATTCACAGGTGGGCAAACCTACTCATATATGCCACAATGAGCAGGATAGGCAATATTCTATTGCAAAGTACAGCTAACCCTTAACAACACTGGTTTGAACTGCACTGGTCCAGTATTTGCAGGGTTTTTTTGTTGTTGTTGTTTTTGGGTTTTTTTTTTTTTTTAATGAAAATCAAGGTTCAACTGAATTTTTTATCTGTGCCTGGGAATCTGTGGATATAGAAAGCTGACATAGCTATAACATGGATTTTCAACTGTGCGGGGAATGGGTGTCAATGACCTTATGTTGTTCAAGGGTCAACTGTAGTTTTTTTTTTTTTTTACCAAATTTTGATATTGATTTTTATTGTCACTTTTCCAAGATAACTGTCTCTTATCCAAACCATTTATAACATACTTAATGGAAATTAATTATAAAAATATCAGCTTAATTAGAATTTTGAAGTCTGAGAATATTTCGAGAAAATTTCTGTGGTTCTGTGCTTGAAGTAGGAACCAATAAAGTAGTAGTTTTTCATGGAAATGTTTATTTTCAATATCTCATTTGTGTAAAGCCAGACTGAAATATTGCTCATAATATGACATTTATTTATACATACATGGTCAAGTAATTATGCAGTAATCATTATCTAAATTATTAAATATTAGATGTCTATACCAGAATATAGACATCTAATATGAAGAATAAAATGATTGGAAATAAATATTTCCAATTATTTATGAAAAATTTTATCATTTTCTTTTAAAATTATTCAAAAATTCAATAATGGTCTTGTGAAATAAAAGCCCATTTCCATGTTTATCATTTTACTTTTTTTCCAGCAAGTTTCAATTCCTTCAGAATTTTTTTTAACAGCAGAAAAGGAAAGCTTTATTATAAGGGAAAGTACACTTCCAGACGTGGAAGTGGGCCTGAGCAAGGGAAGCGTAGCTCAAAAGGCTTCCTTCAGAATATTTAACTGACACATCTTAGAATAACAAATACTGTCTGATCAAGTGATAAAAACTGCTAGTTTCATTGATCCATTACCTGCATAGTTTGGGAGGAGTGAGAAAACCCATATGGGCCTGCAAAACCTATGCATTTGTTCGTAAAATCCAGTTTGTTCCTAAATAACTTGAAGTTACTCTCTGCTACCCTATTTACAATACCTATTTTTATAAATAATTAAGGTTAATATATTTATTTGAGTAGTTCTTATTAAAATTTGGTACATACATAATGGTATTTTTTATTTTCTTTCAAGGATCACCTGTTTCACCTGGAATCACACAGATCTGAGAGAGGAAGGGGCAGGTGTCCTTTTGATCCCAGCTCTTCCTTCATCTCCACTTTAATTGGTAATTATTGCTTCCTCAGACATCAGGTGGCAGTCATATTAATTTTGAAACTTTAGTTACATTATTTTGGTATTTCTTTATATATGTTGCTTTGTCATATCTATTTATTTGCACTGGGAGTGATTATATTAAATTTCAAGACATGCTAACATGAGCCAGTTTGACTCTAAAATAGATGCAGCTGCTATGAAGTTTGTGTGTCTCATTCTGAAAACACAAATTGTCACTTAATATCTGGTATGAGATATTTCCTATTGTGCCATTTATTATTTACAAAATGCATTTTGTGAATATTTTATGAAAATTTAGCTAGAGAAACTAAACTATTTTAGCATCTTTTAATTCTTTGTTTTAGTTATTCTATGATTTTAGGGGAACTTTAAATATTCTTTCACATCAGTAGAATTCAACAGAAAGTCATTCTAATTGAGAACTTCGAAGTTATTTATCTAAATTCTTGTTAAACTATAATGTAAACTGTAGAGGTCAGCCAGCTCCAATTACCACGAAGTGTCCACATTGGAATAAAAAAATAAGCTGCCCATGTCTGGTCTACATTTCAGTTTGATTCAGTTCAATTAGACGAAGTACCTGAGAACCTTCCTTAAGACACAACACGAAACTTTCTCTTTTATACTATTTGGGGTTGAAAAATGGCACAGTTGTTAAATTACTTCAGCACTGTCATGGTACAGACAGATGGCTGAGTTCCCAAGTATAAGATTGATGAAAGTGATCCCCGACACTTGTTAGGGATCATTCTATTTTCTCAGTGTTGAGAGGTTCTGCTATAGGTACGGTACAATGTACAAGTTTCTATTATTAGATTTGCAACACTTAGTTATATGGTAGTATCAGGTCACTCTGTTTTCAGAAAATGAAAAAACGTAGCGATTTCCTATTTTAAATAAACGGTGAAAACTTAAAACTCTCCACTGATGATTAATCAAAATATCTTATGCTTGATTTAAAGCTGATATAGATGTCCCTGTGTATTATAGAGACTATATGTCTGTATGTTCACAGAATATATATATATATATATATATATATACACATACATGTATATATGTGTGTGTGTATATACATATGCATATATATAGAGAGAGCGTGCATAGATCTTATGTTAGTTTTAATTGATAGGAAAAGTTTGATATGATTTTCTTCAGCTTCACAATTTGAAAGAGCTGTAAGATGAGAATATCACATAGTAAGTTCTTCAGGGACTTGAATAAAGAGACATAATATCTTTAAAGAATATAAAATTTTAAAGAAAAATATATTTTTAAGATATCCTGAGTTCCTCTGCTAACCTCCATGTGTATGTGTGTGTGTGCATGTGTGTGTGGTATGTAAATAGTATATGAGGCAAATTTTTAATGTGGGAATAGTATTGCCTAATTTAGACTTAGTAGGAATCAAAACCTTAGGAATGACCCTTTTGGTGAATGCTGGATCCATAAATGTTAGAAATCTCTAGCGTATGAATTAATATACATGCATTTGATAAACTCATAAAATTTTTTCCTAATGTTTTTAGTGATTTTTTTAGCTGCATATATTTAAGATTTGAATATGTCTCGATGAAAGAGACTTTCTTATCTTTTTTTTACTATACAATACCTTATACAGAAAAGAACTCCAGTAAATATTGACTAAGTTTCCTAAATAAGTGAACAAACAAAATAAATTTTGGAATGTTATTTATAAGATTATTACAAATAGTATTGAAAATCAAAAAATTCCACAGTAAATGTTGTTTTTATAGTGAAATCCTAAGAAGATTTGAATATCATTTATTTTTAATGTTTCATTTAAATTGTTGAAACTAATTTCTTTTGCCACCCTGCCACTCACCACTCAGACTCCCTGGAGCTTGTGTATTCATGAATCCAGAAATTTGAAACTGAATTTTTTAAGAGGGGAAATAATACTGGAGGGACATTTCCAAGTGTGTTTCATTGAACTTCCAAATCAAATTACACTCTGCTGAAATGTGAAGTGCTTGCCATCTGGGTGGCTGTTTCACTTATTCAGAAGAGAAATCAAATCATAAGAGCCCTCCAAGCTAAACACAAAAGTTATAGAATAATCCCTCCAAAGAGAAGAAATAAAAATACAATTCTTCACATTTATCCACTAGCTTTCATCTCAAAGTACCTTTGAGAGATCATTCACTGACTGTAGAAATGCAGCAGCCACTGGGATGGAAACCTAATAACCTATGTGAGCCAGCAACTCTTTAAAAGAGAGGAAGTAGAAATAATTTGCCCAATTGAAAAAGCAATAGGAATTTGGGTTGGAAAAAAGGAGCTACCTGAGTTGGAATTTGGCAAGCAAAGTGTAGCTTACTCTGACAGGGAAAAAATGCATTACTGTGGTATTTTATGACCACACATGTTTTCTGCTGATGGGTTAGGACAAGACTTCACAAAAAGATGACCATCTTTAGACCATTGCTCCTTCTTTGTTTCTTTGTTAATTATAGGCCACATTTAACATTTAGTGCCTGTTCACATTAAGATGCACTTTCATGATAAAAACTTGAATTTGTAACAAAACTTATAAAATAATGAGGCTCCCCCCCCAAAAAAAAATGTGCTTGCAAATCAAATAATTTCTTATAATTTCTTAACCTCAGAAATTATTCATTTCAGCTACCTTAAATTCAGTTGACATTGAGTAAAAGATTATTAAAAAATTGAATAAAGAATGAAGATTATTTGCTAGATTATTTGCAAGTTAATTACATTTGTGATTTAATTTAGAAATAAAATATTGATAACTTGTAATGATTCTATGTGAGAAAGAACTTAAAGAATAAAACAGGCTCCTTATTGAGCTATGTTCTGTATGTTCAGAAACCAATCAAAATGCAATTATCTATTATTTAGTCTTACTCTTCAAATGTCAGTTGGTAATAACATTATTTGGGGGGTATGTAGGTTCATCTCAACGATAATATTTCTACATGTTTAGCCACATTTCCCCCCACTATGATTACTAATATATTAAAAGTGATCTTAAATATATAAGTTATTACAAGTGGTTTTAAAAAATTTGTTGAAACAATGAATTATTTAGTAAAATGAATTGCTGCATTATTGCCAATACCTTTCAAGTTATCCAAAATTACTTACTACTTATCTTGCCACTAAATTAGTGAGTTTGGTGACTGGCCAAACAAAACTTCAGGAAACATTTTCTGTATGTTATATGCCATTTTATTCTGAAAGGGAAAATGATAGCTGACTCTTTTTCATCAGTTATGTCTGATACATAATTGCAACATTCTCCTTACAAAGTTGATAACATCTTAAGTAAGTTCAGGATTTCCCTTATACTTTGCTACTTTTTTATGTTTCATTTTGACCCAAATTTGTATTACCAGTTCTAGGTGTAATTTAATACCTACCATATCTGAAGTGTCGAAGGTATGCTAACATTCACATTACATATTATTAGTGTTTGTGGGAAAACCTCTCTGATTTGTCATGTACTTTTCACGCTTTGCTTTGAAACTGTGAGCTTTGTTATTTTTAGGATACTTCTCAAGTTATATTAAATTTATTTCAACAAATAAGAGATTTTACAGCTACTGAAATTTACTTTCTAAACTTTCATTCATAATAATGAGATCTTTGTGAATATATCTTCTCATGACAAATTCTGTGAATTAAAGGTCGATGTTGATAAAATGAGAGAGAGTTGGAATACATGCAGGAAAAAGTTAAATATTTCAAGCTCTTAATAACATTAAAAATTTTTGAATAAATAAATGTTTCTTTTTGATTAACTATGTTCAGGGCAGAGTTATGAATGAATAGTTCTCACACAAAATAGGACTTAATAATATTAGAAAAATAAATGAAGAACTCTAAATGAAGGTAAAATATATGTCTCTATAATTACAACAGCTGTAAATGTAACAAGTAAATGTGCTGGCCCGTTTCTTGAATTTATTGCAAATGTATAGAACCGTAGACTTAAAGTTACTCCCTTATCACATTTCTGTTTCTAAAGAATATCTGTAATTTCTTATCCAAGACTACTGTTCTCTCACATTGAGCAGAATGCCAATTATCCACATGCTTAATGTTGCTTCTAGCCATAACTGTTGGTCTCTAAGGAGCTATTTGAGTACTTTGCTTATGGTTTCCTCAAAACAAAATAAAACAAAAGAAAATTTTAAAAGATAGGAGTAAAGAGTTTACTCTTCAATTCCCCATAGACGTTCTCTACTTTAGGAATCTGGTTTGACCATGCCAGTATCCATATCACTGGTTTGGCACCAAGAAAATTCAGAATACCTCTAAGAGTCCCAGCAGATCCAAATGAACAGGTTCAAAACACATTTTCTGTAATTCAAAACTTCAATTACAGTTTGTATTGTAAAAAAGGAGTTATGTAGAAAAGTATATTAAATATGTATTTCAACTTGGAATTATTACAATGGATTTGTTTTTGAATATTGCCAAAAGTCAAATGATGATCTTATTTCTTTCATATAAGCAATTTAGCATAGACACAGTCTTCTGGGGCTGAAACTATTGGGAAGAAGTACTAGAAAAAAATGAGTCCCAGTGTTCATGAATTAAAATGATTAAATAACAAGGAATCTTAAGGAGCAAGATTTCAAAGAATTCTATTAATTCACACAAATGCCTAATAGTTTTTCTTTCTTTTGATAGTCCTCTCTGAGGCAGTTTGAAGAATCTTATCCCGAGTTCTTGTTATTGCATTTTATAGCTCTTTAATTTAAATACCTAAAACGAATTTTAGATTTATTCACTTATTAATTCATTATACCATTCACTGATTCAATAAATGTTTATTGAGCATTATCTGTATTCCAGACACAGTGCAAGATACCTAGGACAAAAGAATATATAAAACACACCAAGAAGTCTAAATTCTAGTGAAGCATAATGTCAAACACATAAGGTATCAATTAAAATATAGTAGGATGAGCAATATCACAGAAATAGGTGCAAGGCCTATGTGGTACTAGGCACCATAAAACTAATGAAAGTTTGGTCAGGGAAGGCTTCATGGAGAAAGTGGGAAATAGCCAGGTAAACTGAATATGAAGTGGGAAAAAAAGTGAAGAATTCCAGGCAAAAAAAAAAAAGAAAAAAGTGCAACAGATAGAATATAAAAGCTTGGCAGGCTCAAGAAATCACATGTAGGTCTCTCTGATTCTATGGTTACTGAGACCATGAGATGTACGGTTTTGCCAAGGTCAAACAGCAGATTTTGAGCTGTGGGTTTAGTTTGCCAGATTTCCATTGCAAAACTATTCCCACTATTCTTGTATCTGTACATAGAGACTATTGTTGAGCATGACAATGATAAGTTATATTCACTTGTCAAAATACCCAGCAGATGTTTTATTTTTTAATTGTAACTGTACTTGACCATCTAAAATTAACATGGCATCAATTACCGTTAGAAGCCGGTGCTATAACAATGAAAAATAATATATGACATAAAAATTAAGTGGTTATTTATATTCAGAATATCAAAATAGATTATATACCAGTTAAATTTATGACTAAGCTAACACATTTATTAAATATCATTTTTTCATAGACATAGAAAACAAAAAACTTGGTTAGTTCTGTTTTTATCATTGAAACTCTAACACATTTTATTATTTATATAAAACTTTTTTTTAATCCATGAAAACATGATTTTTCCAGATGTCATTTAAGTGTTCTATAAAATACCAAAATATTGATGCACAATTTTTTTCTAGCTGTACCAAATGGTTATAAAGTTTTAATTAGAAACTATGTATTTACTGTAAATACTATTGAATATTATAATGGTGAGTATTTTGCTCATTAAATTGCTATCAGGTAACATTTGTGCTTATTCTAATGTATTATTTTTCATTAAAATGTTTATTTTTTCTTAGGAAGGTGTTTTTCTAAACATAATTATTATCTATTACTAATACTAATTTATTTTGTTCTTCACACTGATAATAAGATACAAAAGGAGAATATACCTCCTGAGGAAAATCTAACATTTCCAATAGAAACATGTTCGATTCAGTTTACATAGTGTATAGATTTGAGCACCTGTTTAGTGTCTTTAAAGTTTAAATTATACAGTTCATACTGTGTTATTTGAATTATTCACAAACTTTTTTCTTTTATCTGAGTATAAAAGGGAAATTGAGTAAAATTGGTAACATATCATCTTTTTTTCTTTGTGCAGATAACCTGCCCTGAATATAGTATTATTTGATATCATAGGGTTGCCATCTAGTGGCTCTGGGGGGTACTTGTTTGCTGTTTGTAATGTTGATTAAAACAAGTAGAACTTTGAAACAGTGTTCCAAATTGGGATAAGTGTAATAAAATTGATGTGAACTAATATAAAGATTAGTTTCCAATAATAATATTTTCAGATATCAAAGTTCTAGAAATATTTTAGAAAATTAAGTCAAATATTAAAAACTTATGAAATAGAAAACTGTCGTGATTTTTAAAAAACCTGTATTTTCTTCTCATTACATATTAAATATTCGGCCCAGTCTATATTAGAAAAATAAATCACATTTAGAACAGTTCTACAAAATGGCCTTTATATTTTAGATAGGAAATAAATTCAAGTATAATAATTAAAAACAAAAATATCTCAGAATGATCCTCACTCTGATGGTTCAATAGTCAGTTAATTCTTTTATGGTCAGCTTGTTCATTTATGCCACAGAGATGATGATCCCCAAGGCCTTTTAATGAATTCAGCATGACTTTTATACATATTCAAGAAGTACAGAATCCAACATATGGTTCACATCCCTAACCACCGAATGTATTTTATCTCAAAATGCATTTTTTCCATATTTGGTTTTAAAATTTCTGGTTGTAACAAGAAATTGCTTCCATTAACAATTAGTACTAGTTGACTTTGATATAAATTGTTGCTTTTTTCTCTTTCTATTACTAATGAACGTGTTTAAATAAGAGTCTCGTATAACATTCTCTACCAAGTTATATTTTAAGTCCAGGTGTAAAGCTTCTTTGTTTTCCAGTTCTTTCATTTTCCTTATCATTCTTCTCAGTTAGTATATGTCAAATATATTAGATGAACTCAACAAATACAGCTCTTTTTTAAAACTTGTAATCTTGAAATTTTTCAAATTTACCTTGATTCACTAGTTGTTCATTTCTCTCACATTTGTTTCTATATCTCCTTCCCTTCCCTTCTTCCTTCCTCTCCCCATTTTTTCTCTCTTATATAATATGTATAGTTTTAGAGTGAATTCCTTTTGTGGGAAACTTGTATTTATTTGTATCCTATGTAGTTTTTAAGTATCCATAGTAAATTTTGAGAACTGAAAAACAATGTACAATTTCTTGTCTTTTGATAATGAAAAATAGTTTATTATAATAACATTTCTAAAAACTTATTTTTCTTAAACCTTTTAATTCAATTCATGTCTCATTTTATTTTTACGTCTGGTATAACAAGAGCAAACATTTTCACTTTTTAAAAATTAAATCACTTAATTCAAGTTGAAAATAAACTTCCTTACAAAGTGTCCTATTTATAACTGGTTACTTTCTCATATATTAAACCATATGAACATATTTAATCATCCAAGTTTTTAAAAGTTTTAAAGGCCTCACCTTAGGAAAAAAACCTTCATAAATATTGAAACATTTTTAATCTAATCATTAAAATTTACAAATATGACACTCAAGTTCTCTCAAATTCTGTTATGTACTTGGTCTTTTTTTATATACCTGCACTTTTAATAATTCAAATTCTAAAATTGAGTATATAGTTAAAACATATTAAATTGGAAATACAGTTAATTTGAATTTTCCTAAACTTTAAAGCACTTTAAATACCATGTATATATATACTACATATTCCAAATTAAACAGAAAAGCATTAATACTTTGAGTTTAGTGTAGTCATCAACTCTGTCTTTTTACAACTGATTAGGGGTATATGACATTCACAAAGAAAAGAATTTTACCACACTAAATTGAGGTTGCTATTTCCAGTGATGCACTGCTATCGTTTGCTTCTTGGTTGAAGATTTTGCCTGGACTGGCTGAGTAAGCTCAGGACAATCCTTCTGGCACCACTGATGGGTACAATGATTACTTTTTTTTGGCTCTGATAAAAGAAAACTCCAGGTCCCTAACTTGAGAGCTGCTATTTTTTCTGGATTCCAGTTATATCCTTATGTTATTTTTCTAATTGTTAACTTTTTCTTTCTCTCCTCATAAGCTATTTTAATGTCTTTCTTTCTGAATGGCTCCAAAGACACATTGTAATGTCTTGAGACACTGCATACATTTGTGTGTTCTTTGGTATGATTTTGTCTGTGACCTCCACTATATGTCACAGCTAACTTCGTTCATTCTGTTGGCTGCATGATTAAATTATAAGTTGTATAGCTTTTCTAAAGCCATAAACTTATACATTAAATGACAATTAATTGGATAATATACAATTTTATCAGACTTCATGGTCCCACACTAAAATCATGTTAATGGAAGTAATTTCTTGTTATAAAAACGATTTGAGTTAGCTGATACATATATACCAATAATAAATAATAATAGTAATAATAACCTGATGATATGAAGATTAAAAGAAGTTTAGTGAAATAAGATCAAATCAGGTTATTTATCAAATACTCAGATAGATCTTAGTATGTGCCAGCTACTCTTTTTTACTCCTAACCCTTTTGAGTCTCTCTTTCTATTTATAAATGAGGAAACTGAGTGGTTAAAGAGTTTGCCTAACTTTATGCAGCTGGTAAGTGGCAGAGTCAAGATGAAACTGGGATTCTACCATGCATACCCTTAACAATAGAATTAATTTCGTAAGATCGTATTCATAATAAGCCTAGACGTGTTTAATGTAATTGTGGTTTATGCACTGTCTTCAGATCCACAAACAAGCACTGACTTACTTTTAACTGATATTTCCATGTAGGTAGTGAATTGTTTGCTGGACTGTACAGTGACTACTGGGGCAGAGATGCTGCCCTCTTCCGGAGCATGGGACGCCTGGCTCACATTCGCACTGAGCACGATGATGAGCGCCTGTTGAAAGGTGGGGTTGAGGAGCAAAGAGTATGTAAATGAGAACTGAACATAATTGTAGAACTCATGGGGAATTTCTCATTTTGATGATAATAACTACAAATAAAGTTTACAGTTTTGATAAATTTTAGGATTTGTAAAATTAGCAATATTTGTGAATTAAAATGTTATATATGATATGTGTATATCATTTTATATCAAAATTAATTGGTTTAATTATAAGACCAAATTACATTTATAGCAATGCTTAGAAATCATTTAGGTTTTAAATGGAGAAAACAAGGCAAACACATGAAAAGTGAAAAACACTTCCATCTAATAAGTTGTTTTATCAGTTGGTATAATTTTAGATTAATTGATTGCTTTGCTTTGCTATTTTAATAGGAATGATGTTTAATATTTAATATAAAATTTCAAGGACAATATTTTATTTCTGTATAAATAATAGAAGTTAAACTGAAGCTTTTATGTGATATATAATTTATTAAAATAACATCATTTTGTTTTAATAACCGTTTTACCTTTTTTCTGATTTTTTTACCTGTATAGAACCAAAATTTGTAGGTTCATATATGATTCCTGACAATGAAGACCAAGATGACAACAAAGTGTATTTCTTTTTTACTGAGAAAGCTCTGGAGGCAGAAAACAATGCCCATGCAATTTACACCAGAGTAGGGCGGCTTTGCTTGGTAAGGAATGCACTTTCCTCCTCATTAAGCTTGCTTACCTCACAATTTACCATGAAGTCTTTGTAAATGTTTTAGTAGGTTTCTAATTTTAGATTTTTTTTCTACTATTTAGTAGGCTTCCTAATTTTTATACTTCATATCTAGTGAAAGTTTTCTCTTAAAAGAGCTTTGCATGTTGTATGATTCTCCACGTTTTCAAAGCCATACTAAGAAGAAATAGTCTATAATGAGGCTATACTTCTTACCCCCACAGAAGTTTGAGCTCCATTTAAAAAAATTAATTTAACCAAAGCCTTTTTAGTTTCTTTAGTCCACATTCTAAGTCATTTATGTAAGTATGTTTCAACAATTCAATTGGTTGATTCTGTAGAAAAAAACATCTGTAATTTGTTGGGTATTCAGATAGATAATTTGGGAACATTTGAAACCAACTGAAGTAGCAATATATATTGACAGAATGCTAATAATATTTCAGGTGTAAAGTTAATTAGATATTTAACAAGAGATTTGTACATATCACGATGTATATGTATGCATATACATTGTATGTATGTGCGTGCAAATGTATATTATATGTATGTTATGTGTGTGTATATTCAAAGATTTTTTTCTAAAAGAAAAAAGGAATGGATGCTTTCATATTTATGAGATAAGCAGATTATGCAGCAATAAAATAGTAAAGATTACTATATCATAAAAGCTACTACTTTATTTAGGAGAGACCCCTATATTAATACTGTCTAATGCCTGGAAAGTATATTTAATGGACCAGTGTGAAAGTACACTACCCAGGTAGAATGTGCAAACCTAAAAAATTTTTTATGGGGAATTGTATCTGTGTTATTATTTGAGGATTATGCTAAATTTTCCACATTAAGTAAAAAATCTGCAAGTTTAATACTACAAAGTCTGTTATTGGCAAAAGTTCTTTAGGTACCCACTTACCTGCTTTTTATTTTTTACAGAATGATGTGGGAGGGCAGAGAATACTGGTGAATAAGTGGAGCACTTTCCTAAAAGCACGACTGGTTTGCTCAGTACCAGGAATGAACGGAATTGATACACATTTTGATGAATTAGGTAAATATTGGGAGAACTATATTTTACTCTTTGATGTATTTTCTATATACGTATTTTCTCTATAACCCTCACTTTTCATAGCACATATAGAAAACTTGTTTTCTGCAATGTTTGATTTTTATCTAACTTAGAGCAAGTTTTTGTTCTTTTCATTTTGGCCAGGTCCACATGGTGGGGCAAAGGAGTTACAGGGGCAAAAAGAGACCCTTTTCATTAGCTTAAAGCACCTCTTGGTTCTTTCTTGAGGCTTAGCTCAAAGCCACCCTGAACATCCAAGCATTTCACTGTTGTGATTAGGGCATGGTCATATGACTGTGTGTGAAAATTTATATCTTAAAATCTATAATGAGTTCTAAACATTTTATGACAATATATTTTCTTTACTTGCAAAGAGGACTAAAACTACTAACTAATGTAATGATCTTCAATTTTTCAGAGGATATTTTTTTGCTGCATACTAGAGATCGTAAGAACCCAGTGATATTTGGACTCTTTAACACTACCAGGTGAGAAATATACATGGTCAATAAAAACATCATGAAACAAAATATGCCTCACTCTTTCACTGTATATCTAACTTGAAAAGACTATTGACCTATTGTCATTCTCATTTTTTGTATTTCATGTCACCAATTTCTCTTAGTTATCTCGTGTTTGCAGTTGCTTCTTCCTCTTTTAAAAACTTATGAATTGTTTATTTCTAGAATTTTCCATTTAATATTTTTGGACCGTAGATAACCATAGGTAACTGAAACCATGAAAAGTGAAAGCAGGACTGCTATACCAATGAAGAAAAATTTAAGATATTTATGACAAAGCAGACCATTGACTGCAGATTAAAATCATGTACTCTGTGTTAGTGCTGAGGGACCAAGTGCAAAATATGGAATGCCTCAGGGATTTGCATGTCATGCTTGCAGAGGGGCCATGCTAAGCATCCCTGTATCATTCGAATTTTAGTAGATTGCTGCTGGAAGTGAATATCGTTCTTTCATTATTAAAACCATGATCTCAATCTAGACCCTTATTTGTTTTTGTTAGAAGTATTCCAGCATCTTGCTATGCTCACTCTCCTAATTTCTTCTCTCTCTCATCTACAACAGAATGATTTTTTTTTCTCATATAGTTTATAAGATATCAGTTCCATACTATAGAGTCTAGAATTATCTTTTTATCAAGGTGTCATTATTAATATGTTTCAGGTGTACAATATAATAAATCAATATCCATTTACATTATAGTGTGCTCACCGCCAAAAATCTAATTTCTATGTTACCATGCCCCGTTTTCCCATTTCACTTTTCCGTTCTCCTCTTCCCCTCTGATAACCACCAATGTGTTATTTGCATCTGTGAGTTTGTTTTTGCTTCATTTTATTTGTTAATTTGTTTCTTTTTTCAAGAACATTTTACATATGAGTGAAATCATATGGTTTTTGTCCTTTCTGTCTGACTTATTTGTGAATTTGACTCTGAAGGCAAGGAAAACAAATACTATACATCTTTTAATCAAATACTATACATCTTTTAAAATTTCCCAAGTCAGGCCCTCAAGGTTCTCTATCAACTGTTACCCACTTGGCTTTGGAAGTTTTTCTTCTAAGTTCTCTAATGCTCTGTTTTTGACAAGTTAACACCCTGACAGAATCTTAATGTCTACTTTATTAGTTCCCATCACTGTGATTTATCTACTTCTGTTGTTTCAATTGACTTCTTTTCCAACACTGATTTACATAAGTTCTTCAGTATTTGTCGATTGTCATCTTCAAGAAATATTCCTTGTTCTTTAATCACAAAACAGTTCACTCACCCTTGACTCTGGTTGTCCTACTGCTTTATAGTGAACACATGTTTGTGATTTGCTTTCCATGTTTAAATAAGCTGCTCATGTTTAAGGCTTATAATCTATTGTTTTTCTTATGTTTTTATATTTTGTTATTGAAGAGAGCTGGAAAATGAATCAAATGTAATTTTATGTGTATTTATACAGGAATAAAAAATATTATTAGAATAGGTTTAGAATATAAAATATTTCTTATGTGTTTTTCCAAATAAGGCAGAGTGGACGTGAGATGACTGAAATAAAAAATATAGAATATGCCTCAATTCTCTTCACAGGGATCAAATGATATAACTTAGTTCCTCTTTTACATAGCACTGGTTTTATAAGCATGTATAACATTTTTGCTTAGGATTTCCCACAAAGCTTTTGTTTAATTTTTCAGCAGGTGATTTCTTATGCTCACTTTGAAAAAAATAATAAAGCTCTTTTTACAAATCTCCTGCTATTATAAGGAGACCTTTTTTTCAACAGAGAAACATGGAAACAATTTTGCTATCAATTGTTCTTTGATGAAAAGAAAAGTAGTTAATGTAGATTAGTAGTTATCACAGTCTATAGAAAATCCTTAACTTGTTTTTAACTTCATCTTCTTTCCTATGCCAGTGAATTTGTGCATGGCATAATAATTTCATGGCTTTATGTGATAAATATAAGCTATAGGATATTTAGTATAGTTTTCTGTGGGTTAGTATAGTGGATCTGTCCAGATTTTAAAGATAAGACATCATTTTATTACATAATTTCAATTTTGACTGTTCAGTTTATACATAAATCTAAGGAAAAGGTTTCCCAGCTGTTACCTGATGTAAGAGTTGATATTCGTAGCATGGTGATCAAAGGTTTATTGTCACTTTTTTGTGAAACCATTTCTGGTTTTCTCACTATGGCAAACACTTCCAATTGCTTCAAGGTGTGTTATAAAATGTGTGAATTGATGCCCTAAGACAGTAACAACTGTTGTTCTACAGGTGTGTCAGAGTGTAGGAACTTTTATATTTATAAAGAACTTTGCATTTTGCAAAGCACTTTCACAAACATTAATTATTTTGATTCTCACAACGAGAGGGCTGGGGAGATGTTAGAATTCTTTCAGGTGCTGCCAAATTAAGAAAAGAGGCCAGATTTTTAAAACACATCATTGAAAAATGTTCTTTTGAAGAATCTTATTACATATGCCCCCAATAAAACTTGCTACATAGTTGGTCAACTACTGTTTTTATCCCCTTCAAGTTGAAATTTTTATCAAGGAAATAATTTTAGTTGCTGCTAGTTTGGGAGATAAACAATCTGGATTTTATAATTTAAGTCATTTTCCCCAAGTTAATCTAGTTCAGTCCAGTCATCTTTCCACTATACCACAGTTTTCAGTGACCTGGAGGAAGGAATATATAGCAAGCTTCTTAATGTCCACATGACCCCATGGTAAAGAATGGAACAAAGCCCCAAATTTTCATGAGACTTTATCTTGTTATTCAGATCATATATGCTGAGAAATCTAATAAAATGTGAATAGAATTTGTAGCAATATTAACAGCATGTTGATTAGAATAATATTGTCTGCTCTGAATTTGGAACAACATACAAGGAGATAAAACTTTAAAATGAATAATCCAACTTGGGAGTGAATCTCTTTAAATATGAAAACCATATCTTCCTTAAGAAAAACATAAAAATGCAATATAAGACTTAGCAATAATAAAGTGAAGTGATACAATTGGGTACTTTTTTTATTTAATGATATCTTTTTCTATTTATTATAACAAATAGGCAAAGAAATAGTAAGTTTTGGAGTTTCAGTACTTGAAATATTATAATAGTTAATATTTCTAGAATGTCCTATGCTTAAGGGATTGCAACTTTTTTACTCAAAAGACTTTACCCTTATTATCTATGTAGTGTAGTCTGGAGGATTTGACTAAGTGACTTCCTAGTCATTTCCAGAATAGTAATTATCTTTTTTTCTCCAGTAATATATTTAGGGGGCATGCTATATGTGTCTATCATATGTCTAGCATCCGAGCAGCTTTTAATGGACCATATGCACACAAGGAAGGACCCGAATACCACTGGTCGCTCTACGAAGGAAAAGTTCCTTATCCAAGGCCTGGTTCTGTAAGTTTAGGCATTTAACAAAGTGTTGGTATATTTTAACAGTTTTTTTGTAATATTTTGTTCACTGTTTCAGATGCTTTACAAAACTTTGTGTTAAACAATTAAGAAACTCTACACCTAAAAATATGCTTGATCGCTTACATGATAAAGAAAAATCACTTCTTATATCTAGTCACATGCTTGTTATTTAGTGAAAAAAAAATCTACGATGGGTACATCTCAGCAACATTTTGAAGTATATATTATCATTGGTATTTTGGCTAAGTATCCCCAACTAAAATTTTATTTTTAAGTGTACTAAAAAATCATTACAAAAACATCCAATAGAATGAGCATCATATTCCTCCCAGCCTCTTCAGAAGAATTAGTGCCAATTTTCAAGCAGGAGACTGGAACCACATTTTTATATTCTAATATTTGGATCAACCTAAGTTTCTCCTCATTACTCACTGTAACATATCTAAAGAAGCTTTTTCTCTGCCTCCTTGGAATACTTAGCATCTTGTTGAACATCTCGTTGGCTCCTACAAGAAAAGTGCCAACACAAAAATATTGCTAGAGTACAGGAAGTTCCACTGCTTGCCTCTGAACTGGTGCTACCAAAATCTCCCTAACTAGCCATTCAAACTTTTGTGCTTTTGATTGCGCACATATCTAAAAATGATGACAATGATGTTGATGGTGACAATGATGATTTTGCATCACGTATATTGTGTGCAGCTAGGTTGGAAAAATGTACAATCGTCACGTGTCCTATGTGAGCCATGGAGAACATTTAACTAGTCTTGTAAGTCAAAGTCTACTTTTTTATGAGCAGCTGGTGAACACCCATCACCACACTGATTCCACAAGTACTTGCAAGTCAAGTAGAAACCATTTTTGTAGAGCCAAAATCCAAAGTGGAAACAAACCTTACCTCCATTAACAAGTGTAAGGCTTTACCATTTCAATCACTGTCTCTCACGAGCTTAAAATTATGACTTCTAATAAGACATAAAGTATATTTTATTTCACTGTATTGATTGAAATTAACAATTTAAATGGAGAAAACCCACTTCTGTGGCTTTGCTGGAAATGCTTCTTGAAACCACATGGTATTAAAGGAGATTTGGAGGAAGTGACTGGTTACTGAACTGCTTCTGGGCTGGTACAAAATGTTTCCAATTATATATCATAAAAGTACACTCAAGTGAAAAATTTATACCAAATTAAGAAATATGGCCTGAATTTTTAAAACAAATGATAAAAAATGCCCTCTTTGCAGAATCTGATTACTAAACTACTAGACTATTTATACTCTAAAGTAGAAAATTTTTATCAAGATTATCATTGCAATTGCTGCTAGTTCTGGAGGAAAATATGTAAAACAAGGGAGCACTTAATAACAAGCACGACTCAATACAGTTAAAGATATTCCAAGAAGTAACCTAAGGTACTTTCGAATATTTATTTTTAGAGGCAGTGATTTAAGAGTTGAGACATCTTATAGGAAATATTTCTGGCTTTCTCAATTTATTGTGTCTAATCCATGCAGAAATAACACAAATTCATACAGATAATAGTAGAACACATGTTTTTTTTTTTCCTTAAGCAATAATGATAGAATTTGAATGTTTCTATGTTACAACACTAAACTCTGTAGTCACTGACATGATTGGAACCGTTACCAATCATATTATCATAGTCTCAAGAATTTTGTGCTGTTGTGATCCTTAATTTGGGGAAGGGAAGTTTTAGTGCAACAACAAGGCTTCTTGTTTTGCTATGAACAATACGTTATTTATCTTCAAAATTTAATTTACAATGCGAAAAACTAAGGAAAGGGAAAACAATTACAATATTTATGATGTTACAGTTTACTACCTCCAAACTGTACCAGTATTAAATATACTTTACCAGAATTTCACTGCTTTCTGTATATTTCTAGTGCTGCCTGTTGAAATAATTCAAGCTCGCCTTACAATTTTTAATGTGGACTTTATTTCTGTAATGAAGAATATATGCTTGCTAGACGTTTCTAAATGCACAGTTAATTAATTGAACATATCCAGTTTTTCTAATTCTTTTCATAATTAATTATAAATTTGCCATTTAGACTTAAGACCAAAAAAAAAAAAATGATCCCATTCACTTTTATTTTAGTGTGCCAGCAAAGTGAATGGAGGGAGGTACGGAACCACGAAAGACTATCCCGATGATGCTATTCGATTTGTGAGAAGCCACCCACTTATGTACCAGCCTATAAAACCTGCCCATAAAAAACCGATACTAGTAAAAACAGACGGAAAGTATAACCTGAAACAAATAGCAGTGGATCGAGTAGAAGCAGAGGATGGCCAATATGATGTTTTGTTTATTGGAACAGGTAAGAAGGTTAGAAACACTCAGAGGTATTTAAATTGAACCCTAAAATCAATAACATTATTAATATTAAAAAAACTATCAATAAATCTCCTTATGATCCATTACCTATTTATACACTGCTTATTTACCACAATGAGTAAGAGGGTTTGGGACAGTTACAGCACATAATTCCTAATACATGGTCAATACTTAATATTGAACAAATGAGTAAGTGAAAGAATGAATAATTGGTGTTAATAAACAATGCTAGGTCCAAGTAGAACTTATCATAGAGGAAGTAGGGGGCCATAGCAAGGATGGTTCTCTTGTCATTCCCCAGGTCCATTCCTACCTTCTGCTGCTCAGTAAGGTTTCAAGATTTTTAGACATTTGGGACAATCACTTCACCTAGACTGATAATTTCAGCAATGTTTATCAGGCCCCATCAGAATCAACCATTTGTACCAAACAGGCCAAGTATTACTCATAATGGAAATAAACTTTTAGTTCAAAGCTAAAATATCCTGTATTAATAAAATAAAATATAATATATGCTAAAAGTGAAACTTTTAAATAAATCAATAACATTTAGTGGATCTAGCTTGTGGAAGAGAACGTTGAATCTTTTAGCATCCAGAGAAATATATAGCAAATTCTGTCACGTACTTTAAAATTCTATAGTCATTTAAAAAGTTTCTTAAATGATCATTTCTTTCTTTTTTCATATACATTATAGTAGTTGCTATAGCAGTTGCTATTTAGAACAGCAAGCATTCTACCATATGTAACTTTAATCATAGCCATATAATTCTAAAGAGACATTGCATATGCTCAGATGAGGAATCAGTATATAATATTGACTTTGGTACTTGGGCTGCTGTAGTCATAACATTTTTAAAAAGTAAAGATTTACGTAAGGAAACATTCATCTGATTTGCAGAAATTGATTTCTGGTGCCGGCTACATTTTATCCATCTATTTTAGGAGGTTAGTGTTACTACTATGCTCTACCCTATGCGATCAAGATTAACAAAGCATCCGATTTCTTTGACAGACTTAAAATCACCTGGCCATGAATTCATTCATGGCAATGTCTAACAAAGTTAAAAAAAAAGTTTCATAAGCAAGATTATATTTGGTAAAATTAATCATAGAAAAATATATGTTATTTTTAAATGTTCCAGAAAGTAGTCCAAGAACATCTTTAAAAGTTTTTTTTTGTTATTTGACCAAAACTATTTGAGAGAATTCCCAATATATTAGGTATATATTTACACTATCATGTAAACCATCTTTAACTCAAAGATGTAATCATATTGAACCACAGCTTTTCAACACAAAAGACCATATTCAGTGAATGTGTGATGAGTACAACATTGGAAAATCCTACAAATGATAGTTATTTCCACAAAATTTACCAGATATGTGCTTTAATATTTATCTATCTTTCTCTCTATTGAGTCCTTATTACAAAATCACTAGTTACAAATTAATAATTTGGGTTTAATCTTTATTTTTGCTTAATGTAGTGATTGCACAATACTAATCATGTGTACTTGGTTTTAAAAATTATAACAATTGCATTCCTTTTAATGTATGATAGAGGTAATTGTTATTTTATTTTAATCAAATTTTATTAACATAAGTATAAGATTTGATATTTCTAAAAAATTGCTTAAGTACCATAGAACTCTTGGACCATTACCTCCAAAATACTTATTTTTTTCTGAGTTATTTCTGGCACTACACCAAATTATTTTTACAGGCAAATTGGTGTCTTATCAAATTTTTCATTGGAAATAACAAGTGCAGAATATCAGGAATAATAAAAATAAGGTAGAACTTTAAAATATGACTATAAGTTTATAAAATTGATAATTACAGAAGCTAAATGATTAGTTCAGGAGGACTCGTTATACTATTCTCTTAATAGCATATACTTGAAACTTTTCTTATTAAAAGCCTATGTGTATGTGTATATATTTATAGATAGATAGATTGATAAATAGATATCTGTAGCGTGTTGTTTTCAAAAATTAAAAATATAATTTCTTTTTAGGAAAGTAGTTTTAGGTAAAAATTTTTCTTTTGTCGTACATCACAGAAGCTAAAATAATTCGGTGTCTTTGTTATATTTTATTAATTCCAAAGATTTTGATTTCTGTACCTTTAATTAGGTTTTCAAATCAAATTATTTGAAAAATAATTACACATTATTTGGTTTATTTTTTGGCCAGGCATATAAAGTTGACTTTTTTGCTAATTGAAAATATCAGTATATAAGCAATATAATACATAAATGATTAAATGTTTCATGCGTCTAGATTTCAAATCTTATTTGAATTAATAGTTCTCATGTGGTGTTTTTAATTGCTTGAAAACCAGTTTGTGACAAAACTTCTAGTTTATCTTTTCTTTTGCTTCTTACAGATAATGGAATTGTGTTGAAAGTAATCACGATTTACAACCAAGAAACAGAATCAATGGAAGAAGTAATTTTAGAAGAACTTCAGATATTCAAGGTATTTTTAGTAAAAAATATAAACATTTATGTATCACAGATAATTGCAAGTGAGTTGTAAATAGGAAAGACATTACATCAGTTTTTTTCCTAATAGATATGAGTTCAGAATGAATCGAAGTTAGGAATGATTAAAATCCTTATGCATCTATTTTATTGTCATAACTATTTAAATGAAGAGGCCAGTGGTTACCTAGCATGAGAAGAATTTCAATATATGAACTGTAACCAAAAAAAAAATCACACTTAAAATACATATGAATTCTAGAATCAATATTGCAAAGTTTCTTGTACAAATGTACTATTAATACAAACAATTGAAAAATAGCAATATGTTTTATAATGGGGACATTGTGGTATGATAAGTATATTGCTTTTTATTATAGGATATCAATTATACAGAGAATTTACTAAAAAAGGAGAAAAAATGCAAAATGATAATGGAAATATCAGATATGACAAAAACAACTATATATATGCACACTCACGCACACAGTCAAGTCTCAATATTTATGGCAGTTATGGTATTTAAAGAGACAATGAACACTGAATTCATAAATATTGACCATTGCTTCTAGAAGAAGTATATGGTTAGGTTCCAGCGAGTCTTTCTCTGGTCACAACATTTTTATCAAGTGATCGATATATAGCTTTGTTTAATGTGTGTTTCTGTTTAAAGACACATTATTTAGTATATATTGTTGATTAATTAACACTGAACTTGCAGCCATTAAAACTATAACTCATGCCTGAACAAAGCTTATTGAATACATGTATTTTCTCCATAAGTCACATCACAGCCTCGGAGCTTAGGAACCCTGGACAGCACATTGGCACTATGCTTACAAGCCATTTTAAACATCAAAATCACCAGCAAAAAGCACAAAAATGTGAAAAAGTGGCAACAAATAGTCCATGAAAAGGACTCTTGTTTACAATATGAGAGCTGAAACAGCTTGATCAAACTCAGCTGGGACCATGCACACTGGGCAACTCAAACTTTTTGCCACTCTGTGCATGCACATATCCCTGAATGATTGACTACAAAACAGCACAAATATTGATATTGGGGTTACAGATAAATTTTAGCAAGTAGACAAATTTGCAAACAGAATTTCTCGATAATGAAGATTGACTGTATATGTATATAATAAATATATATGAAAATGTTTTTATTGATAAAAACCAGTTTATTTCACCATGGCTGTATTGAATAGAGATAAGCCAAACCCACATCTAACCACATTCCTGTCTCAACCAGTTTATTTTGCGTATAGGACCTCTATGTAAAATTTCATTTCACATTAAAGACCACAGCTCTCATATTAAGAGCATCCACCACAGTATCTTGTCAATATGAACCCTTAAGAAACATTGTCACTTGAATGAATAAATGAATACATACATGCATGTATAAAGGGTTCTATAGTTTAAATTATTTTTAAAGATGACACAGAAGTAATTTTTTTTCTTTCAACAAATAATTTTTCTAAGGGTAATTATCCACAAAGTGGATCCCACCAGCCAATTGCTTCTCCACATGCAGAACTGATCTGAGTTTGTGGTATTCCTTAGATACACTCTAGTCTTAATCACCATCCCTAGAATAATGTATAGGCTCAATGTTATACTATAGGTTGCCCTTCATCTGGTGCAATTCTAAGACAATAAGATTATTCATCTTGTTCAAAGCATCCTAGGTTCATGGTAGTTAACAACAATAATTACAACAGAAAAGTTTTTTATTTTGGCTTGGGTTAAATCAATTAAAAATTTTAAAAAACAATTAAAAATCACATGGTTTACTAGCAATACATAACTGTTTTAACGGTTCAACTATTTTAAAAGAAAAACACTCTGACTTTATCATTTTATTTAAAGATACTTGAGTTACCAAAGCATGAATAATATTCAAATGCAAATACAAAAATTATATTCCAGTATAAATGGTAAGCTGCTTAAATTATCCACAAATTATTACTTTTTTCATCCATGTTATCTGTCTCACTCTTTTAGAAAAGGTTTTTAAATAGAAAGCTATATTTTAATAATTGTGTTTACCTATCAATTTACTAAAATGAAAGCTATAGACTGCTTGGCATAGGATCACTTAACGTATATGATTTCAGATGATTTATAACCATATTAAGATATGTTTCTATATTTTTTTTCTTAAAAAGAAAACTTTTCTTGTAAATTTTCAGGATCCAGTTCCTATTATTTCTATGGAGATTTCTTCAAAGAGAGTAAGTTGTGTGTGTGTGTGTGTGTGTGTGTGTGTGTGTGTGCGCGCGCGCGCGCACATGTGCACGCATTCTATGAGTTAAGGTCAAAGGATAAAGAATGTAAGTACATGTACTTATATGTGAACAAGTTACACTTTTATTCTGACAAAAATATATAGTGATTTATATGTAATAGATTTTTATTTTCTATTTTTAGAAAGATGAACAAGAGTAGATTTCTACAATCATAATACTTTATGCCATAATTTTTTTGCTAATATTTTTGCAAAAATAATAGTAACGATGTTAATACAAAAGAGTGTGCAGTGAAACACAAACTTCCCTTCCATTTTGCTGGTACCAGTTTCTGGTGTAAATTTCTCAGAAATAGTCATTGCATATATTCCTCAAATTTATAAATAATATTTTATGTTTAGAAAAATGGGAACATATTGTGCTAATTGTTCTACTACTTGTCCTTTTTACTTAATGACATATCTTACAGTTTATTCTGCATCATTCTATATACATATCTATATCACTCTTCTAAATGTTATATGTCAATGTACACTGTTGGTGGGAATATAAATTGGTGCAGCCACTATGGAAAACAGTATGGAGGTTCCTCGAAAAATTAAAAATAGAACTACCATATGTTCTAGTAATTCCCTTTTGGGTATTTAGCCAAAGAAAATGAAAACACTAATTCAAAAAAATGCCCCCCCCCCGCCCCGTTCATGGCAGTGTTATTTTCAATAGTCAAGACATAAAGCCTAAATACCCATCGATGGATAACTAGATAAAGAAAATGTGATAAAAAGAAGGAAATCCTGCCATTTGTGATAACATGGATGGGACTTGAGGACATTATGCTAAGTGAAATAAGTCAGAGAAAATTACCATATGAACTTCACTTATATGTGAACTTCACATGTTTGTGTGTGTGTGTGTGTGTGTGTGTGTGTACATATAAGCTCTTATATGCACAGATTGGTGGTTGCCAGAGGCATGATATGAGGATGGGCAAAATGAGTGAAAGTGATCAAAAGGTACAAACTTCTAGTTATAAAATGAATAAGTCCTGGGGATGAAATGTACAGCATGGTTATTATAGTTAATAATACTCTATTATAGATGTGAAAGTTGTTAAGCAAGTAGATGTTAAAAGTTTTCATCACAAGAAAAAAATAATTTGTACCTGTGTATGCTGAAGTATGTTAACTAGACTTGTGGTGATCATTTTGCAAAGTATACAAATATCAAATCATTACATTGTACATCTGAAACTAATATGTTACATGTCGATTATAGGCAATTTTAAAAATGTAAAAAAAGACCATTTTCTTATTCAATCTCTTATTGAACATTCCTATAGATCTTATCAGAAGGCCTTTAATGTTAGATGATGAGTCTTTCTTTTTACTGAGACAATGAGCAAAAGAATACTCAACTGCTTAAGAACTTGTCAAGTCACTCTAGCAATTTTGTTGTTTATGTAGCCAAGCCTATAAAAGTATCTATCTTGGAAAAATTAAAGCATCAGTGTTCCATTATCTGAGTAACTTCAGTAACTTCGGTGACTATTCAGTGTATCAATACGCATATAAATGTGAAAATCTAAGTGTACGAGTTCAGTGAGAGTTCTCTCCATTTCTGCGAGTGGCCTCTCTCTCCTTTGCTGTCTATAGCAACAGCTGTATATTGGATCTGCTTCTGCCGTGGCCCAAGTCAGATTCCATCAGTGTGACATGTACGGAAGTGCTTGTGCCGACTGCTGCCTGGCTAGAGACCCTTACTGTGCCTGGGATGGCATTTCCTGTTCCCGGTATTACCCAACAGGCACACATGCAAAAAGGTGAGAAAGAGTCCTTGATGGAATATTTCTCTTGTTTAGGAAAACCCTAACACTTTTTTTTTATCTTTTCCTTTCTACACCCGTTCCATGAAAATAACCATGTTGTTTTTATTTAAATAAATCATAATCTTATTTGATTCTGACTAAAAGCTTTGAAAACTTGAATTTTTCCTGAAAATATCTCCCATCAATTACTGTATAGAGACTGGAGCCGAGAGTATTGCTGGGTGTCTCTTTTTCCACCCTGGTTTGAATCAGTGCTTCGCCCTCCTAAAACATGAAACCAGTTTAGATAAACTTAAAACGTGGAAATGGCAGGCTACCACATATGAGGGATTCAAAGACTTAAAAGGAAAATAAATAAATAAATTCTAAAATACATCCCGTATTTGCCCCATGTCCTCTCAACCAGCTGGTCTTCATTTATTTCATTATGAAAGTGAATATTTTAACTCCTAGGCAAATGCATGACCTGTATAATTAATGAAACGTGCTATTTAATTCAACACAAATGAAAGGCACCTAATGACTTCCAAATTCTAATGTCTACAGTTCAACAAGGTCATTGACACTTGTTACAGGAGGTAAATCTCAGGATTCTTTGAATAGGAGATCTTGAGGTGCAACAAGTATTTTGAAGAATGAGGACATTTCTTTACTCAAGCCATATGAAATTGTGCATTCATTGGGGGAAAAATGGAAGGGAAAATATTTTTATTATTTTACAATAAGAAATTATTTTTCCCTTAATAAATTGGCCAAAGACAATAAAAAGCAAAAACAGAACTATATATAATTTCCTTGTTGAAAGACAATTTTTAACTTCAATTATTCTTACTCTTTCACTTTGTGTTACTTTTCTTTCAATCTTTTTCAAAATTTAATTTAATCCATCTTAATGTAGTTTATTTTTATAGGCTCACATATATAGTAGAATTGCATTTAAAAAGCTTAGTCACTAATTCAAAACATTTGTTAATCTGACCTTAGATAAATTAACATTTCAATAAGTAAGGATATAATAAGCTAATAAGCAGATAGTGAAAAGATGCTGTGAGAGGACATTTATGAATTAAATAAGTTACCAACAGTATTAAGAATCGAGTAAATTAATTGATTTTATACAAATGCTTATTGATATTTGAAAATAATTCTTACAGAATATAGCCATGTTATTTGAATATATTTTTAATGACTTATTCACCCATTAAACCAATTACTATAGTATATGTGAGAGGCATAGAGAAATAATCACAACCCCTTGTCTATGAGAAATAAGAATGTAAAGTAGAGAATGGAGTTCTAAGTAAGTAAATCACTACTGAGACTTACCTGGTATAAGGTACTGGACTAAGCTCAATACACATAATACATTATTTAATTCTCAAAATAATCCACCCTTTGAACTCAGTCTTAAAGATAGAGATACAAGGTGATTCTAGCTAAAGGGAATTAATTGTTTGTACAAAAGCATAGAACATTCAGAGAAAATTTTTTTAGTTCCATAGAAGCAAAGTAGGGGGATCTGAGGGTGGGAAGGTAATTTTACCAAAAATAATGAAGTTAATTATTATACTGTTATTAGCAACAATAAAAATGTTTACAAGCCTTGCATCAAATACTTATGAATAAAATGTTTTTTTTTTTTTTATTAGACATGCAATAGTGATAATAACTTCACTGAGCAGTTTCCATTGCTCAGTTTTTCTTGGTATATGATACATCTCATAAGACTGTACAACCACAAGCTTTGTAATATATTTAAAAGGGGTGGGTGAAAAGAGTTATTTAGAAAAAGTTGAATGGGAAAAATTGTAGACAGGAAGGAGTGAAATGCTGGAGTCAGGAGCTGTGCTTCATAAATGAATTAGTTCAGTTCAGTGACATGTAATAGAGATCTTTCAGTGGTGTCAGATTCTTTTGAACCATCACTCACCCCTGGAGGAGAACTTTTTGGATAAGTTCCAGCACATGAAAGGAAAATAGTTTGCTTTTCTAGCAGATCATTTTGCTTTAGACCTAACTAGCAGCAGAAATTAGAAACTGGCCATTAAAATAAATACTTTTCTGTTCATAGAGTGAAAATGAGTCAACAAGGAAAAATATTAATTCACAATCCAAATCACTTGTTTAAAATAGTCTTCCAAAAGCACTATAATTTATTGAGCTAGGTCTTTTTATTCTCTTTCTTTTGTGTTTTGTCTATTTCCACTGTTCTCTTAAACAGTTTCTAAGAGGCAAAGGATGTAAGAAAAATATGCGATTTTGAGAATAAAATGTAACTTTGCTTAATCTTTCTAAAATTCCTGAGCATTTGCATTTCTTTTTAAATGCTGAAATAAAGGATAGCTATATTATGATTGTACAAAATGAACTGAAACCTTGAAGAATGTGCTATCTTTCTTTTTAAATGCATATTTCCAATTATTTCAAACAAAGTTTTTGCAGTTTTTATTCACACTGCTTATCTAGAATTATCTGATTCTACTTTCCTTCATTCTCACATCGCTTTAGAATAAACATGACACAACATCATTCCTGAAAAGGAAACTATCTCCCATTTTATTGGTTTACTCCTGTTCCATTATTCATTATTGTTCATCACACTTTGGATTCCTAACACCAAAGAAATACTCAGGGAAGTGAGAATTTAACAAAAGCAGTTTAATTCTCATCTAGAGCTGCTACCAGTTATATAATAGCTGTACAAGTTGGTATAAATTAATACAGGAGCATAAAACTTTTACATTTCCTCTTTACTGTCAAATTCTCTTTTCAATTTAACTCAATAGAATGATTCATGTGGCAGTTTTATCTTAACTTGTAAATCCCAAGTCTTTAGGTAAAGTTTTCAAATCAACAATAAAAAAAATCATGGTTTTCCACAAAGGTCATAATCCTAAAAATTGATTGGAAGTGTTCATCTAACTTAGCTTTTAATATAGAAAAGTTCTTAAGCGATTGCTGTTCAAGTATTGAGTTGCTAAGATCTGAACTCATATGTGAGAAAATACTCTAACTCCAGTAATGTTCCATTATTATTTAAAGGCAGTGAAGAAAACCTAGAGTGAAACAAACAAACAAACAAAAAAATAAGACGAATTGCGTTGAGGCATCAGAACAATTTTATTTCACAAAGGAGGACACAAAGAACCAGGAAATTGAAAGATATGTATAAAGTCATACAAAGTGTCAGTGGTGGCACTGGGATTTGAATCTGGCTCCCTTTTCCAAATTTTATTGTTGCATATGTTAAAGCATCTCATTGTCACTTTGGATACCTCAACGTCTCCCTCTAGGGTAAAACTTCTGCTTTGCCGTCTGTCTTTCCCACAATCTTGAAGAAATGCCATGAGGAGCAAGTGGTATTTTCTGCACTTATGTAATACTTCTATTTTTATTTCTAATCTGAATTAATATGCTGAAGATCTTGATTTTAAAATTTCAGTACTAATAATGACAATTTTCATTATCTAATTCCTCAGGAAGTTGCTTATAAATTTAAAATAAGACATTCTGAAAACATTTTCTCTGAAGAGTATTATTTTTCAGTTACATATCTAAACAATCTATAAAATATAAAAATATGCTAGAAGTGATCCTAATTTTAATAGGCAACAGGTCTTGCAAGACATTATGTTAAAAATCTATAATATATCATCATATTAAATAAAAGCATAAATTTCTACACATTATATCTAATAAAAGAGTAAGTTGAATATGTTATTATTTTATCTTTTATTGGCAACTATATATGTATTAATTGGTACTGATAGTAATAAAACAAAATATTTGGATTCAGATACCTTTTCACATGCACCTTATTATTACATATAATATAATACCTCGAATCCCACTGTCTTTGTCTGTACACATCCCTTGCCAACAAAGATACTCATTTCAAATCAGTTTTAATTCTTATTGAACTAAAATTTTAACTAAATGTAAAGAGAACTTTTTTAAATTACCATTTCTCAATCCAGAATTCAAATTCATGTGAATATTTAAAGCATAGTTTTATATAGATCTTATCCATTGAATAACATTCAATGGAGATATGGAAAACTATGAAACTTGTATTTTATCCTTGTTTCACATGACCAATCAATTTTTTCAGTAGCAGAACACCACTTGAATCTTTAATGCAGTTGGCTATATTTTAAAGTCTGTAAAATTGAAATCTAAATGTCTCCTAAATGCATTTACTTTCTTTCAGGCGGTTTCGCAGACAAGACGTTCGGCATGGAAATGCAGCTCAGCAATGTTTTGGACAGCAGTTTGTTGGTAATCCATAGAAAATCAATTGCTATGAGTTACTCAGAGTGTACATTGAAGAGAAACTGCAAACTTCTCTAAAAGGATCCTTGTTTTCTTTGTGATCGATATATACAAGAACAGAGTAACTGAAAGTATTTTCTTCCATTAGTTAAAATTTTGTGAATTTGACATATAATTTTTACCTATTTTTACTTATAAAATTTATAAGTAAATTTTATATACCACTGTCAAACTTTACTATTAAACCTCAAAACAGGGTAATCCTAGAATGGATTGATGCATATTTTAAGTAGCTGATGTCATAGCAATTTGCAGGACTTAACTCTTCATGTCAACACTGGGAATATCTTCACCATGTTATATAATTTATGGTACATTTATCAAGAGTGATCTAACTTGTATCAAGTCACCTACTAAGCTTTGGAATAGAATAAAGTGTAAAACTTTGATTCTTTCATCAGAGTAGAGTAAGCCTAGAGCTTGGGTTGATGGGTACAGACTGGATTTCTGAGGAACTGTGGTAGGTGGTCTGATGGACAAAGGATGAGAGAAAATTTCATCTTTAGGCAGATGTAAGGAAATTGAACAAGACAGAACAATAATGTCATGACTTTTATGCCATGACGTCAGGTGGATGGTGAACAGGCTGTGCTTGATGTCACTGGTTTCACAGGTTTCACAGGAAGTAACAGGGGGAAGGGGCACCATGCCTGAGAGACCAGCGATGCTTCCACACAGATTCAGAGACTGCGGTCCAGTAGTAGTTTGCTAGATCTCAAGGTGACTCGGGATTTGGTGCAGGTCATAAGCCTCTGAGAATATTGGCTAGAGAAAGGCAAGATCTTAATCTTAGGAAATGGGTCAACTTTGAAGGTGAGGAGGACACAGAAATAGGGAAAACCTCCTGGGGCCTAGTTATTGAATTTGATCTTGGTTCAAACAAAAAAATAAATCCTATTGCTTTTATTACCTCCTTTAATTAGACATACTTGCTGTATGCAAATTTGGGTTCAAATCCAGTGAGAGCCTTTCTGGTCTGAGAAGCAAATTATAACCAGGAAGCTTTGGTTCACAAAGTCCTTAGTTCAATTTCATATTCTTTTCTTAGTGCAGGAGCCCAATATCTGGATAAGTGCAATTCCTTGTCAGTATATCACTCATGCTTGGAAAGCATACATTACCTAGATTTCTGCTTTCAGCTTTTGTCATCATGAATTAGGTCCTATGCCTTGAGTGAACATTTGGTTCTCACCTTCTTTTGCCTGCTTTGAAAAGCACTTGCTGTTGATTTCCCATAAATTTAACACTGATGATGATTTTAACACTGATTCACCTTCTTACTGTCTGGATTGTCCCATCCTTTAGAAACAAGCTGCCAGTTACTTCCTCTATTCCATCTGACTGCTGTGCCTTTTTAATGTTAATTTTTTTTTATGCAAGTAACTCTAAATAACTTTGTTAAATGACCTTGCATAGAAATTAGCAACAAGTAATAAAAGTTATTCACTTTGCTGCAGGGATCGTGTGTGTGTGTGTGTGTGTGTGTGTGTGTGTAGTTTTAAAAGATTATTTAAAATATTTTTAAAATAGTGCTTACCAATAAAATCAAAGTCTCAGGCTGATGTTAACATTCATGTTGTAGGGGATGCTTTGGATAAGACTGAAGAGCGACTGGCCTATGGCATAGAGAACAACAGTACTTTGCTGGAATGTACTCCTCGATCTTTGCAAGCAAAAGTTATCTGGTTTGTACAGAAAGGACATGACACAAGAAAAGAGGAGGTAATTCATAGCTGCACATTCACACCATGGTGTCTTGCATATAGTGTGCAATTAGTAAATAGGTGATAATATGTTTATGCTTAAAAGAAAGTCTGTTGTTTACATATGCCATTTTAAAAGTGGGTTTATTTGCTATATGTTATTTACACACACATAAATATTTTTAAATACTTGCATAGATTTTTATATGCATCTATATTTACATATGTAATATAAATACATTATATATCTATATAATTTAGATCCTGAAAACTGGATTATTATTAAGGAGTAATAATTAAAATAGAAAGAAGAAGAGATAGATTTTGGTGGACATTAGAGAAATGGTCCTTGATAAAGAAAAGGTCGCAAGTTGAACAAGGAAAAGAAATTGTAGAGACCTGCCTTAGGACATGAAGGGGAACCAACAGGTGCAGAGCAGATAGTGAGTCAATGAAGTTTCCACCTCATTTTGGCAGTGGAGACCAAACATGTGTCATTGGAAGCCAAGATTACTGAGCCCAAATGTAGAGCACGTTGACTTTTTATGCTTTTTCTCTATCCTATTGTGAAACTAAAATCTAACATGTTTTTCATCTAAAATCATAAAGTACATTCTGGGAGATGATCAGATTTGTAAATCCTAGATTCCTGTGATAGCTGTTAGAGAGGAAGGCGCCTCAACTTAACAAAGATTATTAGAGATAATATAGAAAGGCAATCAGGAAAGGAGAATTTTTCTAAATTTTATGATGTCATAAGGAGAAACACATGTACAAAATGTTATAGCATATCATGCTGAAGTAAATTGCTGATTTAGCACTGAAGTATTTTCCATTCCATAAATCAGACGTGAAACTTTTTAAAATTGCATCATGGGAACATTCTACAGTTCCTTCAGTTGAATAGCTTCCGAAGACAGAAGTAATTCTTTCATCAATAGTTTTATTCATTCAGGTTATTCTCTTTCTAATTTGAAACCCACCATGGTCTGTCTTATTTGGAAATCTTTACCAAAAATCATTCAACATATTGCAGCCATCACTATGCTAACTTTTAAGCTTCTTTCTCACATTGTTGATGTAATCTACTTTTTACCCAAGTTTGAGTCCCTATTTTCAACTATATTCAAATATTCTTGACTGATATAGTTATTGATATTAGAAGTTTTGAATTTACTCTCTGCATTAGCAGTTTTGTCATAATAAGATAATACTTCAGTTCTATCAACATAGCAATATATATTGATTTATTCACAGTCTAAAACAAAACACAACATTGTTGACCACAACAAAAGCTGAATGTTATGCTGTAGATACAAACAGAATAAATTTGCTTATATGTCCTTTTAAAGTATTTTAGAGTCATTTAGAGTCTTATTAAGAGTTTTTAGAGTTCACAGTTTTATTTAAAGACCATTTTTGCATTTATTGTAGTTACTATGAGACATATAAGATAATCATTTTATTATCAAATATTGACCATGGTAAGGGATGTTTAAATTCACCTACTTCAGTTCTTACCTCATATGGAAATGCTTTTTAGACTACTCCTGCTAATGACCATCAAGGCTCATTGCAGACACTATAAACCACAAGAACATTAATTTGCAATCAGACAATAGCCTTTGTAAAAAAAAAAAATTAGTTGTCATATACTCATCTTCCTTTTATTGAACTGAAATCTTCGAGTCTAGGGTGTCTGCCTGCAAATCTAATCTCAGCCCTCTGGAGTTATCCAGAAACCACGTATTCAGGTGGATAAAATTTTTGCTCAAGTGAATCTTAATAAATGCTACATAATTCAGTCATCTAGTTTCTCAATTAGATTACTGCAGTTCTCTCAAATATGTACTTTATAATCTCTTGCTTCTTTATATACCACATGTGAAACAATCTCTATATTTTTTATTTCATAAATGTTTATTGAAAGCCTACTTTATAAGTACTTAATAAAAGAACATTTTCCTTTTGCTTGATGACTTGGTTGATTATAATGTGCATCAGTTATTATGATATCCTAAGGAAAAAGACTTTTAGAAAAGATTTGATGGATGGGGCTATGTTTTAGTGTATCTCTACTGCATGAACCATGGTAGATGCTTTACCTTATTATTCTTAGTTCTCATGACTTCACATTAGATGTAATAATCCTCATCTTACAAATGCAGAAACTAAAAGAAGCATAGCTCATAAACAAAGTCAGTAACAGATCCAAGGTTTAAACCAGTTATTCCTGACTCTGAAGCAGAGCTCTTTTACATTTATATGTTGTCTAAATAACTAGGAATTTTCCATATGCATTTTATATAATATGCCACTTTATTCTAAAAAAATATTTACAGATGAGGTAATTTAGACATAGAACTTTCCTAGTTACTCACAGCTAGTAAGGTGATTCAAATTTAGATCTCTATGTTCTTTCCACTAAGCCACACAACCTTCTGAAATTGGATTAAAAATACAGTTTTAAATGCTTTGGCAAATGGGCAAATAGGAAACTTCACAGCAGAAATTCTGGAATTTGATTTCTGAAAAATATCCTGATGTCAGCTTGAGATATATAGATGTAGATGTAGATATAGACATAGATGTAGATGCAGGTATAGGTATAGGCATAGGCATAGGCATAGGCATAGGCATAGGCATAGGCATAGGCATAGGCATAGGCGTAGGCATAGACATAGGCATAGGCATAGGTATAGGTATAGATACAGATTTTGTTTCTCATCAGAATTTAGTGGAGCATAATGCTGCAACCTTGGTAGCAAAGGCACTGCTCCTTATGTTTAGATGTCTGAGAACCTGCTGATAATTTGAACAGTTCCTACTCTAAGCATTAATACCAGGAATCATTGTTATATGCTATATACCTCAGTGTATTTCCATTCTCAAATTGTCTTTTCAGGCTTTTACTCTATGCCTGTTGGTAAAAGGATTCCATATCAGAATAAGTGTACTCTATCATTTAAGCCTATGTAAATATGAAATTCAAAGCACTCTACCTCATTTTTTATGTTTTTAACTAAAATAATGCTGTAGTCATTCCTTTGAAATTTATAGAGCATCTACCATAGAGAACCTACCATACATTCTGCTTTCATAAAACTTGTATTCTGGAGAATAAAGATATGATGATGATGATGATGATGACAACAATATGACTAAATAATTATTATATATAATCTATCGAAAGATGATAAGGATAAAAATACAGGAGAGATTACTTGCAGAAAGAGGTTGCAATTTTAAAGGGAATTTCATGGAATGTCCCATTAAGATGGTCACGAGCAAAGTAGCATTTGGAAGGAGACTTGAAAGAGGTAATAGGTCATGTGACAGTGTTGGGGAAAAACTTTTGGACAGTGCAAACAGAAGATGCAAAAGCCCTGAGGTAGGAGCACTCCTGATATACTCAAAGAGCATGAAGAGCAGTGTGGCTGGAGGTGAATGAGCACTGAGGAGACACACTATGAGTCGAAGGGTGAGGTAAAGAGGAACTCAAGCAGGGATTTGTAAGCCCTTCTAAAGTGTCTTTAGTGTTTGCTCTGAATTAAATAGAAATCCATTGAGTAGTTTTTAGCAGAGCTGAGATATGATCAAAATTTGGTTTTAAAAAGGTCATTTTGGTTATTGTTTTAAAAATATAGTATAGCAATGGGGATAAAGGTAGAAGCAGATAATCATTGAGATGAGAGGGACATAAATTTTATGTTCAATGACACAATATTAACTTGTATATGCTTTTTACCTTCAGGGTCAAATAATGTGCTAGTGGTTACTTCATACACATAATAGCAATGTACATATGCTCTCAGATATTATTGAGACTTGTGAAGGCTGTTTAAAATCTCAAATGGAATACTTTTTCAACCTTTTACTCTCCTCTGTGTTTAAGTGTCTGCAATTAATGTTTTGGACTCAATAATATCCACTTGGAGCCTACTTTAATACGTAATGAATAAATTATAGCCTTAGCTCTTTTGAAGCCTATAGTCTTAGAGTGAATACAAGAATGTAAACAGATAATAATAAAAAATGTTTTTACATTTATATTAAAATTATAGAAAAGAAAATGGTCTCAACCAACAGGTCAAGTATGGAGGTTGCAGATGTAAATGACTCAAGGTAGAAGTGACAATTGAGTCATATCTTACTGAATGAATAAAAGTTAATTAATATAAGCACATGTGATGGAAATGAGAAATAATATGGTAAGTGTAGATCTATGACTAAGAATAAGGAAGCAAAAATAATAAGTAGATCAGGGAACCATTTCATTTTATTTGTAAGCCATTGAGAACACCTTAGAAAAACTATTTAGACACATTACTCTAGAAACTAGTATACAGTCTTAGAGAATAAGCAAAATGTCAAGAAGAATATTTAAGAATATATTTCAATAGTCAACTGAAAGATTTTTGACCAAAACTAAACTGTGGTAGCAGGAATGGAAAAGGCATTTTTAATTTTTATGAGATAATATTGAATGTATTTGATATTTGAAATAAAAGAGACGCAATCAAAATGATTCACATGTTCCTTGTTTGAGTGTTTATGTGGCTAATGATATGGTAAAATGATTCAAAGAATATAAAAAGAAGGTTTAGGAAAAAGATGTTGAGCTCGTTTTTGACCATGTTGGGGACTCATGTAAAGCATTCATGCAGTTGGAGTTGGCCTTCTGGTATCTGCATATTCAGGAATATAATGCCCAGAGGAAAGATTTAATATGACAAGAGATGTGTGAGAGAGATCAGCAAGAAGTAGTAGTTAAATTCAATGAAATAACAAAAGTAAGAATAATATACCAACCATCAATACTTAAATATCACTTAACTGTGTGCCAGGCACTGTTCTAAGCATTTTAAATATAGTAATACTTTTGATCCTTGCAACAGTCTTATGAAATAGGTACTATTATTATTCCCACTTTATAAAGAAACTGAAGCACAGAAAGATTGAATTACTTGCATAACTTCACATAGCCTGTGAAATCAGTCTGAATTTGAGCCCAAAAAAATCTGTTTCTAATTCTAGGCCCTTAGTCACCATACACTGGTACCTCCAACTACCGTCACTCACCTTGGAGAATGAATAAATAAGAAGCAATGTAAACTAATGCTAGAATCAAGGAGAAAACCCACATCTAAGGAAAAATTAGAAGACAAATGCTAAAAGACTAAATGAAGATGAAAAAAACAAATAATTATTGTTAGCTTTCATTTAGTGCTTACTATGCACCCCATGCTATTCTAAATACTTAATGTGTAGTAGCCTATTTAACATTTACAAAATTTCTCTGAGGTAGTTAGTATTATATGGATTATAGAAATAAGATTAAGTAATTGCCAAAAAGTGCACATGTAGTAAAAATCTCTCGAGTAGTATATATAGCTTAAGTACACTAAAGTAGTATGGATAGCTTAAGTGGCATCAAGATAGTGTGGTATAATACTCATCAAAAATAAATTAGATAAGGGCAAAGTAATAAACATCACCCCTGGAAATTTTCAGAAAATAAGTATACAGTCTCTAGTGAGAATGTAGCCAGCAGAATGATTATCAGGCTGGAAGCTATCTAGCAATAGGATAAGTGGTTCAATAGGGCTGTGTTGTATTAGAAACAGCTAGTATAGTGTACTCTACCTAAAGGTTTGGAGGAGAAAGAATGGTTGACAAAGAGAGACAAGAGTTGAAAAAAGGTTTTTTATTTTATTTTTTTACTTAAAAAAAGGTGATTTGGTAATATTTTCAGGTTGAAGGGAAATAGGCTTAAAGAAGAAAATGTGCAGCTAATGAGTGAAGCATGATAAAAACCATGTGGGAGAGAAAATAATTACAGACAAAAGTTGAGAGGTGGGTTCTAAGAAAGAAGAGAAGATCATCTCATTCTCTGAATTGGGAGTAAAGAAAACATTTTATATATATTCATAAGATAATTTCATTCATAAAATCCAAGTTTAGTTGTTCCTAAGGCCTTCTATAATTATTTAAATTCAATGGCCATATATATTTCTACCTACAGTTTTAATTTAGAATACTAGCTAAAGTCTTTCTTATATGAAGAATGCATAAATTATATTTTTGTGATTGCAGGGGACAAAACTGTTATAAACACAACTAAATCACCCTAAAGCAATGCACCCTAGTTTATGAACTCTCAATTTCTGCAATTCCATATACTCGAATTTATAAGCCTCAAAAATAACTTTAAAAATTTAATCCTGAGTAAAATCCCAAAGGAAAAAAATTCATCCTTGTTAAGGTATTTCGTTGGACAATTGAAGTCCAAATTCTCTATGCATTTCTCTTTGTCTACAATGCATAAGTCCTATATTTTAAAACTAAGTAAATGAGGTAAATTTTTAATAGGTATTTATTGGCTTAGATTTAAATGTTTATTAGTTCACTGTGTACAATTTTTAGTTATTATGATAAAGAAAACTTTAGTTTCTTCAAAATAGTCACAAGATTAGTAAATAGCTTCACTTCGATGTGATACTCACTTTGAATGTTTTGCACTTGAAGCATATTATTTTTAACCTGAAAATAGAATAGTTCTCTGAACCTGACGATGATTTAAACTAGAAGTTGATAACCTACAGCCTAGAGGCCAAATCTGGCCCTCCAACTCTTTTGTAAATAAAATTTTATGTGAAAACTGCCACTCCCATTTGTTTAGCTAGTGACTATTGCTGCTTTCCTGCTATAACTGCAAAGTTGAGCAATTTATAACAGAGACCATATGACCTCAAAGCCCAAAATCTTTACTATGTCATTCTTCACAGGAAGTTTATTGACCTCTGATTTAAGGGATCAAATGAAAACACTCAAGTGAAACTTTATTAAATAAGTATTATTGTGAAGAATGTCTCTGTATTTTGGACAAAAATATCTTCTCTTGAATAGCTAAGCCTTCACTTTGTGCTAAGCACTATAATTTCATAGGAATGAGTTTTTAATAAAACTAAGCAATATCAATAGTTTCTTGGAATGCATTCTTTTGGACTTTAGTCTTTAGTCTTTAACTGACAAAACCAAAAACACTGTAAACAAGGTTATATTCTAAGAAGAAGTTGAATAAACTTGCATAAATCCCCAGGGTGCAAATTTGGATATTTAGTCCCAAGACACATAATTTTTCATGCCTACACCAAGGTGGTATGAAAGAGGCAAGTAAGCCTCTGGTCCCTAAGACTAGCATTATAATTTATCCTTTGATAAGCATAGAAGATTTATTTAGCCTTAATCCTTGTTGATCTTTCCATTGTGGATTTTCTATTTAAGGGAAAATATTTGTGTGTATGTGTGTCTCTTAAAAATAAAGTCTCATTTTAAAGTCTCATTTTAAAATGTATGTATTGTATAGACTCCTTAAATAGTTCAGGTTTTATTATAGAAATCCAAAAGAGTATGTAAGTCAACATCAAAACTCCAAAACTTTATTTCACATCACTCTCAATTCTTTTTCTTACTCTATGCCAGAAGTTTCACTTTTCAACTCTGCCTTCAGACCACTTACTATCAATCAGAAATTCCTTCCAGATAATTTAGAGTTCATCGTATCCAGGCTAAATTTGTATAGTTTCAATTAAAATGTAATTTTATTGATGATTCAATGCATTATGGAGACAGTTTCACAAAATAGAGACAATGGAGCACACAAATTACATCTTTTAATGTTGTAGTTGTATTATGTCATCTCATCCTTCTACCATCTTGTTTGCTAGATGATTCATATTTTCTTCTTTTTTTTTAAGCCTATTTATTTTATGTCATTTCATTTCATTTCATTTCATTTCATTTCATTTCATTTTTTTAACACCTACAATACCTGCTATTCCTAGGTGGTCTCTCATCCAAGTACTAACCAGGCCCAACCCTGCTTAGCTTCCGAGATCAGACGAGATCGGGCACATTCAGGGTGGCATGGCTGTAGGATTCATATTTTCTTGACCTTCACCAATGCTAACCCTTGGCAGGAAGTCTGAGAAATTAATGACAGCCATAAGTTTACATTTTTGTCTTTATACATATGTACTGAAAACATCAGATTTGTTCCACATTATTGTATTTATTTTTGTTTTTCTTGTTGTCATAACATAAAGTGCATGAACTCTTTGCTTTATTTGAAACATCTGTTTAGCAGTTTTGATGTTTTTATTTCAGTCTATTAAAATATTCTCATCTTTTCTAAACTTTACAGATAAATACTCAGAATTTATGTGTTTCAGCTTTGACGAGCATATTTTTACAATATCAAATGCCCTATATTTTAGTTCTGGAGTAATTAGCAGTATAGCACATTAATTTACTTTTTCTTCACAACAGCAAAGACATAGTTCCTATTACATGAATGAAAAAATATAAAGCGATTTTGTGGTCATAAGAACAGAGATAGATCTAAAGTTTTATGTGGAATTTTCTTCTGTTAATTTTCTAAGACAACACTGAATATCTTTGAAAATTAACTATATCTTTCTAGATCTATGGAACCAGAGGTGGATCTGTGCTTTGTTCCACTGATACCACTCTGACTCTGGGCATCAAATTGAATAAAGTAATATGGTAATGCAGTAAACCCATTGTCGGGCACACAGAAGATACTCAAAAATACTAATTCCTTTCACTTTCCAATTTCTCTTGTTCTAATGTAAATTATAGTCCATATACTCTTCTAGAGAATAGAAAATGTACATCTGACAAAGATATACCAGCTTAGAATTATATATGTGTACCACATTTTTTAGTCCTATTGAATAGCTTAGATTGAACTGTACTTGAGCATCTTTTCCTCACCTGGTACTGAGACATTACCTTAAGAAAATATGTTTATTATATTGCTATTGTTTTGATGCCTGCCTCTCATTTTATGAAAACACAGAGGAGTTTTTTTTCAGGCCTTGGTTCCAGGAAAAGATTTACTTGTCATAAAGAATAATTTTAAAAATATGTCTGAGACCTTTGGATCTTAGAATTTATCATATTTTTCTTTCATCACTAAAAAATTTCTTATAGAACTTGTACTCCTGTTATAATAGTCATTCAGTGTCATATGGTGTGCATTTTTGTGTTCAAATATTATCTTTATTTTTATCCTTTGTCCTCTTATTTTTCCTCATCCTGATCATCTTGGTATTCTTATCTGTGAAAATTATAACAAAACATTACCCTTAAGCTTCTGCTGATTGTTTATTCGGGAGCAGTATTTATTAAAGCATATGACTGTAGTATACTAGAGTAGGAACTGATCTTACAAAGAAACTTAGTTTATTGGTTACTAAACCAGGATAATCATCACCGACAACTGGAGACTTTTTTTATATGTTCTGGTTTATGTTTTTGACTTCAGATGCATAATTTAGTTAAACATACTAGTTATAATTTGTTTATGGCACATTGTCATGATTGGGCCACACAAATCTCTCTTGTTTGACTTTATTTTTCCTGCACCACCTTTCTCTGCTTTCATCCTTATTTTCCTAGATGCATCCATTACAACAATTGGAATATGTCCAATACTACATTTGTATATTGAATGAGTATATGACATTTTGAGTATGCATGAGCCATAAAAATAAACACATTGTAGATCTTATTCTGCTTCTTACTTTTTAAAACTCAGCACTGTGTTTTTATGGTTTATCTATTCTGTGTGTATCTATTTCATTGTTTCTGTCTGCTGCTTGACATGCCATACCATGCATTTAATTGATCCATTCTCCTAAGAGTAGACCAAGAATGTCATTCTCACCATCATGTCTTTAATGATCATTTCTGAAAATAATCCCATCTATATCTGAATGAAAATTTCTGCACCATCTATATCTGAATGAAAATTTCTGCATTATTTCATTTCTATAATTATTGCTGGTTTACTTTCCATAATTTCTTCCCTATCTTCCCTCTCAAAGCAGTTCATGTGAGTTCCCGTTTTGTCACGTCCTCACCAATATTTAGTATTTTCTAATTTTTATCTTTCTCCTGTGTATAAGGTTTTATCTTTTTTAAATTTGCATTTCTAAAATTACTATAACTAGTTGACCATTAACCTACATGCTTATTAAACAATTCAGTTTCTCTTTCTCTAAATTGCCTATGCATATACAGTTTTCATTTTTCTCTTTTATGTTGACTTTCCAGAGTTCTTTGCATCTTCTGTATATTAATCTATTCTTGAATATAAATGTTTCAGAATTTCTTCTTTGATATACTTGTTGTTTTTTAATATGCCATTTTTTTCACAGTGTAGTTTTTAGTTCTTACTTATGATAACTTTCTTCTCATTATCATCTCATTTTAGAAATGTTTTCCACAATTGGATCTTTAACTGATCTGAAGTATCGATATAACTTTGTTTCTTATTTAGTGAAATAGGTTTTCCAAATGAGCTATTAAGTAATTCACCCTGTCTCTTTTTGATATTCATCTCTATCATATAGCAGGTTAACATTAGAAAATGTCTTTACTAAAAGAAGATTTTTATTTTTATTCTGTCATATTTAATATTTTTTTCTGTAAGTCAATCAATTTTTTTTTATTTTATTGAAGACAGGCCAGATAAACAAACAAACAAATATATAAATTGTTGGTCTTTATTTCTTGACTAAAACCAATTTCATTGTTAAATATATTCTGAACTAAACCAATTCAAGGCTTATGTCTGCCCTTTCCTATGAAAACTATGGAACCATATGGTTGATACACATGGAAATCACTGTTTCTTCCTGACCAGCTACCAGATGTGCAAGGTTCTTTGCTCAATTACTTTTTTTATGAAACATATTGAATCAATTTTTATAGCTAAGAATATTAAAACCATTTTCAGTAAGAAATTCTGTATTTTTTTAGATTGCCTATAAGAATACTTGATAAAGTGATGTATTACATACCATCTTCTTGACCAAGGAATATTGTCTGCAGACATAGAAAAAGAACAGCTGGATGAAAACAATTCTATAATCAAGATTTGATATTAAAGGTACCCATGTTAACTAAACTGGAAAGATTAAATTGTGGAAGGACTTCAAATACAAATTTCTAAGTCATTTATTATTTTTAGGTATTCATAGGCCATGGAAGATACATTTAACTTTCAAGGTTATTTAACTTACATAGTGTACATCTATCCAGATTTGATAATTAAAACATCTTTTATGCTTGAATTTATGATTCACTGTAACAAGGAGGGAGAAACTAAATTCTAAGACAGGCCCTATCTCTTACATTCAAATAAAAGATATAGGACAGTTCTCATTGTAATCATCATGCTTCCACATCTTTGAACCAGTCTGAACTTTATATATGCATAATGCAATGTTGATCAAACTTGGGTTTCTGATTATGAAAGAATGCCTGCCTTTTATACCAGATTTGAAAGGAAAAAAAAAAAAAGATTCCTAAACCAGTGATCAAGGATTTGTATTTATTTCAATTTTTGCTTTTTTTTTATTTTAAAACACTTTCATAAACTGCTTGCTATATGCCAGAAACTAGGCTAGATGACTTTTATATTTCCTCATGTGTTATTCACTCTTACAGGAGATATATTAGAGAGAGAACAAAGGATCATATTCAGTGAGGATGTTTGTGTGCAGATTCTTTTCAGGTGAAGGCAGTGTCCCAGAACTACTTGCCCTATATATTTGTGAAGCATAGCCCTCTTATATTAGTAACTAACTGCTGCTAAAATTATGCTTGCTTTCTCTCTATCTAGGCCATTATTGAATTTATGTAGACGTGAATAACTTGAATGCATTCTTATTGGTATACCCTGTTGCCTTATATGCTTCTATACTCTGAAAAAATTGGTATGTTCTCATTTTTCACTGTGTTCTAAGCACTTTATTCATTATGAAATATCCACAATAATTAGGAGATATATTTTTGCCCTTATAAAATTTATGTTAAAGAGATAAAATTATTGGAAAAGGATTATAAATACCATCTTGCATGCTACAAACCTGGATGTTATTGAATTACAGAAAGAAACAATAGATCTTTATGTGCTATTTTAAAGAACATATTCACTTAAGAAGTGAAAGTTTAAGCCTGGAAAGAAATTTTAAAAATTGGATAGGTGAACATCAGAAAAGAGTTTACTAAGGAAAAGAAAGAATAAGACCAAAATAAGACATAGAAGTGGGAAATAAGGTTGCAAAACAGGGAACTGAGAGCAGAAGAAGTTATGAAGAGGAAGATTTGACTCTAGTATTGTATAACTTGCCCCCCACCACTGCCCTTAAAAGTAAAATATTATCCTTGGGCAACTAGTATGACTTCTATTAAAATGTTTATCAAATATTCACAAGAATCAAACCAGATATGCATTCTTTATGCTTGTAACCCTTATTTTAATATAAAACCAAAATAAATTTGCAAATAAAATATAAACAAATTACACATCACTTAAATGTTTATTTAATGTGATGATGTTTTTCACTTAAATAAGGTGTCTCTATAAACATGATATGAGACATAGAGTAACACATATGTGTTGTATGTGTGTGTATAAAACATCTGCCTATAGCCATGTGATGACTCAATCCTCTTAACAGTTTATTCAGGTCACTTCAAAACTTTTTATGTATATTACTACATAAGGATGTTGTTTGGTTCTTATTTGGCTGGAATGTAACATTAACATATGAAATCCATTTTGTTCTTCTTAGCAGCTGGAAACTATCAAACATTGAAAATGGTTCAGAATGTATGATAAACACAAAAATATGAGGTTGATCTTCCACATGATCCCCAATATAGTTTTTTAAAATTTATATTGATTACCATTGAAATAAACACACTAATCTAAGAAATCCTTCTAGAAAACTCAATGATCTCCAGAAATACACCTATTCCACCAACCGCAGTCTGAGAAGCACTACGTTAAGCTGTTGGGAATATCGATTTAGAAAGGCAAGATCTGGTTAATTGAATAATTCTCACCTGCTCAGGCAAGCAACAGAGAGTCTGAATAGTCAGTCAGGAACATGACAAAAAGAAATGAAATTTAAAGAAGTAGTACTCACATTTGTCAAAATAAAGGAGAAAGATATTAGTAACAACACAATTAATTAAAGGATTGTTATATATTTGCAAATAATGTTGCATACTCGGTGTATAAAGTTTAACAGGTGAAATGGTGGTAGTAAGGGAAGGAGGACACTTACAGGGATGTGAGAAAGGCCTATTGAAGAAACAACATTTAGGTCAGCCTTTCTGGATGAGGAGGAACCAACTGCAGGGAAATTTCTTTAGGCAGAGACAAGAGCATGGACTGTGAAACAGAATCCAGCTGGACATGAAAGCAGGAACAGAAAGAAGGAAGATTTGGGGGAGTCTACCAAGAGATAAGATCAAGGAATCAGTCATGAAGTATGAGAATCTAACATGGCAAAAACAGTGAAAAAGAATGGCTGTTTCTGATGGTCATCCCTGAAGAAACTTTGATGGGAATTTGGAGTGTTTTGGATCGGAAAACATAATGAGAGGGAAGTATGTATGAACAATGGTTGGGAATAGGGAGGCTAAAAGAATAATGATATAATTTTCATAAGTAGGAAAGTTAGTAAATGAAAGGGAAGTTTGAGTGAAAAGACATTGAATTGTAGATAATGAAGGATCATATAAGTCCCAGTGTTTTGTAATTCACAGGAAACAAAACAGTGGATTATCTATATGTAAGATGTACCATCTTAGCAAAGCTTATTAAAATGAGGGAATAGGTGAGTTATCAAATAGATGGAAATAAAACATGAGGACAGAGGATTATGCATCAGAGGGAATAGAAATCTACAGAAGACACCAAGAAGGAACCAGGAAGAGAACCAGGACAGTATAATGGCATGTACTACACAGAAAAAAAAAATGATGTTTAAAGTGGCAGGTCCAACTATGTCAAATGTAGACACAAGTTTAAAAACAATGCAGGCTGTCCTTCAGAGTCAGTATCATGGGAGGCATGGTGTGGTGATAGTCAGGTTGTAATAGATGATGAGTTTATGGAGAAACCTAGTGGTGAGGAGAGGACTGCCAAGGAGCCTGATGAAAATGAGCAAAGCAACACAAAGTCCTCTAAGAGTTATTGGCTATTGCAGGTGCCAAGGATACATTGTTAGCAAAACTATTAATAGATAATAGATTGCTTTTAAATAGTAAATATGTTTTAGGGTTGAGGGCTCTTCCTGATTCCTCACTGGAGAACTTAAGTTAATGGCAATAGCATTCTGTCTACCAAGGTGTGTTCCTGCCAAGTCAAGGGGAGCTCCTATGACGGACATATGGAGCCCTTTTTGTCATACAACTATGTCACTCTGAAGCTGAAGAGTAATTAATTTACCTTACATAGCTGAAAAAAAAAATACCTCAGAGAGCCTCATAGTGTATCACTTACATTTTTATTTGAGATACAATCTCCTTCTATACCACTAATGTCATTATGCCACATTATCTCAAATTATAGAAATAACCACACATAAGTGATTACACATGAGTAATCACATTGCAACTTTGAACATGCTCAAACTGACCAAGGTTTGAGATTGCTGAGCCTGGCAGGACTTGCTAGGACCTACCATGGGACAAAAACATGCTTGCTGGAATGGCCTTTACTGCTAACGTGGCTGTGGTTGTTGCTGCCACGCCCCTCTTGTTTTGGCAAAGGTGAATATTGCTTTTGTTTTGTAATCTCAAAGGGGAGGTCAGCCAGTACAGTGTGAATCACCTTTATATTTTCATGATCCTGGGCCACATGAAAACACATATCAGTTTGTTTTTAGCTAGAGGATTATATATAAGAAAAGGTAGAGGTAAGTATTGATACATTGTGGAAAATATTCTCACCTGTGTTACTTTAAATTTCACGGCAATTCTCCGAGTAACATTAGGATTATTATCTCCATTTTTATAGAGAAAACTAAGGCATAAAATATACATAAAAGCCTTAGATCACACAATTAGTAGAGTGTGGTTCCAGTATTTGAATATAGTTTTATATGATTTTATATATGTCAAATCATATACTCACTAGTACAACAATTGGTGATAAAATGTGAGGTATTTATTGAAAGCCATATTGTGGTCTTCTTACCCTGAATCATAATTATTTATAGAAATAGTGTGCATAATTTATTATGTCACAAACAGAAAAAGAAAATATTTGAGCATTGAAGACATACCCAAACTTAATATTTACTAGACTGTGAGAACCTTCAGGGCAAAATCTGGATTTTACTTGTTAATTTTTTAATCTCTATTAAATGGACAGAATTGTGGAAATGTAAGGAATGTTCACTTAATTAGGAAATTGTGTGTGTGTGTGTGTGTGTGTGTGTGTGTGTAAATAGAGTGAAAGTAGCCCAGTCATTTAAACAGAGATGTTTATAGAAGTGTCGGTCATTAATACCTGGAAGGCATAATGTGAGAACCCCTGAACTAATAATGTGAGAAATGGAATTTGTTATGTCCATTAAAAAAGAAATTAAATAAATTTGACCAATTTTTATTTTACTGTAACAGAGTGCTATATTGAACTGGATGTTTTTCTTTTTCTAATAATTAATTAAAATCACTAGAGAAAGCTCTCTCACTTTGCTCTTAAAAATACTAATATGAAATGACCTGTGAGTGATTGATATGAAGGTGACCTCAAATGTAATTAAGTTCAGAGCACACATACATGTACACACACACACACCCCACAGAGTTGATTTCATTACTTAGCCCCACCCCTTCTTTCTCTGTTATATAGGTAAGACTTTCATGATTTCATTACGTGATAATTAAAATGGAAAACTCAAGATGATAATGGAAAGCGTTATAGGCTGGTGTTTTTCTCTTCTGGATAGCATTCCAGTGCCATTAAATTTTTTTGTTCTTTCAGGTGAAGACAGATGACAGAGTGGTTAAGATGGACCTTGGTTTACTCTTTCTAAGAGTACGCAAAACAGATGCTGGTACCTACTTTTGCCAGACAGTAGAGCATAGTTTTGTCCATACTGTCCGTAAAATCACCCTGGAAGTAGTGGAAGAGGAGAGAGTAGAGGAAATGTTTAACAAAGACTATGAAGAAGACGGGGCTCACAAGATGCCTTGTCCTGCCCACAGCAGCATCTCACAGGGAACAAAACCGTGGTACAAGGAATTCTTGCAGCTGATTGGCTACAGCAACTTCCAGAGAGTGGAAGAATACTGTGAAAAGGTATGGTGCACAGATAAGAAGAGGAAAAAGCATAAAATGTCACCTTCCAAGTGGAAGTATGCAAACTCACAGGAAAAGAAGCTCCGTCCCAAATCTGAGCACTATCGCCTGCCCAGGCATACACTGGATTCCTGATAGGGTGAAACTATTGACTGACTTCTGAAGGATTTATGTTTGGAACCTAAAGAAACAAAAGGAGAAGGAAAAAAATGAGAAACTATCCAACTTCTTTGTATTACCTAAAAGAGATTTCTGTAATACAGAAAAGACTATAGAGATGTTACAATAAATTATTCCACATACTCACTTGGTTGGTTAAATATGACATAAAATTAACTAATTTTTAAAGTGTATTGCTCAATGGTTCACATTATATTTATCAAAAATTGACCATAGCTGTAGTCTTGAGTACTTGCCTGTATTTCCATGGCAAATATTATTTTACCCTTAGAAGACTTGAGATTATTGGAATGTTGATGAAAAAGTTAAATATTTTAATAATTGCAGAAAAATAAAAATAAATGTTTTAATCTTTCCGAATTTTTCCTTTTCACCACAATGTAAAATATACATAATATCAGACACGTTAGCATTCTCATTTGAACTATCTGTACTTTTTAAATAATTATTTTATTAGTGTTGTCAAAGCCATGAGTTTTATGAAGCAGTGTGTTGTAATTATTGTAAACCATGAAAGAACAATTGTGGTCATCTTGAGACTTGAGACCTTCATAAAACATTTATTAAACCACATTCATGATGGTTATGTTTCATGATGAAAACACGTTTTTTCAAATTCACTCCAGCGTGAAAGAATGAAGTGAAGGTAACTTTTCAGAAGGATATCACAGAATGTCAAAACAGATGGAGTTACAGTTAGAACTCTAACTGATAAATTTTTTGCTGCCCTCTTCTGGGAGAAAAAGTATATTCTCTCTTTTTTTAAAATGCAGTTTGTCTAGTAAAAAATTGAAAGCAGTTTCTTTAAGTACATCTAATCCATTTTCAGAAGAAAACTAAGTGAAATAAAAATGTTTATGTTTATGTCATGCTTTAAGATGGAAATAACATGTTATGATTAACTTATTACCTCACAATCCAAAAATGACTATATAATAGCACTGAAGCTCTATAAGAATTAAATTTCATGCCTTCTAAATAATCTTCCCTGAACTCTAAAATATATTTGAGAAACATAATTTATTTATGAAAAAATATTAAAGCATTTTGCTCTGTTATCAAATTTCCTTGTTTGATATTAACAAATGGAAAAAATGTTTCATTAGTTCACTTAACTACCAAGATGTTCAGAGTGCTTTTACTTTTCTCTTATAAATATTATCAAGAGCTTTTATCTTTGAAAATGTTTATTCCCTGAAGTTTTCCTTCTATTTTATTTGGCAATTACCTTTTTTAAATATAAAATTTTTGAGATTTTCATTTAAAAATTTTTAAAAATTAATTGCACATAAAAACAAATATTTTGATTTTAATTTTAAATAATATCCATTTTAGTTTTAAAATTAGCTTATAGACTATATAGTTAAGAAAATTAAAGTATTGAAGACTTATAATGGCTTTCAATTTTATTCTAAATTTAGAAAATATATAAATGTTTTAAGAAAGTTTAAAAAGTTAATTCAGTAAGTCACCAAGCTCCAAAAGGTTTAAAGAAAACAAATATATTGAAAAATTAACATTTTCTGAAAAACCCAGTTGCTATTTACATAAGAATCCACTGGAGGTCATTGCTGCCCACTAAAATTAACTGAAAACAGAATGTATTGAAAGTCATATTAATAAAAACTATTTCAGTAAAAGCTGCCTAACATAGAGAAAGATAATCATAACCACAGATAACAGGATCCTTAGCAAAGTTTATATCTGAAATACTCAAAGTGACCAGATAAGTCAATAAACAATTTAGTGAAAATATGCTTCCACTAACACAGGAGAAGGGAAAGCAGGATTTTCTCTCGTATTCGAATTTTTTAAAAAATAAGGCAGATATAGCAGAAATACTTATTTTAATCTTAATAACCCAGTTAATGACAACAAATGATGTCACTGGTGAGCTAAAAAGTTTGGTAAGTGAAGAAATAAATCTGAAGAAAATAATTTTTCTACGACATGTCTTAAGGATTGAATGAAACTACACACTGTTCAATTAAAATGAGATGACTTAATAGAAAAAAATATTTTACATAAAATGCTAAACTGGAAAAATAAGTACAACCCAAAACTTTTTAAATTGCTTATTTGAAAGAGACCTAACAAGAAAATTTTGAGGGTTCAAGTCCACAATTTATGTGTACATGTATGTATATATACAATTGTATATATATATGTATATATATCCTTTTTCTTTTTTATTTTTAGTTCTCTTTTTTCCTGCCCCTTTATCTCCCCCATATATGCAGGTGTATGTGTGTATGTGTGGTGTGTGTGAATGCACACATACTATACACACACATCATGACATACTTTAAGATAAATCTATTGCCCTCTCAGAGCCTATGCTGCTCAGTCCTTCTTGAGAATCTGAAACATACCACAAAAACATATTCCTAGTTTTTCATTCTTTCTGGCTAATTTGAATTAGCATTCAAATTCAGAATCTCATTTGGGAAATGGCCCAATCACAAATGAATTGATAAGATTTCTTTCCTCTTTCCTGAATTTGAGAAGGGCACATGCTTAGTTAGCCATCTGCAACACTTGGAAGAATTAAGATTTTGCCCCAACCCTACCACAAATTCCCTAGACATAAACTCAGTAAAGGAGAGAAGTGCCCTTTAAGAAGATACAGCTCAGAAAGAGTCATAACCATCCATCCTAGTTTCAAAGGGGACGCTTCCATGTAGGGTCAGTCTTCTGCTTCTTAAGACCTTAGTAAATTGTTCTCTGTTGAGGGAGAGGACCTGTAAATGGAATGGGTGTGCACTTCTGCTTTCAGTACTAGGTCACCCATTGAGCTAGAGATGCAGATTTGTTAGCAAGGAGAATTACAATCTGAAGGGATTTTACGTCATGATTTGTGATGTCTCTTATTTCTAACATCCTCCATTGCCAATTTTTCTTTTGTGTTTATTACTGAATACTTCAGTACAAAGCTATCAACTTGGAAAAACAGGGATTAAAAATAGAAATAAACACTAATAAGAGCTCTAGGAAAAAAGGGAACAGAAAGTCTTTGCCTATTTAGTAAGTGGCAATTCCATATACATTTTAGAGATTTTTCCTTCCCAAAATTAGTTAAGTACTTATGATGTTTTTATTGTGTTTAATATTTGCTATAGGGTTGTAAGTCTTCACGGTGATTATGAACATTTGTAAAATTTGTAAAATACAATAAATCGTTTTGAGCAGTGGTGTGAAGCACGAAAAAAATACACAACAGTTGTTGTCCTTAAAAATGAATTATCTTTAGCCTGACAGATATATTAAGAAAATCACCTAGCATTGTATAGACATTTAAGATCTCAGGAGAAAGTGCTGCAGTTATGATGACAGTAAGAAGTCAGTGTTCTTTTTCTTACAGTGAAGTATCACCTCGAGTTACTTTTCCAAAAGCAGTAATCATTTTTAAGGATAACAACTGTTGAATTTAAATCAGATATAAATAATAGATTTCCATGAACACTCTTTTGATTGTAGTGTGTTATTTAAACTGGCATGTTTATTTTATTTTGGGGGGAAGATAACATTATATTTTGGCTTTCACTATAAATTAAATGTGTCCTGTTTGTTTAAATAGCTTAGTTATAAGCTAGAGTACTATATTGGGGTATTCTTGTCTGTATGGCTTCATTTTATGTGCTTGCCTGGGTCCATAACAGCATGTGGCATATTATTTCTTTACACTGATTATAAGTCATGAGAATTATTATCATCTGGTGGCAAGCTTTAAAGACCATTGACAATATGTCTCATTGACTATCACACGTTCTACCCCATGCACTGCATAATTTGTACCATTATGTACAATTTCTATTTAGTTCAACTTAGATGATAAAGAAATAAATATTTGCTAAACCCTTGTGTGCTGTCCGAGTATATTTTCTAAGTCTTTGTGAGTTGAATAATGTTTCATATTATTATAATTTCATAATATATCAAGCCTAAATATAAACATGAAATGCTAGACTAGCACTATTTTTGTAAGAAGTTAGAAAATAATTCAATTATATTTTCTTGAAAATTCATAAATCAATTTTCTTAACGAGGAAAAAGTCTGTTCATCTCATTACCTTGCATCAGTTGGGGTTATTTAAGCTACATCATGATTCTAGAGTAGCAGCCAGAAACTCCTTTCAAAATGGCATTATGCAGATGAAAGATGAAAATGAATGCTTTTAATATGGAACTGGGAGGATGTTTGTGATTTTTGCAAGCCTCGACTTCTATCTTAACATATCAAAATTACTGTTTTCTCTGCTATTTTTATAAGACTTTGGGGAGGTCATTTAAATGAGATTTAGTATTAAATGAATCTCTCTTTTGGGAGTTTCGTTTTCAAATATGGTATCAATAAATAATTGCTTACAATGTTTTAAAGGAAGAATTTGGCAGCAGCTCCAGCATAGTGTTTCTCTGGCAGCTTTATGATACGTCTATGCCATCAACGGTAACTGTAAATAAGTGTTTTAAACTTGCATTCATTTATAATCCAGGGCCTACTAATATACATATTTTTTAAACATATTTAAACTGGTCTTTAAATATATATTCACTTATTAGTCAAGGGAAAGTAGAGAAACAGTTGTGGTAACTAGAAATCTGTTACCTATTTATTGAAAAGGAACCAAAAAAAAAAATGTTCCTATCTTTTCATTCAAAAGCTATATATCAGGAACTAAAACAGTTGCTTCATAAAGTGTAGAAGTGTTAATAATGTCATTCAGTTATATGGATAAATAAAAGTTGAATTATATTTGTTCTGAGGATGTGTTGACAGTTTTCACTGGAAAAATTTTAAATCATTTTTTACTTTATGCAACATGAAACCCAATCAAAGTATAGCTTTTGAAATGTATTTCAAGTATTTAGAATGTTGTAGAAAGAATTTCTAATTACAAATCTTGAGGCTTCTGGTCAGGATGACATTGAAAACCTAGGATTTGATTCATAGAAGCTGCAATGATGTAGCAATGATAAGTGGTAGATAAAAGGAGAAAATAATTTAACCAAAGGGAAAAAAAAAAGAGTCAAAAAGGCACAGCAAGGAGGCAGCTTTCTAAAAGGAAGAGGGTTCTCACCAGGAACCAAATCAACCAATACCTTGATCTTGGACTTCCCAGCCTCCTGAACTGTGAGTAATAAATATCTTTTTTTTAAGCCACCCAGTGTTTGGTATTCTCTTATAGTAGCCTGAGCAGACTAATACACAAAGGAAAGAACAGAGAAGGGCAGACAGATTAAGCATAAACAGAAACATGCAAATAAGCCTACAAATATTCCAGAATGCCTAAAAATATCTAAAGTTAATTAAATAGTGGTATCTGTAAAAAGTGATAAAATGTGGCCTATGATGACTGTTGGCTTATTATCAGTTGGTTAGGGCATTCAGAAACATTTTCAAAATTGAGGGTGATTTCTGTGGCTCAGAAAAGGTATCTGGGGAAGGAGAAAATGGCATTATAAACTCATTTTTAACAGCAACAACAACAAAATGGTGACAAACAAAATGATCCCTGAGAGATTGTTCCATTAAAGAGTTCCTTATTTTTTTAAAGTAGTGTAAATCTACTCAAATTTATTATTTTATGGTTTCCGTGAGTGAGAATTCAAAACATGGCATGTCTCAGCTGTATTCTCTGCTTAGGATCTCAAAAGACTAATGCCATCTGCCAGCCACCTAAGATCTGGGGGAGAATCCACTTTCAAGCTCATTCAGGTAATTGGGAAAATTCTGTTCCTTGTAGTTCTAGGACTGGGATCATTGGCCTCTTCACATTCAATGCCAGCAATGGACTGTTGAGTCTTTCTCAGGCTTGGAATCTCTCTGACTTCCTCTTATGCCTTATTTCTCTCTCCAACTGTAGAAATTCTCTGCTTTTAAGATTAATGTGGTTAGACTGGGACCACCCAGATAATTCAAGCTAATTTCCCTATTTTAAGTTTTGCAAACTTAATTACATCTGCAATGTATTTTTTGCAATCTAACACAATTTATTCTCAGCTTCTGGTAATTAGGATGTGGACATATTTTAGGAACCACAGGTCCATCATTTGGCCCCCAAAGATTCACATGCTTCCCAAATACAAAATACATTTACTCTATCTTAAAGTCCTCAAAGTTCTCACCCTGTTACAGCATCTGCTTAAAAGTCCCGAATCATATCATCTTCCAAATCAGGTACAGGTGAGGCTCTTGGTGTAATCTATCAAATATCTTTCTAGGGCACAATTCCTAACCATCTGTGGCACTATGAAACTAAAGAAGTTATCTGCTTCCAACATACATTGATGGGACATGAATAGGGTAATAGTTAACAGATATGCTGGTTCAGACAAGGAGAAAATGGTAGTTGAAATGCAGTTAAAAGCAGTTTCAAAATTGAGTTGGGCAATACCCTTTAGGTTTCAAGGCCTGGAAATATTCTTCTGTGGCTCTCAGACTTGCCCTTTGAATCTCCATTTTGCACTGTGGGCTCTCTATCCCACCCCCTGGATTCCTAAATGATCTTTTGAAAGTTAAAGGCATGGCTTTTCCTAGGAAAATTAATATGAAGTACACAGGTAATTATCTCAACTCCCAATTCACAAAATCATTTTTCTGTTAAAATCAGGATCATGTGAAATTAAAAGATGATATTGAATGAGTCTTGTTGACTATGACATTGTACAAGTTAAATAAATTAAAATTCTAAATTCACAGTTGTATTTCCTAAAAGGATTGTGGGAAGGTGAAGTCAACACAAAATTTAGGAGAAAAATAATAATTTTATATTCATAAGCACCCATTATTCTAAGTAGTAAATATTTCAATGCATTATCTTATTTAAGATTAAGAAACAAAAGAAAACCTCTTCAGTATCTTTACTCACAGATGAGAAAACAGAAGTAATTTTAGGTCCTAGATGCAAGGAAAGAGATTAAATAATAATATTCACCCAAAAGTTGAGGCAGTGAAACTCTGGGACCACCTGATGGTGTGTAGAACTTCTTTGTAAGGTGGCTATATAAATATGTCTTATTCAGACCTTCATTTTTTGTCTCTCCTGAACTTTTATGACTGTCTTCACTGGTCTCCCTGCTTACACTCTTGCCTTCTCATCTATTCTTTACCCAGAAGCCAAAGTCATCCTTCCTTTTCTAAAAACACCAACTGGATCCTGTCTCACCTCTGCTTAAAACCATTTATATCAGGGTGTCTGTATCACTGATATAAATCTCAAATCCCTTGATCTGCCTTTATGTCCTCTCTTGAGTTAACTGTCTAGATCACCTCAACCTTCATTCCCCAGCCCCATCTTTTTTATCCTAACTGCTATATATATTTATATTTTCCCTAGTCCACCTGACTGCCTTATCTGAGGCTCTCTTCCTGCTGGAACATCATGGAATGCTTTTAGTATCCCCAAACTTTTCTTATCCTCAAGATGAGCAAGTTGACACTACTACGTGACTTCATAATTCTCTGCAGTCAGCCATTTTGTAGCACTTTTATCAGTGTATTGTGACTGTTGGTTTGCTTTGTGAAGGTTTGTTGAGGGTAGGAACTCTATCTTGTTCACTTTTATTCCTGGAATATAGTACTGATAACTGGTAATGGACATTAAATAAACAGTTATGACATGAATGAATGAATTCATTACATGTTAATTATGCTGAAATGATTCATGAATTTCTTGAAATTATATCCAAATTTTGTTCTGCAGAAGAGTTGATAGACAGTTTTCATCAATTATTAAAAGAACCATTGACCCAGAGATCAAAAATTGTGCTAGTATAGTCCATCAAATTATACATGAGGAGACATAATCGATTGATGTTAAATGACTTTTTAAAGGTAAAATGGAGTTCCAAAATGAGAGAAGAATCCAGATCATCAGATGTTTCACATTTTTATAAAGGACACAGTGTTTCTATTATCAAATAAAACTTCGATAACATAAAAGATTTCTAGATGTTGAGACAGAATATTAGAATGTGACTAAGATCAGAATAACAAATTGCATTCATTGTAGCAAGCTGCAGATTTCTCTGTTCTTCTGGCCCAAGGTGAAGATAGATTTTTTTTTTCCTTTGGCTGAATGAATCTATAAACAAGTGGATGATGAGTGAACAAATCAATCAGAAAATAGCATCATTTAGGCTCAGATAACAAACTATCAACAAAAAGTTATTTAAAGGATGAGAATATTTATTTCCTAAATAACTAGAAATCTAAAAGAAGGCAGTTTCAGAGTTGGTTAATTCTGTAGCAAAACAACATTTTCAAAAGCTCAGTAGTCTTCATCTTCCCTCTGCTGTACTGGGCATTGACTTTATCCTCCAACAGATGATCTAGATATTCGTTTTTTCACTCTCAAGATGATAAAGACAATACTCAAGGGCAGATTATCTGCTCATCCTGAATCCCAACCAGACCAAAGCCTCTGGAAGACTTCCATACCTGATTGGGTCAATATCCACATCAGGGAATCTAGGAGAGGTAATTTACAACACTATAATAGGAAACAAACCTATAAGAAAGAAAAAGAGTGGGGGAGACAACTGATGGGTGGGGAAAAAACCAGGATCTTCTACAAACATCATCTGTTAAGACAACAAAAAAGTAGATTGAAAACTAAAATTTAAATTGAAATTACTAACACTGGTATGGGATAAGCAAGGAACTCGTCCATCCTCCTGAACTGATAATTTAGACAATTAGCTCCCCATTTTATAATCCAAATTTTGGCAAAACATTATGCTCAGGCAATGTAAAAAATATGAATTATTTTATTGGTGAATTCTATACATTTGAAATTTTGCTACAATAGTTTATAAGAAAATAATATTCGCGGAAGCTTTCTGAAAATAGTTGCTAACCATGAATAAAGCCAGCAAAATAGAATTCTAGTTCTCATTTTGAAAGATAACTCAGGAAAACAACTAGTTTCTTTACTTCCAAATATATAAAATATACTATGACTACCACGTATGTAAAACGAAGTGGCTGGACCAGATGATCTTGGAAAAATTACCATTTATAACATTATTTGATCCTATAAAATGAGATTTCTTTTCAAAAGACTAACTTTAAGTATTTATGTAGAAAGATCAAACTCTTCAGTACAAAGGTCAAAACTATTTTATCTTTAAACTGTTTTTAAGTTTATTGACATACAGCTGATGTAAAATAAACTGTGCATACTTACAGTGTGCATTGTGGTGAGTTCTCACACATGTACACATCTTTGAAACTACCACAATCTAGATAATGAATGTATTCATTACCCTGAAGTTTCCTCACGTCATTTTTTAATTTATTTCTCTCTCCCCTCCCCTACCCCTACCCAGGCAACCACTTTTCTGTTTTCTGACATGATAGATTAGTTTGCATTTTCCAGAATTGTTTATAAGTGGAAACATAAGGTATATTGTCTATTTGTCTAGCTTCTTTTACTCAGCATAGTTATTTTCAAATTCTTCCAAATTGTTGACTATATTAATAATTTGTTTTTCTTTTAATTATCCACTGTAATGGATATATAAAAATTTGATGGATATTTATGTATTTATTTATTTATTTTTGTCTATTACAAATAAAACTGCTTTGAACATCAACGTACAAGTGTTGTATGGACATAAGAATTTATTTCTCTTGAATAGATACCTAGAAGTGAAATTTCTAGATTGTGTAGTTGGTACGTATTTAACTTCGAATAAACAGGCAAATTGTTTTCCAATGATTATATAATTTTATATTCCCATAAGTCGTGTATGAGAGTTTCATTTCCTCCGTATCCTTACCCACACTTTGTGTTTTTTTTTTTTTATTTTAATCATTCTACTAGGTGTATAGTAGTCTTTCATTATGGCTTTTAATTTGCATTTTTTTAATGGCTAATGATATTGAACATCTTTCATGTGCTTATTATTATCCATTTACTTCTTTAGTGAAATGACTATTCAAATTTTTGTCCATCGTAGTGATCTGTTTGTCTTCTCATTATTAAGTTGTAAGAGTTGTTTATGTATTTTAGATAAAAGGCCTTTGTTAGATATAGATTTTGTAAAGATTTCTCTCAGTCTTTGGATGTTTTCATTCCTTTTGGTAACAATGTCTTAAAAACAGCAAAGATTTTTAATTACATTTAATTTATTGACATTTCAAGTTTTTTTGTGTGTGTGTGAGTTGAATTTAAGAAATATTTACCAAATACAAGGTAGCTAAGATTTTCTTCAGTATTTTCTTCTAGTTCTATAGCTTTAGCTCTTTCATTTAAATCTAAAATCTGTTTGAAATTCATTTTGTGTGTGCTGTGAAGTATATGTCAAGATTATTTCTTTGCATGTGGCTAATTCACTATTCTAGCACCATTTGTTGAAAAAAAAAGTTTTGTTTTGTTTTCTTTGCACCTTTTGATGAAGATAATTGGTTATAGAAAATGTAGGCTGGCCAAGCCAGGCTAACTTCCTAGACGTAATGATATATTTTTGTCCCAAAATGTGCAATGTTCTGTATCTTTGAAAGTCTTTTACTCTAGCCTTAAAAATTCTGTCAAATAAAGAGGTGTCTTTGATTTACCAAACAACCTTCTTTAAAATGCTAATAACTTGTGGAATTGAGTGGTCTAGAATTCACATGAGCAATATCAATCAGTCAATCACCTAACAGCCATCTAGGGCCACCTGAACTGTTAAAATGACATTTTTGATAGGATGGAGGGGCAGGAAGGAAGGTGGGGAAGAAAGGAAGGAGCTAGTTGGCTTTTTAGAATGGAACCTTTTCGGGAAGATTCAGGACTTAGAGTAATAAAAGAGGTATGTTGTCCTAGAGGTAAGAAAAATAAAATAGTAGATAAAATCTATTTTTATGCAATTGTCCCCATACTTGTTTTGTTGTTTATTCTGGAGAAGGGATAAATTTTAAGAATGCATCCTCTAACCCCCTTCATGTCTGCCATCTACTTCTATTGTTCTCCTCTGAGTTCTAAGAGGCTAATGCCTTCTTCTGCCCCCCTCTGCACTGTGTGGTCTCACTCTCAGAAAGCAGAATTCAGGCTAATTAATATAGATGAAGTCTTTCAGGAATGTATCAGTTAAAAAGACTCATGTGTGCTCTCAAAGTAATTCAATAGCAGTTTATATTATTTATTTAGGGATAGTACATTTTTTAATTAAATTATTGGTATGACACTGGTTAATAAAATTAAATAGGTTTCAAGAATACAATCCAATAATATACAATATATATATCGCATTTTGTGTTCACCATTCAAAGTTAAATTTTCTTCTGTCACCAAATATTTAATCCCCTTTGTCCATATCTACCTCCTCTCTCCCCCCTTCCCTCTGGTAACCACTAATACACTAGGGACAATACATTTTTAAGTTACTAAACTAGTTAGAAAAGGAATGTAACCTGTCCCTTTGGGCAGGGTTTTCTATGTTACATAATCATTAAATGTCATATAAACTCTCAAAGATTTAATTATATGAAAAATAACCAGTGCTGATATATTTTATTGGAAAATTATTTCTAAAATTTTTAATGTATATTTGATTATATTCTTTATTAATTAGACTATTATAATAAGTAGAATAATATGTCAAATGTAAACTAATCCCTAAAATGTATGCATAAATAAAAATTTACTGCATCATTTTTACTCTATAAGGAGTGATATTACAGATATATTCTTGGTTACAATCTGAAAATTAGAGTTTATTTTTAAATGTGAGAATGTCTCATCTTTTCAACTAATTAAGTCCATTTAAGAAGGACACACATTAGAACATTGTGAATTTATTTATTCCTGTTTGTCGAGTCTATGTAGACTAGCAGTCAAAGCATTTCTAAATAGGAAATTTTAAAACTGCATTCCTTTTACCACATTTTATGATATAGCTATACATAACAGAAAAAATATTACTCAATGTTTTTAGAGAATCCATAAATGAAAGACTGAAACACTTTAGTGACATCACTATTTTATATGCTACATATGTCTGCTCATCATCTATTAAGTCATGTGATAGATGTTGTATTTGGTACAGAGCATGACTCTCTCTGTAATATGTAAAAGATTATCTCTGCACCAAGCCATTGCCTCGATCTCCTGCCTCATGTTATTCTCCTTCTAATCCTTTATATATATGTATAGATGCATAGTTATATTTTTTAATTGAAGGGACCTCTAACTTGCATCACTAATTCTCTTATCACTCTCCTAAAAATCTCCAAATACTCTATTCTTTGTACAGAAAGAAACCAAAACTCCTTAGTATGACTTTCAAGGCACTTTCACTATTTCTCATCTATTCTATGCAATATACCAACTGAGAAAATTTACCAAATATATCTTGCTTTTAAAACTGTTTTACTTTGATATCCTTATCTCCTGGAATGTTAAAAAATGGAGCTGCAAATTCACTCACATTACAATTTGGATAGGCAGAAAAACTGTGTTTTTCTTTTCTTTTCTTTTCTTTTCTTTTCTTTTCTTTTCTTTTCTTTTCTTTTCTTTTCTTTTCTTTTTTCTTTTCTTTTCTTTTCTTTTCTTTTCTTTTCTTTTCTTTTCTTTTCTTTTCTTTTCTTTTCTTTTCTTTTCTTTTCTTTTTTCTTTTCTTTTCTTTTCTGTCTTTATCAATGTCCAGGCCTTTTTCACAAGCTCTCAGAATATAGGTTTCAGAAAAAACACTAATGTGTACTTTTAATTTCAATTCAGCCTGATGAAATGACTTTAACAGCCCTTTCTTTTTTGGACCCCAATGCTCAATCTTTCAGATGACCATGTGCTAGCTCTCACCCATGTTCTCTCAGGAGGATAATGCCCAGGAGTATGTTGGAAGGAAGAATTAAGAAATCGTGTCATTGTGAATGACTGTGTCTTTATATTCAAACCATGCTTTAGGGTATCCTTGGTCTACTAGAGTTTTCAGTTGAATTATGATGACATAGAAACATTTCATTTCTCTCAGGGCTTTGGTGATTCAAACTCACCTTCAAAATATCTGCTGTTAAGTTACCTTGGATCTGGCTATAGCACCCATGAACTGCTCAACCCAGATAGTCCACCTGACTACCTTTCATTTCAGTCCACAAGGAGCATAAGGATTTCTGGTAATTTATTCAAATCATAAAGACTCATGTGAACTTTGTTGGTTAATGTCCAAACCTCTGTTCACCACTCTCTCTACTGTGACATCAGGTTTTTTGATAAAAACTAGTCTCAAGTTTGTATGTGAACCGTTTTTTAAAAAATTTCTTCTAACTCTTCCAGATGATATATGGATTCTTCTACCATCAGGGGCCTCTTCTTGTCATCCATGTTACCATGCTTTGAACCTTTATAGCAACTGAGAGGGAGAAGATGTCAATTCCTGAGATTTTATTCTATTTATAAGTTAACAAGGTAGCCTATTTCTGTTTTATAGATGCTGACAGAAGACACAAAGTTCCTGAATCAGAGACAAAGAACTTTATTATTATAACATAGCAAGCAGCATGAAAATGGTGTTGGCTCTGACTCCCCTTTCCCCTCAAGTTCCATGGAGTTGATACAAAATAACTCAGATGAATACTGAGGACACAATGGGTTTGATTCACAGCTGAAGAACATTGGGGAAGCTGTTGTTTCTACATTAAACCTTATCTTTGTTCTGGAGAGACACATTACACCACCTCTAAGTTTGCTCCCTGCCAATAATACCCTGAGAAATGGCTCAGGTAAGTGCAGTCAAAACTTTACATTCTCACCATAGCCAACAAGAACAGAGGCACTTATGTTCCATGGTAGAGTGCCTCTCCCAACAGAAGGTCAATATATATTCTTTACACTTAGCCTCTCCTGTATCTTAACTCCTGTCCACAATCCTCCAGGCTAGAAGAGATGAGCTTTTCTCTTTTTTTTATCCTGCACAACAACCTTTTTTTTCTCATCAATGCATTATACTAAGATGTCATAATGGGTAGGATTATCTTCACTACATATGTAAAGATAGTTCTCAAATGTCCCATTATACCTAGCTTTTGAAAAATGTAGTAAAAGCTGAATCAGTTTATGACTTCTGGGAAATAAATACCAGGATGGAATTAGAAATACAAGAGAATTTTTGGAGATAATGCTTCTGAAAATAAAGGAGTAAGAGAGGGGTAGTAGCCAAATAAATACCTGAAGAGCATAATATATCCTGACACCTATGAGAAGAGATGAGAGAAGGAAGGAATATTTGGGAATAAGAGTCTCTGTGATGTACTTCTGAGAAAGTTTCAAGCAGCTCAGTGGGGAGTTAAGCACTGTGAAGAAATGACCAGATCTCGGTACTCCTGACATGGTAAATCATTTAGTCACCCTGGCTGAGGGCTTCAGCTAGAGGTCATCAACTGACTGCACCATTGGCAACTGGTTCTGCCTTACAGGGAGTTCTTATGGTGTACTTTTTGGGCTACCACAGGAACTGAAGGAATCACACAACCTCTTCATGTTAAATCCTGTCATCAGACTAAAGAACTCAAACACCACATCCATCTTGGAGCCATAATTGATGGCTTGTACTGGAAGATGGGAGATTGAAATGGGGGGAAATTAGAACATATCCTTTAATTTTTGAAAAATTCTCATTTTAGCATATTCTTCTGTCTTAAGATGTTGAAATCTTATTTCTTCCAAAATTCTTCCAAAGAACTTTTTTCATAAAGTTCTCCCAGAGTCAATCCCTAACTAGTAACTCTGCATTAACATTGTAATATAAATGATCAAAATAAATGTTTAATGATGTGTCTAAAATTCATTTATTTCTATCTCATTTTCAAGACTTCATTCCTTAGTTTTATGAAGGGAGCACTAATAATGTCAACTACCTGCAGCTCCCAATCTACTTCAGTCTATCCACAGATCCTAGCAGAAGCAGGTTTTGTTAGTACGCTCTGTCCCACTTTTCAAAAATTAGGTCACCTCCCTCAATATGGGATCTGTGGCCCAGATGCAGCCTGTGCATCATTTTTCTCCTAACATGTCCCTCTCTGAATTTTTTTTCTTTTTCTTTTTCTTTTCATTTTTCCTTTTTCTTTCTTTCTTTCTTTTTTTTTTTTTTTTACCAAAAATTCTTTGAGGTAGGGGTGAGTCCTAGTTATCTGTGTAACTAGCATGGAAAAATCATTTGGAAAACTGTGGCATTTTACTTGAAAATTCTAAGTATAAAATGGCTCAGGAGGAGTGTTCTGACTCAGGAAAAATGAATGGAATTGAAAGTGATTTAGTAGAAGGGGAGTTAGTTAAAAATCAGCTAGTATCTGTAATAGAGAGGCAAAAATGGTCCTCAAAAAGTAAGAGATTGCTTTTGTGGATTAGTAGCCATCTGGATAAAATGAAAAATCTGGGGAATGAGATCATGGGCAAGAGGGGTTGAGAGGAACAGTTCTGCAGACAAGGATATAAAAAGGACTCAGTGGAAAATCCTCAGTTCTTCTGACCCCTTACAACTTGAACTTAAATTTCCTATGTGTCCATTCCAAATCCCTGGGTATCTGATCCATTTTCCATATCCTAATTTCTGCCTACTTATTCTGCCTAACATTTTGTAAGTCCCCATGATATTTTTTATCTCAGTGTTCAACCCGTTATATTTTGCCCCTAATAAATCATTTCATCATTTAAGAACAAATCTTATGATGCTACCAAATACACTGCTTTATTTTTTTAAATAGACAATAGCAACAATGTTGAATTCTTTTATAGCTATATTTTACTAGTACAAATTATCCTGAGCTCTACGTAGCTGGTTGGATTGTCAGCCTGTCCTCACTGTGGCAGACAGAGTTTTAGAAAGCAGACCTCCATTTCATTTACTTCTCTTCCTATTACTTCCCTTATGCCAAGGTCATGGATTATTTTACACCTAGACACAATCCTTCCCAGGTCTTAAAAGAAAGATAGGATTTTGAGAGATAAGCAATATATAAGTAAGGAGGGAAACACCAACAGAAAAAGTACAAAGGGCAAAATGAATTCAAGAAATTGCACATTGCCCATTATTACCATTGTAGCTAGAATGGCTCACAGAGTTTATTTAGCAAAACAGATGTGGATGCAATAGAAACTAAAGTATAGTTTCTGATTGAGAAAGGAGCCTATGCTGGAGATTGCTGATCATCTCCAGTTTCTATTCTTTTCCTTTCTTATAATAGTAGAATTTTTTCAGTTCCAACTGGACACACAACAACCTAGACTCCCTTGCAGTAAGGGAGAGACATGTGACTATATTATATTATATGAATTATATCTGCTGAGTTATATGAATTATTCACTGGTGGGGAAAATTCCTTACAGAGGAAGTTTTTTCTCCTTTTTCTTTCCTTTCTGTGCTGGCAGATAATAGTGAACATTGGATCTGCTGCCCTTAAACCCCAACCTGTAATTCAGGTTGAGAATAACAAGAGCGCCCATCAGTCCTGGATCTTTGAGCTCTTAGCTTACCTAAGCCTCTGTTTAGGGGTTCCATTTTTACACCAAGTCATGTTTTTATTTAAAAAAAGAGCTTTTGAAGACTTTGAAGTAATTGTTAATTAAAAAACTCAAGGTTGCTATGCAAAAAATAAATAAGGTAGTATTATTGCCTTCAGTAACAGAACATGCAGACAGCCATGTTTTTAATATGATATTCAGCCTGATAAAAAACACCTCTTTTGTATTGTCACCAGAGTAACTTAGCTCTTTCCCTAGGCAGTTTTAATTAAAATATTGCTAACATTCATATGATCCCTAGAAGAGAGAGAAGACCAGAGTCTTCTAATATATTGCCTATTTACGCTAGTAAAATATTTAATTAGGAGTTGTCGCTTAGAAAACGTCAGAAAATTAGATACAAAGTTATTCAATTTTTCCTGGAGTTTTGTAAGAGGAGGCCTTTTTCCCAGCTAAGGAGGCTGTGTAAAGAGTGCTCTCAGAAGCTCTCTGTCAATGGCTAGCACTTCAGTGAGCAAGGCCTACACAAGCATTATCTTGTCTACCATTCCCAGCAGCCCTTAGAGAGAGGACCCTTTATCACTCATTTTACAAATGAGGACACTGGTTTAGCTAGGTTTAGGGACTTGTCCAAGATCACTATAAGTGGTAAAGCTGGTGCTTAAACCCAGTAAGACTGACTTCATAGCCTTTGGTTTAACCAACTCACTATATTATCTCAACATTTCATGGCTCACACAAAGAGCTGAATAGAACTTATCCTTACTTCCCAGTGTGATATGAGATCATCCTTAAAGCAATTGGTCATTAATTCTTTGTCTGTAAGCAGTTAACTTGATATGGCAGAGATATACATAATTTTAGTCATAGTATTATTTCTGACCCTGGAAAGGCACTGATGAAAAGAAAATACATGTATAGTATAATCAAAGTTTGATAGATGTTTCCAAGATAATGTTATATGTAGTTTCTAAAAACATCTGAGCCAGCCCTCTAATTTTAATAGTTATAAACCAAGTTAATGTTTCTTAATAAAAATCATGCCAAATCCAGTTATATGAATCATTTTCGTTTTCTTTGAATTTTCTCTTTTAAAGTTTTTAAATAGATATTTCACATGCCTCTTCTAAATATACTATACCACCTTTTTTTCCTCCTCATTTAGAGATCATTTGAATTTGAAATATAAAGAAAACCTGGAATGACCTGAGCCCAGGAACAAGAGCAGCCTTCCATTCCCTGTGATTTAATCAGTGGGTCTGGCTGTGAATTTTTTGAGTGAGTAGGCTCTGTAATGAGCTGCTTATTTTCCCAGTTATCACAATAAAAAGGGCATGAACCAGAACTGGTACCAGCAGGGGTGCCTCGTGACTCTCAGATAAGAGGAGGAGTTGCTTTGAGAATGTGCCTGTGACTCAGCTCTGTGAAATTCACCAGCATCCTTCTCCCAGATAAAGACTAAATGACAGAATGAGAAATCTGTTAATGTCTCTCAGTGGAGAAGGAGGATTCTGAATACTGAACCCTCTCTTAAAACTGAAGGGATGCTGATTGCTGAATTAGATAAGAATGAGGTGAATTCCTTGTTTTTTTTTAGGATACTAAGATTAGCAAAATTTATGGTTCTGTGGATTTCTAAGAGATAACAAGCTTCTTGGGCTTCACATATGGCTCCAGCCCAATGTCATTTTAACTGCTGACCTATAGAAATTTGGTTGTGCTTTCTATATGAGACTAACTATATTGTGCCATAACATTCCTTATAATCTAGTTGCTTTATACATATGTCAATAATTGTATGTTATTTATTGTCATATTTACATTTATATATCCCTGAGATTATGTTTTGTACAATGATGTAAATATTTTTATTGAATAATGAAGAGGAATGATTCCTCTTTTTTTTTTTTTTAGATATTCTGAAGAATTTTCCCGTTAGTTATCCAGTGTCATTTTTTTGCTTGCTGGCCACAGACTACTTAATAAAATTAACAATTCTTTTTTCTATTTAATCATTTGTTACCTACAAAAGCAATAATATCTATGGTTCGACTTAAAGTTTCCACAAATCATAAACTATTAAATAAAAGTTATATTAATGAACCTAATATAATGCAAATTGTATATTATAACCCCATATTTAAATATCTGTGATATGAGCTTCAGAGCATAAGTTCTTGAACATACTTCTCAATATTTTAGAGTCTTAAATTCTCTTTTTCCATAAGAATTTTTTTTTATGTTTTGGCTTATGTTTCACAGTATAAGAAGAAACTAGTTGCCACCTGTACTTATTTATATATTATTCTGGGAAATTTATAAAATGTAGATCTAACTTGAATGCAAGTTATGATGGTAAGGATTTTTTTATTTTGGTTAGTAGACTGCATAAATGTTAAAACTATAACTTATTGCATTATAAAATAGAAAATATTTTCCCATCCACTTAACAAGAATTTCTTAGATGCCTAACATGGGGCAAGGGCACTGACCGAGACTACAGGTGTAAAAGAGATTCTCTGTCCTCTCAAGGAATTGTAAAAAGATGAATGACGTCCACCTTTTATATATTTCTGTCACTTATATACTTAACTTATACAATAAATCATCTCCTAATGATGTAAGCTCTAATTTATTGAGTAAAAGAAAGTTCTTTCCTCTATTGTAATTTACCATCTAAGTAACTAAGAAATAAACTCATATATGTTACTCTAAAGCTTAAGCATCATCGTTTCTAAGTCTTTCATTCCTAAACCTGTGTCTACTGAGGGAAATGCTTTAGGAACCAGATACTGCTTTTACTTGAGGGGACCTTTAAGAGATCAAAAATATAAGGCAAAATTGTTTACACAGAAATACTAATTAGTGCTAACACACTCTTACTGCCTGTCATCAAAGCTATTTAAAAGAGCTATCAAGTAAATCTGTTGTTATCGTTGGAGTAATCAGAGTTCTGGTAACACACATACCTCTAGGTCCTTTTCACTGCCGAAGAAATGAATTTCAACTCAGTGAATATGAGAAATATTTGTTATTAAAGGCTCAGTATGAAGTAGAAGACTGATCAAGCCTAAAACCAGATAGCCATGTGAAAACAAGGTTGCATACCCCTGGTGGGGAGCACAGGTTACAGCCAGGGAAATTAGAGAGCTGTAACCCCAGGGGAGGGAGAGATCTGTGATGGGTGGTCCCAAAGGCATTCCTAGATGATTGGCAAGTGAGGTCATTTTGATTGACACTTGGCTGCTATATAACTCTTTGCCTAAGCAATATGCATGTACGTACCCAGAATTCTACCACCATTGGGGTGTTCTTTGGGTGGTTTCTAGGCTGAGCCTCTATTCCTTTGTTCTGCCTAGTGCTCATGTCTGACTAGTTACCTAACACTGTGAATGTGCCCACTTATAAGTTATGATGGTAGAGGGCTTTCTGCTGCTCTCATAGCTTGCATAGGACCTAATGTATTTGCACAGGTAGCAGCAAGAAAACCTTTCACTAGGTAAGCGGGAGTTTGTTACAGTTCCGTGGTAGTGTAGTAGGCTGCTCCAAATGGCTCCCTGCCTCCTGGTATTCACGACCTTGTGAAATCCTTTCCTTTAGTAAGTCGCTTTTAAAGAAGAGAACATAGCAAAAGTTTTGTCACTTCCAAGATTAGGTTATAAAAAATATTACTCCCACTCTTAACCTCTCACTGACACAGCTGCTATATGTGAGCTGCCCTTCGGAGAGGCCCAAACAGTAAAGAACTGAAGGCAGGCTTGAATAGTCAATGCACCAACCTATGAGGAACTAAATCTTGTCAACAGCTATGTGTGTGAGCCTGGGAGTGTATTTCATCTCACTTGAACCTTGAGATAGTTTTGGCCTTTGACAACACTATGACTTCAGCCTGTGAGAGACCCTGGGTCAGAGGAACCTACTAAGCAGCACCAGCAGCTTGACCCAGAGAAACTGTGAGATAATGAATATGCGTTATTTTAAATTACCACATTTCTCAGTGATTTTTTATACAGAAAGAGATAACTAATACAAATTCTTATTTTCTAGGGTTGAAAGTAAAGATTTTAACTATGAAGTAAGATGGTGACGAGAAGTGAGAAAAACAAAGAAAAGTAGGATTGCTGAATTGAGGGAGGGCAGATTAGATTTATAATCATAGGCATCTTTTTACTCAGCCAAGATATTGAGAGCCAGTGTAATTAATGAGTACAACCAAAGGAAATAAGAGCTTTATAACAGTACAATCAGAAAAACTGCAGAGACACAGTTCATCATAGTGGAAAATCTTTTTAATTGTGACATCAACACAATACTTATGAACATGCTCAATTCCAATTACAATTAACTTTTAAGATATTCAGACTCACTAAAGTATAACACAGAGATACAAACTCAATACTATCCGAGGCACGCCTTGGAGGCACGCCTTGGAGGTTTGGTGCCAGGCCACCACAGCAAAGCCAGTATATAAATGAATTGATATCCTTTTGCTGGTGAAGGGTCTTGCCTTCAATTTGTAAAAAATGCAACACCTGTAAAGTGTAATAAAGTGAAGTGTAATAAAACAAGGTTTACCTGTATTATCTTGGTGACTAACTAGGTAGGTGAACTTTGGGAAACTATTTTACCACCCTAAACTCTATTTTTTCTATGTCTAAAAGAAAGACTGTACAACCTATTCCCTAGAATTGTAGAAATAAGAAAATATATGAAAAACACCCATGCAATACCTGATTCATGGAAGTTGGCTCCTACCCTTATGATTAATTTTCCTCTTTCATCGTATACAGTGTGTGAATTTCATTCATTGATTATGGCCACTCAGTATTTAACTTGAATAATGAACGCCCAAGTGCTCAAGGGAGTCTTAGAGGCTGTGAGGGATGCTGGTCTGCCTGTGTCCTGCGGCTTCACCATAATGAATTCTGTGGAGAGAGATTTTCTAATCACACTAAGATTCTTAATTTGCTTCCAAGTGTAGAATTTGGAGTTCACATTCCAAAAATGAAATCCATTTTAACACCCACTCTTCAACACTTATATAGAGCTAAGCCTGTGACATGCTATCTTAGTTGAATTCTGCTAAATTTCCTGTTTGGGGCTGCCTGAAACAGGATTGTTATTTTCCAAATAACCATGGAATCTCTCGGTCTGTCTCTCTTCCCTCTCTCTCTCTCTCTCTCTCTCTCTCTTTCAATCTCAATCTCTCTTCTTTTCTTTCTTTTCTTTCCTTCCTTTCTTTCCTTCTTTTTTTAAGTGTCCAAAACATTAGTTGTAAAAATTCTGTATTTTTTCCACTTTGATTTTTCCTCTCATCTGACATTATATTTTGACCTGTATTAAGCTTTCAAAATTAACACATGATGTTTTGAAGCAGCCAGTGCCAGCAATTCAAGTAAGGGATGAAGGAAGATACAGATACTAGCAAATAAAAAATACTTCTTCCTGTACACTAACAGTTCTGGGATTACTAATTATTCTTTACCTACACAACTATCACAGTTAGAAAGTAACAGAAACTGTAGTTTAACTGAAAGAGAATTTATTGGAAGGGTATGAAGGCACTCAGGACTGAAGGTAGAGCTGAAAAACCAGCTTGAAGGAAAAGAACTTTTCACCTGGAGAAGGTCTCCATAGCAAGAAACACTTGATAGTCTTATTTAGGCACCACTGCTGGAATGAGTAAATAACTGAATAAAAGTTTTTTTGTTGTTTTTTTCTCCTCCATTTGTGACATTTTACTCAAATTTCAAAATCCTGAGAGAGAATTTGGGAAAGCATAGGTCTGGTGGTCACGCCTCTGTTTATTTTAATGAAGTGAAACACAAGATGGTGAAAAGACAAGACTCCTGGTAGCCCTAACGCTTCTAAAGAAGCATCCTGCCCTAACTCATTTTCCTGCCAAGGCTCACATGCTGTTGGAAACATAATTTCCCAAGAAAATCTCAGGATGCTAGTGGGAAGTAGAAATGGATGCTGTATGGCTTAAAATGGCAAATATTGGCCACATGTATTTCTTAAACATTCATTTGAAAGAAAGAGACCTACTTAAACTGTATGTAAGTTCTAGCCTGTGAAACTGTGAAACCCTCAGACCAGGTGAAAGCAGTATATCTTGGTGGCTTAGAACTCAGATTCTAGAGCCAGACTGAAGGGATTCAAATCCCAACTCTGTAGTTTAGTAACTATAAAACTATGGCGAATTGTTTATCTTTTCTGTACTTGAGCTTCCTTGCCTATAAAAGGAAATAGTAACAGTGTCTACCTCAAGGGGATGCCATAATGCTTGCTTGTGTTGGTGTATGCAGAGCAGTTAGTAAATCCTCAGTTAGTGTTAAAGTGAACAAATATAGGGTTAAACATCTGGTGTTCTGAGGTTCAGGATGAAGTTTAACTAGGCTGGTCGGTGGTCATCAACTAGGTTGTTATTCAATGGACCAAATACGTAAGTAATCAATCAAACTGCAGATGATGAAGGCAATAATAAAACTCAAGTGCCATAGATAATGGAGGCTGGGGCCAGCTGTGAGAATGCCACCAGATGAATAGGCACATAAGAATCAGAACACAAAGTGAAAGATGAGGCAAAACACTAGACCAGAAGGCATTGCAAATAGGAACCAAGAGGTTTACAGAAGCACTGAGGAGGAAAAAGCAGATAAACTAGATACATGGATTCAACATTAAAGAGACATTCTGAATAATTCTATCTCTGTCAAAAGCTTCTCATAATTTTACTAGGTTTTAGGGAAGATATAGTGGGCCACTCAACTTGCAGAAAAGGGGACATGATTGTATCTAGAAATAGGGACTGCGAGAAATAGGGATAGAAGCAGTGAATGGTACATTAGCATTGTGGTATCCATGACTAACAATTTTAAAATAATAATGATGATGCTGCTACCATGAGTTAATAATACTAGTTATGCTAGATAACATTTAGTTAGCATTTGCTATGTGCCTGGCACTGTGCTAAGTGCTTTTTATCCACTACATAACTTAATTCTCTCAACACATCTTTGAGATAATTACTAGAAAGGAAAATCCTGAAGGGTATGGAATTTGTCTGGCTTCTTCACCACTCTAGCCACACCACTTAGAACTAGACCTGGTACATAAGGCATATCTCCAGACTGTCGGATAGTCCCCAACTGAATAACAAAATGAAGTGTTGACAATCCAAATAACTTGCTCAAGTCAAAAAATGGTAAAAAATAGAGTTGAGATTCAAAGTTGGAGAGAGCTTGACTCTAGAGCTCATGATTACTCTGTAGGTTCTAACCAACACTGTCTTGTTGCTAAAGATCACCCATAGCAATTTTTTTACTTACTATCCATTAGTCCTATATTTCCTTATGTCATCAGATGAAATCGGTTGTTATAAAAGGAAAAAATAGTTAATGATGAGCTTATGATAAAACAGGATAACGACCACATAGTACGAGGGACCCCAAATCAAAGGTTTTGGTATTATGCAAACATAAGGACTTTGAACTAATTATGTACAAGGCATTGTACTAATTGGATAATAAAAATATGATCAAGAAAGGTTTCTAAACTTGAAAAATTTACATTCGAGGAGGAAAAACAGGGATATAAACAAACAAATAAATAATCTAGTAAGTGCAGAAATAGAGGTATTGGGTATTCTTTAAAACCCAACTGGTCCAGTAGCAGTGAAACTTTCTGGGGCACAACAGGCATGCACAGGAGTAATACGAGTAAGAAAGAAAGGTAGTTGATAAGACACAAGGAGAAGGGACTTAAATATGATGTCAAGGAGATTGTACTTCATTTTGTAAAAAGTGGAAAGACAGCAGGATTAATGTGTTAAGTAATAACTCTGCTGGTTTGATAGGAATGAAGAAAGATGGTCCACAGGAGGCCCAAGCAGTAATGTAGGGCAGAGACGATTAGGGCCTAAGATGAGGTTGCAGCAGTGGATCCATGCAGAATCAACAGGATTGAGTGGCTGATTAAATTTCAGCATGAAGGACAGCTAGAATTAAATAGGACTCTGGCATTTCTCATGGAGGAAAGTGGGTAGATGGTAAAACAGTATTAACAGAAATAAATAGGTAACAGAAATTAATAGAAAAGCAGATTTGTACAGGGTAGGGAAAAGAAACTTTCATGTAGATATATATAACATGTAATGATTTTTTTTTAAATGTAAAGAAGGAACTAAGGTACATATAAGAATGCAAAATCACATATTTTTGTTGTAAAGTATTACACATGGGAAGTAATCCTATGCAGTTTGTTGTTGTTGTTGTTGTTGTTGTTGTTGTTGTTGTTGTTGTTGCTATTTTGTAAGAGCTTAGCTCCAATGCTGTAACTGAGTGAGTTGAACATAGTTTACTGGGAGATATTTTACTATAAAATCTTCTTTCTCTGGATGCTGTACTCATCTTCTGGAACTAACTGTAGCCTATTTATAATCTACCAGACACAGTTTGGGTTTACAGACTTAACGTTGAAGTTAGTGGTTAGGTCTCATTTTGCTAAATCCATGAGAAGATAATTTTCTCATTTGAAACATCATTTGTAAAGTCTTTTCTATATCTTTTAACTAGAAAGATAGTAGCCTTAAGACAGAGGAAAACTTATCTAAGCACAGGATTAGTCAGGAAAAAAGCAAGAAATCTAGATGTTCTGAGGACATAATTGTCAGACAGTTAGGTCTTCAATTTGTTAGAAAGGAGAGAATTTGTTAGAATGTGGAAAACTATCCGTAGTTAAGTGACTCTTCACACATTATTAGTTCAACAGCCTCCTTTGGATATTTAAACTTAAAAAGTCTCTTACTTGAATGAATTGCTTGGCCAACAAGATAGTACTTTTTCTTCCAAATTTTTTGAGGTACAATTAGTATACAAAAATCACATGTAATTAATGTATATGATTTAGTGAATATGGGCAAACTTGTGTTCTTATCACCATAATTCAATTATAAACATACCTATCACCTCTAAAGTTTCCTTACCTTTGTTTTGGCCTTTTTGTGTGTGTGCGTAGTATAAGGACACTTCATCAGATCTACCCTCTTAACAAAATTTTAAGTTCATAATAGCTTATTGTTAATTATAGGCACCGTACTATACAGTAGATCTTTGGAACTTACTCATCTTGAATAACTGTAACTTTATACCATTGAACAATAATTTCCCATACTCCTGTCCTCTTGATGACCAGTGTTCTATTGTCTACTTCTATATTTTTTGCTTGTTTTATATTCTTTCAAGTTTAAATATCTCTACACCCAGAGTCAGATCCTTTAAATTTGAGATAAATAAAGTATGTGAAAGTATTTCCTTTCAAAAGACATAAGGAAAGATAAAATATATATGCACACATAAATATACATAAACACATATATAAATATATATGAGAAATAAAATTCTCAGTTTCCAAAGAGGACATGGACGAGTAAATGATGATTAATTGCTTTTATGTTTTTATATCTTAGATATAAATTATTAGATATAATTTATATCTTAGATATAGATTTTGACATTTAAATGTATATTTTGTTTGAGATGTAGAGAGTATATAGGCCTTGATAAACCTATCAAGAATTTTTGCTGTTGTTTTAGTTATTGATGATACTCATAGCTTTTAATTTTTTTGCTTTTTTATTACTATTGAACAGAACTGTTTTAGACTTTTATATTCTTGAAGGGTTAATTAAGAGTGGTATCTGGCAGAAGTTACACACGTTAAATTGTTTGGTTTCCTATGGTAGAGCTAGTTCTAGTTTGTGTAGTCTGTAATTATCAATTTATAATTTATATGATAATTAAGTTTAGAAGGAGTAATAACATAAATATGAGGTATTAAATAAACTATCAGTTTCTCCTGTTCATACAAATATCATCTAAGTATTTAATGAAGAAAAGTTAATTTATAGATTTTTAAAACAGCATTAAATTTAAATACCTAATCTAAGAGACTGTAAAAAATGGATTATAATGTATCAGTAGATATTAAAACCTGAAAGCCTAATTGTCTAGGACAGTAACCACCACTTTACTTGCCTCTCATCCATATGCTCCTTTTCTGTGGTTTTCTGATATTCCTACCATAATTTGATGAACATATGATTATTCCATGTATTTGTCTTGTTGGTCATGATTTAGTATAAGGGGTACTCTCTCAAATTGTTTTGGAATTTGATTTAGATAAACTTTTTATAGATAATAAATTTGGGTCAATTAATTAAGAAAGTTGATGATAGTCACAAAGGAGAGTAAGACTTAGGAAAATAGCATTAAAAAGTTAGATTTTCTTTGCCTCTAGATCCTTTGAATGCTTGATTAATAAGTCCCTTGATATTTTATTTTGTACACAAAAAGAAAATAAGAATTCTGCATATGAAAATACAATCTGTTAATTGTTATGTCAAAATCTTTGCTTTCTCAAATTCTATTTTCATTTCAAATCAGTTTAGTTGCCTATTACCTTCTTAAAATATTTTATAAAGGTTTAGTGTAATCTTCATTTTCAATACTGTCATTTATAAACATTAAAGACCCTCACTTAGAAAAGCCAATTGGAAAATAAATGTGGAAAAGCAGAGGCTTGTCTCTGAAATGATCCTGATTTTCAAAACAACTGCTCTTATATGGCAAAAGTTGTAGCTACTAAACAAAAATTGACCATATAAATCTGATTTCTGATTGAAATTCAGCACAGTTGATACTCAATTTACGTTTAGTTATCAATAGAATTTGTAAACTAATATTAACAGACTGTATAAATTGGTACTTAAATGGCAATACAGATTATCTATGATTCAAGTACTTACTAAAAACTATGATCTTAAAAATATAAAACTTCCTCACAAATTAAAATCATGAATAATTGTCTGAGAAAACTGCATTCTCTATTCCTTGAGATGGCCTAAAAATCTGCTCCCGTGTTAATCTAAAGCAGCAAAAGTTACATACTTAAAGTTTCTTTATTGACCACTTGATAGAAGTAATCTTAACTAAATATTTGGCATCATGCTTTTCACTTGTATTAAGGTCCTGTAAGAAGAATTGTATTATGAAGCACCTCTAAAAAACTCATTTCTGAATTTACAAGGATATTATTGAGGACACATTTTAAACAGGATCCTCCTTGTGAGGATTGTCAGAAGATATTAATTTTAATTTGTATTATCAGAAATTACTGAGCATTTCCTGAATAAATGTCTTATCTTATAGATTCTATAAATTTTGTAACTCAGCAAATCCCAAACTAAACATAACAATCACCAAGGAATACTTTAAAAATACAGACTCTCAGAACTTTTCTCAGATTTGCTGAATCATAATATGTAGGTGTAGGTCCTAAGCATTTGTGTTTTTTTCATGAAGCCCCCTGGTAATTGTCTAATGTCTATGATTAGACATTGAAACCATTGGAGTAACTGATTAAGTTTCTCATTTCTCGCTGACAGAAAATTTAAGAGGCAAAATTGTAGTCTACCCTGTATGAGTTCATACAATTTCATATTAAGTCTGTATTTTTAATTTACCTCTTTTAAAATGTATCCTACCTTAACTTCTCTTTACCTTGATTTTAGCATTATACTTCTTTATACTATATCTCATGTTTTGACAAATAGTTGCTTATCACCTTTAAATGTTTTTTTTTTTAATTAGGTAAAATTATATCCCATAATATACAGAGATTTTAAGTGTCCTGTTTAAAAAACATTGACAAATTATACATGGTAAAGAACCATCCAAATCAAGATAAAATGGGGAACTCCGGAAAGTTGCCTAATGTCCTTTTCTAGTCATTTTTCCCCATCTACCCTCTAATTATAGCAATGAATAATCTGAATTAACTATTATTAATTGAACCTATTCTAGAACTTTGACTAAATGGAATCATGTGGTATCCACTCTATGACATCTGTTTTTCCCACTGAAAAACATGTTTTTAAGATTCGTCCATTTGCTATAATTATCAGTAGTTCATTCTTTTTGCAGCCAAATAGTAATCCATTTTCAAAACTATACCAAAATTTATTTATTCATTTATCTGCTAATGGACATTGAGTTATTTTCAGTTTGGGCTATTATGAGTGAACATTCTCGTACAAGTCTTCTGATTTCTCTTGGGAAAATTACTAGGAGTGAAATGCTGGGTCACAGAGTAACTCTATATTTAACATTTTAGAAACTGCTTTTCCAAAGTGGTAATATTATTTGACACTTTTATCAGCAAAGCAGAAAAAGTACAATTGCTTAATAGCTTTACAAGCAATTGAAATGTCAGTCTTTTTAAAATATGATATATAATAGTATCAAATTGTGTTTTCACTTTTCTGAGAACATTTTCATGCACTCGATCATTTGTGTATACTCCTCAGTAAAGTGTCTTTTCAATATTTTTTCTGTCTTTAGTAGCTCGTTTGACTTTATATTATTGACTTATAGAAGTATTTTTTCTTTAACATTCTGGATGTATTATATTTTCTTTAATATATTCTGGATACAAGTCTTTTTTCATATACTTGTCTTGAAAAAATTTCTTCCAGTCTATGGCTTGATTTTTCATTTTTCAATGTTGTAATTTGAAAAGCAGAGCTTATTAATTTTGATGAAGCCCAACTTATCCATATTTTCATTTATTCTTAGTGCTTTTGTGTCCCATCAAAAAAATCTGTTTACTCCATGTTTGCAAAGATATTTTTCCATGTTTTGTTTCATAAGCTTTATGGTTTTAATTTTTACTTTTAGATCTATAATTTATCTCAAATTAATTTTTGCACAGGTGTGAGACAGGAATTCATTTTCATTTTTATCTCTAAATATAGACAATTCTTCCAACACCATTATTGAAAAGATAATCTCTTCCTCGTTATCTTAGTTCTTCTACTGAAGAACAATTGAACATATATGTTCAATTGTCAATATAGGTCTATCAACCCAAGTTGATGTAAAGTGGTTGAGCCAAAATTCTCCATGAAGGAAATTCTACATCTTAGAGGAATGGGCCTTCTTTAGTCAATGGGTCTAGTCACAGTCTCTTTTCCATTCCATTGATCTATTTATGTACATTTATGACAATTACACACTATCTTCATATCTGTAGCTATATAGTGAGGATTAAAATTAGAGAGAAATGAAATCAAACAGTATGTATGTAATATTTTCAAAATTATTTTTGCTAAATTCATAGAATTTTATATAAATTTTAGAATTAGCCAGTCAACTCGTCCATATAAATTGCTAGGATACTGACTAATATTTTATTGAATCTATAGGCCAAATTATGGAGAACTGACATCTTGACAACACTGACTCTTTAAATTTATGAATGTAGCATATTTTGCTCACTCCTTTGGTTCAAATGTTCTTCATCTATTGAATTTGTCATATGACATTTTCTCTATGTTAGTATGGTCAATTATCATTATCTATTTTCAAATATTAAACTAAATTTGCATTATTTTCTTTTTATTGACATATAATTTACATATAACATTATATTAGTTTCAGGTGTACAACATAATGGTTTAATACTTGCATGTATTATGAAATGATCAACACAATAAACTTGCATTCTTGAAGTAAACCCCACTTTCTGGTGATGTATTGTCATTTGGTTTATTCTGGATTTATTTTGTTAACATTTTGTGCATATTTTTCTGTATGTTCATGAGTGATATTTGTTTCTAATTTTTCTTTCTTTTTGATGTTTTTATTAGGTTTGCTATGAGGTTTATGCTTTATTTTACTTTACTCTTCAGCTGCCCCTTTGGTAGTCAAAGGAGATAAAAAACTGATCATCTCACTGTTTTGTCTTGTCAAGGTGTATCAGTTCCTGGGATAATGTAAAAAAATTACCACAAACTTGAACTTCTTGGCTTTAAATAAGAGAAAGTTATTCTGCCACAGTTCTCCAGGCCAGAGGTCTAAATCAAGGTATTCCAGGGGTGCACTTCCTCCAAAGGATCTAGGAGACAATCCTTCCTTGCCTCATCCAGTTTCTGGTGGATCCAGATATTCTCTGACTTCTGGCTACATAACTCCAATCTCTGTCTCCATCTTCAAATGGCTTCAATTCTATCTGTGTTTTCTATCTTTAATAAGGAATCGAATTTAGGTCTCACTCAGATAACCAAGTCTGATCTCATCTCAAGATCCTTAATGTAATTACATTTGAAAACGTTTTCCAGTTAATGTCACAGTCACAATTTCTGGGGGTTAGAGTACAGTCATATATTTTTGGGGTGACCACAATGGAACCCACCATGGAATTCACCAAGGCTTGAATCTTGTTTGTGTTTAAAAAGCAACTCTTTATGTATGTTTAGTTTTAAGCCCAAAGGCTAGTGAATGAATATATTCTTCTGTACTGGAAGAAATGTAGTTAATACAGAAAATCTCAAGTAGGGATAAAGTCATTTAATGGATTAGTTCAGGCCCTTCAAGAAATGGAAACCAAGAGTGAATCAGATATGCAAGAGATTTATTGGGAAATACACATGAAGGAAAAGGAGAGAGTAAGAAAAGATTAGGAGAAACCACACCCTTGTGAAGAAAAAGTTAAGGAAAGCAGATGGATAGACAGAGTCTCAGATTGCAAATTAGTCCAAGAAATTTATCCAAGTTAATGAGGAGTCTTGAGCCAAAATTCCACAATAAAAATTTCTACATCTTAGAGGAATGGGCCTTCCTTAGTCACTTGCTTAGAGCAGCCCATTAGAAGTGAGAAGATAAGAAAAACAAAGTGATAGAAAATTCAGAGACAAGAGGTAGGGCCAACCATTCAAATATGTCCTCTGCAGTAGGAGATCTGCGTGGAACATTTTTATGGCTATTACAATTAATATGTACGAAATTAAATTTTATTCATTTGAGGGCTCCCAATGAAATAAATTATCTCTGAATAATGATTTGTATCCATCCATTCCCACACTGTCTCCCATGCTGTGATGGTCTTAAGAGATTTTTATTTTTTACATAGAATGTATTTTTTTCTCAAGGAAAGAGAATGACTCCTTATGAAACTAAATAATTTAGACTATCAATTTATAATCTAATTATATCTAATAATTTAAAATTTATTTAAAAACACTTTATTTTTAAATAGAGAATTTGGCCTATCATTAAATTTTTAACCTCTTAGAATTTTTTAATACTTCCTATGCAGATTTGGGAATTTGAAAATTGAGGGCTGGAATATTATAACATGACATTTTATTTATGTTTGTCATCTTTAGAGCCTTTTCCAAACCAGAATCAAGAGGTCTTATTTGTTAGGAGACCTTGTGAACCTACATGATTCTCTGTAGCTGTGAATGCTGCTGCTGCCAGCGCATACTTAAATGACACTATCACACTCTGCTGCTGCCTCAGCACTGGGGATGGGGGTCATGTTCTCCAGAAGTCCAACAAGGGCACTGAAATGAATCAGGATGACCTTTAGCTTCAGATGGACTGAATATTTATTTTATCCTGTAACCATAATGGACATTTGGCAGAAGGAACCAAATTCTGTAGGTCTCGCCTCTAATTTAGAGGTCCTGGATCAAGTACTCCATTTCCCGCTATCCTTTGTAATTTTACAATAGAATTCCAGTTGTATATTCACAAGATAGAACATGCATGGTGATGAAGGTGGTTTGAGTTTCAAATGGTTATCACAAAAACGTATTGCCTTTCTTTCTCTGCCTGATTACTGCAAAATGCCTCTTTTGTTGCTCCTCTTCATATGTCTCATCAGTGGAGAATTAGGTGAAAATTTATAAAAATTAAGTATATAAGTATCTGGAGGTATTTCAAGTTAAACATTGTAGTTAGTGTTTTGGGGCTTCAAGAATCCTCTCTTCCAAGCAAAAGTTAATTTTCTCTTTCTTACTTTCTAGTCCAGCATTAGTAATCTGGATACTGCCACATGTGTTATTAATAATAATGGATTCAAAAAATACAGATATGTATGTTTAACTAAATAAGCTAGCAGAACTTGAATAATAACTATTTATAAACATATTTTTAGAGAGCATTTGATATGTGCCAGGCACTTTGGAAAGTAGTTTGTAAAATAAATATGATAGAGTTCCTCCCCCAGATACTACAGTCTATCTTGGCAATAGACTAGTAAACGTAGTTACAATGTGCACAGCATGTACATGTACCTGTACACAGATATTATATATAATGAGTATCATTATGTGGATTCCTTCTGAGAAATCTATGGTGGTGATATCAGAACAACTAGCCCTCTCCCAGTATTTTGTGATAGATTCCCTTTGTGGATTTGTACCTTGTGTGCCTTTTCACTCTCAGAAGACATACAATTACAGATGCAGCAGAGAGAAAGAAATTAGAGTGATCGTGTTCTGTTAGAAGACAACAAGTTCATAGTGTGAATGTAGAAAGTTATTCTAGCTTTTTGAACAAGATATTTTACAAGATATGTGACTTAAAAATCTGTTACTTGGTAAACTGAAACATCTTGAAACACTTATGAACATAAAAATGAATTTAGTGTTTTCGTCCTAAAGGCTTTTACAATCCTATCAAAGAATAGATCATATTAGACCATTTGTTGTCCTTTACCATAAACAAGGGAACGTTTATAGTACAATCATGGAATGCATGAATTATCTGTGCTGTTTGCTATAAGATGCTATATTTTATTAAAAATAGTTTGAGTTCTCAAGCTACTTTCTATCCTATCTGTCTCCTATTTGGGTTTAGGTAATAGTAGGCAAACAAACAAACAAACAAACAAACAAAACAAAATAAAACAAAAATGAAGGTCAAAGGATTGGAGCTAAAAGATTGAAGAAGATTGAGAGAATTTTTTCTGCTCCCTTTTTCCCACCTTGTTGTGATTCCAAAGTTCCTCGGCAGCCACAGATCCTGTCATCCTTCCACAGCTCCAGCTCCCACCAAGCTCTGATAACACTACTCTCTTGACACATTGGACCTAGAAGTGGTAATGGATTCTAGTCTCACTGCTGCCGACAGTTCCCTTAACCCTTCACACACTTCTGAAAATAGTCCCTTAATTGAATATTTAAACAGTTTTGAATATATCTTGTGTCTTTCAACCAGGATGCTGCTTAATATAGTATCAGAAGTGGCAACAGGAAATAAGACCTCTGACTGAGAATCTGGCATTGGCTTGATCATATATTTAATGAACACATGGATAGCCACCTTCCCAAGAGAAGTGGGATGCCAGTAATCCATAGTATGAAGTGATCATAATAATTAGTTAATTAATCAAGGAGCAGAGCACTTCTTTCGAAAAGCAAGGGATGGCACTTAGTTGCCACATCAAAAATGGCAATTGCAAAGATAATTAGGTTAGATAATTGTTTCTTATTACACTGGAAATACTACAAAAATTAAAATATATGCTTAGGAACTTGTACTCCCATTTCAAAGCATGGGTAGAAAATCAGAAAAACTCTGTGGTGACTAAGAATTCTGTAACTTGTATAACTCTAGGACAGACAAGTCGAAGATCCTACCTCAAACCCTGATCATATGTGTTGTAGAGTTATGTAAGTTAAGTATACAATTCCACATGTTTCTTGTGCTAAAGCAGCACTTCTCAAGGTATCTCTGGGAATCACTAGAGATCACTAAGATATTTCACAGAGTCCTTAAGGTAAAAACTGTTTTCATAATAAAAGAAAAGATAGTATTTGCCTTATCATTCTCATTCTCTTCCAAGTCTTCAGTGGAATTTTGCCAAAGCTACATGAAGTGAAATAAAGTCATTAATCAGTTAATGGGATGATTGTTGGTATATTCTTGTGTCTGAACATTTTCTCAGTCTTAAGTTTAAAAAATTAAATATCAAAATACATACTCCACATGGTGAATCATTCTGAGACTATTAATAACTTTTCAAAGGGTAAAAGTACCCTGAGACAAAAAGTTTGAGAATAACTGCACTAACATAAGGCACTAATTATCCTTGTGTTATCTGCTAGTTAAGGAGTGAGACTGAAATGTATTGAGGACATTTGAATAGATTCATATGATGGTGAGAGTTCAAATTTCCTAGAAGTTTCTTTGCCAGTATCTGAGGAAACTGACTTTCCAATGCAAAAAAAAAATAAAATCTCTTCCATTACTACACTTAAAAGAAGTTGTTGCAAGAGAATGGCTATTCTCAGCAACAGCCTCTCCAACTCTTTGATATACACACACTCAGACACTACTTTCTTGAGGCATAATTCGGTGACCGTATTCCAGAATAGTCCAGAAAGGTAAGAGTGGAAGAAAAATTGAATACTCTAAAGATGCAGCACCTTGTCAATCTACCTTATTATAGAGGATTGAGGAGGATGTAGAGGAATATATTCTGAGGATGTAAAATAAAGGAGAATGAAATATAAGTGGAATCAGGCTAAATTTATTCATATGGATATGTATATCCAGAATTCATGATTGGATGTGCTACCACCTAACAGTAGCCTTAAATGTGTATCTTTTATTTTACTGGAAGCCTAGTCTAGGTCTTGGAAACCAACCAGGAACTAATGAGATCTTTATTAATATTGTGGACGTGTGTTTAGGCAAAAAAAATAATAATAACAAATATAGAATTAAAGGTAGTGATTAGTTGCCTCTGAGGGAGGCAGGAGAATGGATAGAGAAAGGGTACTTTAATGGAATTTATTTCTGATGTTTTAGATCTAGAGGTTGGATGCTAAGTTCAGAGTGACCAATTAAAACTGGTCAAATTTAGCATTCAATTTTATATGAGCCTTTTCACAAGTTAAAGATAACAGATGGTGTCCTATAACTGGTAAAGAGAAAAACTATCTGTAAAAAGTATCACCAAAGTAATAGCAATTAGAATAATTTTTTTTAAAGTCATGAACAAGACAAAGAAATTACTATATTGGCTACAATTTAACAATAGTACTTAAGGTCAATTCCATCAATCAAGAAGGAGAAATAAGGACTGTTTTTAAAAAAGAAAAATTTGTCATTATTTAAATATAATTGCATATCTAGAAATACTTGTGTCCTTGAAAATTATTTAAACCACTATAGCCAGTAATATATCTGATTCTAAAATATATCTAGAAAGAAAAATGTGAAGTAAAAGTGAGTGAGTCTTACTACTGTATATAATAAAACCTTTGTTAGAAATATAGAAATAAAGGGATTAATGGAATAGTCAAAGATATAGAGGGAGGGATAATTACCAAGGAGTGGCAATGAAGGACAAAAATGAAATGAATTGTCCTGTCTTTGAAACAAAACAACACTGATAAGCAAGACAACCAGGTGAGAGGCAGGTTTATGAAGCTCCACAGATTTCCTCAAAATTGGACCTCTGGCATATGAGGCAAGAGAAATCTTCTTCTGCAGGACTTGAAGCATCAAAGCCATTTAACATCACTGAACCCCTGTTCACTAAATGCCAGGAGTGGTATCCAGTCATTGTGGCAGACACCTTTTCAAACATTTCTAGAGCTGCAAGTCTTTCAGAGCCATAAGGGAATTTCATTTATGCCAGACCATAACTTCAGAGAATAGCGAAGGTTTGAGAAATTGGAGCTACATGGGGCTTCAGTCACATTAGAAGCTCTACAGAGAACTTAGAGGCTTGGCGTTTGGGTAGTGACTAATGTAAATAGGGATATGGGGATCAATGGAATTTTCTTGATGATCTCTTAAAAATGCGTAAATGACAGATTCTAATTGCAACTTTCTTGTCAAATTCTTTCCTCAGGAAGTTTCTAGTGGTTAAACAGATACTATGGGCTTAGGGAGTTGCACCAGGAGCTTTAGAAGTCCTTGGATTCTCACTTCACTCCAGCTGTGGGCAAGGTGCAGCCAGCAGGCGGACAGCCACACCAATGGAAACACATTAAAAATAAATTTATCATTAGTAATCAGATTAAAATTTCAATAGAAATAGATTTAGTTTATATTATCTTATGACCTTTTTCTACAATCCTACAATTTCATATTTGAAGCTAATGTAAATTTGATTTGAGACGTTAATTATATGACCCATGATAATAATTCCTGCCAAACAACCATTTTTACTTTTGTTATTGTGTTTTAGGCTGTTTTAACCTTTGGTGTCAAACCATTCTGCAGACTGCTACCAATTTAAGCAGAGCCTGATTAAAACTTGTTAAAAATGAAAATTTCGGCATTTTATATGTGAGATGAATGTTATACTTAATTCTGATTCATTTCAGATGCTTCTGAATTTTAATTTAATTTAAATTGAAGTAATTTAAATCAAATTGACTGTTAGATTTTAAATTAAATTTAAATTCTAATTTAGATGCTTTTAAATTTCAATTTAGAATTTTAATTGATCTCAAATATAAACCAATTTAAATTAATTTTTAAATTCAGATTTCTTTCAGATTCAATTTGAATAAACAGCATTTATTTTGTCTGTGATTTCAGTCCATCAGAATAGGTTAACTAAAATTAAGTTCTTTCATTATATCATTTTTCTTTCCTTCCCTTCTTCCCTCCCTCCCTCCAGCGGCTTACCAAAGGTCAAGAGAAGAGAGAAGTCTGTCTAGGTGCAAACAAGAAGGATATGTATTGTAATTTATAATAAATTATAAAATAACTAAATAAAGTCAGTCTGAATTTTATGTCACAATGCACTAGCAATTCTAAAAAGTTGATAAATTCTAAAAGTGATTAGTTATATTAGTTATTCTCTAATAAAAGTTTTTTTTGGCCTAAGTTCTAAATGACTGTGATGGTTACTGTTTGGTTTTAATAATATAAATATAAACTCCAGGTTAGAACAATTGTATTACTCATCTTTTTAAAGTCATTACATTTTATATGGCAGCTAATTTGGAGTACTCGCAGTTATACACACACACACACACACACACACACACACACACACACACACATATATATGAACTCAGCTACATGTGTTCATTTGGAGAGTAAACTTATAATGGTATAGAATCATTCAAGTTAGCTTCGGTTATAATTCCTGCCTCCACTCCCAGTTGATATTACATGTTTCTACATTTAGATACTACATTTGGAACAAACAGTGACAGAGAGATATTGTTAAGATGAAGAAAAGAACTTAAGTTTAATTCTGTCATTCTATGGGATCATTCAAAGTTATTTTTTAATTTATAATTAAAACAATGAAACATAGCAGAAAATGCAAGGTGTAATACTTTTATTTGGTAAATGCAAATTTTAGTTTAGTAATAAAATTGTTATTAAATTTGAATAATATATTTAAAATTAAATCTAACTTAAAAAAATATTATTCTTATTTATTATTAAACCATACTATTAATATTCATTACTACCATAGACCAATATTTAAGTGTCACTGTTTTTATAATAAGTACATAGTGTAATTAAGAAGTATTAATCCAGTACTTTATTTTGCCTTTTTTGTACTGTGATGTTGCTTATTTGTCTTATTATGGCACAATTTTATATACCCATGTATATTTCAATAAAAGAAAATTTCACTGCCCATAATTTTTCTAGCCATTATTTTATTAATGTCATGTCATGATTGTTACTGAAAGTAATTTTGTTATAACAGAGATGTTAAAAAATGATCTACTTCCCCCAGTGTCAAATATACCAGGAATGCTATTCTGTTCTTCCATCCCTTCCTTCCTCCTTTTCTTCCCAAACCCAATGTGTGAGGATGTAAGGTTTGAGTATACTTTGGTGACTCTCTTGAATCTAGAACAAGTTTTGCAACACATGTTGGGTGCTCAGTAAGTAAACATTCATTATGAATAGCACCATGTTATCTCAAAATTTCTTAATTTTAAAATACATTGGGTTATTTTATAAGAATAAAATAACAATTAAATGTCTGTTAGTATTATCACAGATTGAAATATTATTTGGAATTCTAATTTTCTTAAAAAATGTATTTATAAGTAACATCTATGAAATTCTATTCAAAGAATGAAATAAAATTGGGTGAATAAAAAAGATCATAGACAGAAAGTAGGGAAAAATAAACAAGCCTACTATTTCACTCCCATTACATATTGTACTTCCAAGTTCCTGAAGATCTACAGCAAATCTCCCAGCTCTATAACTATTCATATATAGAAGAAACTGTTATTGACTCATAGACTTAAATAAGTTTTGTCAGCTGAGTCCAAGCAAATTGGTGAAGATTTTTCTATACTCAGAAGACTAAGGCTGACTTTCTGACTTCAGCACAACACTCATCACTAGAAATGAGTCATTAAGACAGAAGCTCCAGACATGAGACACAAGGACCTTTAAGATGTTTTGTAATGTGAACTTTGTTTTTCTGTAACCTCTACAAGCAAGGACTCTGGAGATAGACAAATTTGGGCTGAATAGCATGTCTATCACTTAGCTGTGTGATCTGGCAAGTTACTTTACCTCCCATTGGCAAAAAAGAAAAAAACAAATAAATAAATGAATGAATTTTAAAAAGTTATCTGTGAGTATTAAGTGAATTAATATATTTAAAGTATTTAGAACATATTAACATGAGTAAAGTATTTACAACAACATGTAAATTCTTATTACAATAAGCAACATATCATTAATGTATTGATTATCTGTCTTTGCTTCTTTAACTTTATTTTAACCTTGTGAAGTATGACTAAATTAAATGTATGTAATTTTCTTCAGGTCAGCAAAATGAAGTTAGAAAAATATTTTAATTATTTCACATAGTTGCTATAACCAATGCATTTAGAGGGTTTACTTTAATATTAAGAAACATTTTACTTAGTTCCTCTTTTCCAAAACCGTTGATACAGCCTGCAATTGTTAGTATTGTTCTTGCTACAGTCTTGTGACTCTTGGAGGATATGAACAAGTACTGTGATAGAAATATGTTGTTTGTAATACGGTAATTGTTGAGATTATAATATTCCTAAGAGAATATCAACAATGATTCCAAAAGGACAGGGGCATGAATAACAGAACGTAATGTTTCTAAAAGAACAAGGCCAAGACCACATCCCAGATACAAAATGAATAACCATCTTTTCTTCTGAGTAACTGCTGCCTTTTTTACCAATGATATCTCCAGTCTCTCTTTATTCTCCACTTTATAAACATAAATAAGACACTGAGTCACTGTTTTACCCCAATACTTGATAGCATCCAATGTAAAATTAGCCCTTATCCCTCCTTAAAATAATCTAGCACAAGTCTAAAACCTCTAAGAGATACAGACATCCAATTCCTATGATATCACTTTCTGGATTAAGTCAAAAACCTTTTTTTTTTTAAGCTACAGATATGTTTCCTGTGATCTTTAGTCAGTGGACTTTAAATTGTCGTTTAGCTCAAAGATTATAAAAACCCATAAAAGAGAATTGCACACTACACAAACACTTTTCATCTCTCGGTGTATTTGTACAACTATACTGTATTCTATAATTAACCATAATCAATCACTAATTGGCTCTGAGGCAGGAAAGTTAGAAAAGACAGTATTTTTTATCTGTACTAACACGACTTTAACAGATCGGTAGTTAATTTTTAAAATGCCTTAGGGAGATAAATGGATATTTTACTCTGCTTGCTCTGCTCAGTAGCATATAAGTTATCGATGAGATTACAATAAATTTAAAAAATAATTCCCCTTGTTTTCTAGATTTCTTTTTGTTTTAAAAATAACTACTAAAACAGCAACCCATGGGAAAATGCTAATATTAAACTAAGATTGTAAAAGCACTGTATACACAATTATTTTTTAGGCAGACTATGGGAGTGCCTGATATTATTTAGGAATGAGTAGATTCATATTTTCTGAAAATAGTTAATTTTAGAATTGATAGTCTATCATGTTAGAAAGGATGCTGTTTATATTCATCCCTTCCTCCTCTTCCCTTTGAGTGTCTGCTTGATACACTACTGGCAAACCAGACTTTAGTACACACAAAAAAATATGTATACAAATAGTCATTGCTGTGTGGTTTAAATAATATATCTGAATAACAGTACCATTTAATGATTCTTTTGCTCTATTGTTTTTTTTATTTTTTCCTTGAGTTTCTAGTTTGCTTTTGCTTTTATGTTTTACTAAGAATTTCCTCAAAGTGTTCATGCTTTCAGAGTAATTTACAAGATTAGATCTTTCACATCTTTATTACTTAATGAAAATCACATTGGTCTACAAAAATTCAAGAAGAAAAAAATAATTTAGGCAATGGCAGATTGATGAATTCAAAATTGAGACAAATCTCTTTAACCCACCATTTTTTCTAAACACTCTGTTTCCCCGACCTAATATTTTTATTAGAATTTCTTGCTGTATTCGATGATGGAGGACATGAGCAGTGGTGGTGCTTCGGCGGCAGCTCACCACACTGTGAAATGAAGCTCCAAAACAGATAATACCTACATTGGATAAGCCCTCAGAAGTAACAAGGCTTGTAATACTATTATGAATACTGTTCAGGTTATTACTGTAGATAGATGCACAACTTACTTGAGGCTTATTGAATTTTAATCTGCTTCTGCACTTTGAGCTGTTAAACAGAGTTGCACAATAGGCCTGTATTTTTCACTGAAAATTGCTGTAACACAGAAAAATATCCACTAGCAACAGAAAAAACAAGGATCCATTATTTTTAAATGTTGACATTAAAGCTGAGCCTGAAAGATTCTCATCACTTTAAAGTCAGAAGCTGAGTGAGCAACATTTTTGAACCACAGTGATTTATCATCAGTCTAGATTCTAAAACTGGGACCAGATGACTCAGAAGTAGCCACAAAGAGTGACAGGGCAGGGGGCTGATAGAGGAACCTATATGCCAGGTCATATAAGTTATATGACCTAGCATATAACTTTTCTAACAACATAAAAAATATAAAACTAATTTTACTATTACAATCAGACTATATTTTAAGTTTTAAATAATGTTTTTTGGAAATTTAATATTTATCTATTTTTTTAATCAGGTAGACTGAAATCCACTATAAATGGCACATCATTAGCAAGTATCATGTCTTTCTTTATTAGTAATACGTGAAGTGCAAGACCATAAGCTAGAGGAATTAAATTCTATTTAAAAAATAATAAGAAAGCTGAGCTGGGGCAAATAGTTTAAATAAAACCATGTTAAAATAATTCTGTGAGAACATTATTTCAAATATTTTTAAATTTTAGACTTCAATTTTGAAGATGAAATGCAAGTCCATTTAAAATTATTTTTGTTGTTGTTAATTTATTATCTTTCCCTATCTACAATGGACTGGGTTATGATATACTACAAATGGAAATAATAAGCAAGAATTTGGGCAGCACACATCAAGTGCCTTCCCTGTGCCAGGAACTTCTAGTTGAGGGGATACAGCAATTTCCTGTAGAAATGTGTATCAAATATACATGTGCTACTGTGTGTGGCAAAGCCACATTCTATAAAGTCAGAGTTCTTTTTCATATCTAGCGAATTTCTTAATTAAAGTGTGGCCATCTATTTCAAGTCTCAGCTTAAATACCTATGCAGAATGTGCTTCCCTGCCTAACCAACCTTTATAAATTAGGACTCCACTGCTACTTATTATGTCAGTTCTCTATTACTTCATAGATGTTATCAATATTTTCAAGTATTCATTTAATTTCAATTTCCCTTTCATTTTCTGTCTTCTCACTGCATTGGAAGCCTCTTGAGATCACGTACCAAATCTGTGTCATTTACCAATGTTACTTACATTTAGCACTGTATCTGCCCAAAGGAAAGTTTGTTTTGTCTTCACCTAGGTTTTCAACGAACTTTTAGTCTCAACTGTAGGAAATTTGGAAACATAGAAAAATTTTAAACTTATTTTGAAATAATTAAAGATTCACAGGATATTACAAAGAGAGTACAGAGAGGTCTCATGTACTCTTCATCCATTTTTCCCAGTTTTTACATTTTACATAGTACAACATCAAACTCAGGAAACTGATACTGATACAGTGTGTGTGAATAGTTCTATATCTTGTATCTCATTTATAGATTCATCTGATTGACACCACAACCAAGATACATCATTTCCATTACCACAAAGACCTCCCTCATGCTACTCTTTTATAGTATAGTCTCACTCACCTTCACATATCTAAGCCACTGGCAACCACTAGTGTGCTCTCCAGCCCTATAATTTTGTTATTTTGAAATGTTATATAAATGGAACCATGCGGTATACAGCATTTCGACTTTTTCACTCATCATAAAACCTTGAGATGCATGCAGATTGTTATGTATATCGATAATTTGTTTCTTTTTATTGTAGAGTAGAAGCCCACTATAAAGATATAGTATAGTTTGTTTAATCATTCACTCATTGAAAGACATTTGGGTTGTTCCCAGTTTTTGGCTATTACAAAGAAAGCTGCTGTCAGCAAGCATGTAAATATTTGTGTGTAGATGTAGTTTTCATTTCTATTTTTATATGGACACGTTTTAACTTTGTCTTTTTTGATTTTTATTTCTATTAATTAAATAAGTGGAAGTTCCATGAAAAGATATTATAGAAAATTTGAAACTACAAAATATTTTTAAAATGAGGAAAAGCAATCACCTACATTCCCACAAATGAATGTCAGTCACTATTACTATTTTATTATTTTTCTTCTAGTGTTTTTCTATGCACAAGAGCTTTACTGCTCTTTATAGTTATGATTATAATACATAAGTAAAATTTTGTATCCTGATTATCCTGAAATTTTGTTTCCTAATAATTGTTACAAAATTGTCAGAAAGATATACATGTAGACATATAAACATGTCTATTTGAAATAAAGCAAAATTGTAAAATAAATCACTCCCCCAAGCCCACCACCCACTGTAAGAAACAGTATACACTTTTACCCACAAATACTCCTTTCAGGTCTTTTTGTGTTTTTTATTTTAAAGATGTTCAGGAGATCTTGTTGACCACATTTCTAAAAACAAATGTCATATTTTCTAAGCAAAACTTTAAACAGGGAGATATAGGAGGCCCCCTGATTTTCTTTTTAACTCATTGTGGCTAGTAATACATCTCCTTTCCCCTCAATACTTTTTCAAAATATCTTCCTGAGGCATCAAATCTTTCTTCTTTTGAGAATCTTAAGATTTAAATTTCTTCTATGTAAAGGGCCAATTAGTCCAAGACTGTAGCTGATCTATATAAAACCAGTAGAATTTGAAAGCTTATCTGTGAGCATTTTTCATAATTTGTTTGTTGTATAAAGCAGCCAGCAGTCTTTTTTCTCCATTATTATTGAGATGGATGCACTGCTCTTAAATTGCAAATATAGATTTTTCTGGATGCTAATTAATTTTATTCTCTGTACTGTATCAGAAAGCTAATTTTTTGGTCATAATTATGTATTGTTAGTATATTATATTTGCTTAGTTCCATGTATTCCGTCTCTAATAATATCATAAAAGTTATATACTTCAAACCATAATTATTACAACTTCTAGGGGAATATAAAATTTAGATTTATATATATCTTGTTCCTAACTCGTTGTTACTGTCAGACTTTCCCTCATTCCCAGAAAAACTGGCATTGTTATGTTATTTATTTAGAGCATATGAAAATTTTTATAGAGACTCAAATTACTCTTGATATAATTGGAAGTTCAATAAAATCAGATTTGGGAAGCTATATATAGATTGTAATGACTTTCCATCTGTTATTATCTGCTAGATATTTGGAAAATTTAACATGAGAAAATGCTTCTATTGGGATCTATGTCAGACATGGCAGAAAGGCAACGATCTATAGGTCAGAGGGCCAGCTTCCTAACAGAGTTTTTAGTGAGACATAGACATGCATCATAAATTCTGCAGTTCAAGCAGTTCTGCTTTCACCTGGTCCTTGGCCTGATGATAACCTTAGAATACAGTCTTTTCTGGAAAAGTGATACTAAAACAGTGACATATTGATCAAAGAAACTGATGGCATAACACACACTAAAAATTGGCAAAGAAAATGGTCACGATCCTCCAAGATGAAAATCAATCCTCAGATATGATCCTAACCAGTGTCCCTCAAATGTCCTAAACTTTTTATCTGAGACTTCTAGTTTACATTATATATAATATACATATTATATGCATATATGTGTATATATGCATTCATATTTAATTTTAATAAATAAATGATGGCAACTTTAACCCTTACTAGTCTGATTGCTGGAAATCAGTTCTACTCAATGTCAGACCATTGTTTCTAAGAGGTTCTTAATGAGTTTCTCACATTTATTCAGAAAAAGTCTGTCAACAGTGATCACTCTGTAATATCCACCCAATTTTTTTCTTTCTTATTCTCACTCTCACTTGTCCACTTCTCTGGCTGCAAAGATTTTGGATAATGCCAGTTGCTAATGCATTCCATGATTGATTTTAGATACTTTTCAGACCTCAAGGTGCCAAGGTTTTTCTTCCTCATTCATAACTACACTTTTGACTCTAGGACCTTAAGCAGTTCTTTTTAATTCTAGAGTCATACACATTTTTTTCTGCTAGCTTCTGACCATTTCTTAACTGTATGCTTCCCAAGACTCTCATAAAAATCAAGAAAAAATAAACAAACAAAATCAAAACAAAAACTAACTCTAGTTCTGTTTATTTCTGGACTTTTCTCCTCTAGCTGTAGAAGCCCCTGTTCAGTTCATGAGACCGGACAGAACAGAAACCATAACTGTGTCAATTTCTCCATTTGATTAAAAGTGATCCTTTTTCATGTTGTCCCAGGTATCATATGTACTGAATGTACCTGTTAGTTTATATAAACAATTACTGGGGCAGGAAGACTAAGGCTTTATCTGCACTCAAAGGATTTGGGAACCTAGATCAGCAATCTATTCATTCATCAAATATTTGGGGCAGGGGGGAATTATTATGTCCTAGACATTATGTAAGTGATAGAACCTAACCTCGCGGAGTTTATATTCTAGAAGAAGGATAAAACCAAACAAGTAAGAAAACACATACACTTGAGAGTTGGAGGTTGCAATGATGGCAGGGTAAGAATATTTGTTAGTAAATAACTGGAATAAGAGGTGCAACTTATTTACATAAGATATTCAAAGAAGGAAGAGCTCTGAGAAAAGATCCTAAAGATGAGAGTTTGAAAACAACTGAAGAAAGAACATTCTTGGGAGAAGCGAAGTGCTACAGGAGACAAAGTCTTGGTGAACTCAAGAACAGATTAAAAATAAGTGTGCTACAAAGATTTTTCCTGGGGAAGGAGTGAAATCAAATTCAGAGAAGAAAGTCAAATACCAAGTTGCTATAAGAGGCAGAAGAAAAATTGAGTAATTGCTGGAGTGGGATATGGAGTGAATGGTATTTTGTGAGGAGGTTTCCTGTGTACTCTTGTAAAAATGACAGTATATCGATTGTCTAATCCAGTGGAAAGAAGAGTCTGATGACACAAGACAAAGGGGACGGCAGAAAAAGTGAAGAAGTTAAGTTGGAAGGGATCCAGAGGCATCTGCAGATATTCACATTTGACAGGAGTGAGAATACTTTTCTAGTTTAAGAGAAGATAAAACATCAGCTCAAGCAGATTTGTAGTTTGGCAAACAAAATGGCAGAGAGTTTTGCTGTCTCAGCAGTTAGTAAAACTCCCTTTGTTAGACAAGGAAAAATAAACAGACACTAGTAGATATAATAATGAGTTACAATAATATTTGAGTAGGAACAATTTTTTTCATAAAGCAAAGTCTGTCTTTTTTTTTAGATTAATATTCCCTGCCACAATATTAAAATTCAAATGATTCTTTAAAAAAGATGAATATAAATGACTGTTCGTGTTGTACTTGTTGGATCATTTACTGTGTATTAAGGAGAAAGAGAAGAAGTTTAGGTTTTAGTCTGGTTGAAACTTAAATTCCTTGTATGATATCTAAGAATGCCATGGGCCTATTTTACTAACACAAAAATGTTTTCAGTCGTCTCAAATGTAAAATGGTTCAGATCAACTGGCATATTCTTTAATTATCATCAGCTCCAAGAGAGGACGGTTCAACAAGAGGCGGAGAGATAATAATTTTCATATGGAAATAAAATGATTGTATTACTTAGATTTTCACTTTTATTTAATCTCATATTATGAAGAGATTTTTATAAATGTGGGCACTCATATTAAAAATTGTCAATGAATAAGAGTAAGTTAAGAAGAGAAATTATCACCATCCAAGAAATGTGGAAATATCAAGGAAATTAATTTCATAACATAATGCTTCTTGACATGTTACTTCTTACTTATAAACCTTATAATTTATACTTGTTCTAGAATTAAACTGTGTTCTTTAAATTTATTTAAACATTGTTTAAATTTGGCAGCATTGGTTTTAAAATGATGCCTAAGATTCAGAAAAGCATATATCACCATTTCTGTAATAGAGAGGAAATATATATATACATAAAATATGTATTTTATATTTATGTTCATATATTTTTTAAGAAAATAAAGTAATAAGAACATATAAAAGTATCTCTGGAAAGATTTTAAAATACATACACTGTTTCCCCCAAGGAGAGAGTGAAGAAACATTTTCACTCTTCCATTTTATACATCTTTATTATTGACTTTTTTGGAAGTATTACTTGAATATGAAATTTTATTTAAAAATGAAAGAGAAAAGAAAGAAGAAAATAAATGGACATAGCACATATTGGTAAGTACTTACTCTTTATACATCTGTATTTGAAATCTATGTTACCCCACCCTAGTTTTAAAACTCTTCTGAGAAGTAAAAATAACAAACAGTTTAAACTAGACAGTTAAACTCTTTATTTTAAGGTCAGGTTATATCTCTTAGCTGAATTTTTTAACTTTAAAACACAAAGATATTACCATACTCTGTGAAATCCGGGAAGTGTCAAAAGTGGTCTCCCCTGAAAATCATACCTCTATCACATAAGCATTCTCTTTAATAGATAACCTTAATATTGATGGCAAATTTAATAGAGTAGAAAGCCTTAATTATATTTTGTCTATATTTTAAGTATATTTATCTTTCCAAAGAGGGAAGTTCCAAAACTAATGTGCACCAAAAAAAAAAAAAAAATTAGATAAACCGCTAGTTTATTCAAATTATTTACACTGATGATTAGAGCTTGTTAAGTTAAACTTGCATATTGGTTTGAGAGTGATTAGTGGTGATGAAAATTATCCAAAATAATAAGCCATGAGATATTTGGACTTCAAAATGATGCTACATGTCTAAAAATACCAATTTTTATCTTTTAGGAATTAGTCAAATTTAGATTCATGTTTTATATTTCAGTCTATCTACTTTATTTCTCAGTTTTTGAAAATTCTGACCATAATGGTTTATTTCACAGAGGGACTTATGCAGTGAACCCATAAATATAAGACATTTTAGAGTTGCTAATGTTTGTTCATATCCCTTCTTTCTATTGCCCTCTCTGATCGCAACATTCTCCACCCTCAAGAAAATAGTTATTTCCATAACCAATTCTCAGGCTATCCATTTCTTTCAAACTTCAGCACACTCCCTACCCCAACCATGCATACACACACACTCCATTAATTGGCACATGCACTAAGCAACATTAAGGAGTTTAAAACCTGTCATTCTAATAACAAGTAGTTCTTTTAAAATTTAATAAGCATAAAGTTACATTGAGGCTTCTTATTTAATGCAAATTTTATGCCTACTTTCAGAGGTTTTAATTTCATAGCTCTAGGTGTGGAGATGGCATTTTTTAAAAGTTTTCCTAAAAAGCCATTCTGTTGCAGGTGATTTCTGAGTTGGACTTTGAGGAACTCTGCTATAAAGGAATCTCAGTTACAAATTATTTGCATACAAAAGGATAAGTTAAAACTCCACATTTCCAAGTATATATTTCAGTTGACAAGAGCTCTCCCATGCCTTTCTTCCTTAATGGTTATCTATAAGACCAAGAGAGAGTTAATTCTTTGAACTTTACTTTGGAAAAATGATATCCTAGACTGTATCCCTTCAGGTCAAAACTATTTTCCTCAAATTCACAAAACCCCATGTCATTGGAGTTCCCTTTATTCAGAGTATAGACACTTCCTTTCTTAGCCTCTCCCTTCCTGAACAATGCTGTGTGCATCTTGGTACTGTCCAAATTTCTTTCTTCTTTAGCTTCCCTGAAGTTGTCTAGATCAGAAGATTCCATCTTTACTATGAACCAACTCCCACCTTTCTCACAATCCTGAAACTCCAGGATTCTTCACAGCAAGTTTCCAGCTACCCGTGCTGTGTACTCACATATGCTCACAGCTGAAAAGAATCTTCTTCTGCTACAGCCTTGGGACCATTGAGCCTTCTCAGACCGTGTTTTAGTAGCAAAAACATTTTTTTGAATTTTTTAGCAGTTAGCTGAAAATGAATTTTGGAAGTAAAATAGAACAAAACAGTTCTGGTCAAATAATCTGATATGTTGCCTACTAGAATATTATCTCTACATATCTACATACTCATAATCACAGAATTTCAGAAAGCACATTCACATTTTAAGCTGTCCTACAGGTTTTTTTTAAGTGTTTAGATTTTGTCTAACCAAAATTTATTTTACATATTTGACAATTTAACCTTTTTTTCCCCACTGTTAAAAATTCTACTGTCTACGAAACACACTGACAGGATTTACAAAACTCTGACAAATAGCATTCTATGGCTGAGCAATACTTCTATTTCTTGGTCATCAGCCAAATGGGAATTTTACATTTAAATGTAAATATGATATTTAGAAAATCCTATGATGATGAAGTCAGGACTCGTCAAAACTAAAATTTTGAATTTTGCAGTTTTGGAGTTATTACTGAGTTAACCTTAGGAAACTGTTTTGTGGACAGTTGCTTAAGTTGTATAATATAGCAACAAATAAAATCAATCAGACAAAAATTGAACTTTTTGTCTTTTTTACTGGATTATTTCTGTGAAATAATATCTGCTTCTTTTTATGAGTCAGAATAGAGCTAAAAAGAGGTCAGTCAGTAATATTTTTAATATAATGTTCTTTGATACATAAAATTTTTAAGTTGTAGAAGAAAAGATGGAAGGGAATGACTTGCTGAGTGCATATTTGGGTGGCAGACAATGTGCTATCCTTGAAGTACAGAGCTAAAAGTTGGCAGTTGCTGCCCTCGTTTTTATTAGCACCAATCATGTGGAATCATAAAGCATTAGAATACATTTAAAAAAAAACTCTTCTTTATGGGTTCACATACATAATTAAATCATGTTTTCATTCTGAGCATTCTTTTTAGTGACAGTATTTATTTTTTATTTACAACTACAATCAGTTGTATAACAGATGAATAGCATATGAAACCTATGATTAAGATTTGGGGTGACAGAAATCAAGGGAAAAATACCTGATATAGAAATAGAAATAATGGAGAGAGTGCTATGGCTACAACAGTAACATGTGTGCCTCTGCAAATGGACTGAACTTATCTCTGGCATCCTTACCCAATCATTGTTAAATCAATGATGTAATTTTATTTGGTTATTATGAGAAAATCATATTCTTTTAATATTAAAAAAATTGACTGTTTCATGGGTGATGATATTAAATACAAATGATTTTAGACTTTCAAGACATCTAAATCAGGCAGAGTGGGGGTAAATAAAACCTTGGCATTTGAAGCAAAGACAGGAGATAATTTAGCAATGTGATGAATTAACTTTCCTGAAAAAGAGGATATTTGAGAAGTAGAGCTCTCACAGGGGCATGCAGGGCATATGACTTCCTGATGACTAAGAAGTTTTAATTAATTAAAACTAGTGAGAGAGTGAGGCAATGGACATTTTTGTTTTTAACTGGAGGGCATTAGCCCAGAAGCTTTCAGGGGCCTGTGGTCAAATGTAGAGATTAAGCTGAATAAGGAAGACTAGTCTCTGTGATAAAGTAGGTTAACTAATTATGCTTGAGGTCTCACAGCAAGAGAAAACCACTTCAGAGGCTAATAAATGCTACTGGGTTGGAATAAGCATGCTGCTGGAGGATTTCAACTGAAGATATTAGTGGAAAAAAAAAAATCAAGATTCCTTATTTTGAGAATATTAATAGTGTAGAATGTGTCTCAAAATATAGGCTTAGAACAAACATTCTTGTCCTTGACAGAATTCAACTCTATACAGAGTTCCAATACAGTATCTTTCAGGCCAGAGCGATTAACCAGTGCCCCATGTATTTTCATGCACATAAAGTTTGAGAAATATTGATATATGTACAGAGAGACTCATCACATTTCATGTTTGATCAGTTTAAATTTTAATCTTTTTATTTTTACATCTTGCAGAGAATTGCTTACTCAAATTATACAGTTTGATGACTAAAGGTCTATGTTTTGGCAAAAGACTATTGCCTCAGATCCACTAGTTGCATTCTGAACACTGTTTCCAAACACTTTCTAATTCCTTGTTGACAGAGTCACTTCTCTTATTAAAGGCTGAAAATGCCAGATTCATCTCCTGTTCTTTTATCCCTGATCTAGATAAGGGAAATGAAGAATTCTTCTGGAGAGCTTCTTCTATGTTGCAAAGACTGCTTAAGGAGAAAACTGTTTCCTTTTTCCTATGAAATGTTTTGTCTAAGTTATGGTGTTTGGTGCTTCAGTGCTGATCTTATGGACATCAGAGGAACATTAAGGGAAGCTGGACTAGGGGCCTGATGTCATCGAATCACATCTAGAACCACCTACTCTGTTATGTCATATATTAAACTTCCCTTGTTTAAGCCACTTTTAATCAGAAACAAGGCATTTGCAACTGAAAGCATCTTAAATGGTTCAAACCATATTCAATTTATTTCTCTCAGATCTCCATGGAGAGATATAAATTGCCTGTTCAGCATTCTGAAATTCTTCTCTCTTCTAGTGCCACTGCTTCAAATAACAAACAATACACACAACAAAACCTGTATAACCTTAACACATTACTCCTTTTTATGGCACTAGTTACCATGACCGTATGTGTATAATACAATTAAAAACAGAATCTTTTTAAAAATCTTCATAGTAGTAGAGAATATATAAATTGAACTGTGCTGTTCCTTTGACTGGTTTATGATTCACTTTGCAAAATAATTAGTTGAATTAATAAACTTTCTTACACATGATTAGTCTTATAGTGGTAGGTGCTGGTATTGCAGAGCTCTTTCCTTCTGTAGTGCAATGGGGAACACGTGTGATATGTTTTGCTGGTGTGAGAAGATGCATACCTTTTACTGAATTTTACAGGGGTTGCATTTTTTACAAATTGATGGTGAGCCCTTTCAGCAAAAAGATTAAAACTCGCTTTATTACCGCTGTTTGGGTTCAAATCCCTCAATATCTCTGACATATGTATATGCCTGTACACACTATTTAGGATATACATGAAAGGGGTGCCAAAACCATCACTTCTCTTTTATTATTATTATTATTATTATTATTAATTTTGGTTTGGGGAGAATCAAGGAAGTTATTTGGAGTGTAATTATGCTGATGTCTAAAACAATGTAGAATTTGATAAGCTGAAGGAAATGAGGGGCTTTTGGAGGCATTTCAGAAGATCTTAGAGAAAGCCTTGGAGGTAAGAGAAAGCACGCAAAGTTTATGAGATATGGTTTTTAAGTCCTACAACACTCTATTCTGAATTCATTTAGAGTGCTTAAATATTTGTTGTAATTAAAGATGAAATGTTAGTGTTTTTTATTCTGTCTTTAGTAAAAACAGTTGGGTATTATATTAGTTCTTTCAGACTGCTGTAACAAATTAGCATAGACTGAGTGGATCATAAACAACATAAATTTATTTCTCATAGTGCTGGAGGCTGGAAGTCTGAGATCAGGATACTAGCAAGGTCATGTCCTGGTGAATACCCTCTTCTAGGTTACATACTGCCAACTTCTAGTTGTGTCATCATGGAGGAGAGCAAAAAGGGAAAGCAAGCTCTCTCCCGAAGGTTGCTTTTCAGCAAAGATTTTGGGGGATCCATGTTTTGCTGTTCTTGAAAAATTACATTATGAAGAAATGTTAGTAAAAAAGGAATTTTTTGTCTCAAACTTCTGTGGACTTTCCCACTGGTTTGAAGCAACTTGCTGCCATGGCAGTAGTTTTTAGTAGCCTGGTAAAAATTATGGACACCATCTTGATGTTTCTTCTTCTTCAGGAACTAGGGCAGTGCCTGTAGCAATCCTGCAAGTTAAGCCTAGGTCTTATTATATCTAAATTAGCTGATTCGTTAAAGTAGTAAATCGTTTAAAGATAAAATTTAGTATCCATGCTCTACGTTTTGAATTTCTTCAGAAAATTTGAATGCAAGTAGTTAAACTAAGTAGAGATTAAACACAGCTGTCCAGATGTCTGAATTATCAAAAGACTTCACAAGTAAGCAGTTCTTTAGAAAAATGAGCTCTTTTGTTCACTTTCTGTAGCAGAGCCCACATTTATTTGTATAGGAAAATTCCATTCCACAAATAGAGTAAGAGTAGAAATGAAGAAACTTTTTAATACATTTATCACTTCTGAATCTACAAAAAGTAATAATGTACAAGAGACTTATGGGAGTGATGATGTAGATCTACATTAATTTACATCTTTTTCTTGATGTTAAGATCTAAATTTCCCTTTAAAAACATATTATTCCTGAAATTTCCTGTAGTGTTTCCTTCAGAGTTTGACTATAAAAGCATTCTTCAGTAAAAAATATGTATAAAATTATAAAATTTAATTGTTTATTAGACTGTCAGCTACTTAATTTATTTAATCAAGGATTTCTACTTCATTAGAAAAGGAAAAACAAAGAGACACATATCAGCATTTGAGAACTTTGTGACTAAAATAGCAGAACCCAGAATGCTATGTTTTACATAATGCATTTTTTCAATAATATTTAGCAGAAAATTATTTTCCTTCACCTTAAAAGAAAATATTTCTCTTCTAAAAAATTCAAAACTTTTTATACTTTTTAAATGTGTTTTCCAGACAAAAGTGCTAAGTGGAGCAAGGACCATAATAACAATTAAATCAGAACTTTGTGTTCAAATGCATATATGCAGGAACTCTATTTAACGTGTATGTTTAGTTCAAAATAATTGTGTGCTAACTCTAATTCTTGAAAATCAAGAATATAATTTCTTAGCTTGCTTGTAGAGAATGGCTTTTGGAAAAGCATCACCTGTACTCTTTACAACATAAGATAATTGTGATCTAATATCTAGAAACTTTTACCCTGGGAAGATGCTAAATATTGAAGTCCTTCATGTAATCTCTGGCTTACATTTGTACTGATCTAACATACTTTTGAGTACAAACAGGATACAACTTTCTGGAGAAGATTCTTAAAATTGAATAATTCAAAGGTTATTGTTTTAAATTTCTAACTTCAAATTCTCATGGAAAAAAATTATTGTGAAAACACCAAGTTACCCATATCTGTTCCTTACTTCCTGCTGACTTTATAAAACCTCTAAATTTTGTGTGAATTTTGCAAAGCATCAGATTTTAATGTGCAGATGTTCTATTCACTAAAAACAATTGCCTCCTTTGTCACGAGATGGCGCTACACACAGTTCTAAATAGGCTATTCTTCCTTAGGAAAGAAATTTCAGAGCATTCAAGAAAAGCAACACAGCTCTTGAACATTTATATTTTGCTTCTAGGTTATTGAAAAGTAGTATAGAATGGCTGCACAGTAGGAAAAAAAAAACTTTCCAAACTCAAAGTCTGTGTCAAAATAAAAAGAATTAAATTTGACTCTTCAGAAAAATTTTAATGTTGAATAGACAAATGAAAGAGATGAGATATAACAGATTCTGACCAAATAAATCTTTTATTCACTCCACTTTTGGATAGAATAGGAACAGTCAGAAAAAAATGAAAAGGAAGGATAAGAAAATAGGAGTATTTAAGTGGCAATTTTAAACACTGTATACCTACTTAAAAAAAAAATATGTGGGGGCATTAAAACTTCCAAAAGGATAATCCCTCTCTCTTTCCTTTCCTTCCTCACGAGACCTACACAGGAAGTCAGACTTGGCAATAGAATCAGGTATAATTACATTTTAGATATGCGAATGTAAGCATGGGATAGAAACATCCATCTCATTTTTATCACATTTGCAGTAAATTTTTACAGAATGACTATCACTTTTCTGTGTAAAGATTCTTAGCAGCTTTCCATTAAAGAAACTCAGAATTAAGTTTAAGATCCTGGAGTTACTTAGTACCAGACTACGAACTGTTTTTACAGATTTGCCGTGACGTAATGTACTTATGACAGATGAAAAAAAATCAATCATGTCATTAAACACACTGTTTAATTCAACTGGCCTTTTCTTTCTCATCAAGGTTTTCTCAATGAAGGAAGTAGTACACTGATTATACAGCACTATTTTCGAGTGCCCTTGTCTACTACTGCCACTTTGCTTTTTTTATCCTCTCTCTTGCTTCATAGGTTCAATGCACTGTGGCTTTTCAGCACCTAAAAGGAATGGACCAAGTTATTTTTCACCAGGCATCTGTACATACTGCTTCTATTTTTGAAATGCCTGTAGCCATCCTCTAGGTGATTTCTTTTTATCCTTCATGTCACACTTCTGATCTCACAGAGGTATTCCCAGGCCACCTAATCTATAGTAGGTTATCCTATTTTATAGCACCTGATTCTTTTAATTTTATGTCTATTATCATAAATTGTAGCTATATACATAAATGATGAACAGGCTCTATGTTTCAGGTAGTTTTGAGAAAGACATGATGGTCTCCTCTAGTAAGCCTACTTGCAAGTAGCCTATAAAAGATTTTGGGAAGTTCTATTCTAATAAACCTACTTAATTAATTCAGAGCTTACAAAAATTACTTTTTAATATTAACATTTCAGGAAGGTATATAAAAGACCCTTTAGAAAATACTACTCAAACCCATCCAACTTCTGCATTTATAGAAGGGGAAATAGCTTCAGGTTAGTGATTGCCCATGCTATAAATTTAGTTAGAAGTAGTTCAGGGCTCTCTTATATGGACACAGTCATATTGACAGTCATATTAATTTCCACAAAGTGATTATCCTGCTCTTACCATGGTTTTTTATTACCTCTGTTTTACTATATTTGGGCTGTTTTTGCCAATCTTTATTCTAGTAGCTCTCTTAAAATCAGCACAGACTAAATTGTATCAGAAAATACAAAATATTTATCATGCTTCTTTCCATTCCTACCTACAGAAAGCTATTATTCATTAATTCATTGCATTTTAGTAAGTCTCTATTATAGCATGAATTAACTAGAATAGCAAGTAGAATAACAAAGATTTATTTCAATATCTCCCTCCCCTTTTTAATGAGTTCTTAAAAAGAAGGGAGTTTATGTTATTCATTCAAATTTATTCAGGACCCCATAAGAAATAACTACTAGAAGATATAAATAGAAAGACTATCTCCCTGGAGGTATTCAAGGTCTAAAGAGGAGACTGACACAAATACAAGCAATTATAATGTGTCAGGCTACGATCTGTTCTATGACAAAGAAAGGTTACTTGTGAGAAAGGCTTCTGGGATTGCTTTCCAAAAGTGGCAATATATGAGTTAGATGAGAAAAACAATTAGGATTTCACTGTGTGGAAGAGGAGAAAGGCAGAGGTAACATCATAACACGATCACACTGTGTCTCCCACCTGAAATGTTTTACCCTGGCTAAATTTTAATTTAAGTCTTATTAATTCTTATCTACTCTAGATTAACCTGCATTATTAGGTTAATGGCTGATTATTTGCATGCATTTAAAAATAGTCTTAGAAGGTAATAATAAAACCATTTAATGCTTTAGAGCTGTGCTTTCTGATACAATGGCTGCTAGCTAACTGTATTCATTTAAATTTAATTAAAATTAAATAAAATTTAAAATGTAGTTTCACACTCACATTCACAACACTCCAAGTGCTCATAGGCATGTTTTCAACTGTTCCTTTGACTACAACAGAAGATTCTATTGAACAGTGCTATAGCTTACAGGTAAATAACTAAAACAAAACAAAAAATTTATCATACTACCTTCCATTTTTGTAGTATTATATGTTTTTCAAAATCCTTTTCATGTGCTATCTTACCTGATCCTGAGGAAGAGCCGTTGAGGTAGGGTGCACAGGAATTATTATCATCACACGGCAAAAATAAAGGATGTGAGAGAGAGCAACTCAGTTGACTCATCTACTTCACGTTGACAGCAGAAACAGAGCTTACATAAAAGAATTTTGACTTAACTACAGATACCTTTTCAGGGTGAGAGATAGCATCCGCACACACACACAGAGAACATGATGAAACAAACATAAATATCTTCCTTTGGTCACGGATTCTGGGAAAATCCCATTCTAAGAAGAAACTAAAGAAATGAGGAAAATAGATGAATTTTTACCCTTACTGAAATCATCCTTCCTGTGATTTTATGTGACAATTTCTTAACAATGTACTGTAGAACCACATGACAAGATAAGATGACAAGAGAAATATATTCATTTCAATCAAATTGAAACATAGCTAGGAAAGTGATCATCAGTAAATAATGTAAAGAGCTCAGAATCCCCTAGTCATCCCATGCAAGACTGTTTATCTGATTGGCTGAAATGACTGGCTAATTTATAGTGAGAGCAGCAGCAGCTTCCTAGCAACGTCCTTATAGTTAAGCATTTCATGGTCAATCAGGCATCCAAGCAGCACTGCCATTTTGTAGTTTTCTGTCCTACTTTTGTTTATACATACAAGCAAATGAGTGGAAATAAAATGGGAAGGATATAGTAGTAGCTCTACTTATGAGGATGCTGTTCATAATGTAGATTAACAGGAGAAATACATCTAACAAATAAAACAGATTGTAAAATCTTCAGCTTAATAGGCAAAGCTGTAAATCACATAAAATCTATGGTCTAGACTATGACGTGTAAGTTGCAAATTTTCAGTTTGTGTAAGTGGATGTTTTTCTTGGTTCCAAACAAAGACACAAAGCTACAATACAGTTTCCAAAGAAGGCAAATTTTACAACATTTGGCTTACTTTATATGTGGCCTACAGTTTTGATTGAGGTCTTCGGGATGTACATTTGGGGATGCTAAGGACAGCATCTGATTCATGACACAAAAAGAAAAAATTCCACTTGCTGCTTGTTAAATTTAATAAAGTGGGATAAGATTTAATAAAGCAGGGGAAGATTGCTAGGTACTTTACAAGTGAGCATAAATATTTGTTGAATGAATAAACATTTCTGGAGGATGTCTTCTTGCTTTGGGGTTATTTCATTATTTTATCATTCATCACAATGGAAAGGTTGGTTGGATTACATGCTGATGTTATTCAGCTTGCTCTCTCTTGTTTCTTTCTCTATCCTAATTATAGCAATGTCTTGTACTATTGACATGATCAAGAACTAGCTAGCTATTTTAACTCAGAAAATTTGCACTTTAACATATCAGAAAGAATAAGAATTCATTAATACTTTTTTGGAGGGAAACATATGGGGTGAAGTCTTTCAATTGTCAATAAACTCCCTAATTTTATAATCTATTTCAGATGTTTTGATAGCAAGAGGAAGGTTATTTTTGTTATATGTATTAACAAGTGCTCATTTTACCTCTAGTTAGCCTTATATTTATTTATACATGATTACTAACTCCCACAAATACCATGACCATATAACTTATCTTATAAGCCATGAAATGTTTAAAAGTGAAATGGCACTATTAATGATTAATAACATGAATAAAAAAATTATATAAAGAAACAGTAATGGATAAACTGTGATGTATGTGAATCCTAATCTTGTACTATAAGCTCATTATAATCAAAATCATAACACCTCTAGGCACACTTACTGACAAATGTAGAGTAAAATTATAGAATACAATTGAAACTCTTTGCCTACATTCTTCAAAGACTCTCTTGTTTACTTCTTGATGAAATGCATGATATTATCATTTATTTATAAGGGTCTGAGGACTGAGTGAGTTATAAAGCAACTTCTTTTTTTATAACTTTCAATACTGTATGACAATGTTATCCAGTTTTAAATTCTGGAGTTCTTTTCCTCAATGGTTCTGCCTATCTAAAATTCATCTCTCTTTTAGATATGACATAACTAATCTAGAGAACTTTGAAAATGGACCCAGGCACTTTGTTTAAATATTCAACATTCTCTCTGCTCAGCAGTATTTGAGCTATATTATTACATGGCTATTTTTTTTTTTTTAACAATTCATGTTTCAGATTCTTGTTGACTAGTAGAAGATAGAAATACAGCATAAAACATTCCTATTTTGTGATTTTTTTTTTCTGATTCTGACTATGGTATCCCTGAAGTAGTTAATAATTATAGAATGGGTTAATAACTGCATACTTTTAAATAATATTTTAAGACCAGAAAGTGATCAAACATAAGAGGAAAGCAACAATCTGATGGCATAAATTGAGAAAGATTATAGAAGTATCTGTATTATGATAGACACTTACAAGTGAAATAAGATAAATAATTGAAGGCATAGGAATACCAGCATTGAGGGAAAACCAGGGAGGGAGACTGGAGATGTATAGATATAATTATAGATAACGATGTAGATTCAGAAATCTGATATATAACCAGAATTTTGTTTACCTATCCTTTTTCAGGAGAATTATACAAAAAAAATTCAAGAGAATTTCTAAATAAACAAATGCAAATAATAGACCAAGTTTAACTTTCAGCTTTTCTGCCTACCAATCCTCACTTCACCTCTGCTTCCTTATTTACATCAGTGAGGATACTTCCAAATGCAAGAAACAGTAAGCACAAACCAAACTTACTGAATTATAAAAAGGACTTTTTGGTTTATATCCCCAGCAGTTCCAGAAGTGTACTGTGCAGGCATGGTTTGAACACAGCTTCGGTGCCAACTCACCGTGATTTTCTTGGGATACACATGTACCTCTGTATGCCATCTTCACCCCCAGGAGGCTTTTTTCATGGTGGCAACATGGCTGTTATTCAGCTGGAGATAAATGTTCGTGTTATGGTATTCCTGGCCCAAGTCTCAAATTCTACCCTGATTGCTTGGGCTCGGTTAACCAGAACAAATGTTATTTTTTGTTTGTTTGTTTGTTTGTTGTTGTTATTGTTAACAGAAATACCCTGTTTCCAGAGTCAAGGGTGAATTCAGTCTTACCTTCAACTGCATGGCTGTCACACCATTAGGGAAATGTGGTATAAGTGAAAACTTAGGGTACATGACAGTTTCTTAAAGGAAAACTGGCTCCTAATAAGGAGAGGAAAAGGGAGAAATAGATAGACATGCAATAAATACATATTTATTTCTCCCAGATGTTCATCTTCCTTCACACCTTGTCAACTTTCTTTCACCCATGAACTTTTATTTTCTTGGATTCTCATCCCATTAAGAGAACTTGTTATAAAATTTTTATTTCAACAATGTATAAAATATTTTTTTTCAAGAGAGGATTTCTATGGTAAAGCAGCCTCCTCCCCATTCTATCTGTTTTCTTTATATCATAGATTTTATAGATCTTTCTCTATCCAGCCCCTAACATTCTATATAGCCTATTTTAATATAGTCTTATATTTTCTCATGCCAATCAATTTTTATTTTTCATTATTCACCAGGTGGATTGAATCCCCTCTTTGACATCTTGTTTTAGAGAGAAGTTGAAATATAGTTTTGTTTTGTTTTGTTTTATAAAAAACAAGATTAGGTACAAGCAACAAATCCAAACAGATTTCCTAAAATAATATCAATATGTTCAAACTAAACAACATTTGTGGAGCATGTTTTGTTCCTGCCAGATTAAAAAATGTTGTAGGCAAATATAAAATGCAAAAGTTTAAGTAATTACAATAAAAATACCATTAATTTTTTTAATATCTTCACTTAGAATATAATCAGTAGTTGACTGTCAAAGATCAGGGAAAGGTTAAACAAAACAAAACAAAAAATAAAATGGTGCATCCATAAAATAGAATCCTGTGCAGTTATAAAAATTGATGAAATTCTTTGTAAACTAATATGGAAAAATGTCCACAAAACTTTGTTAAGCAAATTTTAAAAGTGATCGAATACTGGGTAACTTAATGTAGGCTTTTTTTTTTTTCATAGAAACGAGCATGATAATTCATTTACTTGAGCATGCATAGTGGCCCCCGGAAGAATACATAAGAAACCAGTAGCAGTGGTTCCCCATGTTGAGTTCCAGGAGAACTAAGCAATTAGAGACATGTTATAAAATCCAGTTTTTAATTTTAATGTAAAATTATGGCATAAAAAGGATAATGTAGGTCTATGTGTACTAATTTTAGAAAAGAAGTCAGACTCAATATAGCAGCCAGATTTTGCCAACTGTAGCATATTTAGTATAATGTGGTCTTATTTATTTGGATGCTTCAAAATCTTGAATTTCCTTGTGGTTTTGTTCTGAAGATCAGATCTTATCTTACAAAGCTTGAGAGGTAGATGTTGGAGAAAATCACTATTCTTTTGCACTACCACCCTACTTTTTATTCAGATTTCTGTTTTCCATGAAAACTTATTCTCGTTGATTTATTGAATGGAAATTCCATGAAATAAAGATGTTTTTCTATTTTGCTCATTGCTGTATCCTAGCAAATAAAGCAGTGCCTTCCTTATATATGGTAATCAAACCATAAATATTTCTTAAATAAGAATATTTTTTAATGTTATACCTATTCCATGAAGGTAATCAATCACTCATATATTTGGAAAACAATTTTTTTCCATTTTTAAAATTTTTCTTATGAATTTTTATATACTTAGTAACTATTTTGCATAATTTATTACTTTATGAATAAATATTGTGACTTACTGAAGGAACAGCTAAAAACTGAATCAAGAAGTACACAGTCTAGAAGTTGGGCAATTTTCATAGAATAATTTTCTGAGTAATATGTAGATTTTTCTCCCAAAATAAGCTCTTATTATCAATACAGTAACTGAGTTGTTGTGGGAGATTATAGAATATTATGTAAGATAGTCCAGAAGACATAGTGGACTAGAAACATATAACTTCTTTTAAGCATCAGTTTCTCTAATATTTTGATCACTCTAAATGTCAAAGAAATATATATCTGCTCTGACAATATACTTTAGATTTTTGAAAAAGTATTGTACTACTTAACGGATCTAATGTTCTCTAGTAAACAAAGAACACTTTGCAATAATATTTTTATTAGTGGTTATCCATTTATCTCTTCAGGATCTTACAATTATATTCCCAATGTTGTTTTATAGATTCTGTGAAAGATCATAATCAGCCAGGAACATCTTCAGTAATCACCATGCTGAAGAAAATTTTCTTGATTTTTAGCTGGAAATTTATAAGCCATACATTTCTGCAACTGGCAATTTGTAGCATCTGCTTAATCTGAAGACACATGGATTTGTGCTGACAAAATAGACACTAGTCACGATATGATGTTACATTTAATAGAAAATGTTAAATTTATTTGTGGCCAATATCTTTGACTACTCATTTCAAATTTGCAACGTTTTTTCTTGGTATGTTTGATCTCACCTGAATTGTTATCATATTAACTTTAGTAATGGTTTGGGGGGAAAAAAATCTAAGCTACTAACCACTACTCTGAGCCCTTTCTCTGAGAGCCTGAGTATATTGCAAGCTCTGTATTATCCTGCATTGTTGCAGTAAGCCTCAAAGTTGAAACATGAAAGCCTATTTAAATATTTTCAACAATGGATTTTTTAAAAGCCAATAGGAAAATGGACAGAGGCCATCGATATAGAGTTCACAAAGATTTCAACCATGTGAAAAGCTATTCACCGTCATTCATAAATAAAAGCAAATTGAATCATTTATGAGTTATTTTTGAGCAATGAATTGGCAAGACATGAAATATTTATGGTACAAAATAATGTCAAAGATGTTGGGAAAAAATATACATTGTACACAAAAATTCTATAGGACAGAAATTTTAATTGCAGCCTTTTTTAAAAATTTTATTTTATTTATTGCAACTTTTATTGTAATAATAAGGGACTATTAATGAAAATAGTTATTAATAGGACACTGAATGAAGTAAAATAAAGCACAACATATTCATCCATTGAATTGCTTTGAAACTATTAAAAAAAGTAAGAGATTCATGGGCTGATATGGAAGTATAACCAACATTTATGATGAAATAAAAAATGTAAAGTGAAGAATTATGAGTCTCCCACTTGTGTTCAAAGAAAAAATATATCTCTATACACTCTTAAATCATTATAAAATACTTCTGAAAGAATATGTAAAAATATAAACACAGTTGTTTTCTCCAGAGAAATGCAGCTAAGTACTGTGATAGAAAGGAGAATATCTTTCCATTTTATTGTTTTAATAATATTAGAAATTTTTAAGTCAGATTCATGTATCATCTTATTTTCTTAATATTTAATTTATATTGTTTAAATGAATAAAATCAATGTTTTGTGAAGTTTTCTATATATTTTAGAGCTCATCTAAGCCTACTGTTACTTTTTGATTCATCTCTCTATTTCACAAAAGATGAATCAATATTAAAAAATCAAAAGATATTAGCTTATTTACAGGATGTTCACTGAATAATGAAGAGAGGTGTGTTATTGTTATAGTACTGGAAAAATTGTAGAACATTGCTAGGCCACAACATCAGAAACCAGGATAGGGAGAAAGCACTAATAATTTTAAAAATGTGTTCTGTTGATGTCAATAAGTTTTCCTAGGTATAAATTTAAAGAATTTTATAGTACAATATATTTGAAAATGTATATTATTTTTGCATTCTGCAACTCTACTATATTCATTTATTGTTTCTAATAGTCTTTCGGTAGAATCTTTAGGATTTTTAAAAATTTTTTTATTTTTCAATTATAATTGGCATATAATATTATATTAGTTTCAGGTGTACAACTTAGTTATTAGACATTATAACTTAGAAAGTAGTCACCCCAATAAACCTTGTACTTACCTGACACTGTACATAGTTATTACAAGAACAATGACTATATTCCTTATGCTATACTTTGCATCCCCATTACTATTTTGTAACTACCAATTTGTACTTCTTAATTCCTTCCCCTTTTTAATCCACCCCATCCCACCTTCTGTCTGGTAATCCTCGAAATGTTCTCTCTGTCTATGAGTTTGTTTCTATTTTACTTTGTTCTTTAGATTACACACATAAGTGAAATTATATGGCATTTGTCTTTCTCTGTCTGATTTACTGCACTCAGCACAATATGCTTTAGATCCCTCCATGTTGTTGCAGATGGCAAGATTTCATTCTTTTATCTATTTGTTTATGGCTGAGTAATATTTCATCCTCTATGTGTACCATCCCTTTTTTATCCATTCATCCATTGACAGACATCTAAGCTGCCTTCACATCTTGTCTATTTAAATAATTCTGCAATGAACATATGGATGCACATGTCCCTTCAAAGTAGCATTTTGGTTTTCTTCAAATAAATACCCAGAAAGTGAGATTACTGGGTCCTTCATTGTCTCTTGTTATAGCCTTTGTTTTAAAGTCTACTTTGTCTGGTATAAGTATTGTTACCCCAGCTTTTTTTGTTTGTTTCCATTTTCATAAAATAACATTTTCCAACCCTTTACTTTTAGTCTGTATGTGTCTTTCGATCTGGAGTCTCTTGTGGGAAGCATATGTAAGCATCTTGTTTTCTTATCCATTCAGTCACCCTATCTTTTGAATGGGACATTTAATTCTTTTTCATTTGAAGTATTTGTTGATAGATATGTAGTTATTGCCATTTTATTATTTATATTTTTGATACATATTTTTTTCTTCTTAAAGAAGTCTCTTCAACATTTCCTGTAATACTGGCTTGGTAGTGATTAACTCCTTTATTTTTTTCTTGTCTGGAAAGCTCTTTATCTGTCCTTCCATTCTAAATGATAGCTTTGCTGGGTAGAGTGATCTTGGTTGTAGGTCCTTGCTTTCCATCACTGAATGTTTTGTATCAATTGCTTCTGGTCTGCAAAGTTTCTGTTGAGAAATCAGCTGACAGTCTTTTGGGAATGCCCTTGTAGGTAACTAGTTGCTTTTTTCTTGCTGCTTTAAGATTCTGTTTTTGTCTTTAAACTTTGGCATTTCAGTTAAAATGTGCCTTGGTGTGAGCATCTTTGGGTTTATGTTGTTTGGGACTCTCTGAGCTTCTTGAGGTTGATTGTCTATTTCCTTCATCAGATTAGGGAAGTTTTCTATTATTATTTCTTCAAATAGGTTTTCAATTATTTGCCCTCTCTCTTCTCCTCTGGTACCCCTGTGATGAGAATTTTGTTATGCTTGATGTTGTCCCAGAGGTCCCTTAAACTATCCTCATTTTTTGAGGATTATTTTTTGTTGTTGTTGTTTTGATTGGGTGTCCTCTGCTACCCCATTCTCTAAAATACTGATTTGATCCTCTACTTCGGCCAAACTATTGATTCTCTCTAATGTATGCTTCATTTTTAACTGGTTCCCTTTTATGTTTTTCACCTCCATTTTTATGTTTTCTATCTCTTTGTTAAAGTTCTGAGTTTATCTACTCCCTTCTTAAGTTCATTAAACATCTTTATAACCAGTGTTTTGAACTCTGCATCTGGTAGATGCTTGTCCCCATTTTGTTTAGTTCTTTTTCTGGAACTTTTTTCTGTTCTTTCATGTGGTACATTTTTCTTTGTCTCCTCATTTTGACTTTCTCTTTGTATCTGTTTCTATGTATTAGGTAGGGAACCCAAGTCTCCCAGTCTTATGTAGTAAGTGTCTGTGGGACCCTATGGCACAGTCTTCCCTGGTCATCTGAACCAGGTATTCAAGGTGTGTCCTTTGTGTGGGTTGTATGTGCCCTCCTTTTGTAGTTGAGACTTGGTTGTTCTTTGCACATCTATGGGAGGGATTGATTCTTGGGATGATTGGTCGTGAGGATTGTCTGTTAAGGGGCCAACCTTATGTAAAAGGATTCACTCCAGCAGGGCTCTGGTGCCTGCCCTGTCCACTCTTTGATGTGTCCTCCTGAGATACAGTGCTGGGTGGTGCTCTGGCTCTGGCTCCAGTCAAAGCAGGCCACTTGGTATGCCAGCTCAAGGGCTCGACCCAGTTGCAAGTGAGGTTCAGCTGAAGCCTGTCACTTCCAGGGCCAGCCACCTGGTAAGAGTAACCAAGCAACCCACAGATGGTTGTCATGCTGGACTTGTAGGTGCCTCAAGAGGCCAAGCCAGCAGCTGAAGCTGGCTACTACTAGTTCCAAGCTTGACGTTTCTCAGCAAAACATATGGGGCCCACTGAAGTCAGATTCTACTGCTTTGGGTTTTCTGAACCTTTGAGTGATTTTAGTAAAGTCCACAGCATAGGCCAAGATAGGCATTTGTATGGCAAACAAACAAACAAACAAACAAACAAAAAAAACTGTAGGCAGCTTGGGTGGGCCTGCAGTTAGGGAGAGGCAGAGTCTCAGGAAATCACCTGGTTGGAGCAACCTATGTTAGCCAGTTTGATAGAGACTCAGATATGGTAGCTGCCTGCATCTGATTCTGGGAATGGAGAGGGCTCAACAAAGAAACAATGAATACTGCTAGCAGTACCTCTGTCCATGAGAAAGCTGCCCCCTCCAGCCTTTGTCCTGAAGCCAGACAACTCAGTTCCTCCTCATATGTTCCTGGCACTCCTCGAGCAGCTGCCCCAGCTCTGGAGCTCAGAGCGATGTGAGTCCATCATCGAGTAAGTTCGTGTGCGGGCTCTTCAAGAGGAATGTCTGCAACTCCTTCAGACCTCTCTCTCACTCAGACACAATCTCCACTGGTTTTCACAGTCAGAGGTTGTGGGGACTTTTCTTCTCGGCAGTGGAACTCTGAGCTAGGGAACCCAGTGTGAAGTCAGGACATCTCACTCCTCTGAGAGGGGGTGCTCTGTAACCAAGATAGCCCTCCCGATTCTCAACCATCACACATATAGTTGGGATACTGGCTTGTTTCACATCTTTGCCTCTCCTACAAGTCTCAAGGTGACCTCTTATGTATATCTCCAGTTGCAGGACCTCTTTCAGCCAGAACTTAGGCAACTCCCAGTGATGATCGTTCTTTAGTTTCACTGTAATTTTGATGTGGTTGTGAGACGGGATGGCACAGCATCTACTTTCTACACCAACTTGACCGGCATCTGAGTAGGATTTTCTATATATATAATTGTGTCATCTGCAAATAGAAACAGTTTTACTTCATTCTCAATTTGGTAGCCTTTTATTTCTTTATTTATCTTTATTTTTTATTTTATTTTTGCCTGATTGCTCTAGCTAGGACGTCTAATATTATGGTGTATAACAGTGGTGAGAGTGGACATCTTTCTTTTGTTCCCGATCTTAGAAGAAAAGCTTTCAGCTTTTCACCATTGAGTATGATATTAACTGAAAGTTTATCATAAGCGGACTTTCTTGTGTTTAGGAATAATTGATGGGTTAAAAAAATTAAACAAGTTTCTCAACAAAAGAGATACTAATAGAAAACACCCTTGAAACTCTCATGTTCATTCTGAAATATAGAGTCCTTATTGTCCGAGGGTTTTGACATGGAGAAAGGAATAGAACTGTTGGTACATTGTTTAATGCTCTTAATCTAGTAAATTAATTTATCTGAAAAGTAAAATTTTTAAAACTATTTTTTGGATATTTAGTAGTGACAAAAACTTAAATTCCTTTAAATATTAAAATAGAGAGCAATGATTGCTTGATTCTTTTGAGATCTTAAAATATTGTAAAGAACAAAACATTTATAAATATAACTTTGAAATGTATTACTGTATTGACACTGAAACCCTTTTAAATTTTCAATGCAAGCATTTTTATTTTTCTTTATTATTTCTACTTTTTACCTATTTTAAAATTTAAAACTACATTTATTTAGTTGTGCTTTCAAATTTGAAATATGTTTACCCAAAGAGAAATAATACTTGAGATTCGGGATCTGGGTTATCAACTAATTGATGCTAGTTGGCTATTGCACTGGGTTATTCTTCTCTGAATACTTATATATAAGTTGAGACCCTACTTAAAATTATATTCAAAGTTTTTTTATACATGCTATTTTTCCATTAAATGGTGTATACTTTTTTTTTCTTTCTTTCTTTTTTTTTTTTTTAATCATTGATGATAAATGAACCTTTGCCAAGTCATTATATCTTGGCCTGGTTTATATCATTGGAAACATATGTCTGTCTCTCTTATCAATATCTCAGTATAATTAATACAAATATCTAAGCAGTGGTTTTCAACCAGGAGCAATTTTGTACTATAGGCAACATTTGTCAATTTTCGTTTGTCATAACCTGGCAAGGGGGCTATTCGTATCTACTAAGTAGGGACCACAGATGCTGTTAAACATCTTATAATACACAGGACAACTCCCCAAAACAGAGAATTATAGGACCCACAATATCAGTAGTGCCAGGCTTGTGAAAGAAAGTCATATTTGGAGATCAGTATAATCTGCATTTTAAAGTGCTTTTCTAAGTTTAATGTGCAGATGAGTTGCTTGAGTTCTATTTATATAAACAGATTCTATTCAATAATGAATATGGAAAAGAACCAGTGGTAGTCACATCACCTTTTCTGAACTCTCTTTTTCAGAGCCAGTCAGAAGGTAAGATGCCTTGTATAAACAGAGAGCTAGGCTCTGTCCTGAACCATCTGGTCATAGTGCACAGTCTAATTTAAAAAGGAAGGTAGGTAATGTATTTAGCTGCATATCTAATGCCATATTCTCTCATTGGATTCATTATCAACAATTAAAATTGATCAGTCAAGTTCCAACAGATTGGCCTTTGTGCTTAATTTTTTTTTTTTAAGAGAAAAACTGGTACTATTTATGCCCCTCTACAAAAATTCCATTTTTTTTAACATTATGTACTCACAATTTGACTGGTGGTCACTTTAAATTGGCCTCTTAGTCCTCTATCATTGGCCTAGATAACCTCAAAGTCATTTTTGATTTCTGGCAACAAAAGGTTAATGTGACCTAACCTACTATTTTTCTAATTTTGAGAATCAGCTACCATAAGGAGTCCTGATGCCTTTTTAGTATCATACTATACTTAGTGTTATATATTGTATTATACTTAGTGTTATTTTTTTTATATTATTATATTATATATTACATAAAATAGATATCACATTATATTTAGTATTAGAGACAGTATTATAGATGAATATGTGCAGGCTGGGAGTATACCTGAGAATCAGTCATGAGAAGAGTGCTACTGATTCCTATGCTTTGGAACTACTTTTAATAAAGGCAAAGTTGCAAAAGTTTTCCTCTCTATGCTAATCTTTATTATTTCCTTCTGTTTTCTTTGAGTTTGGTTTGCTCTTTTTTAGACTTTCTTAAAGTAGAAAGTTATTGATTGGAGATTTGTCTCATATTTTTAAAGCAGGCATTTATTGCTATGTTTCCCTTTGACCACTCTTTTTGCTGCATCTCATAAGTTTTGGTATGCTTTGTTTTCATTTTTATTTATCTCAAAATATTTTTTTTAATTTCCTTATGAGTTTTCCTGTGATCCATGGATTGACTGTATTATTTAATTTCCACATTTGTGAATTTTCCAGATTTCCTTTTGTTAATTGACTTTTAATTTCATTCTAATGTGGAGAAAGATGTTTTGTGTGATTTCAATCTTTTGAAAATTTATTGAGACTTTGTGTGATCTAACAATTTAGTCTGTCCTGGAGAATATCTCATGTACACTTGAGAAGAAAGTGAATTCTGCAGTCATTCTATATGTCTTTTGATATAGTGTTGCTCAAGTCTTTTATTATCTTGATCATCTTCTGTCTAGTTGTTATATTCATTATTAAAAGTGGGATATTGAAGTCTCCAAATATTGTTAAAGAGTCTATTTTTTTCTTTAATTCTGTCACATTTGTTTCATATATTTTAATGCTCTGTTGTTAAGGAGACTATATGTTTATAATTGTTATGTCTTCCTGAAGTTGCTCTTTTATCATTATAATTGTCCTGCTTTGTTTCTGGTGACAGTTATTTTTCCAGGTTTATTGAGATATAACTGACATATAACTATGCTTTTTGTCTTAAAGTCTATTTTCTCTGAAATTTTTATAGCCACTCAAGCTCTCTTTTGGCTATTGTTTATACACACATGCACACACACACACACACACACACATACACATACATATATTTCACTTTCAGTTTGTGTCTCTGTATCTAAAGTGACTCTCTTTTAGATAGCATATAAATAGATTTTTAAAATCAATTCTATCAATCATTGCTTTTAATTGGAGAGCTCAATTTATATTTAATGTAATTACTAATAAGAAAACTTAGTTTATTGATTTTAAAGTTTTTCTCTCTGATTTATTAATTTAAAACCATAAATTTTGTAGAACCATAAATTTACTGTTACACAGCTTTAGGTGCATCCGACAAATTTTAATGTTGTATTTTGTGCTACCGAGTAGTGCATTGCTTAATCTGCAAATATTTGAGATTCTTGGTATTAAATTCTATTTTCTTTTTATTGTGATACAAACTCATATTCTCTATGATTTCTTGAAAATTATTAAAACTTGCTTTATGGTTCAACATATAGTCTATTTTCCTGAATGTGTCTTGTGCACTTGAAAAGAAAGTAAATTCTGTGATTTGGGGGTATAATGTTATATAAATATTATTCAGGTTAATTGGATTAATACTGTTGTTTATATCTTCTAAGTCCTTACTGATTTTTGTATGATTCTATGGTAAATTACTGAGTGAGGTGTACTAAAATCTCTAACTCGACTTTCTTTAATTAGACTATAACTATACTTGTGGATTTGTCTAATTTCTCTTTTAGCCTGTTAAATTCTTTATTTATTCTGAAGCTACATTAGGTGCATACACATTTGGGACTGCCAAGCCTTACTGGTAGACTTATCCATTCAACATTATTAACTGTTTCTCATAATCTCTAGTTATATTTCTTATTTTAAAATCTTAAATTTTCTAGTATTAATAAAGTCACAATTCTTCATTATGTTTAGTGTTTGTGTGTTATAACTTTTTCCACTAGTTTATTTTAAACTGTTTCCTTATACTTATAGTTTTTAGAATCTGCATGTATGTGTTTCTTGTTTTTGTTTAATAGGTTATCAAGCTATCTTTTTATTGTAGTTTTTGGTCCATTAACTTTTAATGTAACTTAATATTATCAGGTTGTCTTGTTTTTTGTTTCCTGGTTACTTCTTTCTTACCATCTTTTTGACTAATCAAGTATTTTATTAAACCATTTTATATACTTTACTATAATTTAGCTATGTGATTTGTACTTATTATTTTAGCATTTACTCGAAAGATTACAAATGTATCTTGATTTCATCTTTAATCTCTGCCTACCCTTTATGTTATTATTGTCATATATCTTACTTTTACATATATCTTAAACTCCATAATACATGGTATATGCTTTTACTTTAAAGAGGCAGTGATCCTCTAATTTTTTAAAGATAGTCTTTTGTACTCACATACATATTTCCATTGATATTATTTCCCATTCTTTCTTATAGAGCCATGCTTAAATCTGAGATTAAGTCCTCGTAGCCTAAAGAACATTATTTCTTAGTTATTGTAAGTTGATCTGCTACTGCTGCATTTTTAAAGGCTCTATTTGTTTGAAAAGATCTTTATTTTTTAATTTTTTAAATTATTCTCTGTATATAGAGCTTTAAGCTTACTTTTTTCCCTTTCACCACTTTACATCATTCTATTGTCTGTTGGCTTCTATGATGACCAGTCAGATTTCATTTTTATCATTGCTTTCTGAATGATGTCATTGTTTTTACTGTATTTAGATTTTCTTTTTATCTTCATTATCCCCAAATATGACCAGGACTTTCCTAGATGTAGTTTTCTTTGTATTTATTCTAAAAGAGATTTACTTCTTAAATCTGTGGTTCACGTTTCAACAATATTGAAACATTCATAGCCATTAGTTAAGAATTCCTTGTCTCACATTCTGAAATTCCAATTACAAATTTTTTAGAATCATTTTATATTCTCCCACATGTCTCTCATGCTCGTTTCACCACTAATACTCTACTACTACTACTACATTTATTAACATCACTATTATTTTCTCTTCATAATAAAGTTTGAGTAATTTCTGCTTGGAGTATGTTATTTATTTATTTATTTCCTATTCTGCTGAGTCTTCTGTTATGTTATTCTTAAGTGCTGTATTTTTTTTAGATTCTTCTAGTACAGTTATTATTTTTTTTAAAGATTGCATTTCTCTTGAATTTCTCCACCATGCTACTTTTTTAAAATCTATTTTTGATATAATTGCTCTAAAATATTTACATTTAAAAAAAACGTTATCTGTTAACTCAAGTTCTGGATCATTTTAAAAATTTACCTAGTTTTTAAAATTCTTTTCCTTTTAATCATTGATCATAATTTCTGCTTCTTAGTATATTATGTCACATTATTTTTTGGACATGTGTTTAAATGAGCCATAGAGACAGAAGTAAATATTATTTTCACCCAGAGATGGAATATTCTTCCCTCTTCCAGGAAGATAGTATGAGTGACTAAACATTTTGATTCAATTTAATCAGTAGTTAAGCTGAATTAGAGCTATGTTACTGGTATAGTTGGTTTTATTTTACCTCCTATTTCAAAAACCATTAAGGGCTACTTGTCTTGTGTATATAGCAGATGTTCCTCTCTCCAGCAGGAAATTAAAGAATTGTAGAAACTTGAGATTCTGTTTCTCCTTTCTAGCCAAGATCCCAGATTATTTGCTGTACCCTCACCACTGCAAATTCAATTGAAATCTTGTACATGAGAATCAGAAGTAATGAGATTTAGCTCTTCAGCTAAGGCTTTTACTCATTCTAATCATTTAGACTAGCCACATGGCTGTTAATAGGTCCTCTAAATTTCTTTTAATCCAGCAGAGTTCCTCTGGTGATGGCAAATCCAATGCAACACTTACCTGGACCCAGATTAGGCAAGCGATGGCAGAGAGGATTTATCTATCATTGAGAATTATTTCATTTTGGTCTATTTGTGCCCTCTTTTGCCTTTAATAAATACATCACATGTATATGTATGTATATATATATGTGTGTATGTATATATATGTGTGTGTGTGTGTGTGTGTGTGTGTGTGTGTAAATTTTTTTGGAAGGGTGTTTGTTCTGGCTGAAGGATATTCGGTTTGGCCTATGTTCATCTCATCTGGAAGCACAGCTCTCAAAAAATTGCCTTTAGAGGACTGATTTTATTACTGCATTAATTCTCTTCTTGGGAATAAATTAAAAAATACTAAAAACCCTAGGATATCTTTTTCATTTTATCAAATTCTATTAAAATTCAAAGACATTAAAATACATGGTATTATTTTATTTTGAAAGAGAAAGTTATTAAGGCAGTTCAAAAGTAAAACATTATGATATAACATTAATGTATGCTAACCTTTAAATCAATAATTTGTTTTTGTTATTTAGTAGTAAAATTTACATTTTATACTACTTTTGGTTTAGTTTAAGAAGTCATTGAATTTGAGAATTATCCAACTCCAGCATTTTGAAATCTATACTCTTTTTTTCATTTTAGAGGCCATTATCTTTTCCTGTTTTTACTTTTAAAATTTACTACTTATCTAGTTTAGCAAAGATGTTTCTTTTTCTTCCTTTTGTTCTTTTTAAATTGCCTCTTCATGAATCATTCAAATTTATTTCTACATAAATCAGCAGAAAATTCTTTTTGAACAGAATGGCTCAACCTTACCAACAAGATAACGTTTATTTAGTCCTTACTAAATTTCGAGAAAATTGCACCAACCTCAATGCAAACTATTTCCTGCTCAGTCAGCTTTCTTATTGAATAATTATCTCAGTTCAGATAAGTATTCATTCATATTTTTTCTAGCTAATGTAATTCAAATCTGGATTAGAAGAAAAAAATCTGTTCTATAATTTAATGGCTCATGAATTTTCTCTTTAACTAAATTAATGATACCTCCATCTGTGTCACCTGAAAGACTTCTCTTTACTCTTTACTTTCTACGAGTTCACATTTGGAGATATAAATCCCTTTCTCGTATCAGTGTGCCTCTGTCAGGCCCATCACAAAGTATTCAAGAGGCCCTGATAATTGTCAAACTGCAAAGGAAACGTTTAGTGTGCTTAAACAGGTTCCTCTAATAAAAACCCTTAATAAAAATAGCTAAATTTTATTTAGCTATGTATATTTGGTTTTAATCTTTGCAATAACCTTATGAGATAGATATTATTATATCCCTTTATTACAGATAAAGAAACTGAGTGTTAAAGAATAAAGAAAATTGTCCATATTAATATATGTAGCAATTAGGTGGTAGCATCCAAATTCATCAACAGACTTACTCCAAAACTTGCCTTCTCAATCACTAACTATATGATGCTGCCATTTCACACTTGCTCATATGTTATCTAAAATCCACTAAGCCTATCAAAGGATATTGAGAAGTTCTTTCTCTGAGTATTGCATTTATATAATAAAGACCACTTAAGTCTGATTTTCTTACAGAAAAAGAAAGTCTTTTTTCAGGTACTTTGCTCTCTCCACTTAAAAGGAAAATAAAAGGCTGCCAAATTTTAAGTGGCATCTTTTTTTTTTTTTTTTTGTCAAAAATTTCTTTTCTAGTCACCCTGTTATAGATATCTGATTCTAGGTTCTATTGTTTTCATATTTATGTCAGGAAAAAGGTTATCAAATAGATAAAACTTAATCCAGAAGCTGTAATTTTATACAGGTGGGTAATTATTGAGCATAAATATCAAATTAATAGAACTGGTGAATGTTTCTATCTTTTTATTTAATGTATCATGATATTTTTTTCATGATTTTTAAAAATTAGTCTACCTCCATGTCCTCATCTCTATGAAATTGAGAGTTATTCAATCTCACTGATTTAGGAGTTTGTGTTTCTGCATTTGTTTTAATAGAGGATCATCTTTTATTTCCTTAGGGATGTGATGTTATGGGGAGATTTCTGTATGACTTACGCAAAGAGGAATTTATTAGAAGGTTATTGGTAGGGGTCTAGAGCAGCAGCCACAAAATGGACAAAAATTCAGGGAATCCTAGAAGGAAAAACAGAAAGCATAGCAGCCAGGGAACCTATTATCACTGCTACTGCCACCAGTCACTTTGATGAATAATCTTCATTTTTCCATTCATTTTACTGGTTCAAGATTTACAGTCCCAGGAGAGAACATGTTTTCAGACCTTACATTAGTCTCATACCTGCCTCCTGCTTACACCAAGGTATAAAGGGAAGGTAAATTGACTTCCATAATGAGAACCAGGCACATGAAATTTTCCTCATGCCAATACAGGACAAACCAGAGAAGTTTTCCCAAAGAGAAATGAGGTTACTGTACAAACAAATGACTACACAAATAGTCTAAAAAGGAAAGAAAATCTCTTTCTGCTTTGGTACATCATGGTTATCCATGCTATTCTAGTTGCTCAAGCTCATCTCCTTTCTGTGAAGGCAAGGAAATGAGCTATATATCCTTTTCAAGCTGCAGTGCCTAAAATATTGGCAGAGGCAGAGTGCTTAGGGCTTAGCATTCAGCCTTCTGAGATCCTCCCACCTCCCAGAGACCCTGCTATGGAACTGGATCAAAATGATTTCTGCTACTTTCCAAATATAGAAAATTTACTTCCTCTCTCTCACCATGACCTTTCTTAGTCTCCAAAAACCAATTTATGCTTTCTCTTCTAGATTACCTAAGGCTGTGACTGTAAAACTTTTTCCCTTACTCTCCTAAAAGTTATTGAGGATCTTCCAAAAGCTTTATTTGTGTAGGTCCTATCCTATCAATATTTACCCTACTAAAAACTAAAAAGAAAATTTTAGAGCACAAGAATATGCAAGCATAAATTCTATTAGTTGTCAACATAATATCACCTGTCACATAGTTAGTAATAGTTATGACCTTGTGGACCCCAACAAGAGTCTCAGAAACCCCCAAAGGAACCCAGACATTCTGAGCAGTGACCTAGTCTAAACTTCTCAGCTTTTTTGAGAGAAAGGTTTTTTGTTTTTTTTTTGTTTTGTTTTGTTTTTGTTTTTGTTTTTGTTTTTGTTTATGCAGATAATGAGTTTAAGCTAATATAAGTTTGTCTCCACAAACTTCTATTTTCAACTCTACAAAAAATCTGGTTATATTCTTGGAATGGAGAGAAAAATACAGTGAAACAATCACCATTTCTTCAAAATTTTAAAGCCATGAAAATAGGGTACAGTTTAATATAATAATATTATACCCTTAACTCTCTCTCCGTTTAAAGCCACTGACAATGAAAAAAATATTTGTATCATTTCAACACATAAACTGAAACCAGATGAGGAGTGTTTTCCCTCTGTAAATACATTTAGGAAATGCCTATGACATACACAACTATAATGATAAAGTCAGATATTGTTTTACTGATATATTCTTTCACTATAAACTTTGAAATCATTCCATTTAATTACTAATGAATTATCAACCAAATTGTAATGAAGAATATGTTTTAGATTAAGTCATGTTTTAAACATATGGCTCTATTGTTACCAGGAAAAGTTTACGGAAATAAGGATGAGTTTTTAATTCTTATTTTGATATACACAGATCAGTTGTTCTCTATAAAACTGTTGCTTACTTTGACATTTAACTTGGGATGTATATGGTCAAATAGATAGTGATTACTATCATTCCAGGCCAAGAAGAAACTTGTGTCAAAGGCAACACATATATCTGAAAATAAAATTCAGATGTGTATAAATCACTTGTAGCTGTTATAATTAAGCAGAATTCACCTGATAAATTGTCATACTTTTGGATTCATGTATTAATGTAAGAACGGATAGATAATAGAGGAAATATCCTTCTAAGACATTTGATCCAAATGGTCATTTTGTATCAGAGATGATAGAAACTAATTATTCCTTGAAGGATTTTTTCTGGTCATTTTATTTCTCTCAAAGAAAGGCTGCAGATAATTTTTTCTATGGCAAATGCTCCATAAACACTTCAGGGAAATGCAATTTCTTGAGGCATTCATAGTCTGCTTCCTCCAGGACTTTGTTTTTGAAAAGCTGGCAATAGTGTAGTTTCATATCTATAATCTCATTGTTTTGACTTATTAAAGGCTTTCTAAATTCTTCTAAACCATTTTTAAGTTTTTTAAAAAGGCAGTGGTGCTGAATTTTTATGTCTGAAGAATAATGATGAATGATGCATTAATCAAGAAGTAGAGATCAAGATAATTGCTAGATTTTCCTAAGGACAAATCTACGTCCTAGGAGAATCTCCAGTTATCTTGACCTCTATTTTTTGATATTTGTATATAAACAAAACAGAATGAGACTTTTGACAATGCCCTCTAGCCTCTTTCTCCTGTGATGTTAATGCACACAGTATATGATGAACAACCCTAAAACTGAGCTGAAATTTTTTTAAAAATCTATAAAAAGACTGAAAGGTAATGGATTTGCTAATATATATCTCACTGCTTAGTTATTTTTAATTTAATGCTGAAAATAACAAATTGTTGCTTGGGGGTTTCTATATGTTCTGAAGGATTGTGTAGTGTTTTTCACTGGTGAAAACAAAGGTGTGGGTATTTTTATATCTCAACACTTAAATATTTTCCATTGTGATTTTACTGATCACTCATTTATATTTACCTTCTAATCCCTCTCGTGAATTACGTGCCTTTTTTCTTTCTCCAGGAGATAGATATCCCCCTAACTCTATTTTTCTAATTTATGTAACTCTGTTAGGATTAGTTCTTCTTTAGCTACCAGATTTATATTCCCCAGATAGATTCTATAGGGACTTTCCAATATCATGTTGATTTTGTTTTAATTAACGAATGATTTTTAGTGCTTTGTTTTACATGAAGAACTGTTCTCGATGGGAAAAGGGCAAGAAAGAAGAAATATAGTTATTAAAGTGTTAAGGATGGAAAATTTTCAAGTGAGCCAACTTCCGCTTCTGTAATCTGCTTGCTTGTTTAATGCGATTCTAGGCTTTATAAACTGCCTCTTTTGGGAGCTCAGAGCTGATTCTCTGCCCCTGCATGGTGGACAGTCAGTCACTGGCCAGCTAATAAAACTCATAATTCATCTCAATTGACTCCTTGGGTCTTAGATTTGATCACACCACAACAAAAGTAAGTCATTATATTTTCTTCCAGAAGAATTTGTATTCCTTTTTGGAGGATAAGTATGCCCAAATAACACAAAGATATGAACTAAAGTAAAATAGTTTTCTTTAAAGGTTTGGTGGGGAAAGGTTTTTGGTAGTTTCCTTATTAGAAGCCACCAGTATAGAGAAGAAATGTCATTTTTCCCCTTAATACTCAGGGTGGATGATGTTCATATGCAGTGTGCTCCCAGGGGTAAACCCAGATTAGCATTTTCACATAGATAAAATAGATTGCAAGATATGTGTGATTCATGAGGATCGATGGGCAGTTCTCAGACATTTTAGTCTTTGTGGACACCTTTTGCTCTAAAAATTTTTTAAAGACTTAAAGTTGTTAGGACAGTGGGGGAAGGGCCAGCCAGATGCCTGTCTGGAGGCATCCCAGCTTGGTATCTGAATCCAGAGGTTCCAGCCAGGTATGGCCCACCCTAAAGTCCTGGGCACCACCACCCTAATCTGGATGCTCAACTAATGTTTAATTAGCATTCCTCACTCTATCCTCTACCCCCACATAACCCCATAAAAACTATGACCTCCTGCCCCAGAGCGCGACTTCTCTGGCCCCTCTCCTCTCTGGACCAGAGAACCTCTCCCGGGAGCCCTCTCCCAATAAAGGCTTGCTTTTAAAACCTCTCTCAGCGTGTCATGTGTTTACCTTACAAAAGGAATTTTTGCTTAAGTTATATCTATTAACATTTACCATATTAAAATTAAAACTTGGAATTTCAAAACATTTGTTAGTTTATTTTAAAATAACAATAATGAGCCCATTATACGTTAACATAAATAACATATTTTGATGGAAAAAAATGTTTTCCAAAAAACAAAATGAGAATGCTATTGTTTACATGTGTGCAAATCTTTCTAAAGCCAACTTAATAGATGATAGTGGAATATTAATATCTGCTTCTACATTCAATGTGTGATGATATGTTGTATATTTGAATATAATAAATAAAATTCAGCCTCACACAAATATGAACTTAGACCAGAACCTTGAGACCCCTGTGAGGGCTTGGGACCTCAAGGCTATTTTAAATCATGCTTTGAGAACCACTACTTTTCCTCTTTCTCCCACTAAAAGAAGCATGTGGACATATAAGTAAATGACGGAAGCAGTTTTAAAATCAGAATTTTAACTTTTTACAGTGCGTGTTTTGCAATAATTCATGATACATAATTTCTGATACATCTCATGTCTGATCATGCCTCTTTTGTTTGTCACAATAGTTATACTAACCTTGGCTTTTAGAGGGGTTCCAGATAATTATAGAATTAAACTTTAATACTAATGATGTTTAAATTTAGTCCTTACTTTCTTTCAACCTCCCTTGTCATTTAAATTTTTACTCCTCAGGTTCAGATGCTGCTGGAATAAAGTGAAATTCCAATTTGAGATGATATCCTTTTATATAACCTCAATGGAGATGATTCTTCAAAAAGTTGTTTTTTCTACCTTCCAATTCCTCCCATGAACTGTGTGCCTTTTTCCTTTCTCCAGTAAGTACCCGGGGCTCTTTCAGCTGCTCAAGCCTGTAACTGCAGGAAGTACATGGGTCTGGTCTGTCTTTTCTTGAAGCCAGCATTCCAAGTTCTGAGTGTCTGGCTTGCCATAACCCTTCAAATTGACTATAAAGAGTTCTGTTTATACTACTAAGGAGTGAAGAGAAAAATTTTCTAGAAAATAAATTGCAAATTTTATAAATTATTTTACAGAAAGTCATTAAGGAATATTACATGACTATTCCTCTTAGTATCATGTACTTTTTAACATTACTAACAAAAAGCAATTGTCTTCATTCTGTTCAACAATCCTTTCAATTATCTTCTATTCATTTTTTAAACATTCTCTTCTGTGTTGCTTCAAAATTTCCTACAAATTTATAGCCTTACTCACACCATACCTTCTACTGACAGCAGAAAATATTTATATTTGATTACTAAAATCAAGGCCATTCAACAGAAACTACAACTATGCTTTTATCCATCTTGAAATCATTCTGTACCATCAACCTCTATCATTATGTCTTTTATCTCAAGAAACTCTTCTTTTGATCCTGTGGTCCACTTTATCTGCCATTATATATCTCTCCATTTGTTCATTCAGCATGATTTGATGGATCAAGAAAATGTGGATTCCTAGATGGACATGTTCTCAAAGAATGTATTTATCAGTAGAAGTTAAAGTGACAAAGTATCCTGTGAATTAAGATGCAGTGACTACTCCCAGAAGATATGGGAGGAAGGGTATAAAGAAGCACTGTGGAATAAGTAGCTTTTCACAGGCTTTTACTAGATTGGTAACACTTGGACATATTGAGATAGGGGAGAGTATAACAGTTCACTAGGGCAGACATAACAAAATAGTAGAGACTAGATGGGTTAAACAATAAATTTATTTTCTCATTCTCAAGGTGTCAGAATGTTTGCTTTCTTCAGAGGCCTCTATCCTTGACTTGCAGATGGCTCTGTTCTTGCTGTGTCTTCACATGGCCTTTCCTCTAAGTGAGCATGTTCTTGGTGTCTCTTTCTCTTCTCTAAAAGGACACCAGTCATACTTGATTAGGGTACCACCCTAATGGTCTCAGTTTAAGTTAATTATCTATTTAAAGAACATATCTCTTAATATTGTTATGTTTTGAGGTACTAGGGGTTGGGAATTTGATATATAAATTGTTAGGGAACACAATTGAGCCTATATCAGGAAGGTTTAGGTATTCCAGGTAGAAGGAACAAATGAGTTAAAGCACAAAGAAAATGGAGAAAATCAATGAGGATTGGATATTATCCCCACTTACATATGAAAAAGTATTTTTTAAATCTTTTTGTGAGTTGTACATTCTAGGAAATATTTTCTGATATTGGTAATGATAAGTAAGAATATGAATGAACTGGAAGTGTTGCCAATATCAATAAAATTTTAAATTCTTTTTAAGCTAGTATAATAAACTATTTTATAATGGTCTGAAATTTATATTGATAAAATTAACATAGAATTAAGGTTTAAAATGCTTAATATATTTATTGAGCTTTTTCTAGTACCTCTTTACTCTAGCTTGTTTGAGTTTTCATCTTCTCAGTCTCCTTCAGAAGATGTTTATGATAAGCAATTATGAGGCAAAGATACAGTGAAAAACATTTAGTTGTAATTCAATTTCCTGTCAAGAGTAGAGACTATATACTACCCATGCCATCTTTCTTTAAAGTGTAATATTAAATATTTTTGTAATATTATATAAAACAATATAAAAATGTTTAAGAAATTTAAATTCATTAGTTATAGCTAAGAATTTTGTGGAAATATACATACAGATTCTTATACTACATATGTGTGTCATGTTTATATATACATATATGTAAGTTGTACCTTAAAATCATACATAAAATACATATTTGACTGACAATTTTAAATGAATATGAGCCTTAATAGTTTGAGTTCATAAATGAATAACAAATAGGTTTGAACTATATTTATTTTTAAAATTTACTATAAAAGTTTTTTTGTCACCTTAATAAATTAAAAAATATATATATGTGTGTTTTCCTTAAGAAACCAAAAGATTTGAAGCAGCATAAACCACAATCTCCTTCAAATTTTCTTCATCTTAATTTAAAAAAAAAAAGTCTTTATAAGAAATTGTCATCAGTGGAGCAGATAAGAGTTTGGTGTCACCCCCAAAGGTAGGGGAAAGGGAGAGGGATAATGAAGGGTGCAGACCAGTTGGCATTTTCCCTTGGTTCTTCTTCAAACAACAGCAGTGAAGAATCACACGTTATTGAGATTTAATCATTTTATTAAAGGTAATTTTAGGTCTACAGCGATGCAGCCCGGAACAAGTGCAATCCCGTCCGATCTCGGAAGCTAAGCAGGGTCAGGCCTAGTTAGTACTTAGATGGGAGACCACCTAGGAAGATCAGGTGCTGTAGACATAAATAATAAAAAAAAATAAAGGATTGTAAGCTGACAAGGTCCTTGCAATCTGTCAGGTCAACCAAGGGTTGCCTCACCTAAAAAAATAATAATAATAATAAAATAAAAATAAAAAAGTAATCTTAGAAAGACAAAGAATGCCCCAAGGAGGTACACGGTCCCAGCCCTGTAAATACGAAGGGGCCTAAATGTCTACAAAATGGCAGAAAGGCCACAAAAAGACCGCCAAAAAGAGAGAGAACCTAGAAGGGGCAAAAGGGGCAAAAGGAGAGGAACCAAGAAGGGCAAAAAAGGACCCAGAAGTGAAAATGTCTGCCTTATATTTGGGCTGTGATGGGTGTTCCAAAGACATTTCTAGGTAATTGGTACATGAAGTCATTTTGATTGACATCTGGCTGCTGTATAACTTTGGCTAGACCGCATGTGTGTTATCTAGATTTCTACTACCACTGGGGTGTTCTTTGGGCCATCTCTAGGCTGGACCCCTATTCCTTTGCTCCCTTTGTTGCTCATGTCTGACTAAGCTACCTAACAAAATGAAAAAGCAACTCATAAAATTTATAATATTTTGTTGATAATTTTTGCTGATTATTGTACAAATATACTTCAGTACCCGTTCAAGCCTCTCTAAAATTTTGCTAAACAGATGTTAGATTCAAGCATCTTTTAGTTTCATGACTAGCTATGAATATTTTGAAAAAATTAATTTGAAAGCAAATTAGATGTTTCTATATTTGTAAATTTACTATTGTAAATATATTAATAAAACTCTCATATTAGCAGAACTACTATAAAATATATATTTGTATATTTTATACAAATATATATTTATATATACAAATATATTTAATATACAAATATATTTAAAGTCTTGCTTTAAAATTTATGCTTTTTTTCTTGCTTCTTTTCTTTGTTGTAAGTCTTAATGACTGTATTCAAGTATTCATTTTCTAAAGAATAAGAATCATTATAGATCATATTATAATAAATTTAACATGATTAAATTCATGTCAGATCCTTCAGTGAGTCACAAGAAAAGTTGGTAAAAGAAAATGGAAATGTATTATGGATAATTAAACAAGCCATTCCATTTTCTTCCTGGTATCACCTCTACACTCCAGCCACACCCCAAAATCTTTTTTCATTAAGCTTCCACTCTATTGCCTTTACTAAGTGAGGAATTAAAGATGGCTGGCTGAGCAGGGGGTGATACCTATGATTCAGAGTCTGACTTGCATCATTCTTTTAGTTTAAAAAAAAGTTAAATTTTCATTTTAGAATTTTTGATTCCTTGGGTAACAAGCTTAAAAGACATTATTCCTTCAGAAATGAATTGAGAAAAAGATTAAATCAAACCTGGAAAATTATGATTTCAGCCTAATACTTAGAGGATTAAAAAAAAAAAAAACCCTAAAACTTATTTGAGCATCTGAGCAGCTTCCTGCTGTGAACATGGCTCATTTCCTACTCTTACATCCTTTCTACTACAATTTCACTTCATATAGCGAGCCATGATAACTATGGTTTATGCTGCCCAGCATGGTCTTATTTTCCTTTTTTCCAATAACAAAATGTATCTTTGGAAATAGTAGATAACCATTTCCTGTAGTTTGAATATGACAAATATAGAGGAAGTCACATTACTTGAGCGTGGCTAATTAGATTGCCTAGCCTTGGTTGCCACAGTTACTAAGTCATTGGTAAATATTACAGATCAGAACAGAAGGAAATTCATAAAAGAGTAAACTGAAATTGACCATTAAAATATTAAAGATAAAATTATGTGATGAGGGCTGTTTTGTTTGGTTTTAAAAATGCTAAAAGTTTTATAAATGTATCTAAATATACTTTTGTAAACTGATAATAAACAGGCACACTTTATAAGTAAAATACTTTTCATGAACTGGACATTGAAGACAAAAGACAAAAGGATAGAAGTAATCTTGCGGGGGACATATTCAAACTGAAGATATCCGGGGGGAGTAAATATCTTGTTAGTAAATTTCATAAATATTTTGTAGGTGTTATTAGGGTTTTATAGTAAATATTTCAGACAAAAATTGAGCATAGACAACAAATTTCATGTGACTATAGATCAGAAAGACAGAAAATAGAGTTCCCAGCAATAGAACAAGTTTAAAGCAGAAGAGTCTGCTCTATTGATAATAAGGTGCTAGTGATAAGATTATATTATTTTCATAATGAGTGAAATGATAAACAGCTACACGATAATGAAGGTTATAAAGAGAACATTTAAAAATTTATATATATGTAAATTATATATATATAATTACATGGATGAAGAAGGGGCCTGCATGGTAAGCCTCACAACTCAAGAGACAGAAAGTTACTACATTAGAGTAATATCAACATGAAAATTCCTAATTAAAGTGAGTCATGGCAGGTAGCCACACTGGCCTGTAGCTTCCTTTATAAAGATCAATAGTTATCTTAAGTGAGCCTGTTTATTGTCTTTTTGCATAGCTTTGGAGCATAGCATACCCTTGGAATTTCAGAGTAATCTTTTCCAGATCCCTCAGGGTACAACCTCCCATCAGAGTACAAGACCACAGAGTTTCTCATTGTATACTTTCTCCCCAAATACCACCTCCAGGTGCTGTAATTGTTGATTATTAACTATCCTGTACCTACCAGTTACATGTCTCCATTTTACCTTTTATCCAATCTCAGAGATTTCCTTGCTTTGCTTTCTCCTGTCTCCCTAATCTACTACCAATGGATTTCATGTACCCCCTTTATATTTCCTACTTTTGTTACCAGAGAGTGGGGATCCTCTCCCAGTACATTGTCCAGGTTCTTGATGTCTCAGACAAAGAATTGAATAAGACACTGAAATACAGTAGAAAAGAATTTTATTAGAAAGGAAAGTACATTTCAGGCCGTGGAAGCTGGCCTGAGCAAGAGAAGCATAGCTCAAAAGGCCTGGTAACAAAGACTTCAGGGTTTTTCTCCCTTTTTGCTGTGGGTGGTTACTTAGAGTGGGCTTCCTTGGTTGACAGCTAAGATTGACAGGACTCAGTGATTCATCATTTTGCTTTCTGCGCATGTTTGTTCCCAGAATTCAGTCTGTTATGGTATTAATGAAGTTTTGGGCATATGCATCATATTATAATGATGGTATAATGAGACTCAGGTGAGTTGAAGTTCATTAGGGTCTTCATTGTGCAGGTGCAAGTGACTGGCTTAAACTGGTACCTAATTCTCTGTCTACTTGTTTCTTTGTTTGAGTTTAAAAAATACTTTCTGGCTTGCTTAACTGTGGGCAGATTAGGTCAGACTCCTTCTAGGATAGGATGACCTCAGTGTCTTTGCAGGCAGACCCAAAATTCCCTAACTCCTGCCTATCTCTTTTCTAAGAGACATAAACCCCCTTATTATTAGTATGAGGGATGGGAGGTCTCTTCTTCTATATCTGCTTCCTGCTGAAAATGGCCATAGTCTCTGCCTACAGGAGTTTCATGGAGCTCTTTCCCTTTCTGCCTCAGTCAGGGGGGCGGGTCTTGGATTTCCTGCTGAAGTGTCACCTCAGTCCCTAGACAAGGAAAAGAAGATACAAACTTATTATTTAAATCATATATCTATTAATTTCTATTACTGATTTGCCTATTAAGTGAGTAAAGGGAAACAGACTTAGTTAATATATTTCTTAAAGAGTAAAAAGATCTTTGGCTTAAAGTCCCCTCTGCCCTCAGACTCTAAGGGCCCTGCCTGGCTTAACACCATTTCTGCTTAACAATGGGCTGATGACCCTTATCAAGAGCCAGAGGATCTGAGTCACCAGGACAATTATCAGGATTTGAGGGAGAAGGCCTTTTTCTGCTGGAAGGAGGAATGAAAATTTAACTAGGTTTACTAAAAAGATTAACTCTGCAAGGGATGTCCCATTTCATTTCCTGCTTAAAGATTAAGAATTTTACAAGTGATGTCCTGTCTCACTTTGATTCTAATGTATAAAATAAGCTGTAAAACTACCATTCTTTGGAGGATTTTCTCGATCCGTTGAGATTTTGCTTCTCAGCAGTTGTCAGTTTGTTGTCAATAAACTCTTATAAAACTTTTTCTCAGGCTGAATACTCTTTCATTGACAGTTAAGTATAGCTTTTTGTCAGTTGAGCTCCTCACTGTAAATCTTAGGCCAAGAATGTCTGCAGGATAATATAATAGATTAGAGTTAATAACTATTAGATTAAGATATTAGAAGATATTAATAGTTGGGCTACAAGGGTTAATTTTAGCAGGATTGAAATCAATTTGAGATGTTTTACTGAAATAAGAATGCTCAAAGCACTAATGCCTAGTAAAAGCATAAGTTATACTGACTAATTGTTTTGCTTTGTAATCATGGGTCTGAGGAGATTAGGGCAGTTTATGACAACTTTCTGTAGTATTTATGGACAACAGTGAAATTGATGACTTGCAGTTGGTCTCAATGAGACGTCTTGAGGGCTCTGTCATTGAGGCTGGTTACATAAAAGGAACATGCCTACAGGACCAGCAGGATGAAAAAGACGCTGGTTGAGACTCCATTTAGGCTTTCTAGTTCGAGGTGTTCTATACACACACGGGTGATTTCTGATCTGAGAGAGAAAGTATATCCAGAGAGGTATTTACAAAGAAAGGCAGTTGGAGCTTATACTTCTAGATTGGAGTGTGGCCTATCTAGATTAATTGCTGTAAGACAGCCACTATCTGTGGTGCATATCCTTATTTTGATGATGTTGTGGTATCGCATTCTTTTTTCTGTAATAAATTGTAGATATGTAAGCATTATTATGTCAATTCTTCTTCAGCAGTTGAGTACCAGCCCTTTAGTACAGTTGGTGTCAAAATGAGATTTATTAAAATACCACTGATTAGTTGTTAACTAAAAATATGACTAAATTATTTAGAAATAAAAATAATAATTTTGTAAAGGGGACTAAAATGAACCATTGATGCTGTTACCTAACATTTGTTGTTGCCCTGGTGTTGCTGAGGGGTCCTTGGTTCTTTCTGCAGATGCAGTAAAGAATTATCGATCAGTGAGATTTAGGAAAAGTAAGATTTATGTAAAGTACATTTCAAGAAAGAAATGGGCTACTCCACAGAAGCGTGCAGCCTCATGAACTCAGGATCTGAGTCTTATATTGGCTTCTGAATGTGTATTAGAGGGGTTTATACTTTTAGATATAGGGCTTGATAATTGGCACATGAGGTCGTTTTGATTGATATTTGGCCGTTATATAACCCTTTGCTTACTGCCATGCAGTTACCCAGAATTCCATCTGTTATAATTATACTTATGAGCTGTCGGGCATATGCGTGGTATTTTAATGACAGTATAAGGAGGCTAAGTTTAAGGAAAGTTAAGTACTAGATAAGTGCTTGTGGCCAGACTAAACCAGCACCTAATTTATGGCTTTTTACTCCTTTGTGCCTTAGGATGTAGGGGTAATTTCTAACCTTAAATGGGTGTTTTAGGTAGGTATTAAGGGAGGTCTTTGTAATGTAGGGAGGAGGCAAGAGAATTAAAATGTTAATCAAGCCACAATCAGAGATTGCAATATGCTGATCAGCCCTGCAGCTGCAGGACACCTTCAGAACAAAGGAAGATTTCTGCTGGGATTGCTAACAACCTATTCTCCACACTGGTGAAGGGGCAACAGGAACCAAGAGTCACTCCCTGTGGTTAAACCATGGGGGACCTAAGGATTGCTGGGAACTGCCTGCAAGCCTCTCACTCTACCTATTCTTACCTTTTCAAGCTACATGTTCTTCCCCTTCCTCACTGTATATACATATCGAAGGAAATGGGAACTAAAGAATGACATATAAACTGAATTCCCAGAACACTGAGGGTCCCTCTCAGTTCCTTTACTCTGTCTCTCTCTCTTTCTCTCACCGTCTATCTCACTGTCCCTCTCATTCTCTACCTCTGAGAGGAGACCACACTCTGCGCAGTGTTATCCCTATTCTAATAAACTTTCCTTTTGACTCCAGCTTTGGCATGTGTGTTGAATTCTTTCTACAGTCTCCGCCAAAGGACCCTCTTCTCTCAGTGCAAATCTTGGTCTCCCCGTCACTTGGAGAAATTTGGGTAGGGTCTTAATTCCCCAGTTGCTCATATCTATCTAACTACCTAACCATGCTTCATGATTGCCTAACAGAGGTTTTGAAATCAATTACTGATAATAAAACTTGCCAGTGGAATCTGGAAATGATAGAACCTGAATGCCAAGAGCTATCAAAATGGATTAAGAGAAACTTCAAATTAATAGAAAATTGGCTAAAAGTTTAGTTCCATGCTAATTTATTACACCACAATTCAAAGCAGAAGTAAGCTCAGAAAAACCTTTCAGGTGAATTTTGCCCTCTGGTGAAGGTGGAGCTCTAACCAAAAAAATCATAAAAAACTACATTTGATAAATTTACTGTGTTTATGAGATTAATTACAGCATTAATGATAGTTAAAGTGGGGAAAGTTAACAGAAGGGAAAAAAAGGCCTTAACATAGGAGTAGTACAGTGAAGCAATCAAGTCACTTTGTAGATCTTTACAATTCTCTAATGAAATCTCATTGAAATGGCTCCTGTGAATTTTAGGAAAAAAGCCTTTGTCTCTGGATAATGAGAAATATTTGAACTCTTCAATTGGCAACTTCCTTTCAGAGAATAGCTGTGATATTGTTATTTATAAAAAGAAATATCTATTTGGTCTTTGTCTCACTTCCTGGCACAAAACTACTAAAAACCCTTGGAATTTTCTTGGTGATAATGGTGGCAAATGCACCTTGTGTTATGTTAATGAGGTGACTTTTGGAATGCCCCTTGGTTACCTAAGAATGAGGAAGGGCTGGTAACCTGGAGAACCAACCAAGTGAATAGAGAATTAGAACTTTCACCACTACCACCACCACCCCCGCCCCCCAACAAGGGGGCAGAAAAAGAGGCTGGAAAATGAGTTCAGTCACCTATGGCCAATTGATTTAATCAACCTGTCTTTGTAATGAAGCCTCCATAAAAAAAAAAAAAAAAAAAGGGAGTTCAGAGAGCTTTCAGGTTGGTAAACAAGTGAAGATTTAGAGAGTGTGTCACGCTTGGAGAAGGCGTGAAAGCTTTACACTCTTTTTGCATATCTGTCTCTATACATCTTTCCCATCTGGCTGTTCCTGAGTTTTATTCTTTTATAATAAACCAGTAATCTAAAAAGTAAAATTTTTCTGAGTTCTATGACATGCTCTAGCAAATTAATCAAATCCAAGGAAAGGGATCATGGGAACCTCTGATCTATATCCAGTAGGTCAGAAGCACAGGTGAAAACTGGACTTTCGATTTGCACCTGAAAGTGGGAAATGGGCAGTCTTCAAGGACTGAACTCTTAACCTGTGGCAGTGTCAGAGTAGATAGTGCCAGAATTGAGTTGAATTGTAGGACACCCAGCTAGTGTCAGAGAATTGCTTGGTGGTATGAGGAAACACCCCAGTGTTCTGGAAATTGGTGACCAGAATTGTAATGGTTCACAAAGATACTTCTAATTGACTAGGGAAGATTAAGGGAAGGCTCTATCACACATACCCAGAGCAATTGTCCTGCCTCTCCCTTGTCATATACATGAACACTATTACTGTATAATAAAGAGTGAAATCTGGATGGAAGTTGAAATGTATGAGAAAAAGCATACTGTAGTTGCCCCTCTCTTAAATGAATGTAAAATTGATTATAATAATAAAATGGTACAGATGTAATGGTGTGGATACAGTGTGGGAATGGAGAAGAGAGCACTCTCTCACTTGGAATCAATATCTATTAACCAACATCACCTGAGAAATGGAATTTAGCTATGTCCTCAAGATATCTGGGATCCTAAAATAACAGAAGTGATGTATTCCTTTGCTAGGACAGCCATAACAAAAAACAAACAATGACAACAACAGCACACACAAATTGATTGGTTATTTCCTCGTAGTTCTAGAGGCTATAATTCCAAGATCATGATATCAGAAGCAATTGTCTTCTTTCCTTGGCTTGAAGTTATATCTTTTGTCCTTACATGGTCTTTCCCCTGTGTATAAGCATCCCTCATGTTTCTTATTGTTTTTAAATTCCTTCTTCTTATAAGTGCCGGAGCCAGCCGGGCAGAGTCGAACAGTCCTGAGTGGGGGAGCAAGGGTTAGGAAAAAAAGACAGAGAAGAGAGAAAGATTTCGGGAGGGCATACAGTCAAAGCTGCAGCCTCGAGTTAATTTAGCACCATATACTTATACAGCTTGAGTACGTGACAAACTGCTCGTAACAAACTGCTCAAAACAAAACCACAAGTATCCAGAAACAATAGCTGAGATTAACATGAATTAACGTAAGGCCAAGAGAAAAACTCCTCCCTTGGAATTTCAGGAACTGATGCTTATCCTCCCTTCAGGGTTTCAGGAACTGATATTTCCTTACAAAGGTCTCCCAACATCTCCGGCTCCCAACATATAAGTACACTAGTCAAATTGGATTAGGACTCACCTAAAAGCCTTATTTTAACTTAATCACCTCTTTAAAGGCCCTATCTCCAGATATAGCCATATTCTGAGGAACTGGATATTAGGTCTTCAGCATATTAATTTTGGGAAATGCAATTCAGTCCATAAGACATGGTCTCTTATCTATAACCAAAAATAATGTATTGTATATTGGAAAAAGTAAATTTTGTTGGAAGGGTCAAAATAATTATACTGTACTAATATATGATATTATAATCATATAATCAAAATATGACGTGATACTTCTATATAGTATCATACAAAGATTACATGTAAAGTTAATATTGTGGAACCTAACACAACTTATGAAAACACTAATGTTGAAGATCAAGTGTATTGGGATATTGAATTAAAACTTCCCCAGGATGTTATCCCTATGAGGGAGAGTTGACCTGAAAAAGATTTAGATATGCTTAACCATAGATGATTACATTTCTTAATCACTCAGTAAATGTGCACCCCAAAGTGCAGATATATGTAAATCAAGGAGACAAAAATATTGCAAAGTTAATACAAAACTATGAAAAAGTTTGCTCTAGTATTATTGAATGGTTCAGTTCTCCATTTAAATCCATACCGGCTTCTCACTGGTTATTAAAAATATTTGGAATATGTACGTGATTTTAATTGCTTATAGACTAAATCTAATTAAACAATTTTGTATATCAAGTGATTACTGTCAAACTAGAGTGGTTGTTTTGTCACAATAAGTCGACCACATATCAGGGAGGTGGACAGTGCTGTGAAGATTAATTCCAGCAAGTCAAAAATTAGCATGATCCTTTTTCATTGTTGATAAAATAAGAAATATAAAATTGAGATTAATAGTATTGATTATAACCATGATCCAAAGAGTTTCAGGGACATTTATGTCATTTATCAATACTGTCTATTGATAACAAACTGATGATTTACATATAGTCTCATTGAGATCCTCACAGGGTTATGCTTTTAGGGCTGGTTATGTAGCAAGAATATTTTTGCATAATCAATGATGGATAAGATACCCTAGCCAAGATCTATTTGGGCTCCCTTGTTCTGAGATGTTCTGTATCCATACCAGTGGTTCCTGTTTCAAGAAAGTTCATCCAATATTTGATTACAGGAGGAAAAAAATTGAAGCTTGTTCCTAGACCTTTGCTATGAGGCATATCCTTACTTTATGCATATTCTTACTTCAGTGATATTGGTCTCTCTCTCTCTCTCTCTCTCTCTCTCTCTCTCTCTATATATATATATATATATATATATATATATATATATATATATATATATATCTTTAATCTGCAGCTAACTGTAGCTGCATTTCATTTTGGGTCCCATGTGCCTTCTTTAATAATCAAATCCTATTTAACTGCCACTCTTAGTGCAAGAGTGTAAGCTATTATTAGAGAATAAAATATTTGCACAAAATATTTGTGTAAGAAGGAAATCAAATAAAAAGAATACTCATAATATCCATACGTAATTTAATTTGGGTATTCATTTTACAAATCTATAGCATTAAGGTGACATTTTCAGTGTCATACAATGCTAAAGTTTGTATACAAGTCACTGATGTTACCCTATCAATCCTTAGTATTTGAATAAGTTTCTAAGATAGCTTTAATGACTGTTCTTTTGCCAAAAAAAGGTCCCCCAAAAATATTCATATAAGCTGTAGTAACTAACCTTGCAATCTTCAAAAACTATCATTAGTGTTTAAAATACCTTAACAGGGCAGATAGAATCTGTTAATATCAGAAGACACCATGCATGGTGGGATAAAGCCTAGATTCAGTAAGTAGAGACTTCCCTATGGAGTGGAAAACACATTGAAAAAGGAGTCAGGAGAAACGCTTTTACTGATGCATGTTCCACTGACTAAATACAAGACCCTCAGCAAGAAATTTGATCTTTCTGGTCAATGTTTAAGTAAAAAATAGGTGTGTTAGGCTGTCTGATTTCTACCTGTTGAACACTTTGATCCAATCATGTCAGGTAATAAATTGCCTAAAAAAAACCCCTAAGCTTAAAATTGTAAATTAAGAGAAAATTTAACATAAATCTAGAGGAAACTCCAGGAATGCTAAGTGATTAAAATACTTTTAAGTGTTTTAAAATGTCTATTTTTTTCCAACTCAGGATCTTCTATTTAGCAGAATATACTATATAAATAAATTAAATTAAGATAATAATAATAGAGGTAGCTACCATTTTTTTAATGCCAGACTATGGTAAATTTTTTACATACACTCTCTTTAACATTCATTATAGTCCTTTGAGAAAGTTATTATTTCTATTTTAGAGAAGAGAAAGCCAAGTTTAGAGAGTTTAAACAACTCCCCTCAGATCAGGAAAGATGAAGATCAAAAAAAACATGATAACTACTTATAAAGTGTAGGGCTTTATCAAATGATATATTTGAGCTATCTGAAAAAGAGTTACTGTTGGAAGGATAACTCTAAAAAATATGTAAAAAGGGGCTTGAAAAAAATGAAACTCAAGATTGTCTTCCTGTTTTTATATAAAGAGATATATTGTAAATATTTTCAGACAAATAGGTCACAATGATTCTCAAGTTCTTGGCTCCCTCTTGTTTTGGTCATTTTATTACAATGTCTAGTTTTTTTGTTTATAATTCCTCACCTAGAGAGTGTTTCAGCCTGATTTCAGTCTTTGTATGCTTTCATGCGATTACTTTTGCTTTGTGTCATTTCTGCCTGCTGCTTCACTACCTCAAGGATGCTTGATTCCAATTTCACTTTTCTTCTAATTCTCTCTTCTGAATATTCATTATGCTATGAAAGCTCTGTATTTGCATAATGTTCCTGTCTACCCACTGGCAAGAACTACCATTCTCAGGGGACAAAAACAATATTACAAGACTTCCTTCTCTGGAAATAGTATAGACCAGATGTTTGGAGATAAAGTTCTAGTATAGAACATCTAAAAATGCTGGATAAACTATGAAAAGGGTTTCTAAAGCATGACCAAGTAATAGAAAAAATGAAGACTACAATGAGAAGTAAGCAATGACAAGAAAGCACTAAACCAGAGAAGCCAGAAGATAAAGAATACAGTGTACACTTTGAAAGAATGTGCTCGTTCTTGGTGGCCTAGACATTGTATTTTAATGGAGTTGTTCCTGAAGCATAGGAACCAATATCCTGTGCCTACATTAGACCCACTGCAATGAAGCCTAATAAAAAGCCTTAATAAAATTTACAAGAGAGATAGTTTGAAGGTTGAGTCCCATCAAATTAGAGAGACTTGGGAAATATCTTAGACTTTTCACAGATTCAGTTTCAAAAAGTCATAAATCCAAACATTTTCAAGTTCAGAGTGATCCACTATAAGTAAAATTTCTGCTAAAATTGAATCATAGTCATTATAATTTATTATCCACAGTATCCAAAGTTTTTAATAAATAGTCAATAAACACATAAAGAAACTGGAAGCCATCAACAAAAACCAAATTCAAGATGGCACAGAGGTTTGACTTAGCAGAAAAATACTTCAAAGTAGCTATTATAAATATGTTTAAAAAAATAAAAGGAGCTTCTTTTCCACTGGAATCACCATCTTCCAGTAATTCTCCAAAAAGACCAACATGAAGGGAGAGGTACCTGCTATATGTTCTCTAAGCCTTTTAGAAAACATGGAGTTGTTCCTTTGGCCACATACATGCAAATCTACAAGAAAGGTGGTATTGTAGACATCAAGGAAATGGGCACTGTTCAAAAAGGAATGCCCCACAAATGTTACGATGGCAAAACTGGAAGAGTTGACAGTGTTACTCAGCATGCAGTTGGCATTGCTGTGAAAAAAACAAGGGCAAGACTCTTGCCAAGAGAGTTAATGTACATATTGAGCATTTTAAGCACTCTAAGAGCTGAGGTAGCTTCCTGAAGCATGTGAAGGAAAATGATAAAAAAAAGCAAGGAAGCCAAAGAGAAAGGTACCTGGATTCAGCTGAAGCACCAGCCTGCTCCACTCAGAGAAGCACACTTTGTAAAAATGAATAGAAAGGAACCTGAGCTGCTGGAGCCCATTCCCTATGAATTCATGGCATAACAGATTTAAAAATATAAAATGAAAGACCTCTAACTGAAAAAAATAAATAAATAAAAAATAAGAGGAAAAGATGTTCAAATTATTAGTGAAAAACATGGTCTTAGTAAACTAAGAAATTTCTACAGAGAAATAGAAACTGTAAAATAAATGAAAATTTTAGAAATAGAGAGTAAAACAACAAATTAAAATTTTACTGAGAGTTTCACAACAGATTAGAAATGGGTAAAAAAATCAGTGAACATACTTTCAAAGCAATAGAAATTCTCTCATTTGAAAATATTGAAGAAAATGGGGCTTCAGTTATATCTAAAACAATATCAGAAATCTACAACATATATGTAATCAAAGTCAAAAACATAAAGAAGTATTTATTGAGGTAGAAAAAGAAAGACAAAATAAAAACTGAAAACTTCCCAAATTTGACTCAAAAAATAAAAAAACTGACTTATCAGAAAAAAATAAAAAGAAATATAAGTGAGTATGTGATAGCTGAGTAACTAAAATACAAAGAAAAAGAAAAGGCAACCACAAGAAAAAATACTTAACTACAGGGGAACAATAATGTAAACGACAATTGACTTTTTATCAGAATATAGTGGTTGAACATTTTATATCGTTAAGAGGCATTTGCATTTTTTCCCTGTTCAATTCATTTATCTGATTTTTCTCCAACATTTGTACATTTGTTTTTCCTTATTTTCAGGGCCTCTTTATATGTTAGAGATATTAAACCTTTGTCTATAATATAAGTATCACAATTTTATGCAGATTTCTATTTTTCTTTTTACTTTGCTTATGGTGTCTATTATTTTTTTTTCATTTTATGCTTCTGTATTTTGTGTCATATTTGGGAAAGTTTTGCAAATTCCAAGGTTATATAGAAAGTCACCCATATTTTCTTATAATATATTTATGGTTTTATTATTTACATTTAATTATCTGTTGTATTTATCATGGCCTATAATATGAGTTATGGATTCATTTTATAGTTTTCCATAATGCTGTCTTATTATTACCATACCACTTATTAAAGAGAAAGTTCCACATTCTCCAGAAGCAATAATAAATGTGATACGTTTGTGAAACAGAAAGAACTAACTAGAGTATACGATCATATTGTAAAACAAAGATTCTGAAAGTCTAGTAATAAAGAAAATATGTTTATTCACAAATATTTTATGCAAAGAAAAAATTGGCTAAAATTACTATTTAAACAATATTCACTTTGTAGGATTACTTTATAATGCTCTAATGTAAACCAACTCTTTTCAGGGAGGGAGAGGTTACTACTACTCTGGAAGTAAACAAGAGTTTTTGAGGGGAAGAAAAAAGTCATCTGTGTGTTTTATTGCCTTTAGAATATAAGCAAATGGCTTTAGGAGATATACCTTTAACTTTTTCCAAAGCAATTCATTATTTTTAACTTCTAAGACTCATTTACCATTCAATTATCCTTTAACCTGGATAGTCAGTTCTCTGCTCAGAAAGCCCAGACTACACGGAAATGTGGAAATACTCATGGAGAAATGTTTTCCTAACAAACACTGGTTATAAGGGAAAATAGCATTAGAAATCTAGCAAGAAAGATGCGTAACATTTAGATTCTAGGAAATTATTTAGATTCAGATCAATCCAGTGTGAATGAACAGGATGAAATAGATATGAGAATCATGTTTTATATAAAACTTGACAGGACTTTGTGATTAAATAAATATTAAGGAGAATGAGAATGATGAGTTAATATTAGTATACTTTCAAGGATGGATGACAGAAATGGTTGAAAAATTAAAGAGAAACTGTTTTTCCAATAGTGAGAAATCGAAATGGATTTGAATATACCATGTTTTAAATGTTTGGAATAGAATTGGACTGGCAGATCAGACTTCACTCATTAAGCACTGTTAGAATTAAGGAACTTTTGAGGCAAAGTATATGGTATGCAGGTGGAGAAAAGGATCTAGAAAGAAGCAGAGACTTTTCAGTGAAATAGAAGGAATAACAAAATAGTATTTTCCAAGACAGTATAGGGTCATATGTTCCAAAGGAGACGCCTGCCAGTGAAGTAGATGTCATATAGTACAGACAATGGTGAAGAAGATTATAAACAAAAGCTATTTAATTTAGCAATAGGAACCTTAGAATGGTTGAGGCAGAAGCCAGTTACATGGTTAGAAGAGGTAAGTAGAAATGAAAATAAATATATATTACTTTATTATATAGAGAGACCACTGTACAATTAGGATAAATAAAACAATTCCTTACTGTTTTGATGTCTTTGGCTTTGCTTCTCTAACCATCCCTTACTCTCAATGACTTTTTCTGTTTCCTTCTGACATTTAGAGAAACAAGTGTCCATATTGAACCAAAACACTGGCATTTTTAAAAAATAGATTCACTTTGTTTTTGGATGAGTACACCTAGGACTATATATGATCTTTAAGATTTTTTAATAAATTGTATTTATTAAATCAGCAAAACACAATGAGTCACAATCCAGGGCATGAAAATAGCTCCAGCAAATAGAACTTTATATTTAAAATGCACTAGTTTAAAATATAATTTTATCTGAAAAATTATAAAAATAATATATATATTTTTAACCTTTCCTGTGACTGTTGGATTATTCTCTTCAAAATGTCTTGACTTTGACAAAAATAATTTCAAGAGAATCTTTAAATAATGTTTAAACATGAGTAGAGCTGGGATTAAATGGGAGCATAATTATAAAAAAGAATCTCTTATGTTGAAGTAAAGGATTAATATCCAGCCTGAAACTGAAAATCTGAACAGTTGATAAGTGGTTGCAGTGCCAGGCTAAAGTATTACACAGCCATCTGGCTGTCTCCTGGGAAAAGATGAACATTAAAGGCTATCTTGGCTTCAGGCTTCATTTTCTCCTTTAAATCAGTGCTACTCTGCCAAGATTCCTGAGAAATCTCATGATAAAGATTTCGTGTGTCTAAAGCATTCAACCCCATGTACAGTTGAACACTATATTAAAGTAAATAGTAAATATTTGTAATTCATTTAGATGCCCATAACATTTAACTCCTCTCTGCCAACTAATTCATTATGACCAGTTAGTTTTTAGAAGGAAGTTTGAAAGATTACTAGACAGAGGCATATGTCAATATGGTTGTAATGGAGCTAAGTTATTTTTACACAGTTTTGCTCAATCCTTTTTGTCACTACAAAAGATTGCAGAAAAGGAATTGAGAGTTATTGTCATTATTTTAAAAAGATTTTCTTCCAAACAATGGCAAGTAATTTGTCTTCTAAATAGTGTCAAAATATCAAGGGTATATTGTACTTTAAAAAGAGAAACTTTATATTATTTTAGTGTTATCATAGAAGATTTATACTTAGTATGTTATTACTTATATAATTTTAATGAAGAATTTGGAGAGTAAATCATAGATAATCTGAGTTTGAACTGAACATATTTAACAAGTTAATATATCATTATCACCACGAGAGTGGGAATATCCCAATGATACATTTATATCACCTGGTGTCCATCACATAATCTTGGAGTCTCTCACAGTAAGTTAGGAGGATCCTAAACAACAATCTAATGTCCCATGACTAACTCTGGTTTCTATCCAGGCATGAAACCTATGTCATTCCCTAATTTCTACCTGGCTATGAACTACTAATAGTAATAAATTGCACTGACAAAGTTTTATTAGGATATAGTCTGTGAGTTTTTTAAAAAATGTATTCATTTATTCTTAACCTGTAAAATAGTTGCTATTATTATTACCATTTACAGAAGAAAAATTGAAGTGACTTGCCTAGAATAATGACTATAATCAGTTTACCAGTTAGTTACTGGGAAAAGCCTGGATTAAAAAAAGGCTATTTATAGAACAGTTGGAACTATGGTTCCTGGATCATATGCATCAGAATTTTCTGGGTGCTTTTTAAAAATGGAGATTCTTAGTTCTGTCTTCTCAAATAAGAGTCCATCAGGCTTTACGTGGTTTTTTCTCTTTTGCTGTGGCCTGAAAATTCTCTCAGGGAAGTAAGATAGGGCAATCTTAGGGATCAGTTTGTTTCCCCCCTCTCAGGGTTCTCTATCCTTCTTTGACTAATGTCTAATGTCTTGAAATCCAAGTGATTTATGTATTTCCTCTGTTTTTTTGGGGGGGGAGGGAGTTATTTATAGCACTAGAATAAATCTAGTCCTCATTTTTTCATCTTGGTCAAAAGTAGATGTGCCCCTGAATTTTTTAAAATGTGTGTGTGTGTGTGTGTGTGTGTGTGTGATCACTATAAGTACAGAAAAGTGCACCTATCGTAAGTATGCAGTAGAATAAATGTTCATAACCTATAATCAAAGAAGCAAGACCACCACTTAACAAAAGACTGTTGAATTTATTGCTTATTTCTATGAAGGAGAGTTGTAATTGTCAGGCACAGTGTGTCTCAGCAGAGTAGACTGCTGATCTTATATAAAGTTTTGGGGAAATGTGAAATTCTAGTATTGACACATTGTAGAGCAGTTAATATCACCTATAATATTCACATAGATAAGATTATTTTTTTATTGATTAGTTGTCAATCAGAGGTATGCTTACTGCAGAAAATTCATTCCTGATAAACTGACTTTCAGAAGTAAGTGTCTATCACTGATTATGAAATCACATCCACTGAGGTGAGTTTTTGATCATTTAAACAAGTTTAAAGCTAGTTCTGGTAGCTACTTGTTACCAGTTATAGGACAATCATTTTTTGCTTAGGAATGTGAGAACTTCTTTTTGTCATTGAATATACCTAAGTAAACAGCACTGAAAAACAAACAAAAAATTAGAACTTTTCTAGCTTCCCAGAAGCCCTCCTTGTGCTCTGATCCAATTCCTATCCCTCTCTTGAGAAGATCCATTATTCTGACTTCTAATAATATAAATTTTGCTTGTTTTTTGTAATTTACAGAAATAGAATTAGTATATGTATATGTAATATATATTAGTATATATTTTATAGACATATATATCCATATATGTGTGTGTGTGTGTATATATATACACACACACACACACACACACATACACACACACTCACTAATCTATTCCATACATATATATGGAATAGATATCTACACTCTCATGTCCATTGTAGCATTATTCACAATAACCAAGATATGGACAACCTAAATGTCCATCAATGAATGAACTGATAAAGAAGATGTGGTATATATATCCAGCAGAATATTACTCAGCGTAAGAAGGAAATTCTATCATTTGTGACAAGGATGGTCCATAAGGGCATTATGCTAAGCAAGAAATATCTATTCAGATCCTCTGCCTATTTTTAATTGGATTGTTAGTTTTTGGGGTGCTAAGCTGCATGAGTTCTTTATGAATTTTGGATATTAACTCATCAAATATATCATTGGCAAATATCTTCTCCCACTCAGTAGGCTGTCTTTCTGTTTTGTCAATGATTTCCTTTGCCGTGCAAAAACTTTTTAGTTTGATGTAATCCCATTTGTTTATTTTTCTTTTGTCTCCCTTATCCGAGGTGACATGTCAGAAAAAATTATTGCTAAGAGCAATGTCAGAATTTACTGCCTATGTTTTCCTCTAGGAGTTTTATGGTTTTAAGTCTTATATTTAAGTCTTTAATCCATTTTGGGTTTATTATTGTATATGATATAAGAAAATCATCTAGTTTCATTTTTTTTCTTTTGCATGCATGCACTGTCCAGTTTTCCCACCACCATTTATTGAATAGATTGTCTTTGTTTTTTCTCAAGATTACCTTTCTTATTTGAGGGGATTTTTGGTTCTATATATATTTGAAGATTATTTGTTTGGGTTCTGTGAGAAATGCCTTTGATATTTTAAAAGAAATTGCATTGAATCTCTAGATTGCTTTGGGAAGTATGGACATTTTAATGTCATTAATTCTTTCTATCCATGAGCATGGTATATGTTTCCATTTATTTATATCTTCTTTAATTTATTTTTCCTCAGTTTCATAAATTTCTGAGTACAAGTCTTTTACTTCTTTGGTTAAATTTATTTCTAGATATTTTATTGTTTCTGATATAATTTAAATGGGATTTTTTTTTTAAATTTCTCTTTCTGATAATTTGTTATTGGTGTATGAAAATGCAACCAATTTCTAAATATTAATTTTGTACCCTGCTACTTTACTGAATTGATTTAACAGTTTTAACAGTTTTTTAATGGAATCTTTAGGGTTCTCTATATATAGTATCATGTCATCTGCAAATCATGACAATTTTACTTCTTCCTTTTCCATTCGTATGCCTTTTATTTATTTTTCTTGTCTGATCGTTGTGGCTAGGACTTCCCATATCATGTTGAATAAAAGTGGTGAAAGTGGACATCCTTGTCTTGCTTCTAATCTTAAAGAAAACACTTTTAGCTTTTCACAATTAAGTGTGTTAGCTACAGGTCTGCCATACATGGCCTTTATTATGTTATGTTTTCTCTATTTTCACTTTACTGAGAATTTTTATCATAAATGGATGCTGGATTTTGTCAAACATTTTCTCTGCATCTGTTGATGTAATCATATGCTTTTTATCCTTCATTATGTTTATTTGGTATATCACTTTAATTGATTCATGAATATTGAACCAAACTTATATCACAGGAATAAACTCCAGTTGATCATAGTGTATGATCTCTTTAATGCCTTGCTGAATTCAGTTTGCTACTATTTTGTTGAGGAATTTTGCATTTATGTTCATCAGGGATATTGGCCTATAATTTTTTGTCCTATCTTTGTCTGACTTTTGAATCAGAGTAATGGTGGCCTTGTAAAATGAGGTTGGGATCCTTCCATTCTCTTGAATTTTTTGGAATAGCTTGAGAAGAATGGATGTTAATTCTACTTTAAACATTTTGTAAAATTCACCTTTGAAGGCGTCTGGTCAAGGACTTTAGTTTGTTGAGAGTTTTCGATTACTGTTAACATAATCGGTCTGTTCACATTTTCTGATTCTTCTTGATTCAGTCTTGAAAGATTGTATATTTCTAGAAATTTACCCATTTCTTCCAGATTATCCTATTTATTGACATATAACTGTTCATTGTGTTTTCACATATTCTTTGTATTTCTGTGGAGTCAGTTGTCACTTCTCTTGCCTTTCTGACTTTACTTATTTGGATTCTCTCTTTTTTTTTCTTGATGAATCTGCTTAAATTTTTATCAATTTTGGTTATCTTTTCAAAGAACATCTCTTGGTTACACTGATCTTTTGTATTGTTTTTTTAGACTCTATTTTATCTCTTTCCACTCTGATCTTTATTGTTTCTTCCGTCTGCTCACTTTGGGTTTTGTTTGGTGTTCTTTTTCTAGTTCCTTTATGTGTAAGGTTAGATTGTTTATTTAAGATTTTTCTTGCTTCTTGAGGTAGGCTTGTATTACTATGATTTTCCCTGTTTGTACTGCTTTTACTGTGTCCCATAGGTCTGGGGTTGGTGTGCTTTCATTTTAATTTGTCTCAATGTATCTTTTGATTTCTCCCTTGATCTCATTATTAACATCCATTTCTTAGTAGCATGTTATTTAGCCTCCATGTGTTTGAGTGTTTTTTAAGTCTTTTTTTCTTGTAATTGATTTCTAATTTTATACCATTGTGGTCAGAGAAAATGCTGGATATGATTTCAATCTTCTTAAATGTATCGAGACTTGTTTTGTAGGGTAGCATGTGGTCTATCTTGGAAAATGTTCCATGTATACTTGAAAAGAATGTATATTCCGCTGCTGTGTGGCAAAATGTTCTAAATATATCAATTAAATCCATCTAGTCCACTGTGTTGTTTAAGGCTAGTGTTTCCTTGTTAATTTTCTGTCTGGAATATATGTCCATTGATGTGAATGGGGTTTTAAAGTCCCCTATTATGATGGTATTTCTGTTGATCAATCTCTTTTTGTTCGTCAATATTTGCTTTACATACTTAGGTTTTCCTATGTTGGGTGCATAAATGTTTACAAGAGTTGTATCCTCTTGTTGGATTGATCCCTTTGTCAGCATTTATATGTACTGTCCTTTTCTCGTCTCTTATTACAGGCTTTGTTTTAAAATCTCTTTTGTCTGATATAAGTATTGCTACTCCAGCCTTTTTGTTTATTTGTTTCCAGTCACTTGAAATATCTTTTTCCATCCCTTTACATTTAGTCTGTCTGTGTCTTTCAATCTAAAGTGGGTCTCTTGTAAACAGCATATGTAAAGGTCTTGTATTTTTATCCACTCAGCTACCCTATGTCTTCTGATTGGAGCATTTAATCCATTTTTGTTTAAAGTGGTTATTGATAGATATGTAGTTTTTGCCATTTTATTATTCATATTTATGTTCTCCTCTCTTCTTCATAAAGAATTCCCTTTAACATTTCTTGTAATACTGGTTTAGTGGTGATGAACTCTTTTAATTTTTTTCTTGTCTAGGAAATTCTTTATTTCTCCTTCAATTTTAAATGATATCTTTGCTGGGTAGAGTAGTCTTGGTTGTAGGCCCCTGCTTACTATAACTTTGAGTATTTCCTGTCAATCCATCCTGGCCTTCAAAGTTCCTACTGAGAAATGAGCTGATAGTCTTATGTGAGCTCCCTTGTAGGTAACTAACTGGTTTTCCCTTGCTGCTTTTAAGATTCTCTCTTTGTCTTTAACATTGGCATTTTAATTATAATGTATCTTGGCTAGAGCCTCTTTGGGTTCATATTTTTTGGGACTCTCTGTGTTTCCTGAACTTATATGTCTATCTCATTTACTAGGATAGAAAAGTTTTCAGTCATATTTCTTCAAACAGGTTCAAATTCCTATGTTCTCTCTCTTCTCCTTCTGGTGCGAATATTGTTACACTTGATGTTTTCTTAGAGGTCTCTTAAACTATCCTCATTTTTTTTTGTTTGCTGTTTCAATTGGGTGCTTTTTGCTACCTTGTCTTCTAAATAGCTAGTTTAAACCTCTGCTTCATTTATCTATTATTGATTCCTCCTAGTGTATTTTTCATTTCAGTTATTTTATTTCTCATTTCTGACTGGTTCTTTTTTTATGGTTTCTATGTCTTTTTTTATGCTTGCTATTTCTTTGTTGAAGTTCTCACTTAGTTTATTGAGCACTCTTTAACCATTATTTTGAACTCTGCATCTGGTAGATTGATTGCCTCCATTTCATTTAATTCTTTTTCTGAAGTTTTCTCCTGTTCTTTCATTTGGGACATTTTTTTCCCCTTCATTTTGGCTGCCTCTCTGTGTTTATTTCTATGTATTAGGTAGATCTGCTATGACTCTCAGTCTTGGCAGGGTAGCCTTATGTAGTAGGTGTTCAGGGAGCCCAATGGTGCAGTCTCCTTGGTCACCTGAGCCAGATGTGTCCTCTGTGTAGGCCGTGTGTGCCCTCCTATGGTAATTGAGCCTCAATTGCTATTGGCATGTCAGTGGGTATACTTGACGCTCAAGCTTATTGGCTGTGAGGACTGACTATGGCCACAGCCTATGAGCTGCTGTTTGGGGTTGACTCCAGGAAGTGGGATTTGCCCCAGCAGTTTCAAGTGTCTGTAGAGACCGCCCTTTGAGTGTGCTGCTTGTGAGGCTGTTTGAGTGGTGGTCTCTTGTGATTTGAAGCTGGCCATTAGTTGTGCTGGTTCTGGGGCCTCTTGGGAGGGGCTTCTGTTCAAGCCAAGGTCCACTGCTGCCAGAGACTGGTCTAGGGCTAGCTGGTAGGAGTTACAAAGCAATGCGAAGTTGGTCGTTGCCTGTGCTGAACCTGGAAGTGCATAGGTGAGGGCGCAATATAAACTGAGGCTGACTGGGCTTGGGGCAACTCAGCAAAAGGCCCAGGGCACCCCAAGGCCTGCTACTACCTGCCAGCTATTCATTCATAAGGCTCAGCCATTGAAAGAGCCTTGGGTGGTAAGCTGAGTTGGGCGGAGGTCTCACGGAGTCACTAGCATGTGGCAAGTGTCATTCAACCAGTTAATGAAGATTCAGATTTGACCTCAGTTCTGAGCCTGGCGCTACTCTTCAAAAGGCTCATAGCACACCAAGGTCAGCCTCTACCTGCCTGGGGCCTGCTGATCCCTGAAAGTTGTCCAAGAAAGAATGCTGTGTGGGCCAATACCAACTTTCTGCAGCCGCCAAAACAGCATCTGGCTGTCCATGCATTGGGTAGTGTAGGGTCTCAAGGAGTCACCGGTATGGGATGAGTGGAGTTCAATGGGTTAATGCAGATTCAGATTTAATGCCAGTTCTAAGGCTAGATCCACTCTGCAAAAGCTTCAGAGCACACCACAGCTAGCCTCTGCCAGCCTGGGGCATGCAGACCCTCAAGAGTTGTCCAAGAAAAACTGCAGTGTGGGTCAATACCTGCTGCCTGCTTACCTGAAAAAGCTTCTGACATCGAGCAAGTTGGGTGGGGCGAGACCCAGGGAGACCCAGAGTGAAGTGAGCGGAGCTCACTAGGCCAATGAAAATTCAGATTTCTCTGTGTGAAGGGAACGCTCAACACAGAAAAGATGGAATTCACCTGTGGTTTCTCAGGAGGCGGACTCAACACAGAGACAATGGCAGCTTTCTTTCCAGACCCCACCCTGAAGTCACAGAGCTCAGTCTCTCCCTGTATGTTTCTTATACTTCCTGAGCTTTGGTCTCTTTGCCAGAGCACAGGGTGAGTACCTGGAATTGATTGACAGAGTTTGTATGAGGGCCCTTTAAGAGGATGTCTGGGTTTCCAGCAATCTTTTGTCTCATCCAGATAGATGGAATCCCCATTGATTTTCCCAGCCAGATGTTGTGGGGACTTCCCTTCCCAGCACTGGAGCTCCAAGTTGGGTACCCTAGTGTGGGACTGAGACCTGTGGCTCTTCAAGAGGGAACCTCTGCAGACGAGCTATCCCTCTCAATTCTTGACTGCCACACATGGGTATGGGGCCAGCTCATTTATCAGCTCCACCCCTCCTACCAGTCTTAATGTGACCGCTTTTTGATATTCTTAGTTATAGAACTTCTTTTCAGCTAGTCTTTCGATGGTTTCCTAGGTTGATTGTTCTATAATTTAGTTGTGGTTTTAATGCGGTCATGGGAGGAGGCAGGGACAGTGTTTACTCTGTCATCTTGACTGGAACTCCTCCAAATTTCAAATACTTCTTAAAGTAGAGACCCTCTTTTACTATCATTCTGTCAATATTATTTCTTGGTTTTACAATTAAATATTTTACAAAATTCAAATACATAGAAGAGTACATAAAACAATGTAAACAACAATGCACCAACATTTAAAATTAAGCAGATACTATTTTTGAAATATTTATTTTGTACTTTTCTATTTTCTTTTCTTTTGTGGAATAAGATATTATAGATACCACTAAACTCCTTTCTCCCATCAATTTCCCTCTTTTTATTTTTGTTATTTCAATATGTATTTTTATACTTTACTACATGAGTATAATTCTAAAATAAATTTATTATTTCAGATAATATATATAATTTTGTGCTTGTTTCTTCACTATCATCACTGAACATTATGTATACATGTTAAAATATATATAACTAGTACAGTTATTTTAATTGCCTTATAATAATTTATTGGATGAATAAAGTACAGTTTTTCTGTTCTTCTAAAAAATAGAAATTTAAAAATATTATTTACAATTATAAAAAGTGCTTTATGAATATTTGCATAAATATTTCTATCCCGTTTCTATTTCAGCCATTCTATTCAATGCTTCATGGTATCACATTGAGACTTCGATTTATATTTTTCTAAATGATTACTCTATGTGCTTATTAACCACTTCAATATTATATTTTGGGAAGTCGCTGTTGACATCTTTCCCTTTTTTTAAAACTGCATTGGTCCTGATTTTCTTATTCATTTGTAGAGGTTCTTTAAACATTCTGATACAAGTATTTGAAAAATTTCACTCTCTAAATGATGTTTCTTGTGAGCAAAATTTCTTAAGATTTATGCCTGTTTATTAATCTTCTCTTTTATGGTTAGTACTTTCTATCTTCTGTTTGAGTCATCTTTGGCTTCACTTTCCACATGTAAGCTATATGATCCATTTTGGGGGTGGAGGTTATGATGTAACGTAGGAGTCAGGATTGATTTTTTTCTCTCATTCAGATATATAATCGATCCAGTTCTTTTTATTAAAAAGACCAGCTTTTCCTCAAGTATTCAAAATGGCAACATTATTATATATCCAGAGACAATGTATGTATACATCACTTTCTGATATCTTTATTCAGTTCCATTTTCTTCTGCCCAATCACTTCCCTACTTTCCACTCTGAATGGACTCTTGAGACATTTCTGCTGCTCTCCTGATGGTTGCTTGAGTTTATTTTCTCAAACACATATAGATTGGCATAGGTAGACTCCTATGACTCTTATTCATGCTAGAGGTATAAACTTGGGTGATTTTATTTGCTATTTGAATCCATACTATCTATATGAAAAATTTTTGAACTATTTGGAATGTGTGTAACCACCATTATCTGATAGGATTCTAGAATTCATTTTTCATTTTTAAATAATGTGCTCCAAAATAAATTGACATATATAGCATGTCTGTATAGATTCCTTGTTTTACAATGACATATTTCATATTACTCTCCACAGAGATAAGCATAGGTTTATCTATTATTAAAGACTTCTACATAAATTAGGTCACTAAGCCATTCCCTGGATTGAGGAATTTATAGCTAAGAATGCAAAAGGATAACTCTAGGACCTTTAAAATTACATATATTCACCTAGTTTCTGGTCTGAGAATGAGGCCCACAAATCCACATTTTTAAGAAGCCCCTATTTTAAAACAGGTGGAAGAAAAGCAATGTTTTTTGAGTTTCCTCATTTGTTTTGTGATGAGATAATGCAGGCCAGTATCTTCTCAGTGATAATCAAAATTCCTTATATTCTATGAAATACCTTTAGGGATATGAACCCAAACCCTGATTAAAAAGATGAAATATAAAAATAATAACTTTGGCTCAAAATTATGCATCTAAAAATTCAGAATTTCTGTCAGCTAAGTATTCTCTGATCTCATTCCCAGCAATGTTTCATGCTGACAGTTTGTTTTCTAAGAATTGGTTTAAAAGAGATAAGGCATGATTCAGCAGTTTGTGCTCTGTTCTACATCCTCTGAATTTTTTTTTTAATTAATGAGAGTGGAGTTATATATCTCATTATAATTAATCCCTGAAAAAAATCCTTAAGTTTCATGTATCTTTTGTAGAAGTTCACTAAGAAGTTATGAATCATAAGATTCAAAAAAGAACTTGTGTCTAAGGACTTGAATGTCTTAGTTTAAAGATGCAAGTTTTATTATCAAAAAATGTATTGCTCTTCCTCTACTTTAAAAAATACTATTGTTTAAAATAAAATAAAATCCCCTTAAACTGAGTAATTTTTATTATAGAATTTAATTCTTTTACTTGAGAATGGAGTAATTTGTGTAAATTACACAACCTTTAAAAGGTAATTTTACAATTTATATAAAATGTGTTTTGTTTTCACACAGAAATGTGGCTGTATTGCAGTGCTGTTTTACATCAGGAGAAATTTAAAATTAAGATCACTTTAAAAATAGCTTGCTTATTAATTTTGTTCATCTGACTTTGTATACTATATATGGTCATTTATCAGGTGACACTAAATATGTTAATTCCACATTCTTCTGATTGGAATGTTCCAAAAATATTGCAATATAAATTCTCATGGATTTAGATAAAATTCTCTTTTTTCACTTTTTACAAATATATTTGAAACCCTATATGTAAAACACTTTAAAGAACATTATTTTTTCTTCCACATTTTATAAAACTATTTTATTTAAAGTATTCTCACATAACCTAACATTGGTACCTTTTAATGACTAGAATCATTTTTGGACTCATCTAACAATTTTTAAGAACCTACTACTGTCTTAACTTCTGACTGCTTAAATTGTTTATTCATCACTTTTGAATTAGCATATGATTCTATCATTGAATATTTTATACTAGCCCAAATATTAAAGTTTGTTTTTTTTTGTTTTTGTTTTTAACAGTTTTCCTCTGGGTATATATTGATACTTTCAGAATATACTGCTTAATGTTAAGGTTTAGAAAAGCTCTTTAAAAGAATTTAATAGTGACATCCATCTCTTGCAAGTGTGAAGGTATACCTCTTATGATAACTGTATCTATCTAAATCTCTCTCTCTCTCTCTCTCTCTCTTTCTCTCTCGTCTTTAATCCATTAGGTATTAAAAATGCATCAATTAAGGTAATTGCAGGTTAGTGTATCATTTTCAAACACTACTTTAAACTGTAAACATGAAAATGATTCTTCTGCAGTGAGAGACTAAGAGTTTAAATATAAATCAATTCCCTCTTTATTAGAGATGATTTTTGAAACAAAGTTTTCCAGTGATGTAATCTACACTTATTATTTATTTACAGAACAATTAATTTATTTTTCAAAAATATTTTAAATACATCAAACATAGTACAGTATTTTAAGCTTATTCTGCTTTTCTGTTTTAAATTAAAAATAAGAACTTTTAGATGCTTCCATTAATTTAGGAGTTATTATTATGCTTTTTGAAAAGAAATAAGAGTTTTAATTAATATCAGTTTTTGATGCAATTTATGAGAGCTCCTTCTGCAGTTTCCACAGCTGCCTCTCAAGATGTTGATATATAGTGCCAAAGAGGGCCTCTTGGTGACAGCCTATAGAGGGACCCACAGCTAATACGTGTTCAGAAATCTTCACACTTGCTTCTACTCAATCCATATTGACATCCCAGAAGGAATAGTCTGTATTTCAGATTTTTTGTTGTTGTTATGCCAGTAATCCATCTTGAACACTTAAATATTTATCTGTAATTTTTGAATTTTATGTGGAAAATTTTGACTTTTTTCAAACTATTTCAATTATTACTCATTTCTAAAGCAGAATAATGGCCATCTTGACCTTTGTGCATCATCAAAATATTAAATTGAATCAATAAACATTTCATTAAAAAAAAGAAAGTTTTTATAATGCTCAACTTAAGTAATGAAACATGGTTTTCCTCTTCTGTGTTTGTAAAGCTATCTAAAAGAATTTGGCTTGTAAAACTATACATATTGGTACTGAGTGCCCTAAAAACACGGTAAATGAATTTTAGTACCTTATTTGAGATTCCATATAGAAATAAGTGATGCAATAATAACATCAACCAAGAAGTATATTTACTTTATAAAGAAAAGCTCTTCTTTCTATATATTAATTTTCTGACAACGTCAGTCATAATCTCCCAAGCCACTCTATATGGAAGATACCACAAAAGTAAATATAACTTATTCTAATCTGAATTTTGATAATTATTATTTATAACAAATGAGAATTATTCCTGAAATTACTGATAGCATTTTATGACCACATGTATTAATATAGAAAAATAGAAACACCTATTTAAAGACACAGTATTCAGCTTTCGAATGTGCAGACACAGTCATAGGTTCAGAGTTTGTAGCATAAAAAGTTGCCTAATGTAATGAATCTTAAAGTTCTTTAAAGATTTATTACAGTAGTCATTTTGGGGTCATTTTCAAATGTGTGTGTTTAGTATTATTTTAACTACTTAAATCTATTACTAAATCTACCTATTTAGTATCTATATTCCAAAATTTCTACCTTTATGGGCTGGCTACACATGCAATGTACTTTGAGCAATTAAATAGATTATTATACTTTGTAACATATTTTCTAGGCTCTAGGAGTTCTAACTAAAAAAAGAAAGCCTCCAGAATTTACAGGATAAATCGAGTGAATTTTTAATATAATAGATGTGTTTCAAAAGTATATTTTTAAAACTTGGTTAATATTTTTAATGTACTGGTAATTTTTATAATGCAGATACAACCCTATAATTTATCTAATTTACATGTTTCCATTACAATTCATGTATAAATTTTTGTTAATAAAAGGATAAACTGTTATAATTCAAATATTTGCCTAATATTTATTTAGTGCTTAAATGAGAAAGTTATAAAATATATGAAACATAAACATAAATTTAGATAGTTATTTCCTGTAGTCATATGAGATAAGGAACTTTATTCCTAGAGTTCATACTCACTTATCTTAAGGTGATCTGTCCCATAAAATGCTTATGACTCATAAAGGTCACCTTTGATAAAATGATTAATATAGGCTGCTCTTTTTTTTTTTTTTTTTTTTAGTTGAGGCAACACTTGGTTGACCTCACAGATTGCAAGGACCTTGTCAGTTTACAATCCTTTATTTTTTTAGTTTTTACACCTTCAGTACCTGATCTTCCTAGGTGGTCTCCCATCCAAGTACTAACTAGGCCTGACCCTGCTTAGCTTCCTAGATCAGACAAGATCAGGCTTGTTCAGGGTAGCATGGCTCTAGACAGGCTATTCTTTCTTCATTTACAATTTTATAGCTGGCCAAGTACCAGACTCCATATCCGCAAGGGGCATCCTCTTCCTGTGGGGCATGTTATAAATAATAATTCAAATATAAATAAAGAGAAAGTGTGTGATAAAAACAGAATAAAGTGTTGCATATGTTGTCATCAGAACATAGTGTAATGAATGTTTTTTCTTTGTTCTTGGAATTTATCTGCTTACTGAGACATTTTTTCCTAGAATAAAAACACTCTCTTGGTGTGTGCATCAGGGAAATATTGACACATTTTTGTTCTTCAACTCTGTTTTTCACCCTTAATTAAAAAATATATATATTAGTTTACAACATCCCTTCCACTTTAATGACACTTTAATAGCACCATGGAAATAATTTTTCACCTTCGTATTTCAAATAACATCAGAAACATATTTTCTCACATTTTTATGTTTTAAATTGTACCCTTCTTAATGATCTGTAGAAAGCCTCTTTAAAATGTGGTATGGATAATGAAACATAATGAGCTCAGAATCTGAAATTTGGGTCTCAGTGTTAGTTCTGCAGTGTAATAACTACAAAACTATAAGTGAATAAATCATGAAGAATCTGATCCCTTTTTGAATGGGTTTCCTCATGTATAAAAATAATGAGGTAGGTAAAATAATCACTAAAATTTTGTTACTCGACTACCTTGGAGTAATAAAAATAATGAATATCTGTATAAAATTTGGCAGTTAATAAGGCTTTTTCACATACATTACTTTATAATATAGTGTTTCCAGGTCTCATAAGTCTCATAAATTACAAAAAAATATTTTAATTCTAAAGAGGAATCTTGTTCATAATTGAAAAGTTATTTGACAAAGTAATTTAATCTTAGTTTCTTTAGCTATCAAATAGATAATATGTGCTTCACAGTGATGTATAGATAGCAGATCTATCCATAGTTTGTTTGTTTGTTTGTTTGTTTGTTTGTTTGTTTTTACAAAGGATAAACCTCAATTCTAGTTAGTTACTTAACTCTTAGCCATGTAATTGATATTACATGTGATTGCATTTTTTTCCCTCCTGAATTCAATATAGTATACATTTATAAGGTTTAAGGCTATGGGTCCCCAGCTTGAATTAAGTAATAAGTGTATAATAAAATATGCCAAATGACAATGCCTAGGATATTACAATTATATATCTTTATTTGTGACAAATTTCTTTTAAATTGATGATGCACCACTCATATTTCCTTTCAATGATACCACAAGAGATTTGTTAACCTTGCTGCTGTTTCAGTAGGCACTCGTTAGCTGTCACTTTTCTCAGACTGTCTCAGTGGAAGACCGCCTCCTCACTGAAGGCTGTACAATGAGGACTTGTATTAACTTTCATTCACAGGACTGGCTTTCTTGGTTCACATCCAGTGAATGATGGACTTGGAAGCACAGAGGACCAGTAATCTCCTTTGAACTCAAAACCATTTTGGGGGACCAGTCTAGCTCCAAATCTCTTTCCTATGCAGTCAGTTAAGACCATAGCTTCCCAGTCCTACTTCCTCCCACTCTTTTCTATACATATTGATACCAAACATCTCTGATAATCATCCTGAATGCGCAGTTCTTTCTGAGACTGCTTCCTGTAGAATTCAACTTGCAAAAAATGTTTACAAGACAAAAGTATATATAATTCATGAGGGAAAAATGTATACAGAGGGATAACTCACATGACTTGTATAAAGCAGTAAAATGGTATGTAAATAAATCAAGGTTATCTAAATGAAAAGGCTACAACTCACTCGTGATGAGAGATTATGTTAGTACGTGTGCATATGAGCGCATATGTAATGTAGTAGAAACAAACATTTATGCTTGTGGCAGACAAAGTTAATTTTAAAGCAACGTTAAACTTTATCCTGAGTAATATTCCATTGTATATATGTACCACATCTTCTTTATCCCATCATCTATCAAAGGACATTTTGGTTATTTTCGTGTCTTAACCACCACGAATAAAAGTGATATGAACATCAGGGAGCACATATCTTTGTGGATAAGTGTTTTCAAATTTTTTGGATAAATACATAGAAGAGGAATTGCTGAGTCATATGGTAATTCTATTCTGGTGAACACACAATGCATTATATATATAATGTCTTATTGAAATATACACTTGAAGAAACCTATTTGATTTTGTTAACCAATGTCATCCCAAGTTGGTCAGCAATGTCTTGGGAAGAAATAGAGAAAATAAGAAGAGGGAAACTATGGAGTGTTTATATTTATATGCCTACAAAATGAAGAAAGAAAAGAAATAGTGGGAGTTTAATTAAGCAGTTAAGAGCTTTTGCATATAGCACTAGAAAGAAACACGTGCAAATGAATTAATCAACACTGTACTTGCAGACAGAGTCATGCAGGGACTGGTTAGCCCCATCCTGAGAAATGCCCAAGGAACATTTGGGAGAGTTTGTGCTGCAGAGAAAGAGAAAACTTTGGAAATAACACATTTTCCCCCAGAAAACGGTGTTTTTGTGAGAGATCACACAATTGCAGAGAAAACATTTTCTGGCTATCTACTAGTATGTATGAGAGACCAAGGATCAGCACAATTTAGAAAAATTAACGTCATAAAATGCAAGACCTAATATAGACAATCAGAACAAATGACACTGAAGAGAACATATAATTTAGAGAACAAAGGAAAAAATTCTCATTAGAGTCTTCAGAGGGATTATAAAGAGTGCTGCTTCTGAGAGCATGATCAGACTTCTAAAAAAAGGAACAACCAGAAAACAATAAAAAGTTTGGGTGATACTATTGTAGATTGACCAAATTAATAATCTGAAAGGTAGAGTAAAAAAAAAAATTCCAGACCTTCTAAAAGAGAATAAAAATCTTTCCATACCTTCCTAAAGAGAGTTACAGATGGAACTATATTAAAAAGATAAAAGTAAAAATTTAAAAAAATAAACGAGAAAAGAAATTTCACTTGAAGAAGAGCATACTTTTGCATACTGAAAGGAGCTCTGTAGATTGATTAATATAACTGGAAAAGACTAGCACTTATACAGACCCTGAAAATGTGTTACAACTCCAAGGATAAAGAAACTTGTCTACAACTTTTATAAAGGATTAAAAAGCAGATGGACTTCAGACATCTCATCTTTAATAATGGATGCAAGAAAAAAATAAAGTATACTTTCAAAGTCCTAAAAAATGGTTAAAAAAAAACCCTAGGACTTCTTACCCAGGCCAATTATCATTAAAATATGACAGAAAATAAATATAATTTTAGTTGTCTAAAGATGCGGGCATTATACCATGTTATGATCAGAAAGTTAGGTTACTCTGTGCATGAAAAGTAGGTGGATTTCAGTAGGTATTCCAGGTCTCTAGGTAGAGGACATGGTAAAAACAAAGCAGAAACAGTAAAGAAAAGGTGGATTTGGGGAATAGTAAATTGATTAGTCACATTTGAGTCACTGTTGGAGAATAGTTGGAGGTAAGAATGGATTTATTGACAGGAATTATGGTAGTCTTGACATTGAAATTAAAGCAAACAAAACAGAATGTGACCTATTTACATTTTTAACATCGTTTTATATTAAAGCAAAGCAAAATGAAAATACACTCTCAAAGTTTTACCAAGTGCTCTTTTTATTCTGTACCTTAACTCATCCGTTTTTTGGGGGGGGGGCGGGGGGAGAGTCAAAGAAAATACAGTTACAACTATACAAACCAGTACTCTTTATGTTTCATATTTTTTTTAGATGTAATTCTTTATCTTTGTGGTGATCTGACTAGCACATAAGTCACTCATAAGAGTAGGATAGATAATTAAGCTTTCTTTAATATATTATAATTATATGTTGTCTAAATGTTAAGTAAAATATAAAGGAGTAGATGTACAAATAGAAGAGTGAGTTTAAATGCACATCAGTTGGCATCTGCTACTCAAAATTTGGTCTTATCTATATGAAGAATATGTATATGGAGCACTGATAAATAATAACACATGACCTTGGTAGCTTTGTATTTCTATGTACTATTATGCTTGAAGAAAGCCACCAGTGTTATCTTCCTAAAGAGGTCTTTAAATATGCATACATGTTAGTTATTACTCAATAGTAATGGGTTTCATTGTTAGATTGGTAGAAGCAATCTTGCTTTGGTTGTGTGTACACTCATATGTAGCCTATCAAAATTATCACTATGAGTGACATCACAAAGCACTACAAAAAAAAAAATGTTGTTTGCAGGTTCTTAGATTTCCAATAAAGAGAACAATCTTTTAAAATAAAGCTTCTTGCCAACTTTAAGTTTTTGTTTATAAAACTGAGGGAAGAGAGGGAGTGAAGGAAGAAGGGAGGAAGGATTTAAAGAAAGAAACACTGAAAATTTTTTGTTCTTTAATTTACTCTGTCATTAAAGTCAAATATTCTTCAAATTATAGATTTCTCTCATCTTCAAGTGGCAAGGAGCCAGAATTTAAGGTAGAAAACTATTTTTCTTAAAGGAAAAACAATGTATTTTTCTTTCATTGGCCTTATTCCCTGTGTCAGCTTGAGTCTTCTGAGAAACAAATACTAAAATGGGACTAGACTTGCAAATGATTTATCGGGGGTAATGCATGTAAAGGATAAAAAGGGGAGGGAGCAGAGGAAGGTGTGGAGACATAGATGTGTCCCTGATACCTGACAGTGGACACTCATGGGAGAGGATTGGGTAGGAAGAGCTTTAGGCTGCAATGCAGTTCTGAGAATGTCATTATCAGACCTACAGAGAGTTTTTGAGCAGCTCATGTTGTACATTAGAGGAGTCGGTATAGGCAGAAATGGGCCAGATCTAGTCAGTGGTCAGGAGCTGTCCAGTGGAAGTGACTCTGGCAGTTTGAGCACTCTGATGAATGTGAAGATGTAGCTTCTGGAGACTCAGCCAGCTAGGCTCCTTGCAGCAGATTCTCTTTTTTTCTTTTTATTAAATTTATTGGGGTGACATTTGTTAATAAAATTACTGATGTTTCAAGTGTACAATTCAATAATAAGTCACATATGTACTACATTGTATGTTCACTGCCCAAAGTTAAATTTCCTCTGTCACCATATGTTTGACTTCCTTTACCCTTATCTACCTCCCGCCTCCGCCGTTTCCCTCTGGTAACCACTAGTCTAACGGCAGCAGGTTCTCTTGAAGGGAGTTCTGAGAGTTGCAACTCCATGGTCTCACCGACCTCAGTTTTGCCTTTTTCATGTTTTCTTGTTCTCTCTTATTTTGTGGAAGCAACAGCCAATAAGAAATGTTTTTGTTTGTTTGTTCATTTGTATTTATTTAACTGAATATTTACAACATCCTCTCTCTTTGGGTCCATTGTTTATTTTATAATATAGCACCCAGTTAGTAAAGAGAATTTAATGGAAGCAATATTTTAGACTTCTGGTTCATTTAACTCTGGCAAGTTGGTGGCTACTTTAAGGCCATTAGAAATTGCAATTAACAGTTTTCAAACCTTTGCTTCCTATGCCTAGACAGATATGTTTTTTCCTAACATGTAAATTTATTACCACACATCTGTGGGAAACAAATAAGGACTAACTGTAGTTGAATTCTTTAGCCCACATAATTACAGAGAAGATGTTTAACACAACCTCAGCCATAAAGTTGAAATAATTTTACCTCTATCAAGTCCAAATTCTCAAACATACTAACCACATGATATGGTTTGATAGAAGATTGTAATGGGCTATATAACTGAGAAAGTAAATTTTATGAAAGACTATAAAATGTTTATTGGTTGGAATAGTAATAGGTAGTTACAGAGACTTCAATTTAATGTAAAAGAAAGAATGCATTTTAAAAGAATATATTATATGAATGTTATCGAGCAAGGACAATGAAAAATTCTGATAGATGTTAACAGAGAAGGCTATGAAGGTTAAAATATCCATTTAAATAACTCAGAGTGATTTGTTTTTTAACCATGGAGAATCAAGAACACTTTCTTGGCTATGAGGTTAGCTCTGAGATTTGAGACAAACTGTACGAAATGCAAAAATTTGCATATCTCTGGAATATTTTAATTGTTAGATATGATAATAGATGAAAATAGAAATAGAATAATTGCTGGATAGATAATTAAAAAACTTATGCTATGTATAATTAAAAACGGCATAATCGTAGAGGATATCTCTAGTAAATGGCGTAAATTTTTCAAGAAAGGCATGCTTGCACATCGCATATTTATGTCTTAAGTCCTCATGAGTATAATATCCAACAAAGACATGGCCCATAATTTTTACAGTTCTTCAGTTGCCCTTTACCTTGACAAGACTTCAGCATAGTCAATTCATTCATTAGTGTCCCAAATTATCACCAATATTTGCATATTAAATTCAATAGCTAATATTTCCTAAATATTTCCAATCCTATTCTTTTAAAAACTTAAAAGTACTTAAGGATTCACATTTCATTTTTAATACTGAGACGTTGGTAGCTGGCCTTTATAATCTCTCTTCAAAGGAAGCATTTGTCACAGTAAACACATAATTGAAGTGATATGCTGAAGTCATGTCATAGTAGAGGATAATTACAGTCACTTGAATTAATTATAATTATTTAGCTCTCTAAATGACTAGAAGTCTGAGACCAAGTTAAAAGTCTAGTTCAGGTTAGAAGTCTGAGACCAAGGTGTTGGCAAGTTTCCTTCTAAGAGCTTCTCTCCCTGGCTTGTAGATGGCTCTCTTTGGTACGTTCCCATGGCCTTCCCTTCACATATCTGGATCCTAATCTCTTCTTAGAAGTACACCAGTCATATTGGATTAGGGCTCATCCATATGACCTCATTTTACTTTAATTACCTTTTTAAAGGCCCTATATCCAAATACATTCACATTCTGAGGTACTGAGGGTTGGGACTTCCAGTCCTCACAAATTTGGGGGGTGGATACAATTCAGCTCATAACAAGGCTTATCAAGAGAGACAGATTTGAAAATACATGTTTATGTTTAGAAATAAGAATGGAGTTTAATTGTATAAATAAATACTTTTTTACAATTACTTTATTTTATATATTGTGATATATAATATGTGTGTATGTAAAATTATTGTGAAATTACAGATTTATTCAAATATATAAGATTGGATATACAAAATGAAAAATTACGATTTTGGAATTTCCATTGTCATAAAAATCTGATTAACATTGGCAGGGCTCAACTTTTCTTATTAGTCAATTAGCAACATTCTTTTCTTGTCATGTGAGGTTTCCTATGTTTTCCAGCACAAGCATTATGACTTCAATATCATTTTCTATGTGAACTGTTTAAAAAAGATTTGAATGACGCCAACATTATTTGCAAGATTTTTTTATTAATGATTCCACAATTTCATAAAATTACTTAAAAGGTAGTTACTAAACAAAGGAGATTATGAAGGGTATCTGGTAAATCATACCCTCTGGAACAACACTTTATCAGGTTACTTCTGAACACATTTAACTGGGGCATGAATCAAAAGGTTTTACTCTCCACTAATTACAATATATACTTTAGTTTGGTGAATAATGATAAGTGAATAAAAATTTATGCAGATGCCTGTTTCATGGACAAAATGATCAAATTGTTAACAGCATTACAAAATATTCATGCTGATAGCGTTGCAGGAAGTGACATCCGATGGAGGAAATTAGACGCTCAGACAACTTTGTTACAGGAAGGAGAATTTAATGCCGGCGGAGAGTGTGGGGCATTCAACGGACCCAAAGCATGATCTCCCCTTGGTTAGATTTCTTACAGCTGATATGCCCTTGCAGTATCCACGCAAGGGGTGCGTGATTCCTTTGTCTGAGGTTTCACGTGTGCTTCATGACTCAGGATGGGCGGGGGGGCTGCCAGTGGGGGGGAATTTCCAGATCACTGGTCTTACAGGTCATTTGTTTTGTAGAACCCGCAACCTTGGCGTTATCAGCACCATTATAGGATTCTTGAACAGAGAGATAGGATCTTCTCAGCGGATTCCCATTCAAAGGCTGAACTCTAATTGCAACATAACAAGCAGTTGTACACAGTCTTGTTATTCTTACACAGCTACAGAGATAAGAGCATTAGTTGGATAGCAAGCTATGAATCAACAGATGTGAGCTGGAGAGTCCTTGAGGTGGGGTGGTAGCTATGGACAAACATGTTAGCTGAAGAACACTGGACAGAATGGGGAGAGAGAGCAGTTTTAACCGGCTGAGTCGGTTATTTCTGCAGGCCCTTTCCTTTGCATTTTTTCACATGCCTCCTCTCTTCTCTCAATAAGGGTAGTTACCTTGATGACTAATGGTAATTTCTTGGGTAAATATAATTTATTACTATAAGATCATTTAGAATGGTGTAGTTCATTAATTTTATTTGTTAGATCATTACTATATTTGGGCTCACAATTTGGAGATTAACAAGTAATTACTCCGAATATATTCCCCAAACGTAATTCTTTCTTTATCTTACTTCTTAGTCCCTCAATTACTTTTATGATACTCCTAGAAGAAAGTCTAATTTAGGGCTAGGAAGAGATCAAACAGAGAGTTGGCTCTACCATCTAACTTATAACAGTTCCCAATAGGTCATTCATCTGTTTTCTAAGGTGAATTAAAATATGTCTTTCTCACTGTCTGGTTCACTTACCGGTGAGCTCTTGAGGATAAGGACTGTATTTTTATATTTAATCACTGCATGGGATTATTTAACTGATTTTTTGGGGGCTGTAAACTATAATTAAAACTTAAAGAGTGTGTATATTTCACAATTTCAAACATATGTACTTATTTTTGTAAATATGAAATTTAAAAAAAAGAAATTGTTGGATAATTAACATGGTCTAGAGGGAAATGTTTGTATAGATGATCACAATAGTTTACTTAACTAACTGTACCAGATCATAATTTAAAATATTTATTTAGAAAATGACCAAATATTTTCCAAAATGTGGGTGGATTTCCTCAACAAGGGAAGCCACGTTAATTTAGATGTTTATTTTGTTAGGAATATCATTCTTAAGCCTTTTCTAATTAAAAAGGAACATTTGTGATAAAACTGTAAATAAAGCAAACATTTGTCCTGTGGAAATAGAAATTCTCCTACAGCAACCCCCATGTGTGTGTGTGTGTGCGTGTGTGTGTACATACACATATGCATATATATACATATATATACCATATCGGTTAACAGTTTGTAGTCTGCTAAAGTCTATTCACATTTAAGTGTATTTTTAAAAATACAACAGCAAAAAGGAGACATTATTATACGTACTGTTTTGCAAATTAAAAAAAAAAAACTGACTCACCATTTCTTTTCTAAACAAATTCACTGCTCCATCCCATTCTTCCTAATATTGCATTATATTGTATTTGAGTTTCCAATATTTATTTTAATCAAATTCCTATTTATAATGTTCATATTGTTCAAATATCATTTGGACGATTTTAACTGAAATCTGCACAGGCTTGGTTAAGCTAAAAAAGAATTAATTAGACAGTTCTGGGGATATCATATAATCCCAGGAAGTTGAAACAGTCAGATCTAGGGAAGGTGAGAGGAAGAGATCAATTAACTTTGGTCACGGTCTCAAAGCAACAATATAATTTATAGAGCCCAATCTTCAGTGTGCAGTTCTTCTAGTAAAGTGTCTGGTAAATCACCTAATAGGTGATTTATTTACAACGTATAAATGGATTACAGTTCTTTTACTAATATAGGTAATATTATAATCACAGATGTAATGGACATACTAACAGTACTAGCTACATAATTTGCAAGGCCCAGCCAAAATAAAAGTGTAGGTCTCCTTGTTCAAATGTTAATTTCAGTGATTGGCATAGGTCAGACGAAGGACAAATGCCATGTGATTTTGTTTACATGTGGAATCTAAAGAACAAGGAGAATGGACAGGCAGGGCAGAAACACTCATAGATGTAGAGAGCATTTTGATCGGTACTGAATGGCGTGTGGAGTTGGGGGATTGAAAGGGGGAAAGGGATTAAGAAGTACAAATTAGTAGTTATAAAATAGTAATGGGGACATATGAGGAATACAGTCAATAGTAGTGTAATAACTATGTATGTTGTCATATGGGTACTAGATTTATCAGGTTGATCACTTTGTAAGTTATATATCTAATTACTATGTTGAACATCTGAAACTGATATAATGTTATATGCCAACTGTAATTGAAAAATTGTAAAAATTATTAAAAAAAAAAAAAAGAACTTCAAGATGGTGACAACAGAGAATTAACCAAGAACAAGGTCCTAAACCCAGAGCTCTGTGTGACCCTACTGGTCTCATACTAAGGAAACAAGACCTAATTCTGAGCTATCTATGAAAATTTAGAAATTATTTAGTATAAATGTCACTAAAAATTGAAAGATAAAGGATAACAAGTCTGAAATTTATATGAGTGTGTATCTTTATATGTTCTTCCCCATCCACAAATTATTTCCCTACAAAAGTTTGAAACACAGTTATGTATAGGACAATATTAATAGATAAATAAGGGTAAACAGTGAAAAGCACATGTGGTAAAAATAAAAATATTTTTATTTCATTTTTAATTCAAAGTTTTATTTTGTCATTGCAGGACAAAGTATATTTATTCCTAGGAATATTTATCTTCCTAGTTGAACTCACATGTCTCTATAAATCAATGTTGTCATTTAATAGTAAGGGAAGGATCAATTTTATGGTTGGTTTAGCAGAGGGAAGATTTAATAGTAAATTATTTAAGACATGGGAATGGTCTATTATTAGTAGATTAAGGCACCTGAGAAAATTAGTTCAGTAATCTAGTTATGTTAGATATTGTGTCTTTAAAATTTAGCCTATTAGCTTTTGTTTGTTGACAATCAAAGCTTTTTATTTTATTTGAAAGTCTTCTATATCCATAAATTAAAAGCAAATGCTTGTTTTAATCTAGGATAACTCAACTAACATTTGGCTTCCCCCATTCAAAAAAGTAGTAGCACAAATGTGGTGCAGGGGACTGCTAAACGATAGGGCAACAATCTGGAAACTGTCCAAAAGAAAATGATTTCTAGCAGGTGAACAATTTTCCTAATTGTCCAAATTTGGAAGTATTTATGTGACCTTTTTCTAAAGCATAGAAATATTTTTAGGTACACAGTATTCTTTTTAACTGCCAAATTATTTTATTAGGATTTTCTTTAGAAAGTCTTTGCCTCTTTGCTTTCCTCCAAAATACTTACTAAAAAGTGATGAAGCAGTACAAAGCAATGGATCAAATACTTTTTGCCTAACAAGTAATAATTTTAACTCTGAAGAAATCGAATGCAGCATATCTGAATTTTACAAGTGATTTAAATTATGATAATCTCATGTCATTTTTCAGTGCGGCGCCTAAAAGGCAGGCAAATTAATAAAACTTTTGAAAAGTGCTATTTTTTCTTTAATATAATTTTTTTAAATCAGTGTCTATATATGGATGCTATCTATAGAGATTACACACATGCAAAGAAAACTTAAAACGAGTAGCAGCAGACTTACATACAAAGGGGCAATTATTTGTGGAAGTAATGAGGGAACAGGGAGAAGAATTCTCTAAGCTGCACAACACTGAAACACTGTTGCAAGTGTCTTAAATCAAAGATCTAGATCTCAGTTCAGGTAGACTAACTTCTGGATCCTGTAAAACTAAGTATCAGCTATTGACTTAAAAGCATAACACATCACATAAAATCACTGTTTTTAGACTTATAGCCAGTCCATTAGCATCTGGTTCATTGTTGCCCCTTCCTTTCCCAACCTTCCCCCACAATATACATTCACCAAACTGCGTAAGTTCCTCAGTAATGAGATTGTAAATTTCTTGACACACACTAAGGATACAAATCAAAGCTGCCTTGCACAGTTCCTGGAATATCAAAATGCTAACATCTGTCAAGAAAACACTTCATTTCATATCTGTTAATGCAGAGGCTTAGCAAGGGTTAGTGACTTATCCAAAGATATGCAGACTGTGTCTAGATAGTAAGTCTGTGACCTCACCAGTCACTGCCCTCTGAATTTCACCAGGTAACTCCCTGAGTAGAAGGCTGTCATATCTGATATTTATATAACAACCAATATCATATATGAGTTAAAAAGATAGGATTCAACACCACTGGAACAGTACCAGGCTATTAACCAAGTAAATTCCATTCTGGAACATTATCATCAGTGCCAGTCAACACCTGAAACTGATTTCTGATTTTGTCAATTTGGATAACTATTTTTTGAATTCTTTATTGCACACTAGATATTCCTTAAGTCTTTTTCAAAAGTCAAAATTTTATGCATTACCAAATGAAGACAATATTTCAAAATTAGTTTATTTAATTAACATAGTCAAAGGTGCTGGGAAGTATCTTCCCTTTCCAGATTAGGTCTGATTTATCTGATTTGGAAATATAAATTTAATAAAAAGAAAATGATCTCTAAAAGTCCATTTTATGATTCTAGACACTGTAACTACTCTGTCGCCAGCTTAGCAATCATCAACACTTACCTAAAACTCATTATATGAAAGCTTTTCAACATCTATTTAGCCATACTTAAATTTATTATATTATGACAGTAGGAAGAGTATACAGTTATACTCACCCATGCCATCATTTTTTATGGTTGTAAATTGAAGCTTAAAGGGGCATAGATTTATGGTTAAAGTGTGGGCTCTGGAGATGGACTCCTGAGATAAAATCTCAACTGCACCACTAAAGTGGACATGGAGAAGTAAAATAATCTTAATTTTCTAATCCATAAATAAGTCTGTTATGAAGCTCAAATGACAGAGCTTAGAACAATACATGGCCCATTCTAAGTGTCCCGGGTATGTTAGTCATTATCACTACTCAGCAAATTGCACAGGTCACAGAGCTAGGTTTTGAACCTTTGCACTGAAGCACTAGATTATACTGTCTCCCTGTTGCTGTTACCCACACCGGCCACACACACAATTTAACTTAACTGTGTCATTATTCTCAGAAGAATAATGTATCCCCAAACATTTAAGGAGTAGATTTCTGAATACAGAGTGGATGAGTTTCTTCATTAGAAGGGCACAGGATCTTACAGCCATATAAGGCCATTTTCCCTTCTCCTTTGAATTTTGTTTCTTTTAATTATTACTTTTTCTACTTGTAAATATATGTGTATGATATAAAAAATATTGAAAATTCCCCTAAACTCTGGGCAAAGGAAACGAGACACAAATTACACAGCTGTTACCAAAATCTACAAAATAAAATGTGATCGCTTAATCTTGATCTTCGAACTGGTTTTAAGCTTTAAACTGCTTTTAAATGTGACTGTGAACAATCACAAAACCAGATTTATAAAGCTGGTATTATTTTAAAAATATAGTTTTAGACAGTATACCTCTTGTCACCTTTTAAACAAAAACTTTCAAAGCTGAAAGCTGTCTTGAAAGAAAGGGTTTATTGAGCCCATATGTTAGCCAGAAAAAGGACCAGGTCTCGGGACATACAGTCTAAACCACCAGCAGCAGGGCTAGATGGAGAAGACAAATATGTCCACCATGCTAGGGCCAATGTGGCTCTTTCATACGGCGAGTGTGGGGAAGAAAGATGTAAGTTGTTTTGAAAGAATTTATAATGGCTATACAAAGGGGTCAGGAAAAGTTGAAGTGGGGCTAGTTCTTGTCTCTTGCTCCCAGACTCTGGCCTGCTGTAATATAATTTAGAACACCTCAGAATTTTTCCTTGTCAGTACTTACAACCCACAAATAAATAGGCATATGATTTAGTAACATTCCTGTTCACTTTCTAATTTAACTACATTTATATACTTAAGTAAAAGAATAATATTTCTGATATAGCTATGTTTAAGTAACTCTTTGCTTTTAGAAAACAGTACATGTAAAAAGTTAGTTATGGTATATTTTATATTCATTGCGTATGAGATATATAAACTTTAAAGACATAGAATTACCTATTTATTATACAGATTTCCTTACTAATTGGAAAAGTAAACATGTATCTTAATTTCATTGTATAAATTATTGTATTCTAAATAAATTTTATTTGGATAAAACAAACATGTATTTTAGATTAAAGTGTTGCTTATTTCACCATCCATGTATTGTGTTTAGAGCAAGATAATGCATTCATTTGTTCCAAGGAGACTATAAAGACATTAGTGAGACCAATGTATCACGGTCTTACTTGCTTGTACTGAGTGTACACAAGATAATAATTATTCATCCAATCCACTTTAAAAACAGCCTCACTAAGGAAAATAAAACTGTTTTGAATGTGGAACCCCAGAAATTGACTTTATGACTTTCTTTTTGCTTGTTAAAATATCCTGTCTGAATAGAAAGCCTTTTAAAAAAGGGAAATTAGTAACCCCACATGTACAGTGTTAAGAGACTTAGTAACTAAATCTAAGGTCTAAATCTTAGTAACTAAACTGTACTTAGAAAAGTACAGTTGACATCAGAAAAGCCTTGTTTTTTTTGTTGTACTAATGATTTTTCATGCTTTAAATGTAGGCGGAATTAGTAAGAGGTAGTTATCATATAGATTTCTTGAGAAATTCTAGTAAAGCCTCTCGTATATTGTCATTTTTTTTTGCAAACCAAGTACAACGTATTCTTTTCAATATTTGTTTTTTTTTCTGCTAATTTTATACATTTAATATACAAAATTGTATTTACAACAAAATTGTAGCCTTATTCCCATTCTCTTGTATCGCTAATAGCTATTATTCCATTTTATTTACTGTTTAACTACTTTATTGAAGTATAATTAACATAATACAAACTACACAATTTAAAATGTACTTCTTTTTATTTTGAAACATACACACACATATATATGTATATATGTATACACACACACATGAATACAGAGACATCTTCCCATACTATTTGATCAACTACTGCTTTCTCTAGTTACTCCATCTCATTTATCTATTTGTTTACTTCCTGACATTTGACAAGATCTTTAAGTTTCTTGTTAACTACATATTTACTTGTTAGTAACAACTCTCACCTGCAAGAATGTAAGCTCCACTAGGGAAGGACTCTCACTATCTACCACTGCTCCTTCCACCTCTAAGATGTCCATTTCTGTGAATAACTTGGCAAAAACTGTTGGTACTCTTTTCTATGAATTTTAGCTCTGCACCCAAATCCCTTATCCCCTGTTGGACTCCTGTTTACTCATCTGTAAAATAAGAATGATTTTTTGGATCAGTAATTAATGGTCCATGGGCTATGGGTTATTCCAATAGAGCCACAATTAGGGATAATAAAAGTAGAATACTCTTGCGGGTATATCAGTGAGGGACGTGGAAGGAGTGCATGCAGGATTTCGTTGAAGAAAAAAGATTTCATGTTAAAACAAAATCTAGCCTTTCCTAGTATGTTTATTCTTCTTTTATATCTTCTACAGCAAGTTACCACAATGGTAGATAACAAGGATAGTCAGAGAACTGAAACGCCTAAACAGGGTAACTTAGGGGAGGGTGTATCATTGGATAAAGCTTCTCCCAGTGGGAATAAGATAGTTTTAAAAAACAGGGAAAAACACGTTTTCCTGTAAACAGTAGGGGTCTAGGTTAGGTCTTTCGCATATGCAGGAGATTTGGTGGAAGTTGTGGAAAGAATTTTAAAACAGTGAGGATGGTTTCTCTGATTAGAGTCCTAGAGAAAGCGACATATTGCTTAAGGAAGAAATCAGTAGAAGACATTTTCTGGGATAGATGCAGTGATAGCAGAAGTTCTAAAACTTCCTTAGAAGTCACAGTTTTTCTCTGGGACATGGGAGAAGACTTCTGTGGACGAGACCATTGAACATTGACTATCCACTGGAAACTGTATAGAAATCACAGGCACCATTTCTTACCACTTCTGCTTCTACACTGGTCTATGACACCATAATATTTTACCCAGATTTTTGAAGTAGTTTCTAACTGGCCTCTGTGCCTTTATTTTTGCTCACTAGGATCTATATGCAGTAACCAGAGTTATCTTATACAAATTTAAGTCAAATAATGTCACTCCTTTGTTCATAATCCTCCAGTAGATTCTGATCTCACCTAAAAGGAAAGTCTATATACAATCCAGCTCCCGTTGTCTTTCTCACTGCATCTCTCACTACCTGTATCAACTGCTCTGTCTGCTCTACTATACTTTCCTCTGTGTTGCTCTGGAATGAGCAAGGCAGTCTGCTGACACAGGATTTTTTAATTTGCTTTCCCTGGCCTAAATTCTCTTTCTACAACTATATGCATGGCTTGCTCCCATGATTTCAAATCTCTGCTTAAATATCATCTCAGTGAAGTCTTGTTAGCTATCCCATCTGAAATTAGAATCTTTGTACCCCCATGAGGGTGAGGACTTTTAAATCATTCATTTATTCATTTAGGAAATTGATCATTTACTACTATACACAGGAACTGGGAATAAAATAGAATAAAAAAAAAAATACCTGCCTTCACAGAGCTTCATTGTAAGGCATAGAGAGAAAGAGAAATAAAATTAATAAAAATGTGTGTGTATGTCTGTGTGTGTGTGTGTGTGTGTGTGTGTGTGTGTGTGTTGGAGATAAGTGGTAAGAAAGAAAGAAAAAGGAGAGGGAGTGATGGTGCTAAGAGTGGATGTCCAAGGTGTAATTTTACATAGTTAGGGGTCTTTGAGTCGAAACTTCTTATACAAATATGAGTCATTAATAAAATGAAAAAAAAGAATTAAGTGTAAAAGTAAACATATTTTTTACCATTGGGTTAGCCCCTAGACAGATTTTTAATTCTTCCCAAATTATCATTATGTATCAATACATATATATTTTACTGAAAGGCATAATAAAATAGTTTAAAGGTATAGACTCTGTAGTCCAAATGACTAGATTAAAATTTCATCTCTTATACTCACTAGATGTGTGACCTTAATAAACATTACTTCATTTCTTCATCTGTAAATGGTAGTACCTACTGGATTTAAAAAATCTTTTTCCATTTTGAAATAATTTCAGAGTTATAGATAAGTCACAAAGGTAACTTATTACACAGACTGAAAGTAAAGGGAAGAAAAAAGATATTTCATAAAAATGGAAACCAAAAACATTCTGGAGCAGCAGAACTAATACCAGACAAAATAGATTTTAAAACAAAGGCTACAATAAGAGACAAAAAAAGACCTAATAATCCCATCGCTGGGTATTTATCTGAAGAAACCTAAAACACTACTTTGAAGGGACATGTGCATTTATATGTTCATTGCAGCATTATTTACAATAGCCAAGCTATGGAGGCAACCTGGGTGTTCATCAATAGATGAATGGATAAAGAGATGGTATATATATATACAATTAAATAGTACTCAGCCATAAAAAAAAAAAAAAAAAGAATGAAATCTTGTCATCTACAACAACATGGATGGACTTAAAGGGTATTGTGCTGAGTGGAGTAAGTCAGAAAGAGAAAGGCAAATGTCATATGATTTTACTTGTATATGGAATCTAAAGAACAAAATAAACAAACAGCAGAAAAAACTTGTATATACAGTGAACGTTTTGATGGTTGCCAGATGGGAGGAAGGATAAAAAGGGAAAAGGGATTAAGAATTATAAATTGGTAGTTACAAAATGGTCATCGGGATATAAAGTATAGTAAAAAAATATAGTCAATAATATTGTAATAACTATATATGATATCAGATGTGTACTAGATTTATTGTGATGATCACTTCGTAAGTTATATAAATGTCTAATTACTATGTTGTATGCCTGAAACTAATATAATATTGTATGCCTACCATAATTGAAAAATATATATATATTAGAAAAAGAACATTGGCCAGATGTTTTGCAGAATTTCAGTCAGTTTGGGTATGTCTTATGTTTCCTCATAGCTATACTGCTGTTATTCCTTTTAGACAGAGTATCACAAATGTTTGCTCTTCTTACTGCATCATATCAGGTAGCACATGATGTTGATACGTAATTTAGTTATAATAGTATCTGCTGGGTTTCTCCAGTGTAAAGTTTAATTTAGTTATAATAGTATCTGCTGGGTTTCTCCAGTGTAAACTTATTGTCTTTCCTTTTTGTAATCAATAAATATCTTGGGGGAGATATATTGACAGTATGCAGTTTCTTCTCAAACTTTCACCCACTAATTTTAGCATCCATTGGTAGATCTTTCCTGTATCATTACTGTATCATTCTAATGGTGAATTTCTATTTGATGGAGTTGTTCAGTAGTTTAAAGCACAGTAAATGCATAATACATATTAACTATTTGTATTTTATTAATGAATATTAATAATGACTACTATTTGTTGAGAGTTTACTATGTGCCAGGTACTATCCTACATATTTTATAAATATAACCTTGTTGAAATCACAATAGCTGTACGAGGAAGGCATAATAGGTATCTAAACTTTACAGAGGAAGAAAACGAGGCACAAGCTAGTTAAGCAAGAAAACCACAGAAAGTCTCTTAGCCAGTAAAATGAGAGAACATTTGTTGGGAATGTTCTATATAGTCTGGATCTCTGAACAAAAGGACATTGAAAAAGGCACATCATTTCTGTGGTATTCTTGAGAAAAATGTATAGCCCAAACATAATCATGAGAAAATGTCGAACAAAATTGAGGATAGTCTGCAAAATAACTGACCAGCACTCTTCAAAAGACACATATAGCTTTTTTTTTTTTTTTTTTTTTTTACAACCCTACCCCATCCAGGGTCCTATATTTGTTCCTAATCATGTAAAGTCAACATAATTAGAAAGGATTAAAGAGAAAGACATGTCTGCCTTTAGAGTTTCGAATAAACCATCTAAATAAGATTAGTAAGCATGCAACTCTTTTTATGAGTTGAAATTAGTAAAACAATTTTAAGAAAATTGATAGAGATTTTAAAAGGTAGATTATTTAATATAAAAAGGACTTCTCAGACAACATGTATCTTGCTTAGAATGACTGATGGACCTTTAGAGATGAGTGTGATAACCATAGAAATATTAGTTAAATATAGTTTGTGTAGCTGTTAATACCTAATCCTCACCCTGTTTTCTATAGTCAATCTCTACTTCCCACTTTATCCATAAGGGTGCAAGATGGAGAGGGTAAGGGTAGAAAATATCTGTGTCTCATAATGCTGGATAATATGAGTAATAATTTTCTGATTTAGGCTTCATTAAAAATGCCCTTTAGTCAAAATGGCTGCATTAAGGTGCTTCAGTGAAAACTCATTTGATCAAGCTTATCATCATTTCCTCCCCTTATCATCACCTCTGCAATGCTGCCACCTCCTAATTTACTTCATTGTTTTTCTAAGATTTTAGATTCTTGGGAAGATTGTGATCTTAAATGAGTTGATGCTGTTTTTTCAAAACTCTGTTCTGTGTCAGTGGACAACTGTACATATTGAATGTTATTTAATAAAGCAGAAATAAGAGATGAAAAGAGAGACAACTCTCCCAAGGTTATAAGTATAATGAAAAGTTGCAGTTTTGGGGCTTCAGTTTTGTTGGTTTGTTTGTTTAATTATTTTGTTGTTCTTATCTGAATTGTTAGTCATACTGCTGTCTTCACTGAGAGACGGGGTGAGGCGGGGAAGCTACTGATGAAATTGAATATAAGTCTCAGTCTACAAATGCTGAAATACCACAAGAAATTTGTTATGTTTATATAAAGTTGATAGAACCTCCATTCTGCTGACTGGTGGGACAATCAATCTAAGTTATTTTGGGGACTCAGAGCTCCATGCGTTTGCTACCATTCAAGATCTTCTGCAGCAACAAGGGAGGTCACTGGTCATTGTCCTCTTGGTGTCAGTAAGAATGCCATTGCCCCCTAGTCTGCATGCAGCCTTCCTTTGAGTCTAGGGACTTTCCATTCCCAGCTACTAACTGAAGTGTGGCTCTTGGGAAGGTCTGAACACCACCATGACCACGACAGAGAGTCCTTGGAAGCACCGAGTACTTAACATAAGTCTCTGTTTTAATGTCTTTGTTCATCTTCTCTTTCTCTTTCTCCTTCTCTTGCCTTCTGCCCCTTTCATACTCTTTCACTCCTTCTGCCCCTTGGAAGTACTCAGCTTCTACTTTGAACACTGAACAATTCCTGTGGTAAAAAAATACTTATGGGTCTACTTTCCTGCTTGGTGTAAAACAGTAGAGAAACACAGAAACACACAATCACACACACACACACACACACACACAAATAATTCTTTCAATAATAAGCTTTCTACAGTTTCTTTGAAAGATAAAGAAAAGTTGGGGATATTCCTCCAATTCTTATACTGAGATATGCTTATACTAAGTGAAGGAGTATTCTGGAAAAATTCACACATCTAGCTTGGCCAAGAAGTGTTGCCATTTACTGAAGTAGTTAGCACAAAAAAATAAGTTTGAGAGGGTGTGATGAGATTTAAGGTATGCTAAATCCATAGTGCCTGAGAAACATTATTATACATTGTCCATTAGAAAGGTGAGTGTAAAACTCAAGGAAACAGTGAGGTATAGAAAAAATTATAATAAGTCTCCAGTATGTATGTGGTACCTAAATCCAAAAAGTGATTTTCCAGTATCCAAACATAGCAGAGGAATTTCACTCTGAATTTACCAGAAAAAAAATGTATTATAATTCTATTTCATTTATAATCTAGTTTTGCAATAATGTTAATCTGTTAGTCATTCACTCATTCAACCATTATATATTCATAAAATATTTATTAAATAATTATTATGTGCCAACCACTGTTCTGGGCATTAGAGATAAATAAACACCACAAAAAAATGAAACCCCTGCTCTAATGGAATATACATTATAGTTGGGAAGACAAAATAAATAAGTAAAATATATAGCATATCATATATGGATAAATGATGTGAAGAAAAATTAAGTAATGAAGGATAATAAAGAGTACTAAAGTGGATAGAGATTGCCACTTTAAAGAAACCTTTCATGTAAGGTTTTAGTGAAAAGGTAACACTTGAGCAAACAACAAAAGAGCAAACACCCAAAGGCTGGGAGTTATGTGGACATAGGAAGGAAAAACATACTAGGCAGGGGGAATGATAAGTAGAAAGACCCTGAGGCATAAGCATAGCTGATACATTTGTACAAGTTGGCCAATGTGGCTGAAGAATACAAGTAAGAGAGATAAAGAAATAAAGGGAATAAAGAAAATCAGGTAAAAACTTTGAAGGCCTTTGCAAATACTTGGTTTTTCCTTTGATTAAGATGAGAAGTCATTGGATGAGTTTGAGGCAGAGACATGACATGATCTGATAAAAGCATTCTGGCAACTTATTGTATAGAGATTAAATTGGGCATGGGTAGAAGCTGGCAAGAACAGATAGATGGTTACTGCAATAATCCAAATAGGAAATTATTGAGTAATTACAGTAGCAGTGTGGGAGAAGTGTTTGGATCCTGGAAAAATTTTGAGGTTGAAGACAATAAGATTTGTCACTGGATTAGATATTGGGTTTGAGAGAAAGAGAAGGGTCAAAAATGATTCCAAGATATTTGACTTTAATAACTAGAGCAATAGAGTTACTGTTAAATGAGTTGTGGAAAATGGCAAGAGTAGTGTTTTGGATTAGAGGTGGAGATCAGTACTGACTTTGGACAGGTTAAGTTTAACATAATTATTAGATATCATATGGGCTAGACATTTAAATCTATGAATACTGAGCGAGATGATTAGTTCAGCTACAAAGGGGAGCGTAAAAATGGGCTATAGCTAGAAGAAGAAATGAACATACTTGGAATAGAAATATGTTTGTTGATAGTAAACATTCTCTATGGAGAGAAAATTTGATGGTGTAGGATCTTTGATGTAACCTATTGGATCTCAGAACCAGTATTTATAGAGTCTCACAGAAAGCAGTTTAGTGGATAAAAAAAGAAAGCATGGGATATAGTTTATTTCTTTTGTAAGCATATTGCTTATGACATTAAAACATATTTACTTAATAAAATGAGTAATTTTTCAATCTGGTGCATTATTTATACCTAAAGACTGATTCAGACAGTAATAGAGTAAGCAGGGATAGTTTCATTGAGCATATGCATTTGAAAAGGCACATGAAGCTTGGGCAGGATTTGGATAGATGGGGATGAGGGTGAGAACACAAGACCTAGGGAGCCTCAGCATCAGCAAAGAAACGAGGTAATATCTGAAAGAGAAAAAAAAAAAATTTAGGTAAGGGGCAAGGGAAAAATAAGTCAGGAAAGGCATATTTGTGTTAGGATTATGGAATATATAATTTAACAACTTTCAGGGAAAGAAGGTGTTTCAAGTAACTCATATTCCTGACATGGTCCAGATTTTTTTCTGAAACAAGTTAAAAAATTCATTGTGTGCTTTAAAGATTAAATGAAATTTTAATATCAAATATATTGTCAGATGTTTGACATGTTAACCTCTCAAATTATCTATAAGGTCTATTTAAAACTGTTGCTAACTTCTTCCAAAAGTTAGTAAGTCCTGGCAAACTTATGAACTACAGAGATGAGGTTTCATAAAAGACAGGCTAACGTTAATTCTTAACCTGAACAATTTTTAGAAATAAAAATAGTTACATGGAAAGCAAGATCATGTATGACAATTATTAGAAATTATTTTGGGAGGAAAATGTTCTTTCCAGCTAAAGGAACAAATTCATTACAGAAAATCTCCAGACATCAAATTAGGAGGAAAATTTTTCCCTTTTATGTTACCATCACTGTTATTCTACCTACATGATTGTTAATTGCAACTCTGACACATGTAGGTGCAGAGTAAGATCAACCTGTCATTACTTATGATTCAGACACACAAACCAAGTGCTCAGAGGAAGATCAATAGTCGGAATAAGTAGAGAGGCAAAGAAGAAAATGCGGCTGAAGTCTCTGAGATATTAAATATCTTGTCCTCATCTTTTAAAAATGTAGTTTTGTTGACAGGTCTAAAGTCAATTATGAATTTCATAAGCCCCAGCTAGTTATTTCTAATTGGTAGAAAAAGTGTGTCCTCTCTAGCCAAGAACTGGAGACTGTGGACTGGTCAAATACAAAATGTTTACAGGAGGCAGGTGGGGAATATATATTGCAAAGTTAGATGGGAGCAGGTCTAAAGCTGTTATTCTATTACAGTTGATTGTTGCCAAGCAGAAATGAACTGTTTGTCAGTTTCATTTTTTTGAAGAAAGCAAAAATCTAGATTTTTAAATGGGAAAATCTATTTAAAAAAATTAGCACATAAAAAATTACTGTCTGAGGAGAACAAACCATTTGTGGGCCACATTCAGTCCTCCAGGAGTTGGCTTGTCACCTTAGTCACTACTGGAAGAGGAAATGGGCATGATGTCACCATTTTATTCTGACCAATACTTGGATAAGGATTCCTAAAGCTTCCCAAAGGTTCTTGCCAAAACCCAATTTGCAAGACGAATCTGTCTTAAAGTAACACTAACATTTATCAGGGTAGTATAATATATTTCTAATTTTAAAAACATAGTCAAATTAGTGTTTTTTGTTTGTTTGTTTGTTTTTTGCTAATTGTTTTATAACCACAACAAACTAGTACAGAAAATGCCCATACAAAGCCACACAATAAACATCCAAAGATCAAGGTGTTCCCTCAGCCAGGCTGAAGATTTCTGTATCTGTTATTTAGAATTTAGGCTGTAGTTCTTGTTAATGGATGGGTCACTGTATGCATGGCTCAATCCTTGCTTTTAGCCAGATTTGAACAGCTGAATAGCTAGTTGGCCTAGGTAGAAGGAAATAAAGTGTTTAGCTTCAGGTGTCACATAACTACCCAAGTTCCTCCTCACAAAGCAGGGTTGGACTTATTGCCAAAATTCCTTCTCTATATGAGTTGCAATGTCTTATAAGCTATAGTTCTTCAGTGCCTAAGTACTGCATTCCAACAAGTCCTGTTGCATGTTCTCTGACATGTCCTCATTTTTTGATCACGGCTTTTTAGTCTCATATGGTTACCACCAAGCAGGGGCTGGCTGACTGCAATAATCTCCTGGGGTGATTGAATTCTTTTTCATATTTTGCCTTGCTCATTACATCTGAAAAAGACTCTACCCAATATTATGCCCAGCTGAATGATTGCTGGTTCCAGACTCAAGATAACAAATTCCAATTACCCTCCACTATAATTAAATGAATGCTCTGTATAAATGCTTACTTACATTTTTTAAGCCAAAGCATAAAGTGTGTGTGGGGGGGGGGCGGGGGAGAGAAAAGAGAGTGCAGGGTTGTATAATACCATTTCCCTTCCCTGATTGGCTTTGTGTTAGGCATGAGAAATGAAAGCATTCCGAAAAATCGTCTTATCAGTGCTTAAGTTCAAAATTAGTCTGTTAGTCAACCATGGCCTCTAAAATCAGAATGAATGGCATGTGTTTTTCCATCATTACTTCTCCCTTCCCATGTTCTCACTGATCTAATTCAGATTTCATTTTTCTCATTCATTATTTCAAACTTTAATGAGCATACGGATAGTATGGGGATTTTGTTAAAATGCAGATTCTGACTCAGTGGATCTGGGGTTGGGCTCAAGAGTCTTTTCCACAAACTCTCACATGTGCTGATGTGGAAGGCCAAGAACCCCACTTTGCCCAGAAAAATCACAGACATTTGTTAACAATTTCTAGCTCAAAGATCAGTTGGGCTTTTCTTACTACTCCACAGTTTTGTTTGTTTTTTTTAAATTTCACTCTTATTTAGTTTTCTCTCCCATTCTTCTTCTGAAGTGTTCCAGTCTTGAGCTGCATTTTACCATTTCCCCTGAAACAACTTTAAATCTCAGGATATAATGCCCCTTTTCCAGAAAGGGCAGAAATTTATAGGTCTCTAGGGTGAAAGTACCTTTCTCTAGTTAGACTTCCATTTGTTTTTGCCTTTTACCTGGAAGGCCACTTTAATATTGGCAACATAAAGTTTGAGAGTTAAATTATCCTGCAAAATTTAGGCAATTCACAAAAAGAAGTGGTCTTCTTTAATTTCACCCTCACCCTGTAGCCCTTTGATGCTCCAGCTTATTATTGGATCGCATGTCAGACCCTTCACAATTTGCAGACTCTGGGCTTTTATTTCAGTCCTCTTCACTCAACAAGGTTGTTGAAAGTTGAAAACTTTTTTTTTTAATAGATTTTTTTTTAAGTTAAAAGTCCAGACTGTAATCTTGTTCTTACTCAACATTCTATTACTACTTTTTTCTTTTACCTCTTAACACTGCAATAGCCTGAGCAGGGCATATCTAGATTCAAATCATAGTTTTCCCTCTTAGAACTTGTGAGCCTGAGTTTCTATTCCCTTTTTTCTAAAACTGGACAATCAACTAATGTAAATATTGTGAACCTTAAATATGAGAGCAAATGACAGTGCTTTTTAGAATTTCCGATGTACCTAAGGATTTTGCAAATGTTACATCTTTGTCTGCCATCCCATCACACTCACCATTTTTTGAACTATGTAATGTGACCTTGTAAAAAGAAAATCTTCTGAATCAGCAAATGCTCTCAGAACAAAAGCAACTTGCAGGTTCCCATTTCCTTTCAGTTTTGGCCTGATAGAACTTCACCGTATTGTCAGCTCTTTGATGTACCTTAATATTCTTTCATACCCTGACCAACTTCTTAGTTCAATAGGTGGACTTATCCAAATAAGCTAGCTTGCCAATTTTTGAAAACAAATCTGTAATTACTTTTTTAAATATCTATCTCCCCTGCTACACTATCCACTCTTTAAGAACAGGAATTGGGTTTCCTTGGCATGCCACTATATTTCTAGCATCAGCATATAGTAGGTGCTTGAACTGATTACTGAATGAAGGAAACATGCCCCACTGAGAAAAGGTAGAAGATCATCACTAGCTGGTAAGACAGGCAGACAGGCAAGAGAAATGATAGTAAGATGGGTTTCTTGGCCACATAAAGCAAACTAGTGAGCTGTAAAGTATGACCTTGCTTCTGGTGCCAGATGGTCCATCTTTCCTCAGAATGCATTTGAGAATAGGATGAAACCTGTAAGGTAACAATAATGAAACTACAGAAATTGTTCTCTTCACAGGAGCCTTTCCTCTGTGGAAAATCTAACAACGTTGTTTGAGTCTTTTACAATCTATAATTAAAAATAGCTACCACTTCCTGCCAAGAATAGCAAGGAAATCAATAAAAGATCAGGAATATCTATCTTGGAATGTCATTTATTAGACTGATATAATTACTCTGAAATGCTAAGATTTTGAATCTGTGATTGGTATGTCTTTGGTGTTATGAGATGGATGACAAGAATAAAATGTGAAAAATTAAACTTCTCTAGTGGCAAGTGTAAATGACTCAGGAATTATGCTGGAAACTAGCTCATTAACTCATTTCTGCAGTTTAACCACTTGTAAAGCAGACCTGTGGTGATTATTAGGTTCCAAAAGTTTGAGATTCCTGCAGTGAACGACATTAGAAAACATGAAGTACTATTATTATAGGCAAGTTATGGACCATCTGCCAACAGATGACACTAATCTTTTTTTATAAGTAGTAAGTTGAATGGGGGAAGATATGGGAAGTTTCAGGCAGAATTATATAAAATCTTTTCCATCCTCTGCTTGCTCATCAATAATTAAACTGGCAAATCTAGAGTTTGGTTGGAATATAATTAAAAATTCCCCAAAGGGCTTGTAAAATGAAAATTAAAATTATTGTCCTATGATTGAAGCAAAGACATCTAGCCCTAAATGCAAATAACACATAATATATTAATGACATTTTAAATTAAATTATGCTAAAAATTTAGAATGAATATTTTTTCATTATATTTTCTTTAATATCCTTTTTTCTTCTCTTTGGCTGCACTGAATATTTCTTAGATAATTACAGTACTACATGTAGCTTTCTATCTATTACCACATGGCTTGGTCAGCTTGTTAAAGAAAGTATATATACTTCCAGTATATTTAAAGTATTATCCAGTTTCTGCAGGTGGTTATAGACATACCACACCATGAGTCTACACACTCTTTAGCAGGAATTGCCTTTCCAATTAGAAACTGAAGAATTTTAATATGGGGGAAAAGCAGTAGTATAAGATTCAAGTTGAGCTAGGTTTGAATTCTCTTTGTTATTTACCTGTTATGTGACCTTAAGCAATTTACTTTCTTGAATCTCTACCTTTCATTTATAAAATGGACAAAACAGTAATTACATGAAAAACTGTCAGAAGGATTAATTGAAATAAAAAAGGATAAAATACTTAACAGAGTGCCTGGGTGATATACTAAATATAATACTTTACAGTTAAAAATTATGTCTTCACAGAAGATTTGTTAATCTCAATGAAAGCATTCCCTTAATTCCCCCCTTTAACGTGTTTTCTACGAAATAACCTCATGTATTTTTTCTCTTCACATTTTTCACCTGAAGACTTCTCACTAAGTAATGCATATATCTGTTGGTTTGAACATTCACTGTGTGAACTAGACACTGATAGTACTGAAAGAAAAGTAAAAACATTGCTGTATTATTCTAAGAATGTAGTCCTGAAACAGTTAACCAAATGAAACAAGACCATTCATGAATAAATTCCAAATGAATAACAAGATTCTCAAGTAATAATTGAGAATAGTGGCTTCAGAATAGAAAAAGGTATTTTCATGGTAGATAGGCTTGAGCTTGGCCTTGACAAATGAATGAATGGATAGAAGTGAGGGGACAATCTTGCCAGATTAAGAAAGAAAAGAAACTGAAAAAGAGACAAGTTTGGCATTTTGGGGGTCAGTGAGGGTCCCAGGCTTGCTCATCCCACTATTTCAAAGAAAAATGGAACTAGGATCATTTAGAATGGATAAGGAGGGGTCGTATTCTATTAACATTAGTTTTTCCTGTATAGAAATACATCTTACCACCTTGAATTAGTTAAGATAACACTTAACTAATTCAACTACTTTAACAATACATACAAGAAAAAGTATACTATGGCTCAAACATAATTGATACTTTTCCCTCTATCTAGGGAAGGTGGTCCTAGAAGGGGAAGGCAGAATTCCACACATTGTAATCCAGAAAATCCTCCTAATGGCTCTGCTATCTTCTACATATGTAATGTCTGGAGTGGACCTGTTTTCTCTGTCCCTGTCAGCCATAGAGGTGTACACTCCAGAATTCCACTGGGCTAGGCCTGGGAGCAATACATTTTCATCATGAGGAGCTGGGTCATGAAGCCACGCGTAACTGCAAGAGAAGTTGGCACCTGTGGTCAAGCTAGTTGCCCCACAGGGAAGAACATCGATGCTGGTGAAGAGTTAGCATCATTCATCTTAATATGGGATGTAAAGGAATCCATAAATGTACTACATCCTGTCTTTTTATTCTCTTAAACAAATGTTTTCCATGTATCCAAAAAGCCTCTTTAACTTAATATACCAGATTTGGATGAACATTTTAAATTCATACTCAACTAAAAGGCTCTAATCTTTCTAATTCCCTTTTTCAGTCTTTCAAATTGAAGTCATTGATATCTTTTCTTCTTTGATTTGCTTTGCCTCTCTAGCTCCACTACACATTTTGCAAAATGCAACTACCAGAATTATATATCATATTCCCAATGCAGATACACTACCATTTTGAACACAATAAATTTGTATTTCTTATCTTTTTCTTCAAAAATCATTTCTGATGATAGCAACCATTGCTGATGTCATTGGCTGCAGCTTCAAAGAAAATTCTACACTGATTCCCAAGTACCTCCTCCTTGTCTTTGGTCTAATAATTCTAACATTAAAATTCACTATCCCCAAAACATGGCGGCATGAGAGATGTCCCCAGATCTCTCCCCTTGATACAACAATAAGCTGAACACCTAAAACTCAACAAAAAACACCCAAACTGCACACCAGCACATCTGAGCATGAGATCTGCACATAAGAGCTACCACAGGTCAGAACCCCAGGTGTCGGGCGGTGGACTGGGAGAAATAAAGAAGCTGCCTCTCGCAGCCAGAGCTCCCTGTAAGAGGAGGGGGAGAGGAGAAGTTGCAGCGACTTCCCTGAACAGACCTCCTCAGAGTGCTGTGAGCTCAATGCAGCTGGCAGCAGTGCCAAATCAGCAGGGCAAAAGGCAGAGAAACAGGAAGAGCAGAAAAGCAGGAATGGTAGAGAAACAACAGTTGATTTTTCCAGCTGCAGTTGCAAAACTGAGGCTGAGCTGCAGCCTCCAACTCCCAACCCAGAGGGCCCCTCCCGCTATACTCTCTGAGACAGAATGCTGTAGAGCCCCAGGGGAATCTGAGTAAACGCTACCGAAACTGTCACTAACACTGACAAGAACTGAGATTGAAGGTAGCGAGCATGATTAAACATCTATAGGAAAAAAAAGACATTATTAACATTGTATATAAAGCAGAGATCGAAGAGGCTTAGACGCCACCTACTGGAAACCAAAAGAAAAAACCTTATTTGCAACGGGTTAAAGACCATTATATAATAAATCTTCTTTCTGGGAAAATAAAAAAAAAAAAAAAAGGAGAACACACTTCCATTAATGCCAGAAAATAAGCTTACAGACATAGAAATATGCAACTTAAATGACAGAGAATTTAGGATGGTACTTCTGAAAAAACTCAGTGAGATCTGAAATGAATCATATCAACAATTTCAGGAATAGAAAAAACAACTAGATGAACAGAATGAGTTCTTTAGGAAGGAGACTGAAACCCACAAAAAAGAAATTAATAGACATTCTAGAGATAAAGAGCACACTGCAAGACTGAAAAATTAAATAACAAGCTTGGGAAATCGAGCTGACGAAATGGAGGACAGGATCAATGATATCGAAGACAGAAATCTAGAAATAAATCAGAAAGAAGAAGAGAGAAACCGAAAAATGAAATATAATGAAAGACAAATACAAGAACTAGCTGATATCATCAGGAGAAGAAACATAATAATAATGGGTATTACCAAAGGCGAAGTAAAGGAGCAGGGACTAGAAAGCATTTTTAGACAAATAGTGGACGAGAATTTCCCAAATCTAAGGAATGAGCTGGAGGTTGGAATTCAAGAAGTCAACAGAACACCCAATTATCTCAGCCCAAAAAGGCCTTCATCAAGATACATTGTATTAAAATGATCAAAAATCAATGACAAAAACAGAATTCTCAGGGCAGCCAGGGAAAAGAAGGCGGTAACATATAAAGGAAAATCCATTAGATTATCCTTGGACTTCTCAGCACAAACCTTACAAGCCAGAAAGGAGTGAAATCAAATATTCAAACTAGTAAATGAAAGGAACTACCAGCCAAGAATAATGTATCCAGCTAAGCTCTCCTTTAGATATGAAGGAGAAATAAAGACCTTTACAGACATACAAAAATTGAGGGAATTCTCTATTACGAGGCCTGCACTATAGGAAATTCTGAAAGAGGTCAGTTCACCTAAAAAAAAAAAAATTACGAAAAAAATGCATAATTAGGAGTGAGGTGACTAGCAGGCTGATAAAAGCAGAGGAGTGCAACCCTTACTACGAACAGGGCATTATAAGCTTAAAATAAGAAGAGATTTGCTATAGCAAGATAGTAATGAATGTTCAGTATACACAGAAACAAATTGAAATAACAGTGACTGAAAAGGGGAGGATTCAAGAATCCAAATTTGCTAAGGAGAATGGAGATAAGGCATGTGCAGAAGAAAAGAGACGACTATATATACACACGACTATCCTTTTCATATTCGTAATGGTAACCACAAACCAAAGATTTAGAACTGAAATATATAACATAAAACAAGGAGAACCAGAGAGAAAATCCACAAAAACCAACCAAAATAATAATAATAATAAAAAAAACAGAAACACAAGGACAAGGAAGCAATGGAAACAATGAGCTACCAGAAAGCAAAAGATAAAATGGCTATAAGAAGACCTCATATTTCAATAATCACCCTAAATGTAACTGGACTGAACTCACCAATCAAAAGGCACGAAGTTGTAAATTGGATCAAAAAACAAAACCTAACCATATGCTGCCTCTAGGAGACACATCTTAGCTCCAAAGACAAATATAGACTCCAAGTGAAAGGGTGGAAAATGATATTTCAAGCAAATGGCATTCAGAAAAAGATGGGAGTAGCAGTACTAATAGCAGATGAAATAGATTTCAAAATTAAAAAGGTAAAGAAAGATACTGAGGGACACTTCATAATGATAAAGGGAATCACACAACAAGAAGACATAACACTTATTAATATCTATGCTCCCAATCAGGAATCCCTGAAATATGTAAAGCAATTACTAACAGAACAAAAGCGAGAAACAGACCAAAAACACTATCATAGTAGGGGACCTAAATACCCCACTGTCAGATATGGATAGATCATCCAAACAGAAAATCAATAAGGAAATATCATCCTTAAATGATACATTGGACCAACTGGACATAATTGACATTTACAGACCCTTCTATCCCCAAATAGCTGCTTATACATTCTTCTCTAGTACACATGGAACATTCTCAAGGACTGACCATATACTGGGACACAGAGATAGTCTCAACTAATATAAGAGGGTTGAAATTATACCAACCATATTCTCTGATCATAATGCTTTGAAACTAGAGATCAACTGTAAAAAGAAAGCAGAAAGAACCACAAATAAATGGAGATTAAAAGACATACTACTGAAGAATAACTGGGTCAGAGAAGAAATAAAAAGGGAGGTCAAGAGATACATAGAAACGAATGATAATGATAGTACAACATATCAAAACTTTTGGGACACGGCAAAAGCGGTCATAAGAGGAAAGTTCATATCATTACAGGCCTACCTCCAAAAACAAGAACGAGCCCAAATAAACAACCTAACGTTTCATCTTAAAAAGCTAGAAAAGGAAGAACAAATGAAGCCTAGAGTCAGCAGAGGAAAGAAATAATCAAAATTAGAGCAGAAATAAATGAAATTGAAAACAACAACAACAACAAAAAAAAAATAGAAAAAATAAATGCACCAAAACGCTGGTTCTCTGAGAAGGTTAATAAAATTGAGAAACCCCTGGCTAGACTCACTAAAGAAAAAAGAGAAAGGAGACAAACAAAATCAGGGATGAAAGAGAGGAAATTACAACAGACAATGCAGAAATACAAAGGATCGTACATGAATACTATAAAAAAGTATATAACACCAAATTCAGTAACCTAGAAGAAATGGGCCAGTACTTAGAAAAATACAACCTTCTTAGACTGAATCAAGAAGAACTGGATAATCTAAATAGAATGATCAGCAGTATGGAAATTGAAATAATCATCAAAACCTAACAACAAGTAAAAGTCCACGATCAGATGGCTTCATTGATGAATTCTATCAAACATTCAAAGATTATTTAATACCTATTCTCCTCAAAATTTTCCAAAAAATTGAAGAAGAGACAATACTTCCCACCTCATTTTATGAGGCCCATATTACTGTGATACCAAAACCTGGTACGGATAACACAAAAAAAGAAAACTATAGCCCAATATCTCTCATGAACACAGATGCAAAAATCCTAAATAAAGTACTAGCAAACCAAATACAGCAACATATTAAAAAGATTATACACCATGATCAAGTGGGCTTCATCTCAAGGGCACAAGGATGGTTCAACATACACAAATTGATTAATGTGATTACCACATAAACAAATTAAAAAATAAGAATTATATGATCATATCAATAGAGGCATAAAAAGCCTTCGACAAGATACAGTACCCATTTATGATCAAAACATTTAACAAAATCGGTAAAGTACCTTAACATAACAAAGGCCATATATGATAAGCCCTCAGCCGACATTATACTTAATGGTGAAAAACTAAAAACCTGCCCTCTAAGATCAGGAACAAGGCAAGGCTGTCCACTATCGCTACTCATATTCAATATAACGTTGGAGTTCCTAGCGAGTGCAATCAGGCAAGAGAAATATATAAAAGGCATCCAAATAGGAAACAAATAAGTCAGACTGTCACTATTTGCGTATGACATGATTCTCTATATAGAAAACCCTAAAGACGCCACAAGAACACTACTAAAAACAATAAGCAAACACAGTAAAGTCTCTGGATACAAAATCAACATTCAAAAATCCATAGTGTTCCTATACACTAATAATGAAGTGTTAGAAAAAGAAGTGGAAAAAATAATTCCTTTTGCAATCACAACAAAAACAAAAAATACATAGGAATAAATCTAACGAAATGTGAAGGACTTATATAATGAAAACTATAAGGCCCTACTAAAAGAAATTGAAGAAGATATAAAGAAATGGAAAGATAATCTGTATTCTTGGATTGGAAGAATCAACATAGTTAAAATGACTTTATTACCTAAAGCATTATACAGATTTAATACAATCCCCATCAAAATCCCATCAGCATTTTTTAAAGAAATAGAACAAAAAATCATCAGATTTGTATGGAAGCAGAAAAGACCCTGAATTGTCAAAGCCATTCTGGGAAAAAACAAAATGAGGCTGGAGGCTTCATTCTGCCTGAGTTCAAATTATACTAGAAAGCAACAGTAATCAAAATGGCATGGTACTGGCAGAAAAATAGACATATGGATCAGTGGAACAAAATCGACTGTTCAGAAGTAAACCCATATTTATGTGGGCAAATAATTTTCAACAAAAAGGCCAAAAATATACAGTAGAGAAAAGAAATTTTCTTCAATAAGTGGTGCTGGGAAAACTGGAAAGCCACCTGCAAAATAATGAAACTAGACTGCTGTCCCCACACACCCAAATGAACTCAAAACGGATTAAGGACCTGAATATAAGACCTGATACAATAAAATGCACAGAAGAAAACATAAGAACTAAACTCAAGGAATTTGGACTTAAAGAACTGAGAGGATTTTATGAATTTGACTTCAAAGGCAAGGGAAATAAGAGCAAAAATAAATGAATGGGACTACATCAAACTAAAAAGCTTCTGCTCAGCAAAAGAAACCATCAACAAGGTAAAGAGACAACCATCCGAATGGGAAAATGTATTTGCAAGCAACACCTCCGATAAGGGCCTAATATCCAAAATATACAAAGAACTCATATGACTCATTAACAACAACAACAACAAAACAATTCAATCAAAAAATGGGCAGAGGACCTGAACAGAAACTTCTCCCAAGAGGACATACAAATAGCCAACAAATATATGGAAAGATGCTCAACATTGGTAGCAATTAGGGAAATGCAAATCAAAGCCACAATGAGATACCATCTCACATCCGTTAGAATGGCTATAATCAACAGAACAAGTAATAACAAATGTTAGTGAGGATGTGAAGAAATAGGAACCCTCATACACTGCTGGTGGGACTGCAAACTGGTATGACCACTATGGAAAGCAGTATGGAGATTCCTCAAAAAACTAAGAATTGACATACTATATGATCCCGCAATCTCTCTATGGGGTATTTAACACAGAGACTTGAAAATTCATATCTATAAAGTATTTGCACACCGATGTTCATAGCAGCATTATTCACAGTGGCCAGGACATGGAAGCAACCGAAGTGTCCTATGATAGATAATTGGCTAAAGAAGCTGCGGTACATATATACGATGAAATATTACTCAGTCATAAGAAGAGATGAAATACTGACATTTGTAACAACATGGATGGATCTTGAAAAAATCATACTTAGCAAAATAAGCCAAACAGAAAAGGATGCAAATCATATGATATCACATATATGGGATATAAACCTAAAAGCAATAAATGAACAGGACAAACAAACAGAGACTCATGGACATGGACAATGGACTAGTGGTTATCAGAAGGGAAGGGAGAGAAGAGAGAGGGAAAGTAAAAAAATAAAATGTTAAAAAAAATTACGTGTATATAGTATGAAAAAATAATAAACTGGCATTTAAGAAAAATCCACTATCCCTTCAAAGCAGTCTTTCTCAACCAACTCTGTATATTACTATCTAAGGAGCTTTAAAAAAAATACAAATGACACCCCTTCCCTCAATATTCCGATTTAATTTGTCTGAGATGAGGAGGCCCAGCTATTGAATTTTCAAAATATCTGTAGATCATTGTAATATTCTCTGAGGGTTTTGAACCATTGTTGTAAGAATATTTTATAATTTTTTTTGTATTATACTTTACATATCCCTATTGAAATTTATCTGTTTTTTTGTTTTTTGTTTTTTGTTTTTTGTTTTTTTTTTTTAGACAGGAGCAAAACTTTTGAAAGATTTCTCCCATTAGTTTGGAACTAGCACATGAGAAAATTACGGTTCTCTCTGAAAACCGTAATAAACTTTGCACTTTAACACATATGATAGTAATGACCAAAACAGAGATGTCAGATGTCCTTTGTCTTCTGGCTTCTGGGTATGTTCATGATATCTATATTGCCTATATTTTTAATGTATATTAAATTGGACATAAAGCTCGGTATCTCTTTCTGTGCCCTTTCTGTGCCACGCCTTACCCTTCTCCCTTCTCAAAGAATCCATGTACAAACAAATGCCTTAGGAAAGTGGGATTTCCTGGAATTTGCATGACAGAGACAAAGCTGGGTTTACATTCTGCCATCCGGAGAAACCACCTTAAAGTCTCATCGAGGTGTTGGTTCTGCAAAGGCCCCTAGGCCACATCACTAGAGGCAGCAGTGAGAATATTTCCATTTCCCCTTGCTCCAAATAAGTGGCATCAGGTCCCCTTTCCCTTATATATTTTTGTACTTTTGTCTTTCAATCCATGCTACACAACCAATTCAAACTGCTCTCTCTCTATTCTATAGAGTAATTAAGATAACCCCTACTTTTTCTTCTCAAAATGTCTGAATTCCATTTCATCACAGGCTAGATAAAATACTATCATCTATTTAATGTAATCCTGACTCTTTTAGAAGTTAATATTAACAGGTTTTCCTGGATATATATTGCTGTTATGCAATGCGTATTTATCATATTAAGTTTATAAAATCCCCCCAATAATCTTTCAACCTCTGTTCCTAAGTTTTTCACCCTGTACATCTGTAATTTGGCCACTAATATTTATTTTTATATTTGGTATACAATTCTATATTAATTTCAGGTGTACAACATAATAATTTGCCATTTACATACCTTACAATGTGCTCGACATAGTCTAGTAATCATCTGTCACTGCACAAAGTTATCGGACTATTACTGACTATCATCCCCTTCACCTTTTTCACCCATCCCTCTACCCTATTCCCCTCTTGCAACCATTAGTTTGTTCTTTGTTTCTATGAGTCTGTTTTTATTTTATTTCATTCATTGGTTTTGATTTTTTTTTAAATTCCACATATAAGTTAAATCATATGGTATTCGTATTTCTCTGTCTGATTTATTTCACTTAGCATTATACCCTCTAGGTCCATCCATGTTGTTGAAAATGGCGAGATTTCATTCTTTTTTATTGCTGAGTAATATTTCAGTGTGTGTGTGTGTGTGCGTGTGTGTGTGTGTTTTTTATCTATTCATCTATCGGTGGACATCTAGGTTACTTCCATATTTTGGCTATTGTAAATAAGACTGCAGTGAACATAGCAGTGTGTGTATCTTCAAATTAGCGTTTTTGTTCTTCAGACAGATATCCATAAGTAGAATAGCTGGGTTGTATGACAATTTTCGAGGACTCTCCATACTGTTTTTCATAGTTCTAGCCACTATCTTGAGTAGGACCTTAAGAGTGTCACCCTCCTTCCCCAGCAACTTATCAAATAAATACATTGATCTCCCTCAGAAAAATTCTCTTAAGTTTTCCATCTTTTTAGATAACTATATATGGATGATGTTACATAGTTCAAAATCATCTTCCCATATATTTCCTCATTGGATCCTGTCATGAAACAAGAATGTAAGTATTCAGTATAGTTGGGCTCTAGGAATTTATAGTTGAGAAGGATGGCATTTGGAAATTTTTAACAAATATCTCAAGTCCAAATATCTCAAGTCCAGCTGGACAGTAGATGAGAAAACCATCACTAAAAGTGATAAAGGAATTTTGAAAGATAATGCATAATCATAATGTGTAAAACTGAAATATCAATTAAGTAGTTTAACTAAACCTCCCCTAACTTAGTGAATTAAAATAATTATTATAATAATAACTATTATTAATTCATCTCATGACCCTTTGGGTTGATTGGGTAGTTGTTCTGTTGGCTTCATCTAGTTCACTGATGTGACAATCGCCTGCAGGTACCTCAGCTGAGGCAGAGTGCTCCAAGGGGACTCACTGAGGTCTCAGTTGAGAAGGCCAGCAGCTGGGGCAGCTGGGTTTCTCTCCTTATGGGGTCGCCCTGGGCTTCTTTAGAGCTTGGAGTTCTTCTCCAGATTGGAAGGATAGCCTGGGAAGTTACATGTTTCTCTCACCACATTTTTTTTTTTTGGTTAAAAAAAAATATGGCAGAGGTTCAGTTCTAGTCAAGGGGTGAGAAAACAGACCCTACTTTTAGATCATATGTGTGGCAATCTTACTGTAGAGGGTAGTGGACACAGGGAGGTGTGATTTATTGAGGACCAGTATAGTAACAATCTACCACAATTATGATAATATGTTTCCTAGTTTAAATGCATTCACATCCATTTTCTCATTTAGTTTTCACAGGAACCCTGAGTAGTAATATTATTTTCTCTATTTTTAAGAGTTGAAGAACCTCAAGTTCTGAAAAGTCAAGTAGGTAAATGGCAGAGCTAGGATTTAAAGTCAGACTAGTCAACCAAAATCATGAAGAATAGGTTCCAAAGAGTAGGTTCTGAATTCTTAAGCTTATTAATAAAATGGGTGAATAACGCTGAATCATCTAAGTTATAAGCTTAAGACTCATTAGTAATTTTCAATTTACAAAGTAATATTGTAAAGTAACAGAAACTCATTTTATTCTTAATATTTTATACATCTTGTGTCTATAGGAACGTATTTTAAATACAAGCTACTTTCTCTTTTATTTTAAATTACAGATTTACTTTGGAATGAGTATAAAAGGGAAGAAACTGCCTCATATTCCAGATGTCAGAATTAAAAAATATATTTATCAAACTCTTTTCTAAAACACTTCTCATTTTTCTCCCTCAAAATTAAGAAGCTAGTTCATAATCAACTGTAATCTCACTTGAATTTCCTCCACTCTAGCTGCAAATCTCATTGTAAAGCAGAACTAACAAAAATGGCTGAGAACAGCAATTGAGAAGCAGCTCAGCCATAACAAAAATGATGTTGGACCTTAAGCTACTGCAGGTTCCTGCTCCCCTAACTTAACACAATCCTCTCTTAACTTCTATTAAGGAACATTAAAAAATGACATGTGCCTGTATAAAAGCTGTCATATTGTATATACTTACATAAAATGAAGATATACATGCACACACTAAAATACATGGGATTTTAAATATAGAAAGTGTAAGAATAATTTGAATTTTATCACTTATCACATCACATGAAATCACTGTTAAAGTATATACCACATGATTTTTTCAGCTTCTTTGGAGGTCTTTTTTTTTTTTTTCCCAAAGATGTTACGTTTTGATTGCCTGGCTTAACAAGTTGTATTGTTTTGTTGTTTTAAAGAAACAATTAGTAATAATTATTGATGTTCTTCCACCATAAAAGAAAACAAAAACTAACAATCTACAAATACACTTTAGAAAATTTAGAAAATATAGAAAACTAGAGAGAAAAGTAAGATGACTTATGGTCCTGTCATTAAATATATATGGGTTTTGTTTGTTGGTTTCATTTGTTTGATTTATTTCCTGTTTTTCTCCTATGTATTGAAGTAGTTTATTTTTGAGACACATTTATTATTACGGAACTTTATGAAAATTTACCCCATCTATATGTTGTGAAATTTTTCCTATACTCTACAAAAGCATTATTTTAAATGAATATCTTCATAAAATACTATCGTCTAGTATCAGATTTTACTTTTTTGTTCTTCTATATTGACACAGTAATGACTGTTTTATTTCTGTTCTAAGTAATATCACAGTGAACTTTTTTTTTCACAAACCATTTTTGTAACTCAAATGGTCTCTTTATGACTGATTTCCAGGACTTTAGAACAGGTTATGAATCTTTTTAAGGCTCCTAATAGGTATTGCTAAATTATTTTCCAGAAAGGTAGACTCTATTTATACTCTTAAATTTAGCTTATAAATTATATTTTACAAACACTCACTAGAATTATTATAATGGCTTTAATCATGACATATAGGAATTTATAAGTAATCTAATATACAAAATACTACTTGCTAAATAGTTTAATAAATGTATGCTATTATTTTTAATAGGCTAAATTAAATTATATGAAGATTATTTAACTAGGTTTTTAAAAACTAGTGAGCCTATGTATTTTTCTTTCGTTGATAAAAACTATTCTGACTTCAATTTTTGCAAAGCAATTAATTTATTCAAGTATTGTACATGTGACCACACATAAGGTCGTCTACTTGATTTTATCCCAGGTAGAATGGTTCTGCAGGGACACTATTAGACTGGGCCACCCCATTCCAAGGAATCATTATCCAGCCATGTTCAGTTGTTAACTATCACATTTAGAAACTACCAGGGAAAATGAGACAAAAATTAAGTGAAAGGAAAAGATCTGGTTTTGTTGGGTCGGGAAGTCATTTTTAAAAACATAATGGTATGTAACAGTATAAGTTTTCAGAAATCAATCCTTTCATTACCTGAGAGAATTGGAGCTGAAATATCAGCTTGTTAATTTAAATCTAAATTCAAATAAGTGATTATCAGAGTAAAGATATGACAAAGATTTTAAATATAGCACCATTAATTTGTAGGATGAAATTAATTATGACACTTTTCTGGGTAAGCAAGGAAGAACTCGATAAAGTTATCTATGGCATTTAACATTCTTATACCTCTAGACTTCTGAGAATCCACACATAAGGAGTGTAGTGTTTCTGTTTAGATCAGAAATATCTCCCAAGCACAAGTGACCTTAAGCCAAAATGGAGAATTTAAAATGGAAATGTAATTCAAAATTCACGGTTATAAGGATACCAAAGGCAAAATCATTAAAAAAGATCAAAATGTTTCCCAAATGTCACAATCATATTTTGTTTTTACAGTCCATTTATTCTTCTCACCATATATTCCAATTTTCTTGTTTTCTGGTGATGTTTGCTCCTTGGAGAATGGAGGGAAGGAGCAGTGAATGCAGATTTTTGCACAATGGGCTATAATATTCTCATCTTACAAATGATTACTTTTTGTTTAGCCTAGCAACATTACTTTGCATATTGATTATCACTTCTTATTTTTTAATTTTTACTTCACAGGTTCCTTTTCATCTACAATGGGAGAGAATATGGAGTTAAGATATTTTCTCACTTTAATCATTACTCTGATGCTAGAGTTTGAAAGGATAGTTATCTTATTTTTTTAGCTTGTAGTTTGTGGGTGTGAATACATCAAATATATTTTATTCTCACAAAAATTGAGAATATTATGAGACAATAGCCAGTGTATGGCTCTTCTCCTTTCCTAACTTTATCTCTGATGTTACTGATTCACAGGGCAGTCTGGGCCATGGAAATTGTTATTCGTTTGGTCAGTGAAGGCATTATGATTTGGAATTTGTATCTAATTATCTACTTTTCTGAAGCAAACTCATTTCTAGGAGGTATGACCATAAAGTACTTTTCTCCAGTTGTGGCCATAAGAATGTCAGGTTGCCTCAGCTTGATTTGTTTGTATGAAGTGAGAGCCCTTTTTACTTTATTTAATGAATGAGTCTTTGCAGTTTTGACTTTGGAAGTCAGATCTGTTTATGAGAGAATCAAAGTTTATGCATTTTTGTAGGTACTCGACCAGTAATGATACATCCGATGACTAGCTATAGGGTAGTCATGTAGTCACGCGTTGTTATAACTGTGCCACTTTTTAGTTTTGATACAAGTGGAATGCACAATCCGAAACTATTATGATGATTACTGCAAAAACTTGGAAACTTACTTTCTGAGCAACTTACTAATTTGTTTACTTGTTCCATTTGTTAGCTTTTGATTTTCTTTAACCTCAACAACTGAGACCTTAAATCCACTGTTAGGAAAGGTAGGTAGCAAAATTGGAGCTGCAGATCTAGTACTGAACTGAAACATTCCTTTCTAAGAAATGTAGCAGCAAAATAATAGTGTGTGTGTTGGGGGGTGGGTGGAGAGTGGGTCGGTCGGAAAGAGTGGTTAATTAGTTATATCTCTGCTGCTAACAAGCTGTGCGACTCATACAGATTAATTCACTTTTTTGTTTTCTTCTGCCTACATTTGTATAACAATGGAATTAACTCATGTTCTCAACATTTCACACTACTATAACATTTTAACTTTACACTCTATACCTTAAGACAGTATCCTATCAACAATTTCCCAAAATTCTTTACTTTTATGTAGTCCCTTTAGGGTACAACAGTTATATGCATTCAGAAACCTTACCTGCTTAGTGCTGCTGTATCTAAAGGTTTAATCTTATTGTTCTGGGACATATCTAAATAAAAAGGACCCATTCTTGCTCCTTTTGGGAAATCTGTCCCAAAGGTATCAAGTTTTCCTGTTTATCTCCAGTTACCTGAACCCATTCCTATGATCTTTTCGACCTTCCAAAAAACAAAAACCAAAAAACCTGAAACCTCAAATCCCATGAACCAAAGGTGGGAATGAACCCTTCCTCTCCAGTCCCTTTACGCCCACCTTAAACGCAGTCCGCTAAGTCAGGTTGAGGCATCCCGAAATATGCCTGTAAGAAACCAAGGTAGTTTCGTCCAGGTTTTTAATCTGTGCTCTCGCTGGGCTCCTTTAAATCGGTGCTGAGAGTGAGGAATGATACCGAGCGACGCAGAGCGAATAGGCAGAGCGAATAGGCGGGGGCGTGAGCATCACCTGTTCCGAGGGGGGCATGCGCACTGCGAAGAGGCGGGGCACCGTGGGAGGGGCTGGCGGTGCTGGCTGGCACGGCTCAGATCTGCTTCTCCCCGGCTCGGGGCGCTGAGGCGGCCTCGGCTAGTTGTCTTCTGTAAAGGTTTCCTGGCGTTGTCCAACATGGAGGAGGCACCGGCCGCGGGCGTCACCTGCGAGCTGGATTAATCCCCGTCTGGCGTTCCGGGCAGCGGTGCCGGGTCCGGAGCCCAGGGACTCCGCCGCCTTCGCGCCCCGCGGCAGACCCCGGCTCGCGCTGCTCCCGCGGGCCGCTGGCTTCCTGACGGGGACGCAGCGCTAGGAGGAAGCGCGGCGACCGCGAGCCTCCCTGAGCCATGGGCAATGAGGCGAGCTTGGAAGGGGAAGGGCTCCCTGAAGGGCTGGCGGCAGCAGCGGCAGCGGCCGCTGGAGGAGGGGCTGGCGGGGCGGGGAGCCCCTTGCACTCGGTGATCCCGGCTGGCATGGAGGCGGATCTGAGCCAGCTAAGCGAAGAAGAGAGGAGACAGATCGCCGCTGTCATGTCAAGGGCGCAGGGGCTACCCAAGGGAAGCGTCCCCCCTGCCGCTGCGGAGACGCCTTCCATGCACAGGCACGCACAGCATGATGTATATGTCCGGGCATATATGTACAGCTTCTCGTGCACATATGTGCCAGCCTGTATGTGCCATCTCGGCAGTACATATATGTTGTCTCCGTTCATTTTATCCTCCCTAATGGGGTGGCGATAAAGAGATAAGCCTTCTGATGGCAGAATAAAAATGTTGTTGAGTTTGTGGTGGGATAGTCAAGGGTTGCATTCTTGGAACTGTGATTTTAGGTTGTGATTTTTAGCCTTTTGGTACCTTTTCCCTCTAGGATGGCGTGGAGAGACGCCCTCCAGTGCTTTACTAATCTGGAAGTCTTCCATTAATACAAAACAGACGTGTTGGGAAATGGATAGAGCAAGGTGTTTACCTGTCTCTGTTTAAACTTCCTCGGTCATTTGGGGTCTTTTTCTCTGTAAATTATATCAACATTTCAATAACAATATCATTAATAACCCTGGAAATGATTTATCCTTCCTTCCTACCCCACCCCCAGAGGAGAACGGGAGCTGTTAAGGTAGAAGGTATAGAATGAATATACCTTTTACATTTCAATGTGGGGCCCTAAAATATGTTGTGGCATTAAACAGATGGGTTGGTCACAGCAAAGCACGTGCTGTACATGTATTTCTGAATTAGCATGTGCGATTTTTTCAGCTACTGCTCTTTTATATACAAAAGTGTCTTACAGTTTATGGAAGAACATGTGAATTTGTGTTATCTTAAAATTAGTTTCCGATACATACTTTTAAAGACAAAGCAAATAAACGACAACTTGCATAGGCAATTAAGAGCTAATTTGTAATATGAACGTATTCATTTTCTTCTCTAGCTCTCCATTTTCCTTCATCCTAATAAATTAGTTGTTTCTAATTAGAGTAATAAGAGGGTGTAATCATTGTTCCGGCCCTGCCTTTATTACTGTAAACCCCTTAACTTTGCACCCTCCCATAGAAAATAGTTCTCTATCCGTGGTCCTGAAACCATTTCTGCTTTATAATAACTGAAGGGAAACCTACAATTTTGCAGTATTGGAAATGTAAAAGATCTGGATACATAGGTGTAGATTCTTATACCCTATTTCATAAAATTAAAATTTTTTCCTTAGGACCTATCAGATAAGTATATGCATATAATTTTGTCAATTACAATATTAAATTTAATGTAGGAGAAATGTAAAATGTTTTATGGTTAGTGACAGAATTTTTCACATAGAATCCTAAATGCCTAAAATCTGTCAGGTAAAAAGCCTATTTCCTCAAAAGGAAACCACCACTACTCGTTAAACCAACTCCTTTGTATTAAATATATTTTTCTTTTTTAAACTGATAATATATTGGGCTATTTCTTTGGTTAAAAGCCTTAACCATTATCTTAAGTAGTACAGCTTATGGCATATACTATTTTTTTCTACTGATGAAAATGTGGCTTGGAAAATACATCGAATGTTCACATACTAAATTTTCGAAGAATAATATTGAGGTACAGTACTTTTATTAGCCTTTTAGAAATATGCGCCGGCTCTTCTACAATATTTCATAAGAAGCACAAGCAACAGGTTTAGCATGCTGGTTATAAATACCAAGAAAAGTGTGAACTTTGATTTCTAAATTCTTAACTTTTCTTCTTTTGGAGGGTGGCTGAAAATGTCACTTCAGTCTATGAAACTATTTTGTTGTGGTAGAATTCTTGCTAATACGTAATCTCTGGTTTAAATAGTTATTGGTGAAAGCTTCACCCAAATATATAAGTAATACATTTCTGATTTTTGCAACCTGCTTGTATTTTACTGAAAGATTTCTATAAGAGGCACATAATTTTTGGAAAGTTATTAATCCCCAGGTACGAAACCAAAGAAACTCTTGGTTTATCATTTAGATATTTAGAAACACATTAATGGAAGTATATATCAAAAGTATATTCAAATAATTTGAAGTTTTAAGAGATTAAGTGCTGTGAGTTAGACATGGTAGGGTTTGATTTTTTTTTCTTTTAAGAAATACAAATTGAGAGCCCAGGTACCTAGGTTCTTATTCTATTAACTTTAACTGACTCCTGGTAAATTATATATGCTTCTCAGCCATATGTACCTCAATTACCTTGTCTATAAGGCAAGCAATACTTGCCTTACCTATATTGTAAAGCCATTATGAGGATCAATTAAAACTGAGAGAGATATTTTTGTTTGGATTTTAATATGAAGAAACTTTATAAATATAAAGAGTAGTAATATCGATATCAGCAGTGACTAGCACTGGCAATGATGGCTACAGGCAAGTTATATATTGAATTATTTATTTTTATGAGTTAATTGATGTTTATGTTCTTTTACATATGGAGAAGTCAGTTCAATGTAGTGATAGTCCCCCATCTACCCCCAGGACACCATAATTTTGTGACTAATTTTATAACCTTCAATTAATCACTTAGTCTCTTTAAGTCCTAGTATCCTTTACAGTATAAAAATTAATTCCTAACATTGCTGATATTCCTAAAGTAAAATTTTGTGTGAGTCAGCACTGTCAAGTGTCATTGCCTATCATGTTCCTTTTAACAAAATATTTTATCATTCCAACTGCTTTTACGTTCTTACACTTGAATACATGTGTACCTCATTTGTAGCTGAACCATTTTTTTTTCTACTAATCTAAGAAAGAAGAATTTTAATCTAGGGATGACAATAGTAAAATGAAAAAGGAGGTTGTATAAAGCATGAGTAGTTACAAGCTAGAAGTTACAGGTTACAAATGAAATGCTCTTAGATTTTTGATTCATTGTAGACTCAGGGAAATGCAATGTTATTACTTCTTCTACTTGTTTTATTTACAACTACAGATGTGTTATATGAAAAGAGTTTTACTAAAAACACTTCGGATGAGTAGAATATTTTATAAGAATTGTGACTGAATCAATTATTTTCCTTATCATCCCTTTGGGCCCCCCTCCTGGCTCGATACCTCCACAACTGTTTTTCTTCCTAGAGCAGCAGGCCAAGTCCAGGTCCTAAAATGAATATGGAACATTTCCATTTAGAACTTAGAAGACATGTAGAAGAATTTGAAGTGAAATAATTCAAGAAGCATAAAACAAAACCTGACATGTTTATTTATCAAACATTAATGCTCATCTACTAGTTACCAGGTTTGGTTCTCGTGATGCAAAGATGAGTGAAACATATTCTTTGTCTAGGAGTTCACAGTCTAGTATACAAGACACAGATTGCATTTTAGTCATTTTCCTTTTAACAGAACAACTGTTATACCAAACAAAAATTCACCGAAAGATCACAGTTTGCTAAGATATCTTTATATTTTTGTTTAGTATTAAGCTTATATATTTTTTTAATATCTTTCTACTTTTGCTTCCAGATCTCCATGCTTTCCATTTATTTTCATAATTATAGCAATGAAAACCAAGTTTAAATTGTAGAGCAATCTTTATTTATAGCTATATAAGTATCTCCTCACTGGGGGAGTCTATAATACAATAAAACTTATATTTGTAGAACTTCCAAGCAATTATAATTTCTGATACAGCTTGCTTTAAATTTTGTTTTTTATTGTTATCACAAATATTCAGTATTTACAAAGTTTATTTCTATTTGTTTTGTACATATGTTGGATTAAGTTAAATAATATCACAAAAACAATTAAGTTTAATAGTATTTTCAAAAGAGAATAATTTAGTTAAACTGAGAATAGGTTTTTTTTTTTTTTGGTACTCTGTTTAACTATAGACTTCTAGGACTTTGTACAGGGGGCCAGTTCAATAAAATGTCAAAATAATTATTTATAGGATAGTCACTTCTATAATGGCATTCCTAAGCATGTGGTCGATTTTATTAACTTAATATACAACATTTCTAGGATAATGTAAAGATCTAAACAGTGAACTTTTGAAAATAATCTTTTTAAGGTTTACTATGGTTCTTTTGCCTTCATATGGAAGGGAACACATAGGGAAACATTCACAATTATTTTCTCCAAATAGGAATATGTAGCAGTACATTTTAAATGCTATCTTAGAAATGTTGAAATTAATTAGAGTAATAATTTTAGTTCCTTGTTTAAGTAAAGGCTTTAGAGACATGGCAATATCTAAAGTTTCTGAAACTTTTTTTCCTGGGGGAAACTGCCAGAACTAAGAATTCTATTTATTTATCTTATTAGAAAATTACATTGTGTATGCATTGCCATTTATGGTTATTTTCTTTTTGATCCTTTACCAGTTAGAAGTTTCTACCATGTTTCTACCATGCTCTACATCTTGATCCATACTCAAATTTCAAATTTCTGTGTCATTAGGGGAATTTCAAAAACTTAATTCATATTAACTACTTAATGATCTGAAATTTAAAATTTAGTCTTGTCCATTAGCATGTAAATTTTGACAAAACAAAACCTGTAGAACTTTTTTTTTGTGATCATCTTATATTTTAAATGTTATTTAATCATTCTTTTTTTCTCTTTTTTCTTTTAATTAAAAAGAAATAAACCTTTCCAAAATTAAAATGTTACATGTATCAAACAAAATACTTATTTATAATTTTCTATAATTCTAATGCCACGTGTTACTAGTTGCAGATTTATCATTAAAAATGTACTTAATTTTTAGCTACATGTATACATAAGAAACAACCATTTTAATTATTTAACATAATCATTTAAATTTTATCTTGTTTCCAAAACTGTTTTTAAAAATCCATCTTGTATATTTGTCTACAAATGAAAAGAAATCTTGCAAATTAATTACTTGTTATATTTTAAAATCAATGTCAATAAATAATACTAATAATCTAACAATGGCATTAGTAAATATAGAACACATTAAGCAAAAGATCATTATATTTTTTTCCATCTAAGGAAAGTAACAACACTTTTCTCAAGTGCAGTCAACTAGCTTGATACTATTTGTATAGTAGGATACATTTCAAAATTCCTTAAGCATCTATTATTACTTCACAAAGAGATCTGAGATTAAGAAATAGCTATTGGAAAAAATAATTAAATGGAACTATTTCTCAAAAATGTCTAATCAGACTAGGAATTCTCATTCTACAAAGTTTTAATGAGGATACTATTTGATGGATATTACTTTTTTAGACATAATAGGATAAAATTAAATAGATGCTCAGCTCTCTCAGAGTTCCTAGAAAGGCATCTGTAACCTTCTTACTAGAAGCTCTCCTGATGTCACATTGTGTGCTTTATGTAGCTAATGTAAATTCTTGTAATCAAGTAGTAAAACAGACAAAAAGAAACAGATGCAGCAAATCCTACATTTTAAAATGAATATTTTTACTTCTTAGTGCTGCTAGTATTTGGGAGACTACCATTCTTTGACCATAACTTTTGACCAAAAATGATATACCTGTGAACATTAATGTACTAGAACATAGCATTGCATTGACTTATTGAGTTAGCCTATTTAATTAAGGTTTAAGTATTGTTAAATTCTGTTAAGTGTACATGTAAATTATTTTTGTTATGAAGACTTGCTAATGATATTTTAATATTTTCATTATTTTTAGTAGCAATTACTGAGTTTGTTTTCCTTCTTTTTTTCACCTTCTTGTAAAATCTCTACCTTGGGCCTATAAAGAAAGTAACAAAGACATTAAAAGTTTTACAGTCACAGGATGCTGCAAAAACGGATTCTAGTTATATTTATACATTAATAATTTTGAGGATATAAGAAAGTCATAGCTTTTTAATATTATTTTGAGTTGGGACAATTTTCATCATTTTTACTTCTTTTTGTTTCACTTTTCTAGGAAACAAGAGTTGGATAGTAGTCACCCTCCAAAGCAACCAGGAAAACCGCCAGACCTTGGGCGTCCAGCTCAGCCTGGTCTCAGTAAAAGTAGAACTACAGACACTTTGAGGTCAGAGCAGAAATTGCCTGGAAGGAGTCCTTCCACTATTAGCTTGAAAGAATCAAAGTCTAGAACTGATTTTAAGGAAGAGCACAAGTCTAGTATGATGCCTGGCTTCCTCTCAGAGGTTAACCCTTTAAGTGCTGTTTCCTCTGTTGTAAATAAATTCAATCCTTTTGATTTGATATCAGACTCTGATGCATCCCAGGAAGAAGCCACTAAGAAACAAAAAATAGCTCAGAAGGAACAAGGAAAACCTGAAGGAATCACAAAACCACCATCGCAACAGTCACCCAAGCCTATTCCTAAGCAGCAAGGGCCTGTGAGGGCTCCACCTCAGCAGGATGGCTCTCCCAAATCAATATCTTCTCAGCAATCAGAAAAAGTTAAATCACAACTTCCAGAGACAGGAAAGCTAGTCCAGGGGCTTACCCAGGCTCCTCAGACAGACCAGACAAAATTGCCACTTCAGAGAGATACAACCAGGCCTCAGACTAAACAGTCAGACACAGTAAGGGGAGAATCAGTCAAACCCTCACTGCAAAACCCATCTAAACCACCGACTCAGCAAGCAAGTCCTGGAAAACCTCCAGCCCAGCAGCCTGGACCTGAAAAACTTTCCACAACACAGTCTGGACCTTCAAAGCCCTCAGCTCAGCAACCGGGGCCAGTGAAGGCCCTAGCTCAACAGCAAGGGACAGCAAAATCTTCAGCTCAACAGCTGACAACAAAGCCCCCAGCCCAGCCACCTGGGACAACAAAGCTGGCAGTTCAGCAGCCTGGGGCAAAGTCTCTAGCTCAGCCTCTTGGGGCTGCAAAGCCTCAAGCTCAACAGGCTGGATCAGACAAGCCTTCATCTCAGCAGCCTGGGCCAAAGTCTCCAGCTCAGCCTCCAGGGCCAATAAAGCCACCTGCCCAGCAGCCAGGTACACCAAAATCTCCAGCTCACCAACCTGGGCCACAGTCTGCAGCTCAGCCACCTGGGCCTACAAGGGTTCTGGCACCACAGGTTGTGCCAGTGAAGTCTCTGACTCAGCAGCCTGGGACGGGAAAGACTCCTGCTCAACAGCCTGGCCCAACAAAACCCCCTCCTCAACAGCCTGGCCCAGCAAAACCCTCAGCTCAGCAATCTACAAAACCTGTAAGCCAAACAGGAGCTGAGAAGCCTCTGCAGCCACCGACTTTTCCGTCTGCAGCACAGACTCCAGTACAAGGCCTCCCTAAAACCATCTGTCCTCTTTGCAATACCACTGAACTTCTGTTACATGTTCCAGAAAAGGCCAATTTTAACACATGCACTGTGTGTCAAACCACTGTCTGTAGCCTCTGTGGTTTCAATCCCAATCCTCATTTAACCGAGGTGAGTGCGTTTATTCATTGTGTCCATGCTTTTAAACCATATCATCATCTTCCACAAATGGTGTCTAATTTATTGCTGATATGATAGGATGGCATTGTTTTTCTCTGGCTCTTCCCTTCTTTCCCTCCTTCATTCTTCTTATTCTTCTCTGTCAATTTTAAGTTAGAATTTCTAAAGCCATTTTCTCTAGTAAGCCCAAAATATTACCATAATTTCTGATAAATTTGGCATATAAAGCAAATATGAATTGATTGAAAGATACTGAGTATGTACTCATCGTACTCAATGTATAAGATCCATATTATTATTTAGTATGCAATGATATTACTTTAAATTTTAAATTCATGCCTTTTACCCACCAAAATTATGATACTCTTAACTGGGGTTATGTTTGTGCTGAGAAAAACACAGGCAATTGTTTTCAAATTCTAAGTACAATTTAAATATAAAATTTAATATACTTGCCAGTGATTTTGATATCCCCTGTGAAGGCATGCTTTCCTCATTAGTTGAGTCATTAATAACAACACAAATCAGTTCATGAAATGAAGAAGTCATTAGAGCTGGTTGAACATTGATGGATGTCTTCTCAGAAGGACCACCATTTATATCTCCAAGTCTTTGGGTAAGCTTTCCTCACATATCAAATTATAAAGGGGCCAGTTGTTATACAAATGGATTCAAGGTTGTTTATTCTGATTGAGAATAGAAAAATAATCCTCAGCAAGTCAATTAATGTTAACTCATCACTAAAAGCCCTGAATAAAATTGCATTTTACTAGGTAAAGATTTTGTGATATTTAAGGGTTGAGGTACAAAAATCACAAAACAGCAGAAAGACTCAAAAATTCTCTGGAGTTAAGAAGTAACAAAGTAAAGATAAGATAAATAAGATAAAGTGAAAATAAAGAAACTTACAGTCTAGAAGAATCCATTTTTAAAAGAAATCTAGTAGCTCCAACCTGGTGAGAAGGCACAGAAACCATTTAGTCCACCTGGAAGACAACTGTTGGTGGGCTGTTTGTGCATTATGTCTGGAACAGCCCAGGGAAAAACTGAAAGCAGATGATGAAGGAATAGGTGATTTAAATATCTCTGAAAGAAGAGAATTTTGTATAACTGTTATGAAAGAAATTTTTGTTATAATAACAACAATGAGTATTGTTCGTAGCTGTTATGTTAGTTTGGATACTTGTGATGAAAGATGAAAATGGTAATCATTTAAAAATGTGTCAACCTCATTTTCTGAAGTATCTTTTGCTCTTTTAACCAGATGTCATATTGAATACTTTAATTTTTAAATAAGTCATTCTTTAATGATAGCATTGTAACTAATAAGAACATGCTGCATTGAGTTATGGAGGGAGTCAGATTATATGTTGTTTGTATCTGTATTTTAAGCTTTTTAAATTTTGGTAAAACTATGTTTCTGTCCATAGAATGTGTAGTAATAATGATTTCAAACAGTAGATGATAATTTTGTAAAATGTTTGTCATGTTTTTATGGCAATTCATAAGGCAGAAACATCCAGTAGGACATTCAAGCCACATATATTATTTGAGTAACTGCTATATGGAAGACATTTTATTACATGTTTGGTGAGATATAAAGATAACTAATATATACGCTGATCTTAACATGATCAAAATGTACTAGATTAGTTAATACATGCACAAGGAAGTATAATATGTGGTCAAATGATAATGTCTGTGAGAGATACGAACAAATATTATAGACTTTAGTAGGAAGTAACCATTTCCACTGAGTGAGATTAAGGAAAGCTTCATGGAAAAAAATGATATTTGAGCCAGGTATATAAGGTATGATACTATTTCAACAACTGAAGTTTGTGAAAGGGGGTAATGATTTGGTTCAAAACCTAGAGCTAGAAAAATGCAGAGTATTTAGGGAATCATTGTTAAATCTAGGTTGGCTGAAGTGTTGGGGAAGAAGAAATGGGCAATGAGACTGGAGAGAAGTTGAAGTCAGAGTTTGGCCTTCATGTTTAACAGGTGGTGATGAGCATTCTGCTTTATGGAACTTACCTTGACTAATATAGTCATACTTTTAGTTCTTCATTCATTTTAGAAATTTGTATCAATAACCTAGTCATGAGGCACCAATGAGTGCTATGACAGAATTAACTATTCATTAGATATAGAGTCCTGCAACCAGAAAATAGGGAAATAAAAATCGTATATAAGAAAAAAAACTCTATATATGTGTATGAAAAGTAATTTTGTATAGGGTTTTACAGTTCACATAGTTCTTTCCTATTTGCTTTTTCAAAATTAAATTTTCAAATAATTCTCTGGGATTGTATATTCTGTTTTCCTTATTATACTAATGAGAAAACTGATTTGCAATAGTTACTATGGTTAGTTTACCTGTTAGGACCACACTGATATTCAATAGCCAAGCAGAACTCAAACCAAATCTGATTCCAAATCCGTTTATTCATGGTAGTAAAAGAAAGAAAGTGCTATGAGGTAAAAGGAAGAAACCATCACTGTCATCAGGGGTATCACAATTGTCTTCATGAAACCAGAAGTATTTGAGCTGGAATTGTGAAGAATAATAAGGATTTGAACACATGTGAAAGGAGTTGGGAAGGTGGGGGCAGGGAGCTTAATAAAAGAAAGTATCCCCATATGGATGAGACAAGCTTAGGTGAGTCATGTATATTTTCTGTAGTAATGACATCACTTGACAAATAATAGTAACATGTTCTCTGCCAAACATATTTGGTTGTTAGGAGGTTTAAGTGAACATTTATATGAGGAGTATTTTTAAGTATATGAAGTGCTTTTGAAGTTGTAGTATAATGCAACATGGACATTCTAGTTTAAATGGATTTGACTTTTAAGTTTACTCTCAATTTGTTTTCTACATAGATACAATTCATAAATTGTTGGGTTCTGAGGTTGAAATTAAAAGCCATTTGATCTACAGTGTAACATTTCATTTTAACTTTCATTGTTTTCTCACTGAGAAAAATGCAATCCGAGTTCTAATTCTGAACTCTAGGAAGGCATCGTTCCTAATCTTGTGTACCAGTTCCTCAAATGCCTGAATTATCAGGATATTAGAGTTGGGAAGTTTGAACTCTGGATAGAGGCTGAGAGCTTCTGTTTCAAGAGATGACAGATGAAATTTTGGGAATGATCACCACTTCTAAACTGATATATCCATGAAAATACATATATAATATATATACATATATGTATGTGTGTATATACATATATACATATATGTGTGTGTGTGTATCCATGAGAATATATATATTCATGAGAATATGTATGTATATATCCATGAGAAAGTAGACTTCTTTTCCAAAGAACACCATATACTCTGGGTCAAATTATCCTCATATATTCAGATTGAATGAACAGAGTGTTTCTATGCAGGACAAGAACAGAGTCTGTACCTTCTTTAGCACTTTAATTTATATGAATTTATTATTTTCAAGTTTGATGTTTATATTCAGTAAATCTCTATTTATTACTTTTGTAGTCTTTGGGTAAAATAGAATACTGGTCTTTTGTATCACTCCTTAAAAAGAATAGGAGAATTTCTGATATTTTTTTGTTACCAACACATCAGAATTATGACTATATTTGCTTTTGAATATCCTGGCTCTTAAATGACTACCAGGTCTGGGGAGGAAGGACTGGAGAGGTATTAACCCTCAGACAAGAACTTTAGGGAAGAGGATGTTTACATCCTGAACTAAATTTACCTGGTCTTCCCTACCTGTGCCAGACAGCATGTACACCCCTTATACAACCCAAATATCTCTGTAAAGAGGATGGTATTTAAATGAACTGCCCTCTCTGGTAGCTGTCAAGATATGTGCTTTTGCAAATAAATCTTAAAAATTCACTGGCTCTAAGCCTAGACTTTTGATGTTGAGAGAAATTTATAGCAGTGTTTCTTCTTGCCAGTCCATTAATGGAATAAATCTCAGCAATGCTGGTCTCTTTTTGGGCTTGCTTTCTGACACAGAAACAGAACATTTGCTTTCTAATTAGTAACAAAAACATTTTGTTGTTTTGTGCTGTTTATCCCCTTTGATTGTAGCCTGGGGCACAGTAGATTTAGGGAGAGATTTAAAGACTTGCCCCTAATGTCTGATAATTTTGGATCATATGAAATTTTATAATATAGGAAATGACTTGTCATTTTTCAGGATGTTGATTATGAACCAAAGGTTATTGATGCAAGTAGATTTAGGTGGGATTTTTTGGTTTGTCATATTATTTTAGGTCATCATGGCCCATATATTAATAAGTCTCTTGGCTGAAACCAAATGCTTTATTTAACAAAAATATGGCCATATTTCAGCAGCTAAATACAACAAACAAAAAACAAACATACCTGGACTTGCATATAAACTCTTTGCACTTATTAAAAAATAAAACAATAAATGGCTAAAATTCTTCAGGTTGGCAAAATTGTTTAACTGGTCACCTCTTTAGGTGGATAGTCCTGATGCTTTTTCCATTTCTAGTAAGAGAAACTGAGTGGGAGAAAATCTAAGTCTTGGTGAGAAAGAGTAGAGCTATGCCAAATGTCAGGAGGCTGGGTCCTGGGTAGAAAGAAAGTCAGTAAGACATTCCTGATGGTGGAGTAGCTGAAAGGTGATAGTCCCTTTTCAGTAGGTTACTGTTTTAGCACAAACATCTTTAGCACAACGGTTCTCACACATATGTTCACCTCCTCTCCAAAGGTTTCACTTTTTAATAAATTTAAAGTATAGTAATTCCAGAACATGAAAAGACCACCAGTAGCATAATTTGGCATGTTGAAGAATTCCTTGAAAACAGAAAGAAAATGGGAAAGAGGTAACAGAAACAGAGCCGAGGAAACCATTGCGCAAGTGGCTTCCTGAAGGAACTTCAGTGAGCTGGAATTATTAGTTGTACTAAAGGTCTAATTTGTATATCTAGTCCTAACTGAAGCTAGGGTTTTGGGGAAGAGGGTTGGTAATGTACCCAGTACAATGTAGATTTCTGAGATTAACATCTTCATCTTAAAGTGGTATAGAGGCTGGGGATAAGCATTTTATCCCCAGTATGGTGAACTCCTTCTGGATTCCTGCCCATGGAGTTGTAGACATTTTGGGGAGGTGGTTATCTACAGCTCTGGGGTTCCCTTTGGACTCTGGGAGCTCTAGGGCTCTAAGAGACATATTAAAAATCACATAAATTATATCTAAGAGTTCTAATAGGAGTTTCAGAATCAATACTATGGAGACAAGCTGTAGAAGAACATTTTTCTGAGCTATGGAAAGATGGAAGTTTTCATATGGTACAGGCCCACTAATGGCCAAAGCAAATTAATGAAATGACTGATAGATATATCCTGGTGAAATTTCAGATTCCAAGAATAAGGAGTAAACTCAAAAGACTTCCATGGTGAAAAGCAATATTGTCTATAAAAAGATGAGAAGTCAGGCAGCTAAATTACTCAGTATCAACACAAAAAATAGCAATTAGGGGACACTGTCTTTAAATTTCTAGAGATGGTGATAAGGTGAATTCTGTAACTAGGCAAGCTATCAAGAAAGAGTAAAAGAATGCATAAGTCACCATCTCTCTCTCT